>JAMJFZ010003163.1:5832500-6565000 GCA_026225945.1 Cricetomys ansorgei | reverse complement strand
AGGCTTGTAGATAGATTTAAATGTAAAGCAGAACTAATAAAACATTTAGAAAATGGTGAGACATGAGCAGAGTTAAATAAAGGAATCGTCTCCCACTGAGAAAATTCTGGAAATACCTTAAGTGAGTCTAAGTGTGTGTGTCGGTGTGTGCGTGAGTACACTCACCCAGGCAGGTGCATGTGGAAGCCAGAGGGTGACGTCAGGCGTCTTCCTTGATTGCATCACCATCTTGTTTTAATTTTTAACTTATTGTTTTGTGTCTATGAGTGTGTATGGGTGTTGTGTTTGCATATATGTGTGCACACCATGTGACTCAGTGCCCCTGGAAGGGAGAAGAGGGTGTCAGATTTCCTGGAACTAGAGTTACAGATAGTTAGTTGTGAAGGTCATATAGGTGCTAGTAATTGAACCTGGGTCCTCTAGAAGAGCAGCCAGTGCTTTTAACCACTGAACAATCACTACAGCCGCCCACCATCTTATTTATAAATTTTTAAAATTTTAATATATATATAACCTAAAATTATATATATGGATTTATATGTCTATATCTATATCTATCTATATATATATTATATATTTGTGTAGATGGATATATAGATAGATATAGATATGAATGTTTTACCCGTGTGTATCTATGTGTGCCATGTGAATGCTTACAAAGGTCAGGACAGGACATTAGATCCCTGGACTGGCGTTACAGACAGTTGTGAAGCACCATAGAGAACCAGGGTCCTCTGGAAGAGCAACAAGTGCATCATCTCTCCAGTTCCCACCACCTGAGTTTTTGAAACACAACTTCTCATTGAACCCAGAGCTCAGCATTTCAAATAGCCTGGCTGGTCAATGAGCCCCTAGACTCTGCCTACCTCCACCCGCCAGGGCTGGAGTTACAGACTGTGCTCTCTATGTGGGTGCTGGGATCAGACTTCAGGGACCAGTGGTCAAGTGTTTGCAGGACAAGAGCATGAGGACCCTGAAAACTACAAATCATCATTTAAAGAAATGACAAAGCTGTGGGAGCAAATGCCTGACTTTATTCCCCTGTCCATTAGTTAACTCATCCCTTGTCCTGCATTTGGAGAACAGGGCAAAACAGGCAAAGGAGTGCTCTTCTGCTATAACTCGGCCTCTAGGGTGCTAAGTGGGATGGAGCACGAGCTTAGACTGGAGAACAAACAGGAGAATTCAGCATCAAACACAAAGCCAGTGTTTGATGTCTTTGAGGGCATATTTGTTCTGCATACTGTTTCTTTCAACCCTTCCTTATGGAAGTTCTTCCTGGTGTATTGAGTAAGATTTTAACTTTCTTAAATTCTTTAACTTTAAAGATTTCATTTTGTATTTGTGTCTGACATAGCCAGAGGCCAAACAGATGGGGCTATTCCACCTTGGACTTTCAGCCTCTAAAACAGTGAGGGAAATAATAAACTTTAAAAAAAAATTATAAAGTACCCACTCTCAGGTATTTTGTTGTAGCTACATAAAACGGATTAAGACAGCTGGGTGACAGGGGACAGCCATAAGTAAAAACAGATGAGGACAATCCTCCAGCAACGCCGAAGTGCAGAAGGACGACTAATGGGTAAAGGGTCCTGTCGTGTCTACATAGGTGAACCTAACAGGGGCACTCTATGTCTCAAGACAGTTTTGCAGGAATACGAATTTCTGCAATTTAATATTCATATGCGAATTTCATATTCATTCAGGAAAGTGCTAGAATTTTAAAATTAATCACACGTGTGATTTCCAAGCAAACTCTGAGGACTGTCATAATTAAGCAGCGCTGCATTCTGTCACCAGAGGGCAGCAGAGGCCAGGAACCAGATGAAGAGGCAAAACTCAAATGTTACTAGGCAGAGATCTGATGAGTCGAGACTGACTTTTATTGGGCTTTGTTATAAGTTGAGCCTTGGCACAAGAAGAAAGCATACGAAGTTCAAGTGCCGAGACTAAGGTGGAGAACTGAAAGAAGAATTCAATAGAACATAAGTAAAGGGGGCAGTTCTTCCAGCCTTCTAGGAGACACCCAAAGACAGGAGGTCTGGGAGTGTGAACAAGACACCACAGACAGAAATAGGCTCTGGGTCCATCTCTGGCTTGGCACTGGGTGTTTGGTATAGAGCATCAGGCAAAGGGAATTGCTGGATCATTGAGAGGCAACCTGTGTATTTGCTTTGTGCTATTAGAATTTAAATAGTTCTTTTGAGAAATGTTCTGGTGGTGTTGAACAAATTATTTAAATGCTATTGCCCTTGGCTTACCACAACTACTAAGACTGTATTGTTGAAGACACCACATACTTTGGCTGCAGGCCATAGAGAAGTCAATCTCAAACTGACAGTGAACTTTCTTTCTTCAGGATAGCTGTCATAGTGCCTGAAAGTATAATTAAGGTTACTGGGGGAAACAGACATCAGTGCTCTTACCTAGGGCTGGTTACTACATGCTGTAATACCAACCTGCCAGGCAAGATATACCTGATTTGTGCAATAGTGGCATGACCGTTATGGAGTAACTAACTGATTTCTGATTGGATATGAGGCCTGCTTCACTGGAGGGAATTTCATGTCTGATACTGTAATCCCAGACAAAGAGGGGGAGGTCAGAGGCCCTAGGGTAGAATCTGCTATTGTCATTTTTCTAAGTGATTATGTCATCACATTGCCTTCTAAATATTCATGCTTATATTCGTAGACCTGGGCTGCTCTCAACCTTGGTCAGAGAAGCTTCTTTTTGCAGCAGATAGCAGTCAATGGAGAGATGTTCATAACTCGACGCAGTGCTGAGAAAGAGACTGAGTGGATGGACAGAACTAGAAAAAAATCATCCTGGGTGAGGTAACCCAGACTCAGAAAGACAAACATGTTATGTTTACTTAACTGTTAAGTAAAGGATAACTCATGCTACAATCCACAGACTCAGAGATACTAAGCAACAAGGAAGGCCCCAGTGGGGACACATGGATCTCCCTGGAAAGGGGAAATAGAACAGAAGGTGCAGGTGGACGTGGGGAGGATGGGAATGGGAACAGGAGGGATAAGGTGAGGGGAGAGGGATGGAGGGGGAGAAAAAAGAGAGATGCCCAGAATTAGGGGACATTTAAGAGGTGACCTAGTGCAGTAGAAACTCCCTGAAACCTACGAGGGTGACCTTAGGGAGGACTCCTAGTATTGGGGGATAGGGAGCATGAACCAGCCATCTTCCGTAACCAGGTAAGGCTTCCAGTGGTGGGACTGGGTCACCAACCCAGCCACAAAACCTTTTACCTATAATCTATCTTGTTTGCAATATCTATTGGGGCAATGGATTGACAGAACCGCTCACCAATAGAGGGAACCCATGCCTGTCATTGCAGAGCTGGCCAGGAACCAGAGACTGGATAGCCTAGAGATGATTCCTAAAGATATTCTGCTATGCTCATAGATCAGCGCCTAGCCCAAGTGTCATCAGAGAGGCTTCCCCTGACAGTTGATGGCAGCAGATGCAGAGGCCCAGGCAAAGTATTGGGCAGAGCTTAGGGAACCCTGCAGAAGGGAGGGAGCAGGGATTATGGGGACCAGAGTGATTGAGAACATCAGGATAACATGGCCCACAGAGTCCACTAACCAGGACTTATAGGGGCTCACAGAGACTGAAGCGGCAGACATAGAGCCTGCATGGTCCCTTACATATATCTTATGGTCGTCTGGCTTGGTGTGTTCCTTGAACTTCTAAAAGTTGGAGTGGGGGGGATCTCTGACCCTTTTACCTTCCCTTGGGATCCTTTTCCTCCTGTTGGGTTGTCTCATCCAGCCCTTAATGCAGGGGCTCATGCCCAGCCTAATTCCATCTTGTTATGCCTTGTTCAATTGGTAACCCTGGGAAGATTGGGGAATGGGGGGTGGATCTTGGGGAAAGGGCTATCATGGGGGAGCTGGGGAGAGGGCAGGGAGGGGATGTTTTGTATGAGGGGGGGTGGAGGAGGAAGAAGAAGAAGGAGGAGAGGAGGAGGAGGGAGGAGGAGGAGGAGGGAGGAGGAGGAGGAGGAGGGGGGAGGAGGAGGAGGGGGGAGGAGGAGGAAGAGGAGGAGGAGTAGGAGAAGAAGAAGAAGAGGAAGAAGAAGAGAAGAAGAAGAAGAAAAGAAGGAGAAGAAGAGGAGAGGAGAGAGACTAAGTGCTC
This sequence comes from Cricetomys ansorgei, assembly GCA_026225945.1. Classification (NCBI taxonomy): domain Eukaryota; kingdom Metazoa; phylum Chordata; class Mammalia; order Rodentia; family Nesomyidae; genus Cricetomys; species Cricetomys ansorgei. Next base: position 6,560,842 of record JAMJFZ010003163.1, on the reverse strand, counting down.
AGTCCTAAACAGGACTTCTATAATAACCTCCCCACCAACAAGACTCAGGAAACATCACAGAAGAAGAGAAATAAAGAATATAAGAGCCAAAGGATGAGGGTGAATGCTACAAAATGTTGTCTTTCGGATATAACGTGTCTACTGAAATCATGAACTCACAGCAGCTATGGTTACCTGCATAAGACCTACACAAGATCAAAATCCTAGCCAAAATCCTAGCACAGAGGAGGTAGATGATTTCCAGTCTCTAGTTTATAATGAGGAACTACTGGCAGTGGACAGCTGTTGAGGAAGGGATAATTTTTTTTTTGAAGATGTGGCCTACTGGTAGGTTACCCATGATCCCGTGGATAGCCACATACCCATACACAGATGGGCATCATTAACTGGACTTACAGGATTGTTCTAGTTTGCCTTCTACCGTTGTGATAACAGAGGATGGCCAAAACAACTAGGAGAGGAAAGGGTTTATTTGGATTATACATTCCAATCACCATCCATCATGAAGGGAAGCCAGCAGGAACTCAAAGCAAGAATCTGGAGGCAGGAACTGAAAGAGAGGCTATGGAGTAAATTATTGGCTTGCTCAGCTTTCTTTCTTCCTTATACAACCCAGGACTACCTTACCAGAAGTACAACTGCTTACATCAATCATTAATCAAGAAAATACCCCACAGACATGCCTACAGGCCAATCTGATGGAGCCATTTTCTCAGTTGATGTTTCCTCTTCCCATATGACCCTGGATTGTATCAAGTTCACTCACACACACACACACACACACACACACACACACACACTCACACACAAATACTAACCAGAACATGAGTTATTAAAAATAAGTCATGAAAGCTGAAAGGAAGCATGCTAGAGGAATATGGGAAAAGAGGAATATGGAAAAAAGAATATGGAAGAAATATGGGAAATGGAGGTTATATATGATCACACTTCATTGTATACATTTATGATATTCTCAAAATTAAAGAAGAAAAATTCAAAATCCTTTCCCTAGTGGCATATCAAGGTGGCTTATGAGAGTGATGTCTTCAGAATGCAGGCAGGAAATAGAGTGAAGCCTGCAGAGAATTTAAAAACAGTAATAAGATCGAATATGAGGGTAGGTGAGATGGACAATAGGACTTGTCATCAAGCCCAAAGACCTGCGCTCAATCCCTGAGACCTGTAACAGGCCCCCAGACCTTAGTAGGCCCCCAGACCTCTTAGCACAACCGCTGCCATGATAGAAGTACCAACTAGGCCATAAAACTCATTACATAGACACCACCACTTGCCAAAATGAAAACAAGGACCTACTCCATCTAAGTCCATAGTTCTGGGAAAGTCTCCTAATGTACTAACCTTGCTTTTTGGGCCTCTATAGTTCTGCTTCTGGCTAACTGTTCTTGGTTGAGGTGTGTCAACCAAGAATGTGGTTTTGTGCTTTAAAGTTCAGCCTGAGAAAGGCTCGGGGGGTACACTGCGATCCCAAACACCCAATATTGTCACTTCCTGGCTAACAAAGACTTTCTATTGGCTTAAACCCATGTTTGGTGTATACCCTACAACAGAACTCATATGTTGGAAAGAGAAGACTGACCCCTTCACACTGTCCTCTGACCTCCACATGTTCACCGTGGCACACAGGCATACATGCAAAATAAATAAACAAATGTAATAAAGTAGAAATTTAAAAACCAAGTAAGAGTGTAAGAGTCAGTCAGCTTTTTTGTTGGTTTTTGATTTTTGTTTTTTGCTTGAGACAGGATCTCTGCATGCAGCCCTGGCTGTCCTAGAACTTACTCTGCAGACCAGGCTGGCCTTGAACTCAAGAGATCTGCCTGCTTCTGCCTCCACTGGCATTAAAGGCGTGTGCCACCACATCTGGCCTGTCAGCCAGCTTTCTTATTATCCCACTGCCCAGCAACTTTATACAACCTGTTCAGTATAATAGCACCTTCCTCCTTCTAGACCAGCATCCCATCTTCCTGATCCACGATGGAGTCCAGTCACCATCAACAAACACCAATGGGTCTTCGTTGGTTTCTTCTCAATGTTTTATTTGTCAAAATATACAATTTATTTACATCTCTATTTCACAACTGCAGTTTTGTATATTTATCCCCAAATCTCTCGATAGCATCACCGTAAACAGTACAAATCACAGGTCCAGTCACGTTGCTTCTCTTTAGTCTTTGTACCCATTGGGTTTTTGACAAGTTTCAAGTAGTAATGGCTTGTGGGAACACAAAGGAAGGCAAGATGATTTTTTTTTTATATCACATAAGCAAATATAGGATTAGAAAGAGCCATCTGACCAGCTACTTCATTTGGGGCCAGATTAAGAATATTTATGTAGTTTATAAATAAGACTTCAGGAGCAGTGAGGGCTCTGGTTACAAGGGAGAACAGTCTGGGAAGGCTATAAGGCACCACATGAAATCCCCTTCTTGGCTCCAGGAGGCACTGCTGGGTGGGTCCTGAGTAGGGAAGGCGTCCACCTGTGCAGGTGGAGGCCAAGAACGGCCTGGGCTGGGGTGGGACTCTCACCAATGCAGAGAATGCTCAGCCTCTGTTGGGGAGCATTTTTGTGGTTTGAAGGGAGATGGAGAAAGCAGCTAAAAGACAAGAGCCAGGGCTCCCATCAGCCTTGCAGCTGATATCAGCTACCCTCAGGCTGTCTGCTCAGGTAGACAAAGCGCTGGATTACTTCTGCGATTGGCAAGGTCCAGAATGGCTGTCCTGGGATCTGGGAGTGGCCTATGGGAGGCGTCATGCTGTCTCTTTTTGGGATAGCCCTTCATTCACTTCCAAACCATCCAACTCTCAAGAAAGGGCAGGAGGGTAAGACGTGGCCACAGGCCCACACACCAGGCTTCTGCTGTCACTGGTCCTTCCATTGCATGGGGAAGCTCCCAGGAAGCCCAGGGTTCTAAGGCACAGGTGGGGTCAGTTTCCTTCATGCCCCTTGGGGCCATTGGCCGGACCCTGAAGCAGTCCTGAGGGCTGAAGCTTAGGCAGGAATGCCAAAGGGGAGGTCTGAATTCCCTGGGAATGAGCCAGTCCCCAAGGGCCACTTGGCTGTCAAGAGGATGCTATCCTCACACAGGAAGCCAGAAGGGCAGTCCTGCCTTAAGGTCTCCACCGAGGCCCAGGGCTATCCAGAGGCCATCCTGCCTGGCCAAGCTGACCTTAGCAGGGTCTGGATGGAGTGGGGGTAGGGCAAGGTGCAGGAGCCAGAGGGTTTAGGGGTTGTCACTGCATCTTCGGGTGGGATTCCTCTGGAGTGAGGGTATGGAAAAAGTAATCCCACAGTTTAGTGCTGATGCCAAACCCTGTAGAGGGAGACAAACAGGGTAGAATATAAGCTGCTGACAGAAGAACAGGAAGACATTTACCTGGGAAGGAAGAGCTAAAGAAGAACTCAACACCTGAACCCGCAGGCCTTCCCAACTCCCAGGAGCCAAGGACCAAACAAACACCTGTGCTTCTAGTGTCCCCCAAGATACAGCTGGTATAACCTCATATTCCTTATGTGGCCCGATTTTCTGGGTTGGCCTGGCCCTGCCCGTGTCACCCACACTACTCTGCTCCACCTTTTCCCTCTTCCTTGCTGGGTCAAGTTCATTCCTGCCTCCAGGTGCTGCTTCTGGAGTACCCACTCCCCAGACACCAGACACTGCCTTCTTCTCATTTGGGTCTCAGCTCCAAGGACACCTTCAATGACCTTATCTAAGGCTTTACATGCCAGCATGGTAGCCACAAGGAACACTTGGCTAATGAGTACTGGGAGTGTGGCTAGAGCTCTGGAGGAACTGACTTCTGATTTCATTCAATTCAAATTAATTTAAGTTTTGATGTGAACACGTATATTTGACTCAGTTACTGGATAACTCTGAAGTATGTTTCGAGTAACAGATACCTGCGAGTCTTGTTTTAAGATTTATTTATTTACTTACTTACTTATTTATGTATATATATATATATAAGTGCTCTGTCTTCTTGCACATCTGCACGACAGACGAGGGCATCAGATCTCATTATAGACGGTTCTGAACCACCATGTTACTGCTGGGACTTGAACTCGGGACCTCTGAAAGAGCAACCAGCGCTCTCAACCACTGAGCTGTCTTTTTGTCTTTTTTTTTTTTTAAACTACAGATTTTATTGAAAAGACATAAAGATCAAATACTTCTTCTGATGAAAATTCAGTGTATGAACTGACATGTGCTCTCAGTACAAGATAAATTTAGTATGAGGGAATGTAAGACAGCTCATTAGAGATTTTTATGCTACTTACAAGTTAAGATGGTAATACTTTGGTTATGCCGGTTAAATAGAAGATGAACTTTTCTTTTTTCCTTTTTTTTTTTTGAGACAAAGTCTCATTATGTAGCTCTGGGTGGCCTTGAACTCACAGAGATCTGCCTGCCTCAGCCTCCAGAGCACTGGGATTAAAGGGGTGCTCTACGGTACCCAGACCCATGCTTTCCTGCTTTATCTTCATTATGACATTTATCACTGCCTGAGATAACCTTTGCCACATATTGATTCCTCGTCCGCCCCTCTCCGCTCAGCACTCTATGCAAATGAGCCCTCTGCGTATGTCATCCAGTGAATGGAGCCTGGTTCTTAGTCGGGACTGGATCTGCCAAATAAGTCGACAAACAAAAATGAAGGCTGGGAGGCACAGGCCCAGCCTTACCTGACTTCTGGTATTCGAAGTGATGCTTGACATGGTGGGCCTTCATGTTGTACAGGTAGGAGCCCTTATGTGGTGAGCCAAAGTGCAGGTAGTAATGGGTCATGTCATAGAGGACATAGCCCAGGAGACCCCCAGCAAAGATGATGCCTCCCACAGCCTCAGGCAGGATGAGCCTCAGGAGCACATAGAATAGGGCAATCACTGGAGAGGCTGGCAATGGGGGGAAGACCAGGCGGGAGCCATCGAAGGGTGCCTGTGGACAGAGGGGTGCAGGTGTCAGAGGCAGCCCAAGACCAGTGGTCTATTTGTGGTCGCAGCATGTTGAAGAGGAGAGTCTCCTCATGGAGAATGGAGTGGAGCAGCTGGGTGTTCCAAGGAGAAGACAGTGACCTGTCCTGGAAAGGCCTGGTCTCTTTGTTTGTTTTGGACATGCAGGGCAACATGTCCGGAAGACCCAGAGAAAGTGTCCTACTCTTTATTTCCTTGCCAGGATGGGACCTAACAAGCTGCCTGAGGACACACTGTGCTCCTGAGATCACTTGGGTCCTGGACTATGCTAGCGACTAGACAGAAGCCTTGATACCTCAAATACCAAGCCCTTTGCTAGAAGGGGCTTTCTGGAGACTGAGGCCTGATGTTGTGTGAGAGAGGCACACACCAGCAACTCGGGGTCAACACAGTCTGTGGTGAGAGGATCCCAGAAGTCGAATATGGTGCTTTCCCCAACCCAATTCTCAACTGGAGGGTTCTCTATGAAGGCTTACAGTGAGCTGGAGAATCAGAGCCCTAAACCTCTGGCTCTTGACCCTCAAAGGAAGAGGGTGGGGTCCTCAGCTTTTTAATCTCCCCACGCTTCCGTGTCCTCTGTAGAATTGGAGTCCAGGAATACCACCTTTGAAAGATAACTTTACAAGAGCAAAGTTTTTGGGTTTTTTTTTAAATTTTCTTTCTCTCCCCCCGCCTTTTGTTTTGTTCACTAAAGTCTAGCACAATACCTGGAGTATTCAAAGAACACTACTGGGTAAATGAATGAGTTGTGAACATTAAAGATGATGAATTTGGGCGATGCACAGAATTTAGTGTTAATAATCACAGTGTGTGCACAGCACTAGAGTATGCGTACATTATACTTTCACGGCCCCCTACCTGACTCAGATTAGAACATCCAACCCAGTCATCCCTCTGAGAAATCTCACACATCCTTGGTTCCCATCACTCCCAGCCCAGAACCGGATTCTCGGGAAGAGTCTTTGGAGCTGGCTGCATGTGGCCGGGACCTGGAGTGGGACCCATGCTTCTCACCTTGTGGTGCTGGCCGTGCATGACAAAGTGCAACATGATGAGGTAATAGCTGTCACTGGGGGGCTTCATATGGAACAGAAAGCGGTGGATGAGGTACTCCATGAGGGTCCAGATGAGCATGCCCAGCACGAAGAGGCCTGGGAACATGGACTCCGGCACTGCCACTGAATAATCTGCAGTGGAGCCAGAGGTCAGAGTCGATGAACGATATACACACCTGTGCCTGGCAGTGCTAGAGCCCTTGGCGCGTCACCTAGGCTAACCTGGGTGTCACTGCCCTCTGCCTAGTAGCTATGGACAGGCCACACTGAAAAGCCCCATGGCAAAGTGAGAAAGAGGCTGTGAGGATCTGTAGCGGGCTTTGGAAGGGCTCTTTCCTAGAGTGATGGAGTTACTGGTCAAAAAGCCAATGTGTTCCTAATGGGGACTGTAGGAGGCACAGCTCGGGCTGAATGCTGGATTGGTGGTGGTGCACACCTTTAATCCCAGCACTCGGGAGGCAAAAGCAGGTAGATCTCTGAGTTCAAGCCCAGCCTGGTCTACAGAGGGAGTTCCAGGACAGCCAGGGCCACACAGAGAAATGCTGTTTTGAAAAATCTTAAAAGAAAAAGCCATCAGAGCCAGCGGTCATTGATGGAAGAAATGAACAACTGGGGACCATGTGCATGGGAGTGGGTGGGCAGGAAAGACAGGAAAACCGAAATACAGAAATGTCAATAGACTTGAAATCACAGTATCTGAGGAAAACAATCATGCTAGATGGAGGTGGGAAGACCGCACAGGTATGGTTATCTTCACCTGGATGGAGGCGGGGAGGCTGTACAGGTATGGTTATCTTCACCTGGATGGAGGCTGTACAGGTATCTTTGAGGTCAAAGCCCTTGAGATCCAGCCCTCTGATGACACCCTGCAGTTCTTCCTGATCTCATCTTTGGTCCCTAGGAGACCAAACTCTTCAACTCTAGCCTTTTCTGTTCTTGTCTATTTCCAACTCACCTTCTTGGCTTGACCCTTTGTGATGGTAATTTTCATTGTCAACTTGGCTGGATATAACATCTCCATGGAAACACACCTCTAATTCATGCTCCAGCCACTAAGACTTCCTGGCCTTGATGGACTGTAGCCTCAAACTAGGAGCCAAGCCAAACCCTTCCTTCAAGTTGCTTTTTCCTGGCATTTTGTCATGGTAATATAAGAAATTACATATCCTTCTTCCTCATAAGCCACTGCTTTAGCTATACTTCTTTTTTTTTCCTTCTTTCTTTTTTTTTTTAAGCCTTATTAAGATATAATTCTTAAGACAAGCATGATGGTACATGACTCTAATTTCAGTAATTGGGAGACTGAGTCAAAGGATCATTAGTTCAAAACCAGTTTGGGCTACACATTGAGAACATATCTAAAAAAAAAAAAAAAAGTTTTTTGTATCATACACTTCACCCACATAAAGATATAACTCAGGGGTTTCAGCAAATTCTGAGTTGTATGCCCATTATCATCATTCAAGCGATAGGACTGGGTGTCCTTTCTCAGGTTCTCCTACGGAAGCTGCGCCTTTGTCTCTTGGATTGAGGGATCTGACCCTCCAAACTCTCTGCTTGATAACTGATCGCAATCACATGCTGACAACCCCAGGTTTACTCTCCCACCCCACCTTCGCCCGGCCACTGGCCACTGTGGATCGCCACATAGCACGCACAGGCCCCAGAACCAACCCTTCTCAAATGAAATTATCTTCCTCTTTCTTTGGGTCCCATCCTATCCCTCCAGGCTACTAGTTGGGGTTTCCTCCTCTGGGGATACCCACGTTACCAAAGCCTTAAGTTATCTTCTTTCCCCACATCCAGTTGTGACCGAGTCCTGTCACCTCTACCCACTTCAGCTCTCTGGCTAAATGAAGGAAGCCGGAGGCAAGGGCCACAGAGTGCCTGATTCCATGTATGTAAAAGTCGAAAACAAGTATATTTGTGGACACAGAAAGCAGAGTGGTGGTCACTGTGGGAAAGAGGATGGAGAATGGGGAGCAACTACTCATTGGGGCTGAGTTTCCTTCTGAGGCCCTAAGAATACTTGGAACTAGATTAGTGGTTCTCAACCTTCCTAAACTGCGACCCTTTAATACAGTTCCTCACGTTGTGGTGACCCCCAGCCATAAAATTATTTTTGTTGCTACTTCATAACTGTAATGTTTCTACTATTATGAATCATAATATAAACACATGATATGCAGATGGTCTTAGATGATCCCCATGAAAGGGTTGTATGATCCCCAAAGAGGTCATGACCCACAGGTTGAGAACTGCTGAACTAGACAGAGCTGGTGACTGTACTGATAAAGGCCCTGTGCTATTCAAGTTAAAATGGTTTGTTTTATGATATGTGAGTCCCACCTCCATTTGCATTTTATTTGTTTGTTTGCTTATTTATTAACCCCCATAAACATGTGGCCAAAGCAATGGCCTGTGGAGAAAAGGAGTATAGACTTGCTTTTCTTGACAGCCTCTGCAGTGCTAAAATTATAGTCATGTACCACCATGACAATCTGTAATTTAAATCCATCTGACCATCCATCCATCCATTCATCCATCAATCTAACTCAGTTCACTATTTTTCTTTCTAAACATTTATTTTTAAGTGTGTGTGTGTGTGTGTGTGAGCTAGAATTACATCATCAGCTGCTTAACATGGATGCTGGGAACTGAAGTCAAGTCCTGTGCAAGAGCAGTACATACTCTTTAACCTCTGTGCCATCTCTCCAACCCCAGTTCACTGTTCTTAATCCCACTACCTGCTTTTATACCTTGCTAAAACATTCTGTGATACCTCATGGTCTTCAAACAAAGTCCAGTCCCCAAAACACAACATTCCGCACCCCTCAAGTCTCGACCTTCCAGACCTATCACCTGTCCAGGAGACGAATCAAACCATTAGTGGTTCCTTAGTTGTACCACGTCATTTTCTCCTGTGGACACAATTTTGCTGATGCTCTCTTCTTTGCAGTCCCCTGCCTTGCCTGTCCCTGAGAATCCAGCCCACATGGCCCATGTGGTTGTCTTCACCCACTTCTGGCTGGCTTGTGTGTCTCTCTCTGCCCTCCTGAACCACCCTCAAACACTAGGTTCCAAAGTGCCATTTGCTACTTTGCCCCCAACTTGGAGATAAGGTTTTTGCGAGTGTGGTCTTCTCTATGTCTCTGGGGCGTAACGAAACAGATCCACAGAGACTTGTCAGGAGAGAAACAGAGAAAAAAAAAACCTGGAAGTTTGTGCCTGAAAGAAGTCTGATCTGTGCCACCTTATGAGCAGACTAGGTCCAGAGGGAGATAGCTTTGAGAGGTACCTCTAAAGTTCATCTGCACACTGCAGGCAGGCCAGGGCCAAAGGCCACTGGGGGCTGCTGAGGAAGGGAGAAAGCTTGGGCAGGAGGGAAGCAGGAGTGACCACTAGCTTTCTGGCTAGAGGCAGGCCATACTTCATCTTGACAAATGGCTCCAAGTGAATTTCTGGGTGCCTGGGAACTACCCTTCACCTGGGAACGGACATGGGATGCAGCTGCAGTTTGATCTCGCAGGCTCCGTTCCTCTCTGAAAGCTGATGTCTCCCTTGAGCTTGCACTGCCCCTCAGCACTCTAGTTCTTTTGCATTTATTCCAGGGCATCGTTTGTCCAGCAGCTGTAATGGGACCCCACGGAGGATTCCTTTGCCTTGCTTTCTGAGTTCTTATTTGCTCCACCTGTGACTGACTTGTGCCTTGCATGGTGATCTGAGGGATGAGGAATGCATGAGGCAATGTGTCTCTCATGCCGCTGCCAGTTGCATCGTGGCCACTGGCTTACTGGCCCGCCACACTAGACTTTTATCACACAGGCACATTTTAGCTGTCTGCAGTGGCCCGTGGTGTTATGGAGCCCTCGAATCACTGACCCTGCCATGAAGGACGGTCCTTTCACTATAGGTCAAGCCTCCACCCGCCTCCTCACCCCAGCATCACCCAGTCTGCCCATCCGGCTGGAGCTGGTACTGAGTGGCATCTCTGGAGGAATCCAGCAGAGGGACCCGGGCCAAAGCTTTAGCCGTCCCTTCCCCCTCTGGCCACCAGCCCTGGCGGCCCTGCCACTGTTGGTAATTGTTAGGGGAGTTCTAGGCAGACAGTGGGCGATTCAGCGAACAGGCCTCTGAGCAACAAGCCCTGTGCTGTGCCTGAGCTATTCAGTGTGGGCCGAAAAGGGTAACTGTGGCTAAGGGGCTGTGCGCATGCGCGGTAACCCTCTGGGCCTCGGGCTGGGTTGTGGGGGCACTTTCCACAGCTTTCTACCTCCCACCCTATCTTGGGTGAGGCAGATAAACTGAGGGTCCCAGTGCTGTGGGAGGCCCTTGACTTGCTGCCCTCAAAAGATGTAGGGAGAAGAGAAGCTTCTGTGTGTGGAGGAAGGAAACGTGTGCATGTCAGGAACAAACTGTGATCAGGTGAAGGAATCAATACCCTCAGCCAATACACTGAGGTGCCAGGCAGATTATCTGGGAAGGAGACATGGGCCTGGAGGCTGAGGTAAACAGAGAGTCTGTGAGCCAAGATGGCAGAGTGGCCAGCCACTCTGAGGAACTCAGTTCTACATGTTCTTTGGATAACGGCCCACGTCAAACTCTCTGTCTCTTGTCGCCTAACTAGAAGCTGAGGGGCAGTCGGTCTCCACATCCTAGGCCATTATGACCCTGAACCACTCATTTAACTTTTCCGGGCTCTAATTTGTGTGAGTGTGTTCATTTGTGTGTGAGTGCACGTGTCTGCAGTTATGTGTGCATGCATGTAAGGGGCCAGATGACAATCTTGGGGTTGTTCCTCCTCAAGACCCACCCACCTTGGCTTTTGAGACAGTGTCTCTTACTGGAACTTGAGGCTGGCCGATTAGGCTAGGATGGCTGGGTGGCGAACCCTTGGGGACCCCTCTGTCTGTGCCTCCTGAGCTCTGGGATTACAAGTGCTCACCGTCAAGCCTGGCTGTTTCTATAGGTGCTGGGGATCAAACTCAGGGCCTCATGCTTGTTCAGCAATCGCTTTACCAACTGAGTTATCTCCCCAGTCCTTCCTCAACTCTATTTTTAAGTAATTAAAAAAAAAAAAACCTTTACTTTACTGTGTACTAGGCGGCATTTTGACACATGTATACCTTCTGGAATAACTATGTTTTCGACTCTGAGAGGAGATAACAGCCTTTCCCATGGAGCTGCTGAGAGGAGTGTCTGGAAAGTACATGGTCTGGTATAAGCTACACACTAAGTAGAAAGGACCAGGTGTCACTGCCCAGCTCAGCTTCTGCTGTGTGGCCCTTAGCTTTGAAGACGGTTTATAGTGTTTGTATATCTTCCTTCCAAGTCCTCTACTAATCTGTGATGTGAGCATGGATTAATCTGCATGCAGTGTGCCACCTGCTATACTGATCTCATTTATTTATTTATGTAGCTTTGGAAATACAGACTAGTTATATAGCCCTGGCTAGCCTTGGATATGTTATGATAGACCAGGCTGGCCTCCAGCTTACAGTAAGCAATTCCCTTGCCTTTGTTCTTGAAGTGCTATTACAGGTGGGTACCACCATGCCTGGTCTTCATTTAGTCTCTTAATGAGGAATTCCAAGCTGTACATTCTGTTATTTGAATTGAGACCGGGCCTCACTATGCAGCCCTGGCTGCCCTGGGACTGCTAATTTATATAAGGTTAGCCTCAACTTATGATGATCTTCCTGTCTCTACCTCCCAAGGCTAGGATTACTGGGAGTTGGGGGTGCCACACCTAGCACATTCTCTGTTCTTAATCTCAATAAGAATCTCCCTTCCTGTCTTTTTGTTGCTGTGACACTTGATGATATGCCTTTGTTTAGTTTCTACTCATGTGTTGCTCTTTTCTGTATCCATGCGGCTGGAGACGAGTCTGACAATTTTCTTCTATGCTAAGTCTCACTTTGAAGTGTTTGTAATGTGGTTTTCTATGCCCTTGGAAACTCAAGACCAAAGTTTCCTGCCTTCGAGACCCACAGAAACAAGTTAGGAAGATACCAAAGCCAGCTGTTACTGTTACCTGTTGTGAATGATGCGAAGAGCCTGATGTTGTCCTGGCTGAGGGTTCGGTAGTAGGACCAGCTGAGGTACAGCACCAGGGGCACCCAGATGATGGGGACACTGTACCTGCAGGAGGGCCATCAGATTGAGAGAGATATGCATGGAGGGAGGAGGAGATAACAGGATCCAGCTTCCCTGAGGCTTACATTTTAACTACAGAGGAAACAAGGCGATATCAAATCACATGCAGAAGGTCTATGGAGAGCTGTGGTCAAAAGGTACCATGGTGTGAGGATCAGGGGAAAAGAAAAGAGAAGCTGTGATTCTATCTGCCCTTGCCTCCTGAGATGAGTCATGGACAGAAAAGAATTATGTGGCACCATGGTTACTGACTCTGGGCAGCTGAATAGACACTGGCCTCTTGTGGGAGGAGGAACTAATTGCAGGAAAAATTGTTCCATGGGCGTTAAAGGCTTATAACCCAATATAGGAGTATGGAAAAGAACAGGCGCAGGCATACGGTAGGATGTTACCCAGGTAGTAGACAAAACCACATGCAGGAATTGATTATGGCTATGTCCTGTCCCACCCATCCCCAAGAATTTACAGCTTATCTTTTATGTTAAGGAGGGACTCAACTACTCCTTCTCTTTCTATATGTACTTATATACCAACAGAGAGGGACAGCCCATCTCAGACCCTGCACAGTGCTCACCAGACAGTCTTGGAGAAGGCCTCGATGAGGTCTGAGTGGAAGAGACGAATGGGCCTGGCCACTGGCTGGTGAACCCACTCATCATACTTGTCTCCCAAGTAGCCCACCTGCCACAGGAGAGGCTTCTGCCAGTCCACAAGGTCCTGCAAGAAACAAATTGAACCCTTTATATTCATATTTCTGATATCCATTTCTACATCACTTAGTTATAGCATCTTATCCCCAGCACCATCTCAGCTCACATGGTCTGTGTGGAGCCACCCAAGCACCAGCTTTGGGGTTGGAAGATCCAGATATAACCACACTGCCCCTTCCAGCCCCTGGATGTGGAATCCAGATCACATCAATGGTCTAAGTTTGCTTGAGCCAACAGCCATCAGATACTTGTTCTTTCCACTGGAGTTGTTAAGTTGGTAGGGTGTGAGTCTAGAGCTGCCAGCAGAGCCCAATTAATGACTCAGACAGGATAGAATATGGCCAAACCAAGAGCTAGATAGGTTGAAACCTGGTAATGACGTTTTAGATGCTGGACTATAAATACAACCACCAATACACTCTGCATCACCAGGGGCTGCATCATAAATGAAAGAGGCCCCTTTTCCTCTACTGCAAACTTTCTTCTTGATATTGGCCTGAATAATTCACTCATCCATTCATTCAAATAATCACTCATTCAATTATTTGCTCTTTTATTTTTATGCATATGAATATGCACATGAATGTGCTAGGTGTTGGAAAGAATCAACAGGAATGTAGGAGACCATCTTTGTTTCACACAGTTTAGTGCTTAGAATAGAAACTCTGGAGTTAGTCCTGGGTTCAAATCCTAGCTCTACTGCTTACTGTGACTTTCTGAAACCCAGTTCCCTCAGCTATAAAACAGAATAATAACTATATCAGTGGAAGGTATTCAGCAGGATGAAGCATACTAAGCAAGACATTTTAGTTCTGATTCAAGGATGCCACGACTCAGAGGCAAGAGGACTAACACAAATGCCCAGAACCTGGGTTAGCAAGGAGGACTTCGAACATGATCTGGAGTTTGTTCATCCAAAGATTTGGCTAGGTGGGAGGGTAACAACAGAGGGAATATGGGTACAGATGTGGATCTGAAAACAACTGTGGTCCTTGTTACAGAGTAGTTCTTTAACACTGCTCTGTGGGTTGCAGAAAAAAATCTGCTGAGGGCTCAACAGGACACTCTGTTCAGGTCCAGGACTTGGTGTTTCATCTCCCAGGCCGGCTGTTTCCCAGACACACATACAAACCTCAGCAGCACTCACAGGCTCACCCCCCAGAGAAAAGATCAGAGACACTATTTTCCAAATTTAAAGATTTGTTTATTTTGATTTTCTATGCATATTAGTGTTTGCCTACATGCCTGGTGACCATGGAGGTCAGGAAAGGGCACTGAATCCCCTGAAACTGGAGTTACAGGTGGCTATGAACTGCCCATTGTAAGTGCAGGGAACCAAACCATCTGAGTCATCTCTCCAGCCCCCAGAGACCCTATTTGTATTTATGACACACACACACACACACACACACACACACACACACACACACACGCCCGGAGAGAGAGAGAGAGATTGATCTAAATCATATCTGACTGTGTTCTGATTCACAGAGTATGAGTGCAATATGCAAATAACATATAGGTTAACATGGGACATATAGGGAAAAATGTGCCCACATGTTTACTAACAGTATTACAGAGCCAAAAAGTTTAGAGGCTTCTAATTCTGGGAAATGAGAAGCACTTGAAGATTTCCGATGACTTAGTGCACCGAATAAGATTAATCTGGATTCCAACAATAAGGAGTAATGAACTTAAAGTCAGGGGCCCATATTGAAATCCTGGTCTTGCTGCTCATCAGTTGTGAGATCCTGAGCAAGCACCTGCACCTCCCAGAACTGCTCAGTTTCTTGTATGTAAAGCTGGTAACCCAACAACCCATAATCAGGGTGGAGGTCTCCAATACAAGAGATCAGCCTTCAATAAAGGGAGGTGTCCACCGCAGGAGGAAGGGGAGCAGTGACCGGTAAGTGAAGGAGAGGAGCACATGCTTTAACAGAGGAAGACCAGAGCAAGCCTGTGAGAGATCCCGCAGTGATTCTCCCTGCAATCCTCCACAGGCCTAGTTGCCAAAGCTGGCTCAGCCCCAGCAGGTCTCCCCGGACCTGGCTTTGGTGTGCTCCTAGCCTCTCTGGAGCCTCCCCACGTGTTGCCATCACCCACCATGTAGATTCCAGGGATTGTAGTTAGATTGTCAGGTTTGTTGGCAGGATCCTCTACCTGATGAGTCATCTTACCTGCATTGATTATGATAAAACATTTTACATTAACACCTCCACTGGTTCTTAGTGATGCCTCTGAATTTTCCTTCCCAGTTGGTGGTCTAAGGGTGATACTTGCATCTTTTATTTTTATCGCCATCTGTCTCAGATGAGACCCTTGGGTCTTCTATGCTCCGTGTTTACATGTTACACATGACACACATATGTCTCAGCTTCATGTGTGCATTTAATTTGGCCTTAGATATTTTAAAAAAAACAGCCATTTAGGATCAGTGAGATGACCCAGTGAGGGTCATGACCTGAGTTCAATTCCTGAAACCAATGTGGTAGAAGAAGATAACTGAGTCCCCCAAGTTATCTTCTGACCTTCACACAAAGTGGTATGGCACACATATGCCCCCTCCCCCCGATAAATACATGTAATAAAAACAAAACCACTTACAGTTATCATTCAGAGGTGTGGCCAGGTGGCCCTCCCCTCTCTACCTAGCAAAGGCTTGGGTAAATTTTTATGTTGATCTTATTAACTTAAATTTTTACATTTTGCCCTTATTTTTGCAAAGCAAGTGGAAAATAACATAGCATTCTAAGTTTAATTCAGTGGAGACACAGGAAGAAATGTATAGGTGAGCCACAAGGATGGATTCCAGCCTGAATCCCATACTCCATTGTGATGGAGATGACCAAAGGACAGAGCAGATACAAAAGGAAGGCTGGGACTAGACTGCTGAAGAGGTGTTACAGATCACAGCTCCTCAAGAAGGTAGTCTGTCCTTTGATGTCCTGTTTCCCATTTGACCTGTATGCATGATTTCAGTCACTGTCTAGGTAGACCAGTAGGCCCTGACATCCTCCATACAAGGCAGGTTCCTGTCTACAGTCAATGTCAAGGCTGCCTGTGATCTGCCCATTGTTTTGCCCCACACTTTATCTTCTTGAAGTAGTCTTCCTTGGTACCCAGGGTGGGTCACTTAACTCTAGGGGCTGAAGGCCTTGCCTCTGCCCTTACAAACATCCCTCTCATTATCAACAGCCAACACCAATACTATAGGGTCTCTGTCCTACTATTCCAGGGGAGGGGGTGGGGTGAGTAAAATGAGATACACATACATATCCAGAAGTACACACCCACTGACTTTCTATGCTTGGAATAAATATATTGAGGCCCAGTAGGGTAGCTCCTGAGATGGGAGTTTATTGGTTGATTCTAGAGTGGGAACCTTCTTATCCTCCCCTAGGTTGTTTGTTTTGATTTTTTTATTATGTTTTATTTATTTTTGTATATATGTGCATGCATGTGTACACACTCTTGTGAGAGTGTGTCACAGAGCACTAGCAGAGGACAGAAGACAGTATCCAGAAATTGGTTCTCTCCCTCCACCATATGGGTCCTGGAGATTGAACTCAGGTTGTAAGACTTGGCAGCTGTGCTGGTTAGTTTTACGTCAACTTGACATACAACTAGAGTTATCCGAAAGGTGGGAACCTTAATTGAGAAACTACCTCCATAAGATCTAGCTGTAAGACATTTTCTTGATTAGTAATTGGTGGAGGAGGGCCCAGCCCATTGTGAGTGGGGGCATCCCTGGGCTGGTGGTCCTGAGTTCTATAAGAAAGCAGGCTGAGCAAGCCATGGAGAACAAGCCAGTAATCGGCACCCCTCCATGGCCTCTGCATCCATTCCTGCCTCCAGGTTTCAGCCCTCTTTGAGTTCCTGTCCTGGCTTCCTTCAATGATGGACTACAATGTGGAAGTATAAGCCAAATAAACCCTTTCCTCTCCAACTTGCTTTTGGGTGTGGTATTTCATTGTGGCAATAGAAACCCTAAGTAAGAAAGCAGTAAATGCCATCACCGGCTGAGCCATCTCACAGGTACCCGGTGTTGTATTCTGAGACAGGGCTTTGTTACACTATGTAGCCCTGGATGGCCTGGATTTCACTATATAGACTAGGCTGTCCTCAAATGTGAGACAATTCTCCTGCATCTGCCTCTCAAGTGATGGGATTGCAGGCACGTGCTACCATGTCTAGCTCCTTTCCCTAGTTTGTAGCACATTCAAAACAGTTTCCCAAGAGCTAGGACCTTCAGCTGGTGCTGGACCCTGGTTTAGCTGCTACATGAATAATTTCTTTTTTTCCCCACTTTCTCCTAGCCCTGGTTACTGAAAGACAGCGTCTTCACTAGGTGGAAACAACTTCTCACTTGCTGGTCATTTCCAACGCGGCTGTGGCAGAAGACTGATTTTGAGAAGGGATAATGCAGGTTGACATTATCCCTTATAATAATATTATAATATTATTATATACAATATATATAATATTATATTATAAGAAAGGAGCTTATTCCTTCTTTCCCAGGAAGACACTTCCTTGGGGCCCTGCCTTCCCATGCAAGTGATTTTCTTCCTCCAAGCTGGCCCTGGTCCTATCTTCCCACTCTGTTCTACTGCCTAAAGTTCAGAGGCATAGCCTGAAGGCACTCTAAAGGTCTAAGGCTAATGTAGAATGTTGGTGGAGGAAAGGAGAGAAAACAGGACCCAGACCATGCCTCCAGCTTCCAGGCATCTGGGGACTTCCATGGCTACCCTCACATTGAACCTGTGGGACCTGATGCTCAGAACAGGAAAGTCTAGAGCCCAGTGCAGGCCCATGTGGATGAAGGTGAGGCTATGCTCAGAAACTACTTTGAAGTGGGCAGGTTGCTGGGCTTGGAGCCTTCTTTGGTGGTTCACAGACCTGCGCAAGAGGCTGGGCCCCAGGGTGCAGATGCAAGTCTGTGAGTGTCTAGGCCAAGCATACCCTGTCCCCTTCCCCCAACACAGCTCTACCGCTGCCCAGCCAGGAAGGGGGAGGCTGCTCCTGGCTATGCCAGGAATGCAGTTGGCAGCAGCATGCAGCAGGAGAGAGTGGGCAGTGGGCCTGCTGCCAGGGTGAGGAGGGGCTGCCTTCCTCTTGGGCAACACAGGAACCGGGTAGCACAGGACACTCCTCTGGGGCAGCCTCAACCCAGCAGCCAGTGCTTCTGCTTCTCCCAGGGGAGCAACAGCAGGATGTGGCAGCTGTTGGGTGCCAGTAGCTCCTCCCACTGCCATGAGCTCAAGCAATTGTTTAAAGAAATATCCACCAAAACCCCAGAGCATCTGCTCCAGGACAGCTTTCTGAGCCAGAGAGGCAGAAGGTGGGCTTCTAAGCAGCAGAACTGTGGTGAGAGCAGTGAAGGACAAAAAGCTCCCTAGGAGTTCTGGCTACCTTTTCTACTAGGGATAAGCCATCCTGGGCTCTGGTCCCCATGCTCATTATCTTTTGTAAGCCTTAATCTTCAGGTTAGGGACTGTGATAACACCATATTACAGGTGAGAACTTTGAAGGTTGGCTGCTCAGCTACAGATGCTAGAGCTGGACCTGACCCTGAGCATGGAGCTCAGAGCCTGACCACCAATCAGTGAAAGCAGGGGCCACGGCTGTGAATTCCCCGCCACAGAGCCACTGGGATTCTGCAGCAGTGCCTACTGTTAGCTTTAAAGCATCGAGGTGGCTGGTTGTGGTCCTGCCAGGATTGGTGCAGACCTCTCCTCCTCAGAGGAAGTGGAACAAACTCAAGATCACTGAGGTAGCTCTGGATCACCTTACTTCTCCTCTGGGACTTGGTGTCTCTCCACTAAGGGGGACATGAAGCCTGGTGAAGTGGCAGAGTGCCCAGATGTGAGCCAAGCTAGAATCACAGCCTGGAATTTTATCATCCCTGGGTGTGGGTTTGCCATGGTGCCCTTGTTTTGACTCAAGTCCTTGTCGACTTATGGGAGAACCTCCAAAGAGTAAAGTCCATCTGGTCAATACAACAATTTGTTAGCTCTATAGACCCCTGGAGCTCCTGATGTTGAGAGGACCACCAGGGCACCTCTTTATGATGGTTAGGCCCTGACCTCGGCTCTTTGGGAATCATCCCCTCTCCCCAGAAAGCCCCGAAGTCAACTGCTGGCCAATTAGAGCTTTCTGCAGGACTCTCACATGCCCCATTTCCCCCTCTTTTCCCTGCCAGATGTAACAAGCCAATCAGTAAGGACCCATGCTCAGGTTCTGACCAATAGGAGACATCCCCCTAGTGATTGCTGTTTCGCTTAAAAAAAAAAAACCTGTGCACCCACATTGGGGCTGCCATGATTTTTTAATTGGTCGGCCCTGGGATGTCAGTATGTATCCCTTGGGAAATAAATTGCTTTAACTTTAAAGTGGCCACACATTTTTCTCAGTGTCTACTTGAGCTATTTCGCAGACCCAACAACGTTAAGGGTTATGTGCGCGGTATTGAGGTCAGGGCAGGGACTTGGGAGAACTGGTCGCTACATTTTTCTGTGTGTGTATAGATGTCCATGTGTGCGTGTATGCGTCTGTGGGTGTGCGTGTGTGCACACATGTGTGGAATCCAGAGATAGACCTTAGGTATCTTCACTTTACTTATTTATTCACTTATTTATTTTGGGGTGGTCTCTCACTGAACTTGGAGCTCACTGATTGGCTAGACTGGCTGGCCAACAAGCCCTAAGGATTGTCCTGTCTACCTCTCTCTAGTACTGAGAGTACAGATACACATAGGTGCTGGGAATTGAACTCAGGTCTTCCTGCATATATAGCAAGCACTTTGATGACTTAGCCATCTCCTCAACTGCACCAATGCATTCTGATTGGCGACACACCTGGCTGGGTGGTTTTCTACCTGTCACTTGAGGGAAAAGAGCAGCCCACATACACTGACGACCTCTCCAAGGTGAAGGAAGCTGATTATGCTGGAATCTGGCTTTACTTGGGGCAGGATAAGGAAGATGATGTGGCCGTTTTGGAGATTCCTCCAGGACATGTTTGGTTTCATCCTTCCTTTCTCTCTTCTCCTCTCCCAGTCATAGGGACCAGGGAAACACACCTGAGCCAGATGAACGGTGGAAGGATTTCAAGATACATGGAAGGGAGTACAGAGAAAGGGGCTTATTAGGCATGGTAAGCCAGGCAACTAACCTGTAGCTAACCTGCTATCTGGGTTGCTCATCTGTGGCTAATCTGCAGTTACTAGGCCTGCTAGGCTGCTTATCTGCTGGCCAAGTAATGTTGGCAGGAGACGTCAGCTCTACTTCAGATGTTATACACCTTGGCTCCTGGCATTTGTTTTTTGTTTGTTTTTTGGTGGTAGAGTTTCTCTGTGCAGCCCTGGTTGTCCTGGAATTAATTTATTAGACCAGGCTAGTCTCAAACTCAGAGATCTGCCTGCCTCTGCCTCCTGAGTGCTGGGACTAAAGGTGTGCGCCACCACTCCCAACTGGCTCCTAACATTGTTAGTAGGAGCCAGTTAGATTAAGGATGATTCATGAAAAATGTTTGGCTCAAGTATGAATTCAACAGCAAAATGGTTAATTTAGTCAGGCATGATGGTACACACCTTTAATCCCAGCACTCAGAGAGGCAGAAACAGAGGTAAGTGAGTCTCTGTGAGTTTGAGGCTAGCCCGGCCTACATAGAAAGCTCCAGGCCATCCTGGGCTACACAGTAAGAGTGTCTCTCAAAAAGAAGTAACAACAAGCCAAAGCTGTGTTAATCTGATGCTCATTTGTTGTCTAGGGGTGTCTGGGGGAGGAGCTTCAGCAAACCCCTCAAATCTCATCTGCTTTTCCTACTTCCTGGAGGCCCATCCCCGCCCCCCCTCCCAATGGAATGGGTGCTGAAGGCTAACTATAGAGGGCTCTGAAAAGAACATAGTGTGTAGCCTAAAGATGAAGCAGGTTGAATGGGGACGATGTGCCCAGAAGTCAACTGTGGTCACCAGGCCAGCTGGGTTCTAGAAAACAAAGACTTGGGTGTAGGAAAGAGTTGCAACCTAGGTTTTTTGCCTCCAAGGAAGCCTGAGTCCTACTCAGCGGAGAGACTGAAGGGGTAATCTAGATCATCCCGGTAAAATTCCACACACAGCCTGAACATCAGCAGGCCCTCATCTCTGACAGGGTGGGGCACCAGAGTTTCTTGCTTCTTGTTCCCTTCTGCAGTCTTTTCAGATTCATCTGCCCTTAGCTCAGCACGCTCAGCCTACTTTCTCCTCACTCTTTCCAGCCTGACCCATGTGGTCCCTCCCCACACCCCATTCCTAGGGCTGGAAAGCTCCCTTTTTGTTGGCAGCACCCAGAGGGTTCACCGTGAATACAGAGCAAAGGAGTCCTACCCTTGCAAACTCATCCCTGGCCTGGAGACCCTCTGTAGGGGAGACAAAGCCACTGCCTTGTTGGTCTCTTTCCACAGCTTCTCAAGACAGACCCACCCTGACTGGGTCAGAAACAAACAGAGCTAGAAGCTCTCCTAGTCTCTTCCTTCCCAAAGAGCTGAGGAGTGATCCGGGAGGTGGTAAGGAGACAGTGGGAGGGCTCTTGGGAAGAGAAAAGAAAAAATAAAAAGAAGACAAGGGAGAGGAAGGGAGAGGAGGGCAGAAAAGGGGAAAAGAGAGAACAAGGGAGGAGAGAGCACTATTTACCCTACCTAGGAAGCCTGGCACTGTGCTGGCTTTCCTCAGGATGGATGGGTGGGTGGGTAGGTGTGGGGACAGTACCAAGGAACCCAGGTGGGTAGCTGCTCCCTGCTACGATAGTGTGAAGTCCTTCTTGTTGACCACTCGGACCCTCTCTCTCAGCCCAGGGACACAGGAAGGGAGAAGGAGAGGGAGGAGAGGGAGAAGAAGGAGAAGAAGAATGGAGGGAGGGAGAAGGGAGGGAGGATGGAAGGAAGGGAGAGAGAGGGAGAGAGAGACAGAGAGAGAGAGACAGAGAAGGGAGGGAAAAGGGAGGGAGGAAAGAGGGAGAGGGAGAAGAAGAAGGGAGGGAGAAGGGAGGGAGGGAAAAGGAGGGAAGGAGAGGGAGGGAGGGAGGGAGGGAGGGATGGAGAGGGAGAGAGAGAGAATGAGAATGAAAAAGAGGTGGGGAAGGGGGTGCTGCCCAGGAGCTAGGCTGGGAATAGGGGTGGGGAGGGCACCCTTATTCCTCTCTCTATAGTTTTCCTTCCCCCTCATTGTACAAGCAATGGTGGAACAGCCCCAGAGGACTAGATCTGCCTCTTGTCGTACATAGCATTGGCTGAGGCTCAGCATTGAACCACAACTCAGAGAGACCATGGGGGAACCTTCCCTCTTCAGAGCAGAAGGGGAAGTGTGTGTATGTGTGTGTGTGTGTATATGCATGCGTGTGCATGTGTGTGTGCATGTGTGTGTGCATGTGTGTGTGTGTGTGTGTGTGTGTGTGTGTGTTTCCTGTGCCCCAATTTGTGGTAAACCACAGAGGTTTGCTCCTGAGAGAGTGTGTAGGCTGCCACACTGATGTAGCCCCAGCGAGCTCTCTTTACCGTATGTTCTTCCCAAGGGTCAAGCCCTAAGCCATCTCACTGGTGTTGGCTAGAAGGATCTGTGCTTGTAGTACTTTCCAATGGCTACCCACAGCCCTGAGTGAGGACATACTGGCTTGTTCCTGGTCCTGCCCCAAACCTTCATTCTCACCAAAGTCCCTCCTGTTCCAGGGCAAAGTCCTGACTCTAGCTCCCAGGGCCCTTGACTCACCAAGAGGCTGGCTCCTCTTTTGTTCTGCCCATATGCAGGGCAATCCTGAACCCACATAATTACTAGAGAAGGCTGCTATTTGTACTAAGCATCCCTCTCCTTTTGTCTCTATCTTGAACATCGTCCAAACCCTGTGTGCTAGTGATGAGGAATTATGGCCCCTCCAGGAATGGGAAGCAGAAAGTGGATCGTAGCAAGCTCACGAGAGGCTTTCCATGTGACTTGGGCACGTCTTTCCTCTTTCCTATTTTTCTCTTGGTTCCATGACTCTCTGGAGGGGATAAGGGCATGGAATCACCTCCCAGTTTCTCAAGCTGGACACACTACATGTTTTTGTAGTATATATGGGCTAGGAGCTCTCCAGAGACAGTCCCACAGACAGGGAATATCTCCAAGTCCTGGTGCCACAGGCTTGGGAGTCCTGGTCAAAGAGACCTAGCAAACAGCTAGCTGGGGGTGGGGGAGCCCCTTTGATCCATATCCCTTCTCCTATGGTCTCCTTTGCTTCCTTAAATGCTTCCACATCTCCTCATGTTGTCATAAATGCTCTGAGGAGGAAGGGACAGCTGTTCTATTTGTTTCTGTGCCTCTGTTGTCCATTGCAAGCAGAGGATTCATGGGCCAGGCACTTGGGGGCCTACACACTCATGTCTATTCCAAGAGATAACAACTTTGGGACAGTGTTGTGACCCAAGATGGAGGGAAATAACATCTGGGCTTGGTTCTCACCCAAGGCCCCTCTAGGAAATACTGCTTTCCTCCCATTCCACCCTTCCAGAGCTCACTTCATAGCAAATAAGACTTGTGTGGTCTCTACACTATAAGAGAAGCCGGCTGTAAGACTCTGCATACACCTTCAGCTTTCCTCAGCCCTATCTGCCATATAACCTCTGCAGGGACCACGGTTCTTTATCCACAAGGGACTCTGATGAGTGATCACAGGTGCCAGGAGCAGATCTTCCATGTACACTGGCCAGGCTGGGTATGTCAACCCTGTTGTTGTCCCCTTTCTAGCCTCAGGGTTCCTGATAGGAGACCTGTCTTATTCCAGGTTATTTAGAGCCTGCTTCTTGCAGAGGTTTCATGTGCCATTTACCCCAGCTTCCCACCAGCAAGTTCCCCGTGCCCCCACCCCCAACACCTGCAGCCCAATTTGCTGCCCTAGGTCACACTTGGGCATTGTGGGCACCAGTGTCTCTTCTTCATCCTCCCTGGGCACACATCATGGCTCCACATCCCTCTCACCCCCCCCATAACCTCGATCATTCCCCACTGTCCTGTGCCAGCTACCTTGTCCCAGTCCACCACTTTGAACTGTGGCTCGATAGCAGGGTCTATCTTCTGAGTCTCTGCAGAGGCTACAGAACCATTCTCCACGGGGTCCTGGAAAGAGAAGACACAAAATGACTCATAGGATGAAGGGAGAGAATGGAGCCCTGAGCTACCCCTAGCAGGAGAGCTGGGAATGGGGAGAACCTCATGGGTGGGACTGGGGTGGGCAGAAATCAAGGACATGGAGTACTTTTGAGATCAGAGACCCTGGTGTGGGTGTCATTATTCTTTGTACTTCTCCCTCACAGAACAAAAAAAAGGAAAGATGCAGAAAGATCTGGGTGAGTAAGCAAACGGTTGGGAAGTGAGTGCGGCTAGGGGTAGCTGCCAGGCCTGACAGGTGTCAGGCAAACCAAGTTGCAGAGAGGCACCAAGGGCATCTGGCAAGGCTCGCTGTACCACACCCGACGGTGACCCTCCTCTCATTCCTCCCTGCTTGGTTATTCAAACAGATTGTGTGGGTCACAGCCTGGCCCTTGTGATCACAGGAGAGAAAGGCAGCCAGGAGCCAGGGAGACTGGTCCTCTGGCAATCAGTCAGTCAGTGGTCACATGTGGGACAGAACTAGCTGAGGTGTGCCCCGAGTGGGCTCAAGGTTAAATTAAACTAGCAAAGAGGTAAGGCCAGAAGGAAATGGAATGTGCTGGGGAAAATCACACTGCCTCAGCGGGCTTTGACGTCACATGGGGTGAGGCTAGAGAAAGCAGGTTTGCAAGGAAGTTAAAACTCATGCTTGCCTGTAGGAAGGGCAGGGACAGACCTTGCCAGTGGGAACTTCCTGAGTCCCTATGCTCCAAAACAACCATAATCCTAGTGGCCCTGAGAACCCTAGTAATAGACTTAAGAGGTTTATGCAGACAGCTGGAGGTTTCTTTTGTTTTTGTTTTTTAACTTTTACTCAGACAGAGTATGTAGCTTAAATTATCCTTTAACTCACTATGCAGCTCAGACTGATCTCAAACTCCCCATCCTCTCTGTCAGCCTCCCCAGGACTGGGGTTATGGGGATGCACCACCACACCCAGCAGCACTGGGGTTTGCTACTATGTTAACATTTTTCTTTCCAAATAAGTCTAAGAGAATTTGATGGTGATGGTGACCATATTGGCATTTTCTGGGGGAAACCCAGATGCAACTCCAAAGTGGGCTTTTGTAGTACTATCTTTGTGTACCTTTGGGTTATCAGGTTAATACCTGCGTCTTAAAACATATATCTACGTATATATGTATTTTTAACTGAGACAGAGTCTTGCTTTGTAGCCCAGCTGGTCTCAAACTTACTGTCCTATCTCAGCCTCCCACACGCTGGGATTACCGATATATACCACTACACACAATTTCCATACCTGAATTTTTCTTCCTCCCTCCCTTCCTTCCTTTTCCTTTCTTTCTTTCTTTCTTTCTTTCTTTCTTTCTTTCTTTCTTTCTTTCTTTCTTTTTTTTTCTTTCTTTCTTTCTTTCTTTCTTTCTTTCTTTCATTTCTTTCTTTCCTTCCTTCTTCCTTCCTTTCTTCCTTTCTTTCTTTCTTTTTTTTCTTTTCTTGCTTTCTTTATTCTGCTTTTTTTCCAGACAGAGTTTCTTTGTGTAATCCTGGCTGTCCCTAGTACTCACTCTGTAGATCAGGCTGGCCTTGAACTCTCAGAGATCTGCCTGCCTCTGCCTCCCAAGTGCTGAGATCAAAGGCATGCACTACTATCACCTGGCTCATAGCCGAATTTTTAAAAAGTTGTTTCATTTTTAATTATGTGCATATGTGTGGGTATGTGCACGTGAATGCAGTGCCTGCAGAGGCCAGATGAGGGCGCCAGGTCTCTAGAGCTGGAGTCACAGGTGGTTATTAGCTGTCTGATGTGGGTTCCGGGAACCAAACCCAGGGCCTCTCCAAGAGCCGTGTGCACTCCTAACCACTGAGCCATATATCCAGTTCCTTATGATTTTTTTTTTAAACAAAGCATCTTATGCTCACTTGAGGACCAGGAAGAAGGATTTTACAGCACATTATACACAGAAACTCTCTAAATATCCCTCCCACACAAGCTTCTTTCTGCCTTCTCTGCCAGCAATGCAATTATCTTTCTTGCTCCTTTCAGGTGGGTTTTTTTTTCTTCCTCAGAGTCTCATTCTAGCCCAGGCTGGCCAACTTACTTGGTAGCATAGGCTGACCTTAAACTCATGGTGCCCTTTCTACATTATCTCCCAAGTGCTGGGATTATAGGTGTGAGCCACCATGCATGGCCTTATAGTTCTGTTTTAATCTCAAAATGTTCCAGAGGGCTTTAGCAATTATGCTATTAATTCCCTCTCCCCTAGATGGTTATTTTCTTCCGGTTACGCCATGTGATAGCTATTCTTGGTTGTCAACTTGACTACATTTACAATTAACTAAAACCCAAATGAATAGGTATACCTATGGGGGATTTTTTTTCCTTAATTAAATTATTTAAAGTGGGAAGACCCACGTTTCTAATCTGGATTTTTGATGTAGGGAGATAAACCTATCCAGATTTTTTGAGGTGGGAAGACCCACCTTAATCAGGACCATACCTCCTGTTGGCAGCTTACATAAATACATGGACAAAGGAAGTTCTCTCTCCCTCTCTCTCTATCTCTCTCTCACTCTCTTTGCCTGCTTGCTCTTACTCTTGGTAGCAAGTCCATTCCTTCACTGGCATTGGAGCCTACTTCTTTGGGATTCTGGTGTATACTGAAGAGCAGCTGAGTCAGCCAGCCTTGTGGACTGAACAACTACTGGATTCTTGGACTTTCTGTTCATAAGCAGCCATTGTTGGAGAACCATAGGCTATAAATCATTCTAATAAACCCCATCTATATCTATACCTGTGTATAGATATGTAGATTCATTCTGTATGTTTTGTTCATCTAGAGAACTCTGACTAATACAACCCAAGTCCTTTCTAAGAGTGTCCTGCCCACTGTGACACCATCTTTGTAACTTAAAAACACAAAAGGATCGTCTTAGCTGGGAACGGGTTTTCAACATATGTATCATTTAATGTTCGATGCTACACTTTTCAGACACTCAGAGCATCACATATAGAACTGACTTGGGCCACCCAGCTGACACCCCTGGAAACAGAAGGAAGGCATAAAGTATTCCACTATCTGACTCATGTTTCCAATCTTTGGCACATTTTCTCTTAGGCTCAGCTTGCTGCCTCCAGGTCCTGGCAATCACCTTTAGTTCCTCCCTTCAAGGGCTGCACAATTCCTTCTTCTTTCACTGGACAGGCCTACAAACATCTCAAGAGAGCCAGTGATCCCACCTTATGTCATCTTCTTCCCCCCACCCCTGAGATACAACAGGGTCTCTAAGCATGATGATTTTCTCCCAAGGAACATGTGGTGGGCTACATGCAGAGCCAAGCAGAGCTTGTACCCCATTCTCACGAAACTCATTTCTGAGCATGGGAACTGAGCAAACATCAAACCTTTGGCCACCATTCTATCAGCTCATTCCCCCAGTTTATTGAACCCTGGAGTTTTTTTTTTTTTTTTTTTTTTTTTTTTTTTTTAGTGACTGTTGTTGGCGTGTGGTCAGAAGGTGTGTATGGTCTAGGAGATTATAGTGATTAATCTTCATTGTCAGCTTATCTGAATTTAGTTTTTATCATGGGGCCATATCTCTAGGGTTGTCTATGACAGTGTTTTCTGAAAAGTTAATCAGTCAGGGATATCTGACTTCCTGACATTGTAACATGATCTCGTCATCTGAAAATGTGTTGGGTGAAATTCATAGCTATTTTGGGACATATGTGGACCATGGATTATAGGTTGGACATGTGTGTTTAGCTAAAGAGGGAAACCCCACTCTGAACATGGATGGCACCAACCTGTGAGCTAGGGTGCCAGACTGAATAAAAAGGAGAGAGTAGAGCAGTCACCTGTCTTTGCTTCCTGATGGCAGACACGAGGTGAGCAGCTGGCAGACACAAGTGCCACCGCTGTGCCATCCCAGATGCGATGAAACTGTATCTCCTTAAACTTCTAGCCAAAAGAATCTCTTCCTCTTCTGAGTTGCTTTTTGTCAGATATTTTATCGCAGCAAGGAGAAAAGGAATGGATACAGGGGTGCCCGAGCCTGCAGTGCTGTTCACTGGGGCAACACAGAAGTTGAGTGTTGAGGACAGAGGTACAGTGCAGTGACAAGCAAGGAAGCAGGAGGTAAGGGGGACCAGAAGCCTGCGGGAGGAGAAGATGGAGTAGAGTGCGCCGGACAGGAACGCTTGGTTCCACCAGTGCCCCCTTCAAGGGAGAGACAGAAGTCTGTAAGTATCATGGCAGCGCCTCTACCTTTTCCCAGTTCTTCCCTCACACAACGCTCTAACCCACACCACTGCTCTCCTGAAGCGAACACAAGTGTTATCCTGCACGGATCAGCTTTTCAGAGACTTCCCTGTGTTCAAAAGCTTTCTGTTATAAGTTCCAACCTCCTTTCTGTTATGCCCTTGGATTAACTCCATTCCCCCTCAGATCAAATGCGGTGACTTTCCATTTCCTAAACACGTCTTACATTTTCCTTCCCGAATATCACCCTGTCTAGGATGACAAAGGTTAATAGCTCATGAAAGCTTACTGTACGCCTGGCCCTTTATTCTCACTAGCAATTATGCTGCATGAAGTAGGTGCAATGTCATTCCCCTATGACAGGAAGGAATGTAAACATAAACTAGTGAGGAGTGGAACCAGCAATGGGACTCCAGCATAGTCTCTTTCCCATCATGCTCTTCTTCCCTTCTGCTATCTTAGCCAGAGATGTTGTCTTCAATTTCCTTTGTTGGTATCATTTCTTACCTCTGGTTATTTACAAATAGTTAGGCAATTATCATTTGTTCAGTTATACCAGGGACCTTTGGATTATGGTTTCCTGTTTCTCCAGCTGGACTCTTGCAGAAACAGACTGTTACATGTCCTCGGTGGGCTCGTACTCTGCAAGAACAGCCAAAGCCTCTTGCAACTTCCTGCCACAAGATGGGACTGAGTGCTGTGGGCAGGTCTGGGCTTATGCTCTTGGCGATGTTAAAAAAAAAAAAAGGGTGTTATAACTGCATCATGCAGGGAGGAATACGGCTCTTGAGAAAGCAGTGCCCCCAAGGCACTCAGCGCACCACGCTACTCTAGGCTGGAAAGGGCAGGCAGCCGCCACACACAAGGATGAAAACTCATGGGGACCATAGAGGGTCTGAGCAGAGCCAGACTCACGTGGAATCACCAGCATTCATTTTTTTTTTTTTCACAAACAGAATTACTTTTAAAGACGATTATCAGTAACACTCCACCAACAAGAGGAGCTGCGATGCCAAATACATAGGAAATGCAGGTTTGCAGCACAGAAGGTTCTGAAGAAGGGCAGATGGCAACTTTATATTAATGCTGGAAACAAAAGGCCCTATTTTCTTTTTTCTAAAAGATTTGATAATGCAGGAACATCGCAAGGTAAAATCTCATTTTCCACACTTGTTCCCTTGATTCAAATGGGTTGACGTGAGACTCTATATAGAAACTAAGACAGGGAGTAGACTAGTTGTTCACTTTGAACCAATTCTGAGGCTCTACTTGAAAACTTATCGAAAGTTCAGCTGTACAGAGAGATAATCACTACAAATAGAAATGAAACTGTTAAGGCCTTCCCCCCCCCACCCCCCAGTTAATAAAATACTGTGTTTTAAATGAGAGGAATGGAGGCACAGCTGCTCTGGGGCCCTGTTCCTCCTAAGAGCCAGGAGGCAGAGTGTGTTCTCACATGAAAGCGTGACTCACCAGCTCCCATCCGAGCACGGAGCAGCCAGTGGTTCTTTCTAGAGAGTTCTTTGGATCATGGACCAACCCCAGTGTGAGGACTGACAGTGGGAGCACACTGACCATGAAGGATGAGGAAAAGAGGGCAGAGGGGCAGGTGTAGGTGTGATCTCTTAGTGTCTTTCTCTTCTGCTGCCCCAACCTGATCAGACCTCAAGGAGCCCCTAGGGTCACCGGGCAGCATTGTCATGAGTGGTATGCTTTCAACAGTTCCTGGAGTGACCACATGAATGAAGGACTTCCTGGGTGGCCTTATGGGACAACACTCTCTTCTGGCAGAGGCCCAAGTTAGTATCACAGGACTAACAGGCATCCAACACGGAAAGAGATTCCAGCCGCACACTGATATTGCCTGCAGCAGGAATGTTCTGGATTGGACACATCCCCCAGCGTGTCTTTCATTAGTAATTTTCTCAAGACTAGCGGTAAGATCCCATAGAGTCTGGAAAAGCTTCTATGCACGTGGGCAGAAGACCCTCTGAATGAGGTTCTCCCGGTCCCATCCCCAGGGGCTCCAGGAACTGAGACCTTCCAGAAGCACTTGTCCCACACACACCTCACCTGTAGCTCTAGATCTTGTTTTCCAAACCAGTGTTTATTTTGTAGTCAGGTTGGGCTCACCTGTGCATTCCACAAGCAAGCACCATCCATGAATCAGAAGTGTGCAAAGGTCACCCCAGGGAAATAGGGTACAGCCATAACTTTACAAGTCTTTTTTTTTTTGGAAACTTCCATAATGCATTTAAAAGACTCTCTTGATCCTGGAAGGAAGCCAAAGCAAAGCAAACTGTTCTGCTTGATGCCTTTAGACTGGACTAGTTTCAGTATTTGAAGAGGAAGGTGAGTAATTTTGTATTCAGACTTATATTTTGGCTTTCATAAGAATGACTAATGCATGTCACAGAGGGTGTCTTTTTCACCTAATTTATGTGACAGCTTCCTCCTTTAGGGGAAGAAGAGACAGAGAATTGCTATGAAATTCAGGCTGGACTTGAACTCACCATCTTCCTGCCTCAGCCTTCTGATTGCTGAGGTCTGGGCAATGTAAGTAAGTAAGCACTTTCTCATAAGATCCATCCGAGGGACACGAGCCAATGCTGTGCATCTGAGTTCCTCCTAAGTCCTCTACTGTAGGAAGACACACAGTGCTCAGGGATGAAAGCATCTAACTTTCTGTCTTTTTTTTTTTTTTTTTTTTTTTTTTTTTTTTTTTTTTGCCTCTCAAGCTAGGATCTGAGCACCTCAAGGTGGGTGGGTGGGGGAGCTGCTGGTCTTGCCCATTCTGAGGCTCAGACCCCAGAATGGAACTCAAATACTTGATGAATGAGAGGATTTAGTCATGTGTCAGCAGACGAATGGCCTGTTTAGGTGCAAAGATATGAGGGGGCTTCGTGTGTGGGCAGCGTGACTGGAGACTGCCCTAGTGCCTTCCACAGGCTGCTTTTCCTTGGAAAGAGAAAGACAGCCCCAAGGAGTCACCAATGGGACCTTCCAAGGAGGGGCATAGGCTGGCACTGTAAATTCCCAGCTAAGGCCTGCTGGGCAGAATACTGTGGAGAGCGAGGTGGGCTTTTCAACCTCCTTAAGTCCTTCCAGCTACAGTCAGGCCATGTGGGAGAGAAGCCTGCAGACAGCAGCACCTACCACAGCACCTCCCAGCTCCATGCCGATCACTGGCTGGTTGTGAGGCATCATTTGCTCTTGTGGCAATAGTCCTGCTTACATCTCTTGGCCTTCCTCCTTAGCCTGCCCCATCAGCCCCAAATACACAGAGCACCTGCCAGGTGTTCACCAGCAGCCCCTAACATTCCCAGAAAGGCCCTTCAGTACACCCATCTCTTGGGGACAGCCCAGGGAAGAAGAGTTCAAGGCAGCCTCTAGTTCGCTGTACCCAGTCAGTTCTAGAATAAAGGATGCAGTTTAGCCCAGGCTCCACTGCTCATTGGCTGTGACCTCCATGTCTTCTTCCTCTTAGATCAGGAAGTCAGTTCTCTCAAAAAGGGCACCCCGATGCCCTGTTTCCATCTCCAGAGGCTAAGTATATTACAGTATCAAGTAGAGAAGTCAGGGCGTGGCTCGTGGCAGGAACAATTCTTTCATAGGCAATTTTTATGCAGGAATACTTTTTACTTCCACAAACTGAGAGATACTTGCATGGATTTTTCTTCAAACTAGAGCCACCAAAAAGCAACTCAGCGTATGAGTTACTTTTCTCATTGCTTTGCTAAGATACCAGACAAAGGGAAGGGTTTATCTTGGCTCATGGTTTGAGGATACGTTGCCTGAAGGCATGGCAGAAGCATGAGGCAGCTGGTCACAGCGGGCACATAGCAGAAGCAGAGAGAGACGAATGCTGGTGTCCAGCTTACTTTCTTCTTTGTAATCAGTGACACCAACATTCAGGGTCTTCTCTGACTAATTAAACCTTTCTGGAAATATCTTCCCTCAGAGGCGTGTTTCTATGGTGATTCTAAATCCCATCAAGTGGTTAAGGAAGATTAAGCATCGCTCTCGGACAAAAGCCAGAGACATCTTTTGCTATAAGCACTGGCACAGAGAAGGAAGGCTGTGAGGGTAGCACTAATACCTGATGTCATGTGACCTTGAGATCAGGGAGAATGATGGGAATGAGCAGACTGTAGAGAAACAGGGGGCCATGTCCTGTGAGGAGGGGGCAGCTCTGACGTGGGAAATAGGGGTCCATTTCATCACCTTTTATGATTTCTAAGAAGATTCAGAAAACCAGATTTTCGTATGAAATTTCTAGATTTTTCTCTCTCCTCCACTACTTGTGCACGCTAGGGAAATTCTCTACTGAATTCCAGCTCCAGCCCCAAACTTGCATTTTAACAAACTCTGTAGTCCAAACTGACATGCATGAATAGAAACACAGCCCTGATGTTAGAAAACTCCGAGAGAACACTACATGTGGGTGACCCATTCATTGCGAAGGAGGGGCAGGGATAGCCAAGAACAGGAATTTTGTTTTTCCTCAAATTCCCAGAACAAAGAATCTAGGAAGGGAGGGTGGGCTGCACCCACGGGGAGCAGGCCTGCAGCGTATCAAAGCCCTGGCTGGGTTGGGTGATAGGCTGGCACTTGAAGAACCAGGGTCTTAAAGTACACAAAGGGAGATCCTAGGCCTCCTCCTTCTTGCAACAGAGATGGCAAGGGTCAGCTGCAAGAGGAAGCAAGCAGCCATGGACCTGACATTGTGGCAGATGCTTGTTTTCACTTGAATTCCTCCCCTTGTCTCTGGGAAGGAGCCACAGGCCACACACCGAGAATGTCACCTGCAGGGTCTCACTGCCCAGGAGAGCAAACCTTTCCCCATCCATAATCCTCCCAGCTCCCAGCACTTCAGAACTGGGCCTTATTTGGAAATTTGGAATTAGGTCGAAACTAAGAAGGGAGGGCATTGGAGTATGTTCTGATCTGATGTAACTGATGTTCTTATATACTAGGGAAATTTCAACGCAGATGAGCACTACAGGGAGCACCTCCAATTCGATGTGAAGGCGGAGGCACAGATAGGGAAGATGCATCAAGAAGCCAAGGAAAACCATTCTGCCAGAGAACTACCGGAAGTTGGGGTGATACCTGAAATTCAACCTATGCAGCCCTCAGAAGGAACCCACCTGGTGTAGACAGCTTTAATTATTAACTTGAAACAGCCTAGAGTCATCTGAGAGGAAAGCCTGGGTTGAAGAGTTGCCTAAATCACAGTGGTCTGTGGGCATGTATACAGGATCATCTTAATTGTTAATTAGTATAGGAGGGCCCAGCCCACAGTGGGCAGTATTATTCCCTACGTAGGCAGCCCTGGGCTGTATAAGAAAGCTAACTAAACATGAACAAGCAAGTCTGCAAGCAGCATTTCTCCATGATTTCTGCTTCAAGATCCTAGTTGGGTTTCCACCCTGACTTCTTTCAGCGATGGGCTAGAACCTGTAAGATGAAATACTCTGCCCTCCAACCTCTCTAAATTGCTTCTGGTCATAGTGTTTTATCATAACAGCAGAGACGAAACTAGAACCCTTGGCCTTGGCCTTCTGACCTCCAGAACTCTGAGATTATACTTTCCTATTGTCTAAAACACCCACTCTATAGTAATTTGTCGTGGAAGCCAGTGGGAAGTCCTTAAAGTCTTACTCAAGTGTCTCTTGGGATCCAGATAAGGCCACAGGGGAAGAAGGGGTTCAATAGGAGACAGAACCACACTGAAGGAGATATCAAAGTATATATGGAGTTAGAGTCTACATCTCATCCTATGCCAAGATATCAGAAAGCAGAGTGTCCTGGTCAACACAGCCTTCTCCCCAGCCCACAGAGACAACCCATGCATAGCTCTTAGAAGGGACATTAGAGTATTTCCCTTCCTGGCTCAGAAGTGGCCTGTTCCTCCTTCTTTAAAGCCTGAGAAGCTACTCCATTTAAAAGTGTTTTGCATCAGAGTCAGGCTATGCTTGTGGTGTGTGTGTGTGTGTGTCTGTGTGTCTGTGACCACAGATTGCTGCTCTCTGTAATACAACCTTGTTCTTTGTACCTCCCCTCCCCTGCTGCATACTCCTGGGATGGCCATGGCATCTCTCCATGGAGAGGTAGCATCTCAGCAGTGTCAACATACATATCCCTGAGGGACTGGCAGGAGGTATTCTGTAGACGAGGGAAACTGAGGCACAAGGGGGACCAGGTAACCTATGCAAGATCTCTCAGATGATCAGCCTCTGGGAAGGCTGGACAGAAAGCTACTTTCAGGGCTTGCCTGAGAAGATTCTCCCCCAGGAGGAACTCACTGGGATGTCTCCAAACAGGGGTCCCTGCCTCAGCCCCCCGCTCTCTTCCAGTCCCTAGGCCCTGTCTTCCCTAGAGAGGGTGTGTGTGGAGGGTGCATGGGGAGAGAACAGAGAAGAACAACAGAAAGCCTGCATGCTACAGCTCAAACAAACAAGTCCAGCATACAGGCCATCTGAAAGGAGGCAGTGTATGACGGGCGGGGGCTGCAGAAGGAGGGGGGAGCCGCATAAAGGAATATTGTTTGAGAAAGCTGGGGCTGGGCACCAAGGGATGGACAGATGTCCTTTTATCCCTTAGCCTGGGTTGTGCCTGAAAAACCCTTTCTGTGAAATGAGACTGGTGCTCCAGGCCCTGTGTCCAGCTACCTCCCACCTCCTGCAGACACCAAGGAGGTCCCACACACCTGGTAGCATGCTGCCCAGGGCTGGGTGCAAGCGGCAGGCCCCAGAGAGGAAGATGATGGTGCCAGGGCCGTCTGGAGACACAGAAAGAGCCTTCTTTGCTAGGAAAGCTTTGGTTGGCAAACTCAGCCTGGGCGCCTCTCCTGGAGCAGCCTCCTGGGAGCTGGCTGTTTAGAGGGTTAGAAACTTACAGGCAATGAAGGCAGCAGAGCCTGCTTGTTTCTACTTCTGAGACGCTGCTCTCTGCCTTCCTATGTCCAATTCAGAAACCAGGTCCTGCAGGCTCAGCTCTGGCCAATCTTCCGTGTACCTTGAGGGTCACATTTGACAACTGCCAACCCACAGGACCCCCGAAGTAGGGCCAAGATAACCCTCTCTATAGTCATGGCAGGGTTGGTTCCAGGTCACTATCTCAGTGTCAATGGTGAGAAGAAAAGCAGAAAGAAATTGACAGGAAGCTTGTGTCATGGTCTCACCGCCCGGGACTGCTCAAGTCATGTGGACAGGACAGGGTGATAGCCCTGCACTAGGTCCTTGACCTCAGTTTACCATGCACGTGGCACTGCTTCTGGTCGTGAAATGAGGTCCCTGTGATGCCATCACCTTCAACCTTGTCCCTAGAAGTAGAAGCCAGCTTTTACAGGAAATCCAGGACATCAGAAAAGGGGCCGGTGGCTTGATAATACTAAATTACCACTCGAAACTCCCCAGGTGGGTGTGACCACTGGCAGGTTGCCCCTGTGCCATGGATGGCCCCTCACACATGTGCATATGGACAGCACTAGTTGGAATCAATGGCTTATTTGGGGAGAAAGGGGACAATTGGACTGTATGGGTTGGGAGGGGGTGTGTTAAGTGAGGTGTGGTGGAAGTTGGAGCAGGGATTTGGGGGAGTACATATGATAAAAATAGATGGGGTACATGTATGAAATTCTCAAAGAAAAAATAAAAAGTATTACATATGAAAAATGTTGCCGGAAAACCCTTACCAGATTTTAACAGCTCCCATGAACTGTTTTGGTGGTGGAGGGGTTTTGAGTTAGGGTTAACTTTGTAGCTTGGGCTAGCCTTGGCTCATAGTCATCATCATATCTCAGCCTAGGTGCTAGGATTACAGGGATGTACCACTATGCTGCATCATGCTATTCATGTGACTCTCTACCAAATCCCACTGTGGATGGCTTGCCTCCGCGCGGCTTCTCTCTGACTTCTGACTTCCAATTAGGGAAACACTTGCAAGAAAGTAGTCAAGTAGGCACGTGCCTGCATTTGCCCAAGGGATCAGATGAATCTGTAAGGGCAAATCTCCCGCCTGAGGGTACGATGACCTGGGCGTGGTGAGACTGAACAAGGGGAGTTCTCTGAGGCTTCTGGATCCTTCTTAGCGAGATCCTTCCTCTGCTGCAGGAGAGGGGTGGGAAGGAATGGAGCTTGAGTTCAGATGAGAGCATCGGCAGCTTACAGTGTACCTCGAAACGCACCTTTGTAGAATTGATAGGGTGTCACCCAGACACCCTCTCTACAGTCTCTCAAGCCTTATCCCATGGCTTCTCGGGGATCTTTCTAAGATGTTCTTCCACAAGGAAAATACTAGGAAGCCATCCAAAATCCACGTTGCCTCCTTAGTCCAATACGCATACAAAACGAACTTCGGCTTATGTGACACTCTGAGCTGCACAGGGTGTCCTCGAGATACTGCTTTTGGCTGTTTGTGATTTATTGATGACTTTGGTCACCGTGCGGATGCATGCGAACATGTGCGCCTCGCACGTGTGTGGAGGCGAGGGGGCAGCCCTTCAGAGTCGGTTCTTTCCTCTCCCTCGTGGATCCCAGGGATCAAACTCGGGGTACTAGCTTGACGGCAAGCGCCTTAACCTACTGAGCCACCTCATCAGACATTTTATTTTTTTGAGACAGGGTCTTGCCTTGAACTTGCTGTATAGCAGAGGATGATCTTAAACTCCTGATTCTTGCCTCTACCTCCCGAGTACTAGACTACAGATTCACACTAACACGTCCAGTTTGTACATTTATGCACTGCTGGGGAGCAAACCAAGGACACATGGTAGGCAAGCACTCTCCCAACTGAGCTACATCCGCAGACCTTGGCTTTTTTTTTTTTTTTAAGAGAGAGAGAAAACCATTGATTTATAAATAACCTCCTATATGAGCACCCCTTAAGAAAATATTTGTCCCGTCATCCTTTGCACATATGCGAATTGTAAGAACCAATAATGGTCTCCAAACTGTTTTTTTTTTAAACACTAATAAATACACTCCCTAACCAACCGTGACCTGAGTTATACCTACATACCTCGTTTTACTGATTCAAACAATTCCTGCTCCCCCAGATTGACTCTGTAGTCCCTTTCTTTTACAGCAGAGGCTATTTACGCTTACGGAGATTGGTACACCCGCCTTAGGTGCCACGGTTGGTTCTGAAACACAGGTTGTCCTATGTTCTATAAGTCTGTGTCTCTTTTCCTCACATTTAACCTGACAGCTTCCAGACCTGCTCACTACACATCGCTGAAATTAGGCAAGGCTTCATAGGGTACTCTTTATCTGGTGATGGGAGTTGGTTCCTGGTGACCTTGTACTTGGAGCTTTATATGGTTAAACACCGCATTTATACTTGGTGGTAACATAGTGTTTTAACTCAAAGGGATATTTCTTGAACAACTCCAGGAAGAAGGCTGTCCTGATGAATGGTCTGTCTGACATGGCCATGGTGAACACATACTGCAACATGTCAGATAGAGAGGACAAGAACTATTCATGAATGGTGCATAGATACCACCTAAGAACACAATGTCTTCTGATTTGGGGACTGTCACCCCCAGAGAGGCCAAAGTTGTAGACCAATACTGCTCAATAGAACTCTCTGATGAAAATGTCCTATATCTGAGCTGTCTGATGTATTATAGTAAGCCAGGTATGGTGGTGCATACCACTAATCCCAGCACTCTGGAGGCAGAGGCTGGTGGATCTCTGTGAGTTTGAGGCCAGCTGGGTCTTGGCTGGGTCCATCCAGCCAAGGCTACATAGTGAGACCGTGTCTGAAGATCACAACCAATCCAAACCCTGAGAGGAGATACTTTTTAAAAGTAAATGGAGAGATGGCTCAGCAGTTAAGAGCACTGGCGGTTCTTCCAGAGGACCAGAGTTCAATTCCCGGCATCCACATGACAGCTCACAACTGTCTGTAACTCTAGTTCCAGGGGATCTGACTCCCTCATACAGACATGCATGCAGGAAAAACACCAATGCCCATAAAATAAATAATTTTTAAAAAGTAGCCAGGCAGTGGTGGCACACGCCTTTAATCCTAGCACTCGGGGGGTGGGGGGCAGAGGCAAGTGGATCTATGGGAGTTCAAGGCCAGCCTGGTCTACAGAATGAGTTCCAGGACAGCCAGAGTTACAACAGAGAAACCCTGTCTCAAAAACAAAAAAAAAAAAGGTAGGATTTTGATTACTGTGACAACACACAGTGAGCTGGGCCCTCCCACATCAATCACTAATTAAGAAAATGCACCACAGACTTGCTTACAGGTAAATCTGTGGAGGCATTTTCTCAATTGAGATGCCCTCTTCCCAACTGACTCTAGCTTGTGTCAAGTTGACATAAACTAGCCAGCACAATAGCCATGGATGGTTAGTGGCATACTGGACAGCAAGCTCTGATCTCACATATTCAATTACTAACTAAAAAGTTTCTTCAGTGAACATTAGCTGCCCCATCACAAACTGGGTATTGTCTCCATAAATCAAGCTGCCTATTTGCTCAGGTTAAATACATTGGCACCACCCAAAACTCCTCCCTTTTCCAATTTCAATATGTAAAGCATCGGTTAGTTCTAGCGATTCTGTGACCAAGACTACCCCAGATTTTCTGCATTCTCATAGCTAGGCCAGTTCAGGCCACACCCCAAACAGTGATGGCCTCTCTCTCTTAACTCCCTTCAATCTGCCACATGGTAGACCAAACTATTTATTTAACAAAGTCCACTTCTCCAGCCTTCTGCTTAAAGTCTTCCTGCCTACTACAGTCTTAGAATAAAACCTAAATTTCTGATGGTGACCTATGAGTCCCACCAAGACAGAATCCTCCGATCACATCTCTCTTCCCCTCCCTCCACACTTCCCCTCATTTACAGAGTCCTTTGTTCACACCCCAGGCCTTTACCCTTGCTGTTCCCTCTGTCTGAAATGATTTTCACACCGTTCTTAAGGCAACTCCTCTTCAGCTTATCAGGGATCAACTTATCAGGGATACCTTTAATGGCAACCTTTATTTGCTGTGGCTGCCACTCTGTCGCACCCCATAGCTGAGAAGATACCACGGACTCTACTACTCTGTTGTGTATGCAGAATACTTTCATGTTGTTAACAGCACTTACCACCACCTGTAAATTGTTGTACCTATCTCTGGCCACTGTCAGGTAAGTCCCACAGGGACAGAACCTAGTAGTCTTATCTTATCCTGAGCAACAAGCACCAGAGGAAACATCCGGAATGGTTGTTGCAAAGAAAGGAAAGAGGATGGAAAGGGGAAGGCAGCCCTGAGAGTCCCTGGGATCACCCAAGGCCTTGCCCAGCTCTGCCTTTGGAGCCTGTCCGTCAGGGACTAGGGCAAGTGCCTGAGATCCAAGTACAGACAAGTCTATGCCACCAACCCCAGCCATGAGGAAGGGCAACTCTGTGCAATCAGAGTATCGCTAATCCTTCCAGCTGCTCCAGGGAGCAGGCGATCTTACCCGTGGGAGTCCAAGCACTCAGCAACCCAAGTTTTAAAGCCCTCTACCCCTCTGCCTGGCAGAAATCTACCTACTTCTTAGTAGAAGGGACTCAGGAATCTTGGCCACAGTTTACCCACATATTGTTCTCCAGATTTCATTGCAGCCACACATAGTCCCGTGAAGGGAGACAGAGGGCAAGGAAACCACAGCTCTGCAAAGTGAAGTGACTTGTTCAGAGTCACAGTCATTAAGGGGCAGAGTCAGGATGATGGCACTGTCTTTGAGCTTCAGCCCAAGGCTCTGTCCCAGAGGGCAGAAGTGGGGGTACTTGGGAAATATTCACCTGGGGGACTTCCTATACCAAGTTCCTTTCGCTGGTTCTTTGATAAACCCGAGATACAACACCAGCCAAGCTCAGTACTTCTCCTTTCTCTAGCCCCAGCCTTCCCCTGTCCCTCAGCCTTCCAGAAGAGTGGGTTGCAAACACGGCGGTGCTCCTGAGTTACATAGGGTACCTGCTACAAACACATGTCTCAGGTCTTGCCTCCAGAGAGTCTGATTTTATAGGTTTGGAGACTGGTCTGAGAATTAGGCAATCAAAATCACAATAGTCTCGCTCTCGTCCCAAGGCATTCTTTAGTTCAGTGGTTCTCAACCTTCCTATTGCTGCGACCTCATGTTGTGGTGACCCCCGACCATAATATTACTCATAATTGCAATTTTGCTACTTGTTATGAATTGCAATGTAAATATCTGCTATGCAGATGGGCTTAGGTGACCCCCGTGAAAGGGTTGTTTGACCAAATGGGTCACGATGCACAGGTTGAGAAACACCGCTTTAGTTCCATGTGCTTGTATACTCAAGTGTTATCTTTAACTGGGAGGAACTGTGTTCCATTCCCCCAAATTTCTATCTACCTGGGCCGTGTCACTAAGACTATTTGGAAGCTAGGTCTTTGATATAAGCCAGTTAGTGTGAGGTCATATCAGGTCAGGATGGGCCCTCACTCCAGTACAACTGATATCTTCATCAGAAGAGTGAAACTTGGAGTTACAAACATAGAACTGTAGTAGTACACGGCTGTGTCACTCAGCAAAGAAGACAAGCAGGCTTTTTCATATCTGCAAGCTCTGCTAGACCTCAGTAGAGGGAACCACCATCATGGCCAGTGCCATACTCAATCAATAGCAGAACCCTGGGCATCTGAGCTCAGGTGTTTTATTGATCCAGAACTCCTCAGGAGCAGATCATAAGCAATCAAACATCCCCCACAGAAATCCAACACCTGCAGACAATACAAAATGCGAAGGCCTATGCATCCCTTTTTCCAACAGTGCACAAAACCAATTATTTTAAACACAACTAAAAATAAACTTCCACAACACAGAACCACAAGAAAGACCCTGTGAAGATGGTGGCAATCGTTGGCTGGACACCAAAGTGGTGGTCCCTGCAGAAGCTGGGAAAGGTACAGAACAGATTTAGCTTTGGGGCCCCCAGGAAGGACCCATCCTACAGATATCTTTACATCAGCTGTCACCAGGGACTATGACAGAACTATTGTTTTAAGGCACCTAGAGTGCAGTGCTTTGTGACTCAAACAGTCCTGGGAAGGAAGCTAACGTGACATCACCAGAAGTGTGAGCCTTTGCTGCATAAAACCATGCCTGTGCTGTTTTATTGTATTTTCCCACTCCTCCTGTAAGGACATATTTATACCTGATTTCTACAAGGTGACTACTTACTTAGTATTTCTTCCAACATTGCCCTATGAAAAAGAAATTCAAACACAACGCAGCTGAACGACACCACTAACACCTCAGCTCTTCTACTAGACTTCATCATTCATATTCTAATAGCTCTCTCTCTGTTATCTTGAGACAGGGTCTAACATAGCTTGCCTCCACCCCAACCACAGGGATTACAGGTGTGCACCACCACGACTCCAACTTG
Organism: Cricetomys ansorgei; assembly: GCA_026225945.1. Taxonomy (NCBI): domain Eukaryota; kingdom Metazoa; phylum Chordata; class Mammalia; order Rodentia; family Nesomyidae; genus Cricetomys; species Cricetomys ansorgei. The sequence continues at coordinate 6,519,148 of JAMJFZ010003163.1, read as the reverse complement.
TTTATGTGGTGCCTGGAATGGAACCCAGGGCTTTGTGCGTGCTAGGCAAGCACTCTGTCGACCAAGCTCCATTCCCAAGCCTCCATTTGCTCTTTACAAGCTTGTATAGCTAGCTACACCTGTGAAATCTCAACAACATGGCTGCCTAAATATGACCCAAACAACTCCAGTACCAGCTGACATTCCAACTAGGATGGGGGGAATCTTACAGATATCACCCCTACACAAAGGTCTACAAACAATAACCAACTGCAGAAAGAAGGAGAATGAAACTTCCCCAAAGATGAGCCCCCTCATTAGTTATCCAATACCAAGTGGTCAGCCCTGAAAACACGAATACAGGTGGTATTAAATGGACTCATCAGACTGTACTTATATTGATTTGTGTGTGTGTATGGCGAGGAGGGTGAGTGTGTGAAGAAAAAGAAGCCATGAATTTGAGCAGGAATTAGCAGGGCACGGGAGAAGGAGGGAGAAAAATATCTATTTAAGGCGTATGCATACCATTGTCTCATTCTTGCAATTACAAAGCTATTTACATCCTTAGGAAAAATCACAAAATCTGTGTTAAATTCATTTGCCTTCTTTATCTCATTGGGTAGTATTTTCCTACTGTAAATGACACACTCATCGTGTGTGTGTGTGTGTGTGTGTGTGCACCCATTTGTGCCATGACATGTGTGTGGAGGTCAGAAGATAACCGTGGGCACTTTGAGGCAGGGTCGCTCTTGTTTCTGCCACACTGCATTCCCCACACTAACTTGACCATGAGCTTCCAGACATTTCCCTGTCTCCATCTCCCATGTCAATGTAGGAACGCGGGGATTACAGATATGTTCCACCATATCTGTTTCTATAAACATGTTTCTCTGGTGGGGGAACTCTCATTGTGAGGCTTGTGCGGCAAGTGCTTTTACATGCTGAGCCATCGTGCTGGCCCCTGATGTACAGATCTTATGTGTGTACAGATCTATTTCCTTTATAGTAGGAGTCTATTATTTTTAAGATTTTTAAAATTATTTTTAGTGTGTGTGTGTGTGTGTGTGTGTGTGTGTGTGTGTGTGTGTGTGTGTACAAGTACAGGTGCCCACAGAAGCCAGAGATGTTGGATCCCCCGGTGTGAGCTACTCCATATGGGTGCTGGGTATAGAACTCAAGCCCTCTGCAAGACCTATATGCACTCTTAACCCTGAGCTACTTCTCCTGTCCACAAGGAGTGCATTTGGAAAATAAGGTCCTCATGTGATGAAAATGACACGAAAAGGTGAGGGAATCAGTGTTCAAATCCCTTTATCAAAGGGACAAGAAGCCTGAGATACACAGGTCTTTGCAGGAGAGATGCCAAGCACCCTGCTAGTAAATATGACAGCTTCTTGACTCTCTCAGCCTCTGGACATCCACACGGATACCCTAACCCGTAGGCAGTACCTCCAGCTCCAGGCTGTCAACACAGAGCCAGGAGGTGTGTGGAACCTGCTCTGATGTCGAGTTCAAGGGTAAAGCTGCTTCTCCATTTTCCTTCCACAACTCTCCCCTTTCCTGCGTTCCCCGGAATTTCACAGCAATTCCAGAAATACTTAGCCAGCCCCCACTTCTGACCTCTCTAACCTCCCACTTCGGACCCTCCAACCCCCAGCATGAACTTGAATACTAGGATCCACCGTCTGCATAGGTTTTCATGAACTGCTTCCTCCTTGATTTTGCTATTTGACACAGGGCTTAGGGCAAGTTGAGCTGTCCCAGCCTCTGAAAGTTAGGTTCAACTACATTATCTCCCCCTAAGGCTAGGAACACAACACACTATGACTCTCTGCTCCTGTCCTGCCCTTTGTCCTTTCTAGTGAAGCAGTGTCTTGTTTAGAAAGAAAAGATCCAAAAAGTTTTTAGGATGTGGTCTTACTATCTAGAGTAGGCGAGTCCAGAAAGCATGATCTTCCTGCCTCCACCCTTGTGATGCTAAGATTATGGTCATGTGTGAGCACACACTGATACTGAAGTGTTTTGTTGCTGTTGTTCACTTTTTAGACTTCTGGGGATCAAACCCAAGCATTCTCCCTAGTTCTGCCAGACACAGGGGAAGACCCAGTATGTTGTGACCCCCCATGATAAGTCTCTGGGAAGGAGACAATGCCCTGCAAAGTCATCTGATCCCGAACAGTCCTCCAGAAACACACAAGACAAAGCAGACGGGAGCCCTTCAGTAATCAGCTACCTCCTTAGCCTAGCAGTCTCCTTCCACATTTAATAGAGGCAAGAACTGTCCAATCCCCTGAGTGTCGCTCCTCTATTGCAGCTTAGGCCGGACATCAGGGACCTTCAAGAACATTGGATGCACTGGCAGAGCATCAAGTCCCTTAGACAGCATTCTGGGGGGGGGTCATAAATCATTATTATTTTGGGTCTCCCATAGTTTAGGGATGTTTCACAGTCCTTAATGCCCATAAAGAAAGCGCTATGACCAGGCGTGGTCATAGATGCCTACAATTCTAGCACTTGGGAGATGGAGGCAGAAAGATCAAAAAAGAGTTCAAGACTAGAGCCTCAGCCACACAAGTGAATTTGGGATTAGCCTGGGCTACATGTGACCCCATCTCAGAAAGAAGAGAATAAAAGAAAAAATAAAAGAAGACCTTCGTCAGCCTAGTTAAACTAAAATTATTTAAAATCACAGAATACAGGCTACAGCTGTAGCAAACAAGCCCCCCCCCCTCCAAGTCCCAATACTTCAGGTGCACCTTTTAAGCCAACACCCCATCTTACATTTTGACCTCCAAACCCCCGCCCCATCCTATGGAGGTGCATCTGTCAGCAGACTGGAGCTTTCAACCTGCTGACTAATCAGTAACTGAGCACACAGGAATAGGGCATATGTTAGCCGAAGGAATACATGCTCTGCTCTGGAGATCTCCCTCACAGAGTGCACATGCCTTGAGGCAGAGGCAATTTATGAAGTCCAAAAAGCAAGCAGAATCAACCTAAGGATCCTCTTCCTGTCTCCAGAGGGTTGAGAAGCTAGGGCAGAAGGATAAGAAGGATCCTAAGTCACTTCTTACTCCAAAAGAAATCACTTGCTCCCCTTTGGCTGAATGTCACGCACGTTGTTCCCAGTGAGTTAATTGGAATGCCACCCAGGGACCTGCAACCCTCTCTGAGCTAAACAATCTACTCTATAAACTTTAAGAGTTCAAATAGAAATTAGAGCTGGGTGGTGGTGTCCCACACCTTTAATCCCAGCTCTCAGGAAGCCTGTGGCTCTCTGCATTCAAGGCCAGCCTGGTCTTCAGAGTGAGTTCCAGGACAGCCAGGGCTACACAGAGAACCCATCTCAAAAGGGAAAAGAAAAGGAAAGGAAAGAAGGAAGGGAAGAAAGAAAGAAGGGGTAATGACTCAGCGATTAAGAATACTGGCTGCTCTCACAGAGAACCAGAGTTCAATTCCCAGGACCCACATGATGGCTCTTAATCACCAATAAGTCCAGTTCCAGAGGATCTGATGCCCTCCTCTGGCCTTGGGGACTTCTGCATGTGGTACATATTGACTCACACACACACACACACACACACACACACACACACACACACACACACACACACACAACACACTAAATCTTAAAAAGAATTAAAATTTAAAAAAAACTGATAACAAGTATTTTTTTAAAATGCAAATTGCTGCCGGACAGGGTAGCGCACGTCTTTAATCCCAGCACTCAGGGGCAGAGGCAGGCAGATCTCTGTGAGTTTGAGGCTAGCCTGGTCTACAGAGTGAGTTCCAGGACACCCAGAGTTACAACAGAGAAACCTTGTCTCAAAAAACAAAAAAAGAAAGGAATCACTGTCACAATAGAGGAAGTTTCATGAGGCCAATGAAGGTAAGAGAGACTCACAACTCCGTTGCAAAATAAGGACCTGACACAGCCCAGCCTGTTAATAAGGAAAAGAGAGTTGCTGAAGTCTGAGACCCTCAAAAAGAGACCAGCCTGTTCACCAAGGGATCAGGAGAGCCCTTATCCTCAGATACGCTTGCTGAAGTGACATGAGAGCATATCCTGCGGGGAAGTGCTCAGGATGGAGTTTACAAGCAGACTGTGATCCACTGCTTACTATTGCATTCTGAGAAATTACCTATGTTGATTCCAGTGTCTTTTTCTTTTTTTAAGCAATATCCAGTTCCCATCCCTCATCCTATTGTCTGTGAGATGCTGGTCTTCACTGAAGGCAGGCTCACTTTGACCTTTTATCCTCGAACTCAAAGTCTCCTCCTCTGAGGTCCAGGAAGCAGCTGAGGTTTGTCTGTTTGTTTAATGGCATCCTTTAGCACTAAGGCGGTTAAAGCTGGCACTCCCAAGGACTTTCTAGGGTCAAGACAGAGCAGTCAAAGCCAGGCTAATCTGGTATTCACCCTGACCTGCGGCAACACGAGATCACAGAAGCCACATTCATTCCAATGTAGAGAGTTTCAAAGCACAGGCCTTGTAATAATTTAATAATCAGGATATGGTAGTACATGCTTGTAATCCCAACCCATGAGAGGCTGAGGCAGGAGGATTGTGAGTTTGAGCTCACTTTGTGCTACATGGCAAAACTCTGTCTCGTACAAACAAAAACAGCAACGAAACAAACCCTGGCAGTGCATAATTGTAACATCAGCACTTTGGAGATGAAAGCAGGAGTTCAAGGTGAGACTTAGCTACATGGAACCCTGTCTCAAAAACAAAGAACAACAACAAAAACCACCAAACAAACAAAAAAACCTCTAAAAACAGACAGCAGCAACAACAAAAAACCTCAAAAGCTTTTTATTTGATGTTCATGAGTAAATGATGACCTAGTTCACAGACTCTTTTTTCTTTCCTCCCTCCCTCCCTCCCTCCCTCCTTTCTTCCTTCCTTCCTCCCTCCCTCCCTCCTTCCTTCCTTTTCTTCTTTTCTATATTTTGAGGCAGAGTCTCATGTAGCTCATGTTAGAGGCTAGCCTCAAATTCCCTATGTGTGTGTGGATCCTCCCTCTTCTACCTCCCCAGTGCTGCAGTGCTGGAATTATAGGCATGCTCCGCCATGTTGGGCTTATGGGGTGCTAGTGATCAAACCTAGGCCCTCGTGCGCGCTAGGCAAGCACTCTACAAACTGAGCCACACCCCGATCCTAATTTTTCATGATTACATATGAATAGGGACCACCAGAGAAAAATTAAGGGAGGGTATATTATTTAGAATTCATAAACTCAAACCAGACATTTAAAGAAATGTCCCAAAAAACTCTGACTCATTTTCCATTCGGAAACCTCGGTATCACGCAACGCTCAGCAGAGCTGGTGAGTCCTACCAGGAAGAGCAGGATGTAGAAAACAGAATCCTACCTCCTCTTCCTGTGCAAGGAGAAGTATTATGACTAATTCACTTAAGTAATTATCAACTAAATATGTTGTTGAATGCCTGGCTCACTCTACATAACCACATGTACCTGTAACAGTGGAATTGTTCTGGCTACTAGCTTTCCCATGACAAGGTGTTAAGGACTGTAGTATACACTGTAGTTCAAATATATCAAAGAAAACCCCCTAAAATTGGCTTATCTGATACTACTACTTAAATTCCATGTAATATACTATCAAAATAGAAAACCAAAGTATTCCTATATTTATGTACTGGGGAAAAGCTTCACAGTATAAAATGCCAAGTCTGGGCTTCATATTTTTCAGTCATAAGCTTTGCAAGTACTTTGGGCACTGAGCCTATTCCACATCCCTTTTTATTCTTGACTGAGTACTTTTTCTATTATAAGGTGCTGCTCATCTTAGATGGGCAGCAGCAGTTAGAGGAGATTGAGAGCCACTGACCAGTGGCTGGAGAGATGGCTCAGCAGTTAAGAGCACTAGTTGCCCTTCCAGAGGGTTCAACTCCTACTATCCACAGAGCAGCTCACAGCTGTCTATAACTACAGTTCCAGGGGACCTTATACGTACATACATCCAGACAAAACATTCATACATATAAGATACAAATAAATCTGAAAAGGGGCGGGAGACAGACACATGTGCACACACAAAGAGAGACACAGACAGAGACACAGAGAGAGAGAGACTGTCTAGAGACTGCATGCTCTAGAGAAATTTGTATAAGAAGTGATCAGAAAAGGTAAACAGCCCTAGAAATACAGGCAGCCTGTGTCATGCCTATCATATCATCCAGGTATTAGGAACCCCTGGGAGGCCAGTCACACACTAAGAGCAACACAGTGTCCCAGTTGCTTCCCCCTGCCTTGAACTTGTGCCAATCTCCCTGCCTCTGCTTCCAGAGTGCTGGGATTATAGGCACATGCTCTACATCCAAACTCTATTGCTTGGTTTTTGTTGTTTTCTTTTTCCCTTCCTTCCTTCCTTCCTTCCTTCCTTCCTTCCTTCCTTCCTTCCTTCCTTCCTTCTTTCCTTTCCTTTCCTTTCTTTTTTTTTTTTTTTTTTAGATAGGGTCCATCTATGCAGCCAATGCCGGCCTTGAACTCCCCACCCTCCTGCTGCTTTAGTCTCCCAAGCACCAGGATTACAGGTGTGCACCACAAGTGGCTCTATTGCTATTTCCTATCGACAGCTTCACTTTTCTCCACTGGAACAAGTCCGAAGAGAAGTGAACAGCAGTGTCTGGGTAAGGCGCATGCTCCAGTCACTCTGGCTGAAATAAATGGAGGGCAAAGGCAGAAATGAGTGACTTATTAAGCCTGCCTCCTTTCTACCAACTCCAACCTGTGCACCTAAAAGAGAAGCAGGAGATGTTTCCCTTACATTATTTTTTTTAATTATTATCTTTTCACTTATTCACACAGCCTAGTTTTCCACGCAGCTCATTCACTGGCTTCTTCCAATTATTTCTTAGTTCCTGTTGGCAAGAGCCAGTGTGCCAGTGTGTCCTAGTGGAACCCTGGCGAGTCGGATGAGTCCAGGCTTCAGAGAGGTGGCAGTTTCATAGACAAGAGACAAGCTAAGATCAGCAGTGAAGATGCCTTGAGAGAAGTTTGTTGCAAAGTAGGTCTAGGCAAAATGATGCGTGGGTTTAAGATAAGGAAAAGGGTGCTGTGGAGAAAGGTACGGAGAATCTATGCAAGACGAAACCCTTGAGATGGCTCCGTGGAGAGCCAATGAAGACTGCCCCAGCACAACCAAGCTTTCACTGAAAGTGTCACGGGTAGTGGGGATCGCTGAGGTGGCCTGCCTAGGGACTACTGCAATAATGAGTACCATGGGACTCTGGCCAAAGTAGGGTCATAGTAGGGGATATTGTCTAGAGAGGAAACTAAAGAGGTTCCCGAGGACTAGCATGTCATCTGCCAAGTCTTCCATTTTCCTTTTTTCTAATTACTCATCATTTTTTCCCCCTTCAACTTGCCTACGGATCCTCTAGGCCAGGACAAGCAACAGAGATTAGCTGTGGTTAGAGATGAGCCACATTACGGGACCTAGGGGAGATAGTGAGTAAAGGAAGCCAACATGCAGAGAGCATGATGACTTTCAGGGGACGCTCAAAGACAGGGAGGATAAAAAAGCACATGGTAGTGAGCTGTCTCTGGGAGGCGCTGTTGTCTGGGAGCAGGCAAGAGCTCATTGCAGGTGTTGGAAGAGTCCTACATCTTCCTCTGGGCTGTAGCAATAGAAAGGTTTACCTGGGTAAAAAGGCACTTGCAGGAAGTGTAAAGCCCTGGAACATCTCCAGCACAGACCTACTCCAGCACAAGGTCTGAGCCAAAACCTTGGAGGACGATGTGTGTCGTCGGGGAGTGGGCGGTAGCAAGGCTAGCATGGATGACAGGTGCCAGTCACGGTGTTTGGGGTGTTCCCTAGCAATATCTCCAAAGATAATAAGTCTTGTGTGCTTCTGATATTTCCAAGAGTCCTATTTCTGATCCCCGCGCCACAATGGAAGTGGAGACAGGCTACCAGCTCTTCAAGGTTTCAGCTCAGACCTTCAAGCAGCTCTGGCCCTTCACAAAGGATGGGGACCCCAAGGCTTCCTTAATGTAGTCACTCAAGCCCTGAAGCTTTGAGCATATATTACAAAGCCTAGCAGAACCACAGGTGACAGAAACTGTAGACTTCTTCACCACTCAGAGACACATCCTGTGTGACTAGGATATGGCCCCCAAGTCCTTCAGACACTAGGCTACCTCAATGCTATAGTCTGGAGAGTTGAGATTACCTTGCCTGGAATATTCTCAGGCAGGTGGCTCATGTCTCACTGGTCCCTGAACAGGAACCCTCCAAGTCTATGATACAATGTGGGAAAGTCATTATACCCTTGGTGGCAGATTTGGGGTTGACAGAGGACCTGGTTTGGGCTGTGATAAAAGCTATAACTCTCACCAGAAAAACATATACTCATACATTTTCCCATACACAATCTTATCTCTTTCACTAGCCCCAGAAAATGACCCACAGAGCACTAGGTTTAAGATGTCTTACTTTGTTGGGTGGTGATGGCACATGCCTTTAATCTCAGAACTTGGGAGGCAGAGGCAGGCAGATCTCTATGAGTTTGAGGCCAGCCTGGTCTACAGAGTGAGTCCCAGGATGGCCAGAATTACAACAGAGAAACCATGTCTTTAAAAAACGAAAGTCTTGCTTCAGTGCTTCCTACAGTGTGGTCTAAGTGCTATCCAGGATGGTTTTAGGGAATACAAAAGACAATTTTTCTCATTTTAAGTTTGGTGCTGGGACTGTAGCTCAGTTGATGGGCTGCTTGCCTAGCATGCACAGAGCCCTAGGTTGGTCCCCAGTACCACATAAACTGAGCATGGTGGCACATGCTTGTAATTTCAGCACTTGGGTGGTGGAGGCAGGAAGATCAGAAGTTCAAGGTCATCCTCTTCTACATAGAGAATTTGAGGTCAGCCTAGGCTACATGAAGCCTTCCCCACCACAAAAATTTTTTGTATTTATTTTAAAGTATATATAAAGCTGGGAAGGTGGAACACAACTTTAATCCCAGAACCTGGGAGGCAGAGGTAGGTAGACCTCTTTGAATTCAAGGCTGGTCTGGTCTATACAGTGAATTCTAGGACAGCCAGGACTATGCAAAAAGACTCAGTGCAAAAGATAAAATCTCACAAACAAAAAAACCCACAAACAAAAACAAGCAAACAAACAAATAAAGACCGGTGATTCCATCGGCCCTATTACCTAGGGTCAGTAAATGCTAAAAAAACAACAACAAAAAAATGAGTCTGTATAGAGATGAGTATCAACTATAGTAACAAATGTGTCAATTTGTAAAGAACTGAGACAGTGACTCACGATGACCAAAGTCTAGGAAACATAACATCTATGGCCTTGGAAGGAGGTTTAAACACAAAATCCCTTCCTTACCTCTTTCTCTTTACTTATTTATTTCATTGTGTGCACCTGCAGAGTCCACAGGTAGGTCAGAGAATAACGGTCAGATGTCAGTTCTCTCCCTCCACTGTAAGGATCCCAGGGATCCGACCCAGGTCATCATGCTTGGTAGCGAGCACCCTCGCCCACTAAGACATCTTGCCAGCTCTGCTTCTTTTTTTGAAGTTGTCGTCACAACTCAAAAACTGGGCTTCGCATCCACAGTTGGGAAAGCGCTACTGTCAAAGCTTAGGCTAAGGAGTTTGAACCCACTGGCCTCTGACATCCTCTGACAGCCAGGGATGGTAATGAGAGGATCAGCTCCCCCAATCAGTCATGGATCTTTTGCTTGTTCAAGGTGAGCAGCTCATCTCCCATATCATACAGTATGTTAGCTCAAACAAGTTTGACTCGTTCTGTGTGTGTGCCTTTGTGTGAGTGTGAATGTGTATGTTGGTGTGTACATAAGGGAGTATGGCCAAGTGGGGAACAGGGAAAATACGGTGGGTCTTCTCCACCGTAGAAGATACAGAGTGTTCCCACTTAATGACTAGACTAGGCTAGAAAATGGTCCCCAGAGGGGTGGGATAACAGAGCTAGTTTATAGCATTTCCTTTCTGCTCCTCACACAACAGGAGGCGGCTCTTACCTCCAGAGGTATCAGCACCCCTGCTCCAGCAGGAGAGGAGAGGAGGGAGGGAAGGTCATGTGGGGGTTGTTAGAAGGACTTATCTAGCCATCTCTTTGAATGGAAACACCCCACTCCAATTCCTCCGTTGACTACCTTTCTCCCTCAGTTTACAGAGAACCTTGCCTGGTATAGTAATGCATGCATGTAATCCCATCACTCACGGGGCCCAGGCAGAAGCTGATTGAGGTTGAGGCCAGCCTGACCTATATAGCAAGATATCTCACAAAACAAAACAAGAAGCAAAAACATAAGCTAAAGTAAGGAGAACCTTGTACGTTTCTACATTTGAACTCTACTAGCAGTGACAGGAAGCTGGAAGGCAGGGTGACTGTGGCTGTTGGTCAAATCTGGTCTGTGGGATTGAAGGTGTGCTATTGGATTTTCTCTACTTCCTCGGGCTGGTGCCAGGAAATCTGGATGTTTGCAACATGGCCACACTGGGACTCTTAGGATAACAGGTAAGAACAGGAGTAAGAAGCAAAGGTGAACTGGGTTTTGCATCTGAGTTTTCCCTAGCAGTCAGTCAGGGCAAGGCAAAGCAAAGGCCAAACCCTGAGGCTGGGTGGTTGGCAGAGCAGGGAGGTGGGGTCATCCAGGACAGCTGGTGGGAGTGATATTCCGAATGGTACTGAGTAGAGAGGCCACACCCTCAGGCTCCCTTCTGTAGATCAGTTACAATACTGGGCAGGGCTGCGAGCTGTCACAGGCCTGAGAGTCTCTAGTGTTCTGATCCCCTTGCCAATTTCTGCATCCCATTTTCCTTGTGCTTGTGGCTAAGCTTTCTGTTCCTTCAGCAAGTCCTGACGCTAAACACCAGCATCCTCTATCATACCGGGCTCCCATTGTGGAATGTCAAGTCTGGACACTTCATGAAATCTCTCAAATCCTACTACCATGAAATCTCCTTTCCCTTCTATTCGTGGTAGTTGAGCTGTACAGCTGCCCTTCCGCTGGTCTCCTTATATCCGCCAACGTTCCCTCCGTTCCTCCTTGTCACTGGACCCAGGATACTCTTCCAAAGATGCAAATCTTTCCATGCCACTCCCTTGCTTGAGTCCCCTGGCTTTCCGTGGTTCCACAAGTCAAGCTCCCAACCAGCCGTTGAGGCTTGTGTGAACACACCCCAACCTCTTCACTTTGCCTGCCAGCCCTTGGTCACCTTGGTTCTACAGCTGTCTCTTGTCCGTGCTACGCTCTTTCTTCATACATGCTTGCCCTCTGTCTGGAATGTTCTTCCCACCACTTTGTCTTGTCTGGCTAAGCTCTATCTTTCAATTAGCTCTTGGTGAAAATGCTGCTTTCTCAATGTAGCTCTTACTAAACTTGTTCTCCAAAAATCTTCACCCATATTCATTAAGTAAATAAATATTAATGAGATGTAATAATCACCGTGGGGATAGTACGGTCCTTCCCCTCTCATTAGCATGCTCACTCCATGAAAATGGGAACCACGTTTGTTTAATGTCCGTTGGTGCCTAGCACAGCGTTGTCAACCCATTTAAGAACCAAGTAAATGGATAAAAGATAAAGAATTAGACAAGATGGTCTGGAGGCATCACCAGGAACAGTGAATGGCATGCCCTTTCATCTAAAGATCTAAAAGCACTGGAAAGCAAAAGTGAGCAACAAGGAACAGCCATTGCTTCACATCTAATCGTGATGACCACACAAACTCTCCTGTCAGGCTTGGGAACAAGGAGCCAGTCAGCTTGGCTCCAATCCGAGTCTACCGAGAGCTCTGCAAATAGGGACTGTGTCCCCAGCCCTTGGGAACCTTGGGATGGAGATAACGTTGGTTCTGGAGTAAGAAACACTTGATTTTTGTACTACCTAGCTGTTTGACCTCAGGCATTTATAGAACCTCACCAAACCTCTGTTTCCATAACCTAAAATGAGGATAAAAAGACCCATGGTAGGTTGAAGGCATGAATTCAGGATGAACCCAAACCACACAGCAATACACAGCTTAGCATAGTCTGGGTTAGAAGTGTTGACCTCTTTTCCTTTGCAAGCTGGTTTATGCATTTTACTTCACCTTTTCACACCTACAGCACTGTTTAGGACAGAAATAAAATCAGGGGCCGGAGGATATCATCTACAGAACGCTGTCCGGGTTCCTCCACCCAACCACAGGAGCCTGGGAGCTAGCTGAGCAGGGTTTTGGATCAGTGCTTCCTTGAAGCAAGAGAGAGGTAAGGTGAGGCCAGGTGAGCCTAGGAACCCATTATTGAAATAAAGGAGACCAGTGCGGACGACGGATAGGCTTATCACAGAAAAAGAAGAGAAAAAAAAAAAAAAAGGAAAGGGGTGGTGGTGGCTGGGGCTAGAAACGGAGATCCAAGTTATCAGGGGGCAGGGGCTGCAGAAGGGACATGCCGCGGGGTCAGAGGATAACGCTGGGAAAAGGAAGAGCAGGCTCCGTGCGATGGGGACGGGGCAGTGACCGGTTTCCTGGAGAGAAACTGGGGAAGCTGGAGTGAGGGGAGGGCAGCGGCTGTCACCTTGCGCCCTCCTAGAGGGCAGGTGATCTGGGCTCCCTGGAGTGGCAGGCTGGGGGAGGGGTGGGAGGCAGGGAGCGGGGTGTGCCCCGGGCGGCTGGTACCTGCGGGTCGGCTCGCAGTTCGCCTACGTAGTACTGCTCCAGCCAGCGGCGGGCGTTGTCCGAGTGTCTGTGAGGTGGCCCATCCAGGTCGGCACTGATGTCCTGGCCAGCCCGCGCCCGCAGCAGCTGCTCGCCCCCCGGATGGTGCCGCACGAAGCCGGTGAGGTCGTAGAGGCTGGCCCCGCGGCGGACCCAGCAGGCTCCGGCCGCCAGGCGCCGCTGGACCTCGGCGGGCGAGAAGGAGGCGGCGGGGGGCGGAGCGGGGGCCATGGCGGGAGAGCAGAGCTCGCACTTCGGAGCCCGGCAGTCTGCTCCACGGTCGCCCAGCGCGCCTCTAACATCTCGGGAGCCGGGGCCGCCGCAACGGGCCGGCCGCCACCGCACCTGCTCATTTGCATGCCGTGCTCCCATTGGTCACTCGGTGGGACGGCTGGTACTCGGAGCCGCCTCCCCATTGGCCCGCAGGGCCCCCGAGCACAGAACGCTGGGCACTGAGCATCGCCGGCCAGGTGGCCCTGGGCAGGCAGAGGGCGTGCCCGCTAGGTGTGTACCGCTGCAGATGGGTGAGAGCAGGTTGAAGGGACAGATCAGGACGACTGTACAGTACTTGCTGTACTGAATTCTGCTGTCCCAAGAGACTCCGAAGACAAGAAGCAACAGGGCAGAGGTCTAGCTAGCTAGTCTAGTGCCTCGGGCAAAAAATTTAAAGTCACCCCAAACTCAGCCCCAATATATAATAATGTAATACTTAAAAGAAGTACATCGTTGTAACATATGAAGGTGCATCTAAATGCTGAATATGTAGTGTTGAAAAGTTATAACTTTATATCATACACATCTTACTACAATTTTAAATAAAAATTCAAAAGCACATTAGGATACTATAGCCTGAGTGGGCAGAGTGAGTGTGTGAGTGTGTGCATGTATATGCACTGTGTGCATGCAGTGCTCTTGGAGGCTAGAAAAGGGTGTCGCGCCCCTGGAACTGGAGTAACAGGCTGTTGTGAGCAGCCATGTGGGTGCTGGGAACCGAACCCTGGTCCGCTACAAGAGCAGCTCGTGTTCTTAACCATTGAACTAGCTCTCCAGGTTTTTTTTTTTTTTTTTTTTTTTTTTGTAAATCAGGTTTTATTGGAATAAAAGTCATTATTAGTGAGACAAGATTGGGAAGGTGGACGGCTAGATTGTGTTTTTACTTAAACGTTTTCTATTTTGTTCATTATGGACATTTTGCATTAGTTCCAAATTGTCAAAAGACTGTTAGCATATTTATCTTGGGAATTACTATTTACTTTATTAACTTATGAATTTATTATATGTCTATCTGTCTATCAGCATACCTCTGTCAGCTCTCAATCTTGTAATAAAGGACATGGCTGATGCAATGCCCTCCCCAGTCCCGTCCTTGTTTTCCTCTCATTTGGGAAGGGCAGGGGCTTTATGGACCTCCTGAGGTAGAGGTGGGCTGCTGGCCTGCCTGGTAATTGGTGGGTTTGTATGTACTACTTCTTTTTTGCGAGTTTATTCTGACTGATAATTTTATTCTTGATTTCTGGATAAGCCACCATCTGATGAATGGAGAATAAAGCTTGTAATATTTTCAAGAAAGAAAAAAATATTTATCCTGGGACTGGAGAGATAGTGGCTAATACCCTTCATTGTTTCCCCCCCCCCCCCCCCCCCCCCCCCCCCCCCCCCCCCCCCCCACCCCCCCCCCCCCACCCCCACCCCAAGACCAGAGTTCAGTTCCTAGTAGTACCAGTGTCAGGGAGCTCACAACCACCTAAAACTAACTCCAGTTCCCAGGGATCCAGTGCCCTCTTCTGGCTTCCATGGGAACACACATTTTTTTTTTTCTTTTGGTGGGGGTGGGGGCATAGAGTGGTGGGGTTAGAGTCTCTACCAGCTCCAGCTGGTAGAGCTGGTGTAGAACTCACTATGTAGACCAGGCTGACCTTAAATTCAAGTAGATTTGCCTGCCTCTGCCTCCTGTATACTAGCATCAAAGGTGTGCACCACTACACCCAGCAACACACATAATTTTAAAAAACTCTGTAAAACATTTCTCTTGAGATTTAAAATTATCTTTAATTTTTTTGGTAGGCTCTTAAATTTTGGCCCATCTGTCTTACTTCATGACCCCTGGGAGAGAATCCTAGGGGGAAAATAGGGAATTATGCCTCCTTTATATAAGGGGACCTTGGAAGTATTGCCTGTGGATTGGGTGTGTCATCAGAGCCTCATTAATAACAAGGAAAGCCACACACAGTTTTACCTGCTCAGCAATGGACCCTGATTTGTAATCAGACTCCCAGTTCTGAGACTGCCCCATCCAGCTGGCCTTTGTCCCCCTCCAGAAATGATTTTCCCAGGCTGTCTCTGTTTGATGTTCCAGATAGAGCTGGCACTGTGTGGTAAGCCTGTCTCAGAAGCCTCAGGGCCACCACAACAATAGAAGCATTCAATAATAGAAGCTGGTCTCACCCTCCAGGGATAGGTAAGAGTTCTACTGTGATGATAGGTCTGCTAAGGAACAGCTAGCCACCGGGTCTGAGCAATGGGACCTGCATGGTCACCCCCACCCAATTCTTACACTTACTGTGTTCTAAATACTTGGTGTGGCAAAAGCAGTCAAGCACAGACTCCTAGGTTTACTCAGGTGTGCCTGCCAATACCATCTGTGAAAGCCCATTACTGTAAATTGTCTCTCACTACTGCCTTAAATGCTCATTGTCTGAAGCTGAACAAATAGCTATCTATTCAGAACTGCAACACTCACATTTTTGCCCTAGTCACTCCACTTCTGGAAATGTGATTTTGAAGATATACTGTATCAAGATGTATAAATAATAGCAGTTATTACAACATTGTTTATAGAGTAGAAACAACTCAAATATCCATCATGAGGGAGGAATGATAGCAAGATACCATGTAGCCATTAAAAAGAATCAGGCAGACTCATGTGGCTGGATGGAATAATCTCCAGGACATTGTAGTAGGAAACAAGAACAATGTGTATGACCTCTAACAGTTAGGTCACTTTATTTCCTTAGAGACAGAGTTTCATCATGTAACTCTGGCCGGCCCCGGAACTCACTAAGTAGACTAGGCTGGCCTCCAACTTCAGAGATCAACCTGCCTCTGCCTTCCAACAGAAGTGCTGGGATCGAAGGTGTAAGCCACCACACCCAGCCTTGTTATTTTTAATTATTTAGTATTTTAAAATATTTTGTATGCAGACGAACAGTTAGATGTACATTTAAAAACAAACAGTGTAATTAACCAAGACAGAAACCTATTTTTGTTCTCCAAACAGTTTACATTCTGCCTCCTGGTTATCAATTGGCAGCCTTTGATTTGACCCTGACTTTTGTGGGTTTTTCCCCCTGTGCTGGGGGTTGAACTCAGGCATATGCTGAGTAATTATTCTACTCATAAGCTACAATCTCAGATTATCTTCACCTTTTATTTTTATTTTTAAGATTTATTTTACTTGTGTGTGTGTGTTTGTGTGTGTGTGTGTACATGCATGCATTCATGTGGATATATGTGCATGAGGGTATCCACGCAGCTCAGAAAAGGGCATTGGATCCCTGGGAATGAGTTACAGGTGGTAGTGAATCCTCTGGAAGAACAGCAAGCACTCTTAACTGCTGAAGCATCTCTCCAGTCCCATAGTTTTCATTTTTAATTAAAATAATCTTTGCCTCTTGTGTCATAATGGAAATACTGTGATTTCAGACTCAGCTGTGTGTTACCTTGCCCAGCTTTGCACGCATTCTAGAGATTGAAACTCAGGTCCTCCCCCATGAGTGGCAAGCATTCTAGCCTCCACGCCATCTCCCCAGCCTCTTTATCTTTTATTTAACAATGTGTGTGTGCCTACAAAACATGTTGCTTGGATTAAGTAGGTTTTGTGTTCTGTGAAAAGCACGTGATGTTCATTTGCCACTGTGTAGGTTTGTGTATTTTAGTTGATAGTGTTTTAAGATTCATCCCTGTAGCTGAACATCACCAAAGTCTACCAATTGTCAGGTCTTATTCGTTGTATGAACTTATTTATTTCCCTTGACCTCTTCTACATAGAAAGCACATACCCCCCTCTCATTACAGGTCTCATTGTGTAGGTCTGACTGACTGAAACTTACTTTGTAGACCAGGCTACCCTGGAACTCACAGAGATCTGCCAGTCTCACTCACCTCCTGAGTGCTGAAACTAAAAGTGTGTGCCACCACACCCAGCTTTTTCTTTTCTTCTATTACAAGCATTCTTGTACACATGGGTAAAACTGTCTATAGCTTATATATCTAGAGGTGTAAATTACTGTGTCCTAGGATATACAAGTGTTACATTTACAAGGTGGTGTAAATTAGCTTTGAAGTAACTATACTGTTGTACATTACCATGAGAACTGTCTGAAACTCCTCACCTCTTTGATAGCAGAATGCCTATTTCCATATATGAGATCTATATATTCTCCTTCATACACTTATGGATGAAACAATTGGTTTATATTAGTATGTTATGGATATTTATTTTATACTTCGGGTTATAATACAATTCTACTTTATTTTATTGCACAAAGTTCTGGCCACTGGGAGCTCTTGTGTATCTGTGATATATGGCTGTAGATACAGAATCAGCCATTCCACCATAACTCTCTGGTGCCTTTTACCAGGTAATGATATTAGAAACTAAGATGTGGGCCAGAAATGGTAGGGAATCCACATGACCATAGCACTCAAGAGACAGAGGCAGGAGGAGCACAAGTTTAAGCCTATTTTACCTTCCCCAACCAAAAGTTAAAAAGTGTAAATTTTGAGTCATTTTCTTCAATAAATTTGCTAATTAGATGAAATGAGCTAATTGTTTTAAAATATACAAACTGTTAAAATCCACTCAAGAAAAAAATAGATAAACTGAATAGCTATATGCTTGTTAATAAAACTCAACTCATACTTTTAAAACTTCCAAAGGAAATTCTAAATCCACAGTACTTCACTGGCTAATTCTATAAAGCATTGGCTTTACTGGTAGTATTAGCACATATTTAAAAAATAACAAGTTGGGCTGGAGAGATGTTCAGCAGTTAGGAGCACCACTTGTCACTCTTGCAGAGTATTCGGATTCATTCCCAGCACCCACATGATAGTTCATGGCCATCTGTAACGCCAGTTTTGGGGGATCTGATGTCCTCCTCTGATCTCTGAGGGCGTCAAGTATGAATGTGGTGCACATCTGTATCAGTACACTTCTGTGGCAGCTCACCAAGAGAGACAAAGAGGCGTTCTTATATGCACAAACCCTACCAGACCTCAGCAGAGGGAACCACTGTCATGGCTAACACCATCCTCAACAGTGGAACCTAAGCCTCTGAGCTCAGGTGTTTTTACTCTTTCAGAACTCCTCAGGTGTTCTACTGACAGCACATGCAGATCATTAGCAATCAAACATCCCCCACAGAAACCCAACACTTGCAAACAACATAAAATGCCTTAGACAGCACCTCACCCAACAGTGCATAAAGCAATTATTTTATATATAACTAAAAATTAACTCCCGCCACAACATACATACATCCAGGCAAAACACTCACATACATAAATAAAAATAGATACATCTTTATAAAAAAAAAGAAAATAATAATTCTACACAATTCCTCCAGAAATTGAGTAAAAAATAATACTTTCCACCTCATACTTAGAAATTGTGGTAATCCGAAGGAGAAATGTCTGCCGTAGGTTCATGTATTTGAATGCATCATCCCTGCTGGCAGCACTGTTTGGTGAGGTTCAGGAGGTGTGGCCTTGCTGGAGAAAGTATGTCCACTGGGGGTGGACCTTGAGAGTATGTAGTCTCGCTCCATTTCCACTGCTTGCTGCCATGTTTCACTGCCATGATAGACTCTTTTCTCTCTGGAACTGTAAGCTAAAAATAAACTCTTCCTTCCATAAGCTGCTTTTGGTCACGGAATCTTACCACAGCAACAGAAAAGTAACTAATGTAGAGGTCAACATTATTCTAACCCTCAAGCCAGATTAAAACATTACAAAAAAATAAAGCAATGGACCCGTACCACTCACCAACGTCTCTGGAGAATTTCTTTTGTGTTTCTGTATTTGTGTATAAGTTAAGGAGTGTGGGTACACAGGTACACACGCATGTGAGGTCAGAGGGTAACCTCGGGTGTCAGTGCTTGACCTCCACTCGGTTTGATGCAGGTGTCTTGTTCACTACTGCATATACCAGGCTCGTTGGCCCACAAGCTTCCAGAGAGTTCCTGTCTTTGCCTTCTTTGTTGCGATTGGTGTGTTGGGATTACAGATGAGCGATATCACACCTGGCTTTACATCTCCTGGGTTCCAGGGACCAGGCAGTGCTTTTTACACTGAGTCATCTCCCCAGCCCCACCGTTCTTAACAAAACTTTAGCACTATAACAGTACAACAATAATAAATGATACACCATGAATAAATGGGGTCTCTTTCAGGTAGTAGAGTTTTCTTTAACAACATGAGCTTAATAAAATTCACCACATAAATAAACTAAAACACTCAAAGCCATGTGACCATCAAATGAACGCGGGATAAACATTTTACATAATCTAGTCAAACATATTTCTGTCATCCATTCATCTCCTCTCATCCCAGTGGAATCAGAAATCACATCTTCAATCTGATAAAGATTATCTACAAAAATCCCACAACAAATGTTAAACCTGATGTCAAAGATAGTAATTTCCCATTCATATCAGGGAGAATGTGAGGAGCCCACTCTTTTGTTTATTTAATCCGATACTAAAAGATATTTTTAGGTGGGGGTTCTCACTATATTACAGACCAAGCCAACCTCAAGCTTACAAAAATCCCCCCAGAGTACTGGGATTAAAGGCAAGAGTCACCACACCTGGCTTTTGTTTTGTTTTGGGGGACAAGATCACAAGTATCTCAGGCTAGTTTCCAGTTCTCTATGTGCCTGAGGATAACCTTGAACTCCTGATCTTTCTGTTTTCTTTCCACATGCTGGGATTGCAAGTGTGAAATGCTATCACTGACCCTGTAGTAAAGGTTTGGCCAGTGCAAAGGTCAACAAAAAGAAGAGGCATTTGTTAAGGCTTGAAGGAATGGAGTTGAATTGTCTTTATTGGGAGGTGACACAATGGCCTATGTAGAAAATCCAGTAAAAACTGACATACGCACACCAGAATAAATGAGTATAGCAGGGATATAGGCTCAAGGCCAATTTATAGAAACCAATTATAGCTCCACATACGAGAAAAAAATAGAAGTTGAAATTTTAAAAAAAAACATCTAATATAGCTTTAAAAACATGAAATGGAGGGACTGGGTAGATGGGTTAGTGGGTAAAATGCGTGATATCCAAGCATGAGATCCAGAGTTAAGATTCCCCAGTACACACATAAATTTATGTCAGGTAGGCTTATTGGCTGCCGGCACTCCCAGCTCTTGGGAGTCAGAGAGGAGCCCTGAAGCAAGCTGAATAATTAGACTAGCTGAACTGGCGATGAGTGATCAATGTACAAGGTGGAGAGTGATCAAGGAAGATGTCAGATATCAATCTCTGACTTCCATACACATGTGCATCCACATGCATTCACACATGTGAATATCCACATGCACATGCACACCCACCATGTAAAAAAGAGAAAAAAGTTAAGTATGAAATAGGAATTTATCTAACAAAAGTCATTCAATGACCATATATTAATAACTACAAAACATTGCTGAGAAACTTGGGAAGAATCCTGAGTATTGACACATACTCTGTTTCAGGTCATCCTTGACTACATAATGAATTTGAGGGCAGCCTGGGCTACAGGAGACCCTGCTCTAAATAAATAAATAAATAAATAAATAAATAAATAAATAAATAAATACCAACAACAACAAAAAACAAAACAAAACAGAATACTTAATAGTGTGTTAAGACTTCTATTCTTCGTTCTTCCTAGCTTGATTTACAGATTTAATGCAATTATGTTTGACAGTTCCACAACTCTTATCATACGCATGCACACATGCACACACTAACCCCAGTTCGCTCTCAGCCGATGCTTACTCAGTCCCTTCTCTCTCTTCTTTGGAAACACTGTGGGTAAATTCTGAACAGAGCAATGAGTCCTGGCACAAACCCTAGGCCATGAACTTGCTGAAGGAGTGTATTGGCTACTAGTGAGGTTTTGAGCCATCTGCCCACAGCCTGGCTTCTCCTACCTGCTTGCGCACTCACGTCTTGCTATCTTGAGCCTAAGTACACAGAAAATCTGCCCCACGTGCAAGGATTTACAACTCACAACTTCCCAGCTGTAGCCTAAGAATGGATCTCTGCAGATCTCCCGGGGAAAAGCAAGTCTTTCAAAATGCCCATCATCAGGAGAGCCTATCAGGAAATGATTACACATGCCTATAATCTTTCTACTCAGGAGGCAGAGATAGGAGGATTATTGCAAGTATGAGGCCAGCCTAGTTGGTCTACAAAGTGAATTCCAGACCAGCCAGGGCTTACAGAGTGAAACTCCGTCCCGTCTTAAGAAAGACAAAATTATAAAATTTTAAAAAAGATCCTAGAATAACCCAGAACTCCTAATTCAGGACTTGTGCATCTCCAATCCCTCAGGGTGTGGAGTACTAAGGTGCCCAGAGCTTTGCTACCACAAAGTTCCCCATGGGTGGGATGATCTGACTGCAATGGTACTGCATGCCATGCAGTAAGAAAGCTATTCTGTTTTACACTCTCACCCCCAGTCCCATTGATTATGCCAAAGAGAAAGCCTTTGTTTGGTGCTGCTCTCTCACCCTTTGCTGAAGATTAGAGCTTTTGCCATTCAGCCAAAGCCTAGTGAGAATTCATTAGCAATCATAATAGTGTCTTCTTTGTTGTGTTATTGTTATAGCTACCTTAGACATATAACTACTGGGTTTCCCATTTCTAATAGTGATGTAGAGTTCTTTTCTTTCTCTCCTCTTCCTTTGCCTCCCCACTCCACTTGTTTTGATACATTGTCTCACTATGTTGCTCAGGCTTGAATTTGAAATCCTTCAACCTCAGTTTCCAGAATAACTAGGATTATAAATCTGAGTCACAATGACACCAGGCTCAGTTTTCTTTTAATATACTTACTTGGTATATAAAACATGAGTCACAGAAGGAAGATGGACCAGTCAGATGGCTCAGACTTTATAAAAGGGCTTGCCACAGAACCCTGAAGACCTGAGTTTGATCCCTGAAATCCACCTACAAAAGCGGGATTAGGTGGCGTGTGTCTATAATCCCAGCCCCCAACTCCTACTTTGAAAATCTGCAGGAAGCTTGCATGCACAGCGCTGCACCAGAAAGAAGAGAGACTCTGCCTCAGAAACAAGGTGGAAGGAGAGAAATAACTGCCTAAAAGTTGTCCTCTGACTTCCACATGTGTGTCGTCACATACACAAACAAGTAAAAATAAATCTTTAAAGAAAATGGTGACAAATGTAAATCCAATGGAATGGCAGAATTCAAGAAGGTGACGCTGCCTGTGCTTAGTGATCAAAAAGCAAGATCTTTGGATGTGTCCTGGGATCCTATCAAGTTGCCTGGGTCATGTCTTTCGCAGCCCAGAGGAAGGTACCAAAGAGGATATGTAAACTCAGAGTCGTTCCAGGAAGAGAGGCTAGAAATATCAGACCTAGTCTGGGATTCTAAGTTCAGATAGTAAAGTGAATTCAGGCAGAGACCATGGTCCTGCAAGCCACACTTTAGCAAGGGCTTTGCTGAAGACTCATGATACAGTGCTGCCTTACCACTATGTAGTGGAGTCAAGCTCAGAGAGCAAGTGCTGCAGTGCCCAAGCACAGTCCTTGTTGGGTCCTTGTTGTGGAAGTTTATTTTTAGTTGTGTTTAAAATGTTTTTGTGCACTGTTGGAAAAAGGGATGCATAAGCCTTGGCATTTTGTATTGGTCTGCAGGTGTTGGATTTTTGTGGGGGATGTTTAATCACTTATGATCTGCATGTGCTATCAGTAGAACACCTAAAGAGTTCTGAATCAATAAAACACCTGAGAGCAGAGGCTCGGGGTTCCACTGTCAAGTAGGGTACTGGCCATGACGGTGGTTCCCTCTGCTGAGGTCTGGCAGAGTTTGCATCTATAAATATGCCTCCTTGACTTCCTTGCTGAGCCACCACAGCAGCTTACTACTACAGTTCCTTACAGAGAGACTCCTTCTGGAACAAGTCTGGTGCCCTCCCAGCCCTCTATGGAGGGCCCACAAAACAGGGAAGAGCCAGACACCACTAAATCAAACTCAGTCTCCTCAATCCAAATCCCAGAGATGCCAGAGCCACAAGGAAATGAAATAACTACTATTGTGGATTCTGTTTTGTGAGTACATGAGCATGTGTGTGAACATATACTGTTGGACCGGAGGGTCCTAATCGGGTCACCACAACCCCACAGATACTCGCAGTCGGGGAATCGATGCAAACAGCAAGAGGATTTATTGAACCAGCATGCTGGGGTCCACTCCCACAGATGCCTCAAGTGAGGCAGGCGAGAGAGTGACAAATTAGCACATTCTGAATATGATTTATATATGTTTTTCAAAGGCAGAGCATAGCAACAGATTATCAGGCGTGAGTCTATAGTGATATGAGTATTAACCTTTAAACTGATTGGTGCTGGCATATAGCAAGATCGTGGGCACTAGAAAATGGAAACTTTAGGGTCTCAGTCAATGTGGGTGGGGGGAAGATCCTTAGCCCAAGGCCATTAGTCAGCAGTCCATATCTTGTTTGTCTTAGAAATTGTTTCTCTTACAGAAATTGTTTTTCTTTAACTCTGGGAACTGTTCTGGGTTACATTGCCCCTGACTTAGGCCTACACAATTTTGGTGCTCTTAGAAGCCTGACTAAAGTTTGGCTGCTTTGGTCTTGTCCTTTCAATACATGTGGAGGCCAGAGATCAACATTAGAAGTCTTTTTCAGTCACTCTCCACGTTATTATTATTGCTGTTGTTATATGTATGTGTGTGTACATATGTAGGTAACTGTGAACAAATGCTTATGTGCATGTGATAAGCAGAGGTTGGTTTGAGGTGTCTTCCTCTACTGCCATCATTAAATTTTTTTGAGACAAGGTCTCTCACTGAACCTGTAGCTTATCAATCTATTGAACCAACTTTATGTAGGTGCTTAAGTATCCAAAGTTGAGTCTGTTGGACCCCAGGGGCCCAAACCGGAACGCCACACCCCCACAGAGACTCACAGTCGGGAAATCGATGCAAATAGCAAGAAGATTTTATTCCAGTAAACTGGGACCATTCTAACACACGGGATAGAAACAGCCCCGAGGGGCAGAAAGCAAGCCTTTTTATTATTTACAGTTGAAACAGTTGCTAGGGGGCTGCATAGTTGCTAAACACAGACCATGTTGGTGCAAGTTGATTGGTCTCTAAATTGTTTTCCCATTTTGATAGGTAGGGGCCAGTTAACCTCTAAACTGGTTGGTGCTAGCATATAGCAAGGTCGTGGGCAACTGGGAGGAGGGAACTCCTCAGCCCAAGGCTGTGGGACCAAGATTATGGACCATCTGCAGGAAGGGGGGCACATTTTCTAGCCCAAGGCTGTCTAGCTGCCTTGTTTGTCTTAGAAAATGTTTTTCTTACAGAAATTGTTTTTGCTTTAACCCTGGGAAACTCTGGGAACTGTTCTGGGTCACACTGCCCCTGGCTTGGGCCTATACAATTTTGGTGTTCTTAGAAGCCTGACTAAAGTTTCTTAGGCCTGGGTGAGGGACCTGACCCCCACATTCCCCCCTTCTCTCAGGTAAATTGATTCCAATCATGGAATCAGAGGTTATCACCTGTAGGAATCTCCTGATAGTGTTGCCTCAGCATTAGCACCTGTACTGTGCCAATGCATTTTTTAATAAAGGTAATTAAATGATTAAGAATGCAAGGGCCAAAAGTAAGCAGCAAGAGCAATATTATAAGTGGTCCCAGAAGTGTGGAAATCAGAGTTGTAAACCATGGGGACTGATTGAACCAAGACTCGAACCATCCCTGATTTTGGTCTCTTTCTTTTTGTCTGGACGCCAATCTTTCCCGCACCTTAGCCATAGAGTCTTTAACTACTTTTGAATGGTCTATGTAAAAACAGCACTCTTTTCTGAGAGCTGCACACAATCCTCCCTGTTTTAAAAAGAGGAGGTCCAGTCCTCTCCGGTTTTGCAAGACTACTTCAGAGAGAGAGGTTAGGGATTCCTGAAGTTTAGAAATTGAATCTTCCATGGCTCTGATATCTACATCTATGGCATCTCTTAGTCCCCTGTAGTAGGAGGGCTGGAGGGCTAGAGCAGTGCCTCCTGTGGCTACTCCTGCAGTCACTTCTACCCCTAGAAGTACAGCTAGGGGCATACTTATAGGCTCTCTTTTGAATATAGCCTGCCCCTCCCAGATATCTAGCAATTCACTCTCTTGATGGTAAATAAGTCTAGGCACCAGCTGCACCATAACACAGAAGTCTTTGGTTAGATTTAGGACACTTAGTTCAACACAGGGCGTTAGACCAGACCCACATACCCACCATCCATCTTCTGGCGGGAGGAGATATCCAGAGCTATATTCAGTTTGAATGGTGGAGTGACAAAGATGTGAATGGGTGGAAGGGACCTGTCCTGTACAGATCCCTTGTCCTGAAACAGAAGTGATAGTGAGCCTGGGACGTCGGGAGTGCCATCGGCACCTGTTAGCATCTGCTGAGTATGAGGAGTTGCTTATTAATCCTATAGCTTCATAATAAGAGGGAGCAATATCATAACACAGCCAGCAAGCCTGAGTGGCAGTTGGGTTAGTAGCATTCAGAACTTTAAATGCCTGTTCAACCATATAAGTAAGATTTAACCCAGGAGTTATAGGGAGCCGTGGACTGGGGCTCAGAGCCATCTCAGTAATAGTGGTGGGGGCTGGACTGAGTGGCCTAGGTTGGGGACGATACAGTACAGATTTGGGCTCTACAGCCAATACTTTTGGGGTTTCTATTTTAAGTCTGATAGTTAAAGTGAGCCCTATATCTGTCCCAGTAACATAAAACCTCAGTCCCCAAGTTTTTCCTTTCAGCCATTGTGCTTCAGCCTTTTTCCCTGGTCCTGTGAAGCTAATGTTAAGAGGATTACAAGTAAAATTGAGACATGGCCCTGTTCCTGTCCAGGTCCCACTTGAAAGTGGTGGGGCTCTCCGGGCAAGTTGATACCCTCCTGGCATCTGACATATGTTGTGATTTAGCCCTGGTCCTATGGATGCCCGTTTCACAGTAATTAGGTCCCAGGTGGAGCTAGGGTTCCAATGGACGGTGCCAGTAGTTTCACAACCCCAGGCTTCACAATAATAACTTTCCAACTCCCACATCTATGGATTTCGGATCTTTTATGTCTGTCCCTAGGGCACACATAAAATGGGGCACTCCTAAGCTTGTTCCGTAGGTGAGGGCGTTTACAACCAATTCCCATTTCTCCGACGCCCTCCCCAGAGCAGGGCACCTTGGAACATTTGAGTTTTCTGTCACACTCAGGTCTTCCCAGCTCATTGGGAACCACCCCCCTTTCAGAGTGGTATCCGGGGATATCCCAGCTGCTCAGTCCTGTTATTAATTGACAGAGGTCTGGAGTAAGGTCCGGCCACCAAGTGTAGGGGACAGTGGTTTTGGATGTGGACCATACTGTTTCCCCAGTCTTAGGGAGTTTTCTTTTGACTAAAAGTTCCAGCCTGTGGAAATGGGATGTTGTAATCTCTTAGACTGCTTCCTGCTGAGAGGGGACATCGTCAGGGGCCCCAAACAGGCTGGTATTAGTCAAAAGCAGTGGGGTACATCTGGTTTGCTGATCCAGTGGAGTGGACAGGGGTGGTCACATCAGCTAGACTGGTCATCAGCTCTTAGCAGGTCCAGGACTCACAGTAGTTGAAGCAGTTTGATGTCTGGATGGTGTCTGTTAGTCAAGTGATCTATTGAGACAGATAAAAACTAAAAGCAGAAGTTAAAGTTTACAGAAGCTTACATTTGGAACTTTTTATCATTGTAACTCACATTGTAGAAAGAACAGTTAGTAAAACAGTTAATGATAATCACCTCAGACTTGGGCCTATTTAGGCACTTAAAAATATTTGTTCTTAGGGACTTTAAAGTGACCCATAATTTATACAACACAGAATCTGTTTTTTTAGTCAATTAATATCTTTCATCTTTAAATGTAGAGAATGGCTTTTGGCTTCATTTAGCAACAGAATATCTAGAAGAGAATGGGTGAGCCAAACAAGTCTCTAAACTTGGAATAGTCCAGATAAAAACAAATATACCAGCTCATCAGAACATGTATTCAGGATTTTAATGTTATAACTCTGAACCTTTAAAGTTTATATTGCTCTCTTAGCTTTTTCATATCTTTTTAACCTTTATCTCAAACCACCTTTTCACTTTCTCAGACCTTCACAACTTACCTAGGCTTTCATATCTACAGACTTTTAAACCTTCACGTCTTAACATTTTCTCAGACACTCAAAACTTAAATCACTTTCTTTAGACCTTTGCATTTTAAAAACCTCATAACATTCCTTTAAACTTTCTTCACTCTAACTATCTACCAAATACAGAGTTGTTATTACCGAGAGCAGTCATTTTTAAAAGTTATATCAAAAACCTATTTATCTTTTAACAGGGGGCCTGTTAGCGAGACAATACTGTTTGTCTTATTCAGAAAGGGACTCTAGTAGCCTCAGAGAGAGGAACTGGTTGTCTATTGCTGCTAAACTAACAGAATTACAGTTAGCCATCAACGCCACCAGAGATCTGGAAATACTAAATTATAGTAAAAAGTGTAACTCAATTAAAATGACAGAGACTTACCCATACCTAGACAGATGACCCTGAACTCTCTTTGTTCTCTGTGACCTTATGGGGAACAGAGGCCTCAAGGCAGTGACCGTCTTCCGTTGCCAGGCCAGTCTTCAGTTGCCAGACCAGTAGGTATCTTTCTGTGGATAAGACTCAGAGGGATCGAACCCCGCTCTGTCCATCCAGAGCAGGGTGATCTACTCTCTAGTGTCTTATTTGTCCACTGTTTAGGCAGGTCTATGGCAGGTGAGGCATTAGGTAGTTTTGCCCAGTGGTGCATTATCACAATCCAGGTGAGGTTGCTCTGCTCCTCTCTCTCTCTCTCTCTCTCTCTCTCTCTCTCTCTCTCCTCTCTCTCTCTCTCTCTCCCCCCCCCGTCTGTCTTCTCTGGAGGTATTGGGGTCACTGTTAGGATCTGGGGTCTATACTTGTAACTCCAATTAAAAGCCATAATCAGCAGGTCTCTGAGGGGTGAGGGCTATCTATGTTTAGTATCTCTTAGGTTGTCTCTAAGTATCTCTATGTTAACAAAACTTTGTCTATAATTTTTTCTGCCTTGCTGTACTATTTAGGTCATTGTAAACATCCTTTTAACTTAAACTGTCTCATAGCCTTGTGAATTTAAATATTTTAAAAGCTGTTTTTGAAAACCTCTAGCTTTAACTTTTAACTTTTGTAAAAACCTAGAGTTTCCTTAAAGTAGTTTAAAATCTTTCAACTTTGTGTTTATAATATCCCATAATGTAATGCACATATTTTTCTTTTCAGTAGCATTCTGTCTTTTAGGCCTAAGCCAACTGTTACACTAGAGCTCAGATATCATATAACCTCTTAATTTTAAAACTGCAGGTTTTTTACAAACAAACTTCAGTTATTTTTGTTTTGTTTTAAACACTTTACTTTTAAACTGAAATGATGACTGTCAGCAAAAGATGTATTCTTGTATAAGAATACACAGAGATACAGTCTTTGATATCTTATTAAACACTCTTCTTAAAGTTTTAACTTTATAAACCTTATTTTAGCATACAGAAACACTATATAAAATCTATCTTAACTTAATATTTTCTTTTTAGATCTATACCAAAAAACACATCTTTAAAACACATTTTAAAAAGGTTGGTATTGAGGCCTCAGTTATGTAGGGACCACTGTGATGAGTTAACCTTTTTGTTAGTCTACCCTCCTGACCCTTTGCCTTTTCTCTCATGCTCTCCAAAGGAGCGCAGAGTATCTGCTCTGTATTGGCTTTCTACCCCTATGTGTGCTTTTACACACCAAGTATGTCATCTTGCCATCTCATGCAGACTTAAGACAGTCACAGAACTCTCCAGGAAGCCAAGCTTGGTTTAAATTCCTGTCTTTTAGTTTTAGGGGCAGCAGCAGGAAGGAGGGAACAAGGTATTTTCCCCAGGCTTACTTGTCTCTCACTTTTCTCAACCCCCAGAAACTCTCTTATCTCCCTGGCAGGGAGCCCACCGCAAAGTGCAGCACATGGGATGTCCTTGGGACTTGAATTAACTGAGCTGTTCTTTCTTGCTCCCCTGGGACAAAGTTTCTGGGTCTCCTAAGACCTTTCCTCCCAAATGTCAAGCCAGTTGTTTCTTCTACTGTCTTAGGAATTGGGGAGATTCCACACACCCTGTGAAATTCACCTCTGTCTAAGATTTCATCCATGCCCACTCATCCTCCACATTGGGTTGTCATCTTTCTCCGCCCATGTGGTCCCCTCCCTCCTGGCCCCGGCTCAGGACCAGTTTTTTTCTGGCCTGTTATGATTCTGACCATTGACTTGAACCACAAAGTGAATCTTTATCCTGGTGACTCAAATAAAAGTATAATTTCGCACACAGATAAAGAAATCTTAATCAGGTCTGGAACAACAGAGGAACCTTAGGACTTTTTCAGAGATGACTTGTTGCCTTTTTACAAATTGTCTGTTAGTGGCAGAAATTATTTTAGCATTTTGGCAAGTAACACAAGCTGCTCCAGGTCTCTCCTCTAAGTTTGCAGCAAGACTCATTCCTAAGTAAACTTGCCCCAGATCTGGCAAGCTAACATTTAAGACAGTGATACTCAAATGAACACAAAACACACATCATTTTCATACATTGACACTGGTGATCACCAAGACAGAATTAATACATCAGATGACATTTAACATCTTGAACTCGTGCCCGTAGTAGGATCAGCTTATCAGAACTTTACAGCCAGAATTAATCTATACATTTCAGATCACTTTTTACTTTAATTTTCAAAATAGCTGAGGCTTAACAAAGCTAGCAAAGACAAGCAGGTAAAATATACATTTTTGCACCGGAATAGACCTTCCAACTGTGTGCCTGCAGCACCACAAATAAAGTTCCTCTATTGTAATGTACATTCCTTTTGTCACACCCTCCTCGGCAGTCTGCCTTCCAGGCCTGTTTGAATCAGCTCTGGTGCAGTGGCAGTTCAGCTATCTTAAAAGTTTCTCTCATTTTTAGTATAGAAAAAGCCATCACATGGCTTCTCGATCTCTAAAGACTGCCAGGTTGTTTACTCAAACCTCAATTGCCTCAATTTACTTTGTTTTAATCCCATAACTCTCACCCTAAAAATTTGGCCATCAGCACAAGGTACATTCCTGTATCTGAATACACAGAGGAATAGCTTTGATCCCTTATTAAACATTGTTCTTAAAGATCCTATCTTATTTTCAGCATAGAAGAGAAAAAATCATACAAAATAAAATCTAATTTAATTTAAATATTTGAGATTTGTTGTCTCCTTGAATGGCAACATGTGGCTACCTCCATCTCCTCTTTGATCCTGGAAAAGAATGGTAGCGTCCACATCCTAAATGAAGTCACATCCAAAATGCAGTCACACATACGTTACTCAGCTTTAATTTAATGCTCTCTTTTTAAACTTACACTAGAAAAAACATCGTCATTCACACACACTCAGATAGAAAACAGAGAGACCTCAGAACTTCCCTTGATATGACCTGATGCTTTTTTAGTTTGTCTGCATAAGCAGAGATCCGAAACAGTTCAGCCCAGCGTCCTTTTAAAAACGTCTATCTCCGTAGCCATGCACGCAAATGGCCACAGAGACTATAGGGACAGTGTGCATAAACCATTCCGGAACTCTGGCCAGCAGCAGAAACTGCTCCAAGAAGTCTCTCCCCAAACAGCAGCCTGAGCAAGCTCTACCTCAGTGGCAGTCATTACAGGACACCTGAATCTTTAAAACCATTAGTTTTCTTTACCCAAACCACATACATATTTTAAAATACCATTTGAGTGATTTTTACCCAAGAAAGTTTGGCTGTTATCTCAGGAGTGGGTGCGTTTCACCCCCTCCTGCCTCAGCAAGGCCACAGGAGTGTTATCTCAAGAGTGGGTGAGTTGCACCCCCTCCTGCCTCTTTTTGCTTGCTTTGTCTCATTAACCCTTTCCCTCCTGTGGCTGAGAGCCCCCAAACCAAGGCTGCTGAGTTGAAACTGGCAGCTCTGGCTGGGGTGGGCCCCAGAGGTCTGTTCAACGCAGCCCCCCCTCCCCTGCAGCTGGCCTTCCACCCCTTGCTTAGGCTTGGTTCGCATTCCCAGCTGGCACCACGGAGGTGTGGGCGGGGGAGCAGCATTGCCACTTACCCACAGCACAAGAGAGGAGTTGCTTGGCCCACGTTGGATCTCGCGTGTTACATGGAAAACAGACAAACACAAAACATATAACCATGAAACAGAGACAAACATGAATCAGACAAGACAATGGCACTGCACAATTTCTCAGAGGTTTTCAGGTGTACATCAACTGACTAATAAGTCACTCTGTCCTTGACTCCCTTAAAATGAAACATAATCATGTTGAGAGGTCCAGATGGAATTTGTCCCACATCCAAAAACAAAGTCAGTCCAAGTTTTAGCCATACACACACACAGAATCATCCACGATTCCAAGCAGGTCAGGTCCTCTCACAACCCAAGCTTCCCGACACGGGTCGTCACGACCCCAGACGGGAGGGTAGCTCATCAGCAGCCCTCTTATGGCTATGGTGTAACCTCAGACCAATGGTCAAGCATCAAAGAGAGGGGAGTCGAAGTCATTTGTCCCATCATCAAGTCAGTCACAATTAACACAGAGATTAGACACAAAGAGAAACAGAGCACAGATATCAGACATCAGACAGAATTTCCTGCCAGTCGCTGTATAGCAGAGCTTCTGGCCAGACGCCGGGGCTGCCTGCCCCCGACTCAGACAGACAGGAAATCTCACGGCACCCTCCCTGAAACCACTGGAGCGTCCTCCAGGGGATGGTCCTGGCTTATACCATTCCGGTAAGCTTAAGCCGCGTGGCGGGATCCTCACGGACCATGCACACCACAGACCGTTATAGACACAGACACAGTTCTTACTTGTTCCAGACTGTCAGGCAGACAGATGACTAAGCAGACAGACAGGTTACAAGTTAGCGATCGCTCTTACCTCCGATATCCGATCTGTGGGGTCTGGGGAGATGCGGAAGTTCCCGGTCAGGGAACCAAAATGTTGGACCCCAGGGGCCCAAACCGGAACGCCACACCCCCACAGAGACTCACAGTCGGGAAATCGATGCAAATAGCAAGAAGATTTTATTCCAGTAAACTGGGACCATTCTAACACACGGGATAAAAACGGCCCCGAGGGGCAGAAAGCAAGCCTTTTTATTATTTACAGTTGAAACAGTTGCTAGGGGGCTGCATAGTTGCTAAACACAGACATGTTGGTGCAAGTTGATTGGTCTCTAAATTGTTTTCCCATTTTGATAGGTAGGGGCCAGTTAACCTCTAAACTGGTTGGTGCTAGCATATAGCAAGGTCGTGGGCAACTGGGAGGAGGGAACTCCTCAGCCCAAGGCTGTGGGACCAAGATTATGGACCATCTGCAGGAAGGGGGGCACATTTTCTAGCCCAAGGCTGTCTAGCTGCCTTGTTTGTCTTAGAAAATGTTTTTCTTACAGAAATTGTTTTTGCTTTAACCCTGGGAAACTCTGGGAACTGTTCTGGGTCACACTGCCCCTGGCTTGGGCCTATACAATTTTGGTGTTCTTAGAAGCCTGACTAAAGTTTCTTAGGCCTGGGCGAGGGACCTTACCCCCACAAGTTCTTCTACCTTTATGACAAGCACTTTACCAACTGAGCCAGCTTCTCTAGGTTATTTTCTTATTTTGGGGGGACAGGGTCTCTCATTTAACCTGGAGCTCACCAATTTGCCTAGAACTCCAAGGGAATCCCCCCACCTAAATGTAATCCAACAATATTTTAAAGAAGCTGGCTTCAGCAACACTGGACAGAGGTATGATCCTAGAGCTAAGGGGAGCTAAGGTGTCATCCAGGATCAAACATTCAGATTACAAACATTACATACCACATCTCATGACTTGGGCTAGAACCAATAGAACCAGCCATACCCATTTCCCTATTTTGAGTCTAAGGGACAAGTGGGAGGTGATTGGTAAGGGAGATCTTCCCCCAAGCCAATGAGGGAAATCTTCAGGGACTCACTAAGACTTTAAAGAGAGGAAGAACTTAGTGGAAACAGTGTGGAAGCATCCAGTGGCTCCTTGCCATATTTCCAGTAAGCAGCAGGTCATCAAAATCACATTCAACCTTGAGAGGCAAGGAAGCTGGTCACTAGAGCTGGAAAAGCAGCTCATCTCCTACCAGGACTTCGGTTTTTCTGTGAAATGGGTTTTAGCAAAGAACACTTTCATTTAGGGTTTAACCAAAGAGCTCACATGTCCTGGTTTTCAGGAGCCAATACTCTTGCTGTTATAAAAGAATAACTCTGATTGAAAGATAAGGTCTACATTCCAGGGACAGCATTCAGAGGCCTGTGTGATCTGGATGGAATGTAGATACACCTTTAATTCCAGTATTCAGGAGGCAGTGGTAGTCTATGCCTTTAATCCCTAGAGAAAAAAACAACAGAAGCAGGACAGGAAGCAGAACTCAGAAGAAGTCAGTGTCACATAGGAAGTGATATCTGAGAGAAGTCAAAGTAAATGGCAGACAAAATAAGTAATCAGAGGAAAAGTTAGCCGAGTAAGGACATGCCCAACTCTCACAAGAAAAGGCAGGCTTTCAACTCAGTTAAGAAAAGTTACATAGGAATTAGTGTCAGGCAGTTAACAGAAACAGAGGAGTCAGTAAGAGAAATCAGTTGAGAAGTAGGAAGAAAAGTCAGTGGAGGAGCAGTTACAGAGTTAGTTGAAGAGTCAGTTACAGAGGAGTTACAGAAGCTGAGGCTGGAGTAAATTGAGAAGCAGGATGAAGAGTCAGTAGAAGCAGTTAGTAAAAAGAGTTGGTTGATGAGCAGTTACAGAGTAAATTGAAGAGTCAGTTGCAGAGGAGTCAGAGCAGTTAGTTGAAGCAGTCAGTTACAGAGACACGATGGAGCACTGAGAGCTCAGGGGGACACAGAGACACATCAGAGCCCTGCAGAAGAAGCCCAGAACAGAGAGTGAATTAAACCAGAAGAGTAAGAATTCAAAAGGAGCTAATCAGAGTGGCTCAGTTAGCAGTATGTCTCAGAAGGCTAAGGCTGAAGCCTTCTAGGTCTGGGCT
This sequence comes from Cricetomys ansorgei, assembly GCA_026225945.1. NCBI lineage: Eukaryota > Metazoa > Chordata > Mammalia > Rodentia > Nesomyidae > Cricetomys > Cricetomys ansorgei. The sequence continues at coordinate 6,485,031 of JAMJFZ010003163.1, read as the reverse complement.
AGCAGGTTAAATGTTCTAGATTATATGAAGGCTGAAGCCTTCCAGTTCAAGGATTAAGATTAGATTGTAAAGAGGACAAAATGTTCTAGGGCTCCAGGCTCTGGGCTAGAACTGCCAATTTAATTAGAAAAGAATAAATTAATGTCTACATCTGGTGAAGCTACATCAACATCTGACATCTACATACACATCTTGTCATTATAATTCATTGTCGTTTTAATTCCTTCTGTGTGCTCCAAGAAGGTGCAACGTATAATCGGCTAACATCACTTGGCTGCTGAGAAAAGACTGAGGAGGGCAAAAGTCAGGAAAAAGGAAAAATCCGGGAAAAAGGAGACAGATAGTTGCAATAATTCAGAGAAGCACTAATGTGACCTTGACCAGGTTGCCCGCCCCCCAGCCCAGTGCTAGAGTTTGAACCCAGGGCCTTGCATGTACAAGGCAAGCACTGTAACACTAAGCTATAGTCCCAGGCTCAGAGTTTAATTTTTTGATAGGTTTGAGATGTCTGCTAGACTTCAAAAGGTCAGGAGAATACTACCCCGTGGCAAGCTCTAGCTCCTCTGCCCTGTCCCTCCTGCCTGGCTCATAGTGACTTGTTGAGGAGACATTATATATGGAAGACAATTGAGGCTACAATCAGAGAATGGTGGAGATGGCCTGGACAGAGAATCTCATCTCCAGTAGAAGCCTCGATCCAAAGAGCTGTACACTCCCAGCACCTTCCTGTCTCAGTCAGCCGCTCAGAGTTTAGCTATTTTATTTTATTGAGGTGGGGGTGGGGTCAAGGCTTTAGAAGAGAGAATACACCTGACCAACATTTTGAGTTCCAGGACAGCCAGGACTACATGAGGACCCAGGCTCTGTTCCCAGCACCAGCCATCAGGTAGCTCACAACTGCATGTACCTCTAGCGTCAGGGGATCCTCTGGCATCCTTCTGGCCTCCACAGGTACTTGTGTGCACGTAGTCCACATACATACATGCAAGCATATGCACATAAACATTAGAAATTTTAAATCCTTAAAAAAGAAGAAAGGGGAACGTACACAGGTGAGCTGTGTTCAGGGTAACATTCTCAAATTTTGTCCACTCTTTTCTACTGGGATTTACCTGTAGATCCAGGATCAGCTATGTAATCCAAACATGACTAAAACATGGTTATGACTTTTAAAGTGGTACAAGAGGGCTGCCAACCCCAGAGCTCTATGTGATCATGAAGGTGTGTAAGATGTTGACTCTGGAACTGAAAGGTGTCTTCTGATCAATCAGTTGATGTGTCCCAAAGAACAATGGGAAGCTAGGTTAACTGAAACCCTGACCTGCAATAACCATTTCTACCACCAGAAAAATCTGATGAATATATTATCCTGTTGAACTATTATTTCTAAAAGGCATGCTCAGGCTAGGGATATAGTTCAGTTAATAAAGTGCTTGCCTAGCATGCACAAAGCCTGGGTTCCATGCCCAGTCCTGCATCTACTACAGTGACCCATGCCTGTAATTACTCAGGAGGTGGGTGCAGGAGAGTCAGAAGTTCAAAGTAGCCCTTGGGTGTGCAAGGACATGTGTGTGTGTTTGTGTGTGTGTGAGAGAGAGAGAGAGGGAGAGACAGAGAGAGAGAGAGACAGAGAGAGAGGGAGAGAGGGAGGGAGGGAGAGAGAGGGAGAGAGAGGGAGGGAGAGAGAGAGGGGGAGAGAGAAAGGGAGGGAGAGAGAGAGAGGGAGAGAGAGAGAGGGAGGGAGAGAAAGGGAGAGAGAGAGGGGGAGGGGAGAGAGGAGAGAGAGAGGGACAGAGAGAGAGGGAGAGAGAGAGGGAGGGAGAGAGAGGGAGAGAGAGGGAGAAAGAGAACCCTACTGGGTGATACAGAAACTTAGATTAAGCAAACTCTGTCACAGAATGCCTATTAACAGAAACTGTTAGAAGGAAATAGTTCTTGACTGGAGTCCAGAATGGATCTGGAGACATCACGGGGAGAGGGCCAGGTAGTAAAACTGCAGCAACAATCAAAGGGCCTGCAGCACTACACTGTGTGTGCTAATATGGATGATATGGTAGCCAGAAGTCCCTTAACTCCTGATAGGAGGAGGTGGTTCACAGTGATACGGGTGTGCATAAGTGAGGCGAGGCAGGGTTCTGTCACAGTCAGTGGTTAGGGTTGCTCTAGGGGTGCTGACTGGAAAGGGTCTGAGGAGATCCTACCACAAAATATCTGAGGTGGGGATAATTTAGGGAAAAAAGAGGATTTTTTTTTAGCTCACAGTTCTGGAAATTCAAAGGCAAGAATGGGGGCCATTCCTATTCAAACTACCACGCATGACAACCTGAGTGTGGTATCCTGGACCCACACGATGGAAGGAGAGCGCCAATTGTAGCAGGTGGTCCTCTGACCTCCACACATGTGCTGCTCCCCACTCTCCCCCACCTCTGCAAAATACATGCATACATGCATACATACATACATGCATACATGTTTTAAAAACAAAGGGAGAGGCTTTTTCCAGCTCCCTGTTTCACCTTACAGGGCTTCTCCTTGTTTGTTTGTTTTGATTAGTTGTTGTTTTTTTTTTTTTTTTTTTTGAGACAGTCTTGACTTGTAAGCCAGGATGGCCTCCAACTCATGATCCTCTTTCTCAGCTACCTACGTGCTGAGGTTCCGGTGTGAGCCACCATGCCGCGCTTACCTTTCCTCTTTAAGCTATTAGGTCAAGTGTCCAAACTTGTGAAACACTGAGAAAAGAATGAAAATGAGGGACCAGGAAGATGGCTCAGCTGGCAAAGGCCTGCTGCATAAGCATGAAGACCTGAGTTTGGATTTATCAAGCCCACGTGAAAGCTGGGTGCAGGTGGTGCACGTCTGAAGCCCGGGTGCTGGGGTGGAGACAGCAGCATCCTTGGGGCTCACTGCCTAGAGAGTCTAGTGGAACTGATGAGTTCCAGGTTTGATAACCCTGACTCAAAGAGCAAGGTAGAGAGCACTGAAGGAAGGTGCTCTGGTCTCCAGAGGAAAGCACACACGTAAACACATACCCACACGAATATTAAACACAGGGAAAATGAAAACATACTTGATCAGAACAACTGTGTTGACTTTTACCACTCTGACTGTTTTAGAATATACTACATAATCAGTTGCACAAGGCTGTTTTTAGAGCTAATGAACAATAGAACTAACTCCTACCTAACTGTATTTATGATATCAGAAAAGAAAAATTATGCGTAGCGATTGACGCCTAGCTTTAGGCATCAAATGATTCATACATATATCAAAATGTCACACTGTGCCGGGGATGGTTAAAAGGGGTTTTCCGGTACAAGGGTGTCTTGGAAGATGGAAGCCAAGGAATACCACAAAGTCATACCATACAACAAACCTCACACGAGATATTTATTGGGGAGAAAGGCACGAAATGGCAGCTGCATCTGGGAACAGAGACGGCGGAGGGCTGGGTGGCAGGGGGCAAGCTTTTATAGGGTTTTTGGAGAATGGACAATAAGTTAGTGGAAAAGTACTGTACAGCAGGAAGCATTGTGTGGTTGCTAATGCTGAGTCACTGGGGTGGGGATTTCCAAGTCTCAGGCTCAGGGACAGGCCAAGGGCAAGGTGATTTCCCACTGGCCTTTTACCCTACAGTGGTGGTACACTCTTATGTTCCAGTACTCATAAGGCTGAGACAGGAAGATCACAGTGAGCTTCAGGTCAGCCTGGGCTGCAGAATAAGACTGCCTCAAAAAACAAAACCAGGAACTGGAGAGATGTTTCATCGGTTATAACACTTGCTGCTCTTGCAGAGAACCTGGGTTTTGTTCTCAGCACCCACATTGGGTAAGCTCACAACCGTCAGTAATTCTAATTCCAGGTAATACCAGAGACATAGCTTACCTCCAGCACAAGTATGAGTATTTCAAATGGTTAACCAATGTGTATAAAAACTAGCAATTTCACATTCCTCCTATATGTATATATGTGTATACATATACATATACACATATGTTTTATTAGAATGACTTGCAGGCTGTGGCCCAGCTAATCCAACAATGGCTGCCTATGCACAGAAGATCCAAGAATCCAGTCGTTGTTCAGTCCAGAAGGCTGTATGTCTCAGCTGTTCTTCAGTATATGCTGGAATTCCAAAGAAGTAGGCTCTAATGCCAGTGAAGGAATGGACTTTGAGAATTGCCTCTGTCAAGGAAAAATAGTGAATCAAAACCAGAGTCACGTCCCCGGATGGATTGCAGAAATTAGTACTACCATCAAGGATTTGAAAGATGAAGGGGTGGTGGTTCCCATCAGATCTCCCTTTAACTCGCATCTGGCCAGTGCAGAAGACAGATGAATCATGGAGAATGACAGTTGGCTATTGAAAACTCAGCTAAGTAGTGACTCTGATTGCTGCTGCTGTAGCAGATATGGCGTCCTTACTTGAGTAGATCTGCACATCCCCTAGTCTTGTATCATGTGTGTCCTACTTGACTGTAATATTCCCCTCAAATTTACTTCTGGGTCAGATCTTTGCACTCTACAGGGATTGATTACCTATCCATGCTCCTTCGGATGCGTTTGTATGTCCCCCAAATGGTCTTTCAAGTATGTAAAGCACTTAGAAGTTAGCATTGTATCATCGATAGAGTGGAACCTTGTCATGGAGGGTGGGCAAGATAACCAGGCAGGTCCTGAGCCACCATCCCATGACAATTAACCTTGGGGAAGCAGGCCCATTGTTGTTGATTCAATGTGAATGAAAAACAGCCTCGGGATTCATCGGCTAAGCAGATGCTAAAGGTGCATTATCAAGGTCCACTGCTATGTGGAGAGACCCTACCACTTTCACCAGCTGCACGAATGAGCAACATCACCTCATTTAACTTCCTTTAATCCGCAGTCATCCTCCGGAAGCCATCTGACCTCCTTATTGGCTGTTCAACAGGGCTGTTGAAAGGGCTCTGGGCTGGGCAGACAATCACCACGCTTTCTAGTTTCTAGAAGGTTTCTGTTAATCATCCTGACCCCAGGCAACCTAAACGTCTTATATTTACCACCCTCTACAGAGTGAGCAACTTTGTGGGCTCCTATCTGCCCCTCAGCTACCCTGTGTAGTTACCTTTATGGTCTGCACCCTCAGCCAGGACTCCTCAACAGTTGTCTGCAGGGTACATCCTAGTAAGGCACCCATTCCCAGATGTTCTTCCATATGAAAGAGATGTGCACATCACACTTCCGGGAAAGGGGGATAATCATCCACCTTCAGAATGAGTTTAGTCTATTTAACCTGTATAGTTTTGTCCCCACACCTGTACGCCAACACCCATTGGCCTTGTTGCTTTTGTGTGTTACCTTGAATCAATATGTACAGTCCATCCCAACATCTACTAGGACCCGGTATTCTACATATTGGTGAATGACCAGTAACTTCTCAATTCAACATGGCCAGAGGCCAACGAGCATGGCCCTCACCTGTAGGCAAACCTTAGCTACCCCTTCAGGTGATCGGCTAGGGAGGCTCTCTCATCCTGAGAGATCTTCCTCTGTAGCAAGGGTGCAATGGGAATCACCTGTACCTCCTGGTTGCCATTCCACTTAATTGTATGGTAAATTGCTGGTCTGGCTCTAAGGACATGCTCACTTTGTGGCCCAACAATTTTGTCCTTAGGGACTCCAGGTAGATGCAAGTCCAAACACATCTGTGTTCAAGAAACACTAAGAGGCCCTCTTGCCTTGCTCACTCCCTCTCACTTGCTCCCACATGATTTAGCACCTTTCCTGACTTATGATCCAAATCCTTTATGTCAGCCAAAGCCTCTCCTGCTTTATACAGGCCCCTCCCTACCATGAGACTCAACACCGTTATCAAGGCTTCATACCAGTCTTGTGTCCTTACTGAGTCAGTTTCTTTCTTGGGTCTCCCAAAACACAACCCTGTCTGGGCCTGTGAACTGGGCATCAGATAGCATTTCCTGCAGCCCTCGTTCCCTTAATAGGGCCTGCCCTCCTTCTATTGCTTTCTGGTCCCTGATAGTCACCGAGACCTCAGCTGGAGGTAACCGTGTGTCCCTGGTGGCTCCTATGAGCCAATTCATCAAGGACTGATTCCCCTTAGATTGACTTAGATCATGAAGTCTTTATCTTGGAGATTGATAGGTGGTTATACTACTCAGCTTTCTGCTTTGGCAGCACTCAAGTTGATTCCATCTGCCTCTGTGTCCCACAGTCTCACAAGCCCAGTGTTGAGGGGCTCCTTCATTGCTTGTTGGAAAGTCTTCCCTAGCTCCAACAGCTCCAGTGCTAAACATTCTTGGATTGCCATGGTCTCTAGCACCAGACTATTGTTAAGACTTCATTTAGTGTTCTGAACCACAGATTTTTCCCTTTCTTTGTATTAAAGATTGAGTCTTCTGTAACTTCTAGGTAACTCCTTCATTGCTACCTGACTTCATCCATGGGTTCCAGGTTTTGGAGGTCCCAAGAAAGGCTCTGTATTAGCAATCTAATCTGGGATGTGCTTCTTCTTTTGGACTCTCGCCATAGAAGCTGATATTGGGAACATCTCCATATCTCCTTTTTTGCACTATTTACCCACTAAATCATAGACCAATACCAAAGTCTCCTAACCCTTTCTCTTTGCACCTCCTTCCTTACACCAGCATCCTCCCTCCCAGTTGCCCCCTCAGTTTCAAATAGAGCCTTTCTTCCCACAGCAGTGGCCAGGCTGCCTCTGCAGCTGCTTGCTGATACCTCTGTCCCTGACCAAGTAGTCCCAGGGTTTATGATGTCTGCCTAAACCTTCAGCTGTTCTCAAACCGTCTGCACATTTCTAGGTGGACCCCACCCATCAAACAGGTGTGCCACTCCTTACCACCCAGAAGACCGCCATCTTGGAATTTACCCCACAGACATCCCCCATCCAGGTGACCTCACCTTCGATACATGCTTCATTACCCTCTGCATAGGTCCTGCCATTATCCCCATAAGCCCTATAGAGACAATCCACTGTGACAAAATTTCCCCTGAAACCCACACAACTTGGAGTCAGTTGTCCGTCTTATTCCCCATATCAGAGACAACAACATTGCTTTTCCAAAACTTTTGTCCGATTCTTCCAGTACGCCAAGTGTTGTTAAAATTCCTCCACTGGGGAAAATGTAAACAACATCTTCCCCCTCCTCCAAGGTCCTAACAGCAAAACAAGGTACAATGCCACCAACAAGTTTATTTGCCTCACTTACAGAACAGAGATGAGGGGTTACATAAAGAAAGAACTATGGGTGCTTTTCTCCGAAAAAGATACACTAGAAAGTCTACTCAGCAGAGATGATTATTTCCCATGGATGCACAGAGCCTACCCCACTATCTTTCCCTGCCTATATACTCTAGCGTCTCTCTGAGACCACATGCAATTAAGGCAGAATTGGATACAACAGACGGTATAGGGGCTGAATGCCTAGGTGAGGGTCCCATGTCTCTTTCTACCCCTCCTTATATGAGGGGATGTTAATCATCAGCAAGTCCAGCTGGGATGTTCTTTTGCCATGGGGCACAGCCAAACTCCAGAAGATTGGGGGTTGTTTGGCCCAGAGGATAGTCCTGTACAGCAAACAGCCACTAGTCTGAATACTTTATCCCCACACTTCTGTAATAAAGCTGTAATAAAAATAAAAACTTGTTGCGGGGCAGTGGTGACGCAGGCCTTTAATCCCAGCACGTGGGAGGCAGAGGAAGGAGGATCTCTGTGAGTTCAAGGCCAGCCTAGTCTACAGAGTGAGTTCCAGGACAGCTCGAGTTACAACAGAGAAACCCTGTCTCTAAAATAAATAAATAAATAAATAGATAGATAGATAGATAGATAGATAGATAGATAAAAATAAATAAATGCCTTTATTTGGTACTTCATGCTTATATCACATCAGATGATATGCTGAGGCTTTATTCGGATTGCTGCATTTACTGCTCTTAGCAGCCCCGTGAATTCAGCACTGTTATGCTTAATGTCCCCATGAGGCAACCAAGGATCCGAAATCTTAGGAAACTAGCCAAGAGTCACACCACTACTAAGCAAAGGGCCAGTTCAGGGAGCCTTAGATGGAAGCGATCCCTACAGTTAACCTTCCACATCAACATCCACCTCCCCTGTTGAAAGCAGGTTCGATTTTAAAAGTTATAACATTTTTATTAATTCTTGGAGATATACATGAATGATGTATTTTGATTTTATTTACTCCCACTCCTCCCAAATGCACCCCAACCACCTCACAACTTCCATATCCTCTTTTAAAAAAATTTATAAGCCACTAAGTTCAATATGTGCCTCCCATATATGCATGGGTATGGGGTCATCCACTGGTTCACCTACCGCGGAACACAAATCTAAAGAGAATTGACTCTTCTTTCCCTAGCAGTCATCATCAACCATCAATATCTCACACACTCTTCCCATTCCTCCTCAGTCCATCCTCCAACCCCTGTACCCTCAAAAACAAAACAAAACAAAAAACAATAACAATGAAATTGAGTCCAGCCTGAGTAGCTGGAGCATCAATCACAGGCATCACCATGGCTCCTGGAAGAAGCAAGCTGCTCTGATCATGGACATTCACCTGGGCCACACCAGCTTGAGATCAAGCATGACTAAGTTCATCTAGAAATTGGGCCCCAGTGCCTGAACATGCAGGCACCTGGACACCACACAAACCCAGCCATCCCTCAGGCACCTAGACATCCCTCAGACATCCCTTAGGTACCCAGATATACTTCATGCACCAGGGCATATCACAGATGCCCAGAAAGCCCACAGATGCCCTGACATCTCCTAGGCAGACAGAGACCATGGAACCAGATAGGCACCTGGACATCACATAGGTACCTGGTTATCACACAGGCACCAGGACATCATACAGGTACCCATATATCCCAGAGGCACCAGGACATCCCATAAGCACCCAGACATAAGGCAGGCACCTGGACATCATGCAGGCACCCAGACATCACATGAGCACCCAGACATCACATAGACACTTGGACATCATTCAGATTCCTGGTTATCACACAGGCACCCAGACATCACACAGGTACCTGGGCATCCCACAGGTGCCTGGACATCCTACAGGTACCTGGTTATCACACTGATACCCAGACATCATGCAGGCAACCAGACATCCCATAGGCACTCAGATATTCCAAAAGCACCCAGACATCAGGCAGGCACCCTGACATTACACAGGTACCAGGGCATTATACAGACTCCTAGATACCCCACAAGCACCTGGACATTCTGTAGGGACCCAGACATTACATAGATACTTAGACATCACATGGGCATTTTTCCTCTTTCTACACACCAGCCATTGATTTTTCAGGTCTGTTGCCTTTCCAACCAAATTTACTTCTCAAAGTTTTCCCCACTGGACTCAGCAACAGAATACCTTCTCTGTGTCCATGAAGTGAAAAGCCAGAGGTGACTGCATTGGTGGGGTGGTGGGGCAGGAGACAGAGCCCTATTGGACTCTGCCTACTGCTCTACTGCCATTTTGGAATCTGCCTACTTTCTCTGTTTTATGTTTACAGTTGAAGATGTGATCGCTCTACTTACTACTCTGGCTACCTGCTGCCGTGCCTCATTTGCCATTATGGGATCCCCCCCCCTCTCTCTCTTTCTCTCTCTCTCTTTCTGAAACTGTAAGCCAAAAAAAAAAAAAACCTGTTCCATAAGTTTCTTTTGGTCATGGTGTTTTATTACCAGAATCAAAAAGTAACCGCTACAAGTACAGTGATATATTTTGAAGACAGTCTGATACTATATTCATTTATCAAAATAATAATAATAATATGTTCAGCTCTGTGCTCTACAGGCTCCCAAATTGTGGGCTCTTGGTTGGATTTATAGTATTATACATTTCCTCCTGTGGAGAAGACCTTAAATCCAATCAGAAAGCCGTTTGTTACTCCCATAACATTTGTGCCACTATTGTACCCAGGAACATATTTTCCCAGGCTGGTGATTATTGTAGCTTTCAGGACTCACAGGTGGGTAAGACTGCTAATGACTTTTCTCCCCCAGGAGCCGACATATCACCCTTACAGTACTGTTGCAACTAGCCAGCTTCCTGGCCAGTACCACATTGATTTCTCCATGGAACTCACTTTGTGTAGCTCAGGCTGGCTTTGAACTCAAGCCAAACCTCCTACCTCAGTCTCTTGAGTCTGGGGATGATGGCATGTGGGGAAACTGAATGTAGTTTTATTGTTTTTGGAGGAAAGAGTATGGACCAGGAAGATAGTTCAATGAGTAAAAGCACTTGTTGCCCAAGACTGACAACCTAAGTTTAATCCCAGAACTCACATAAAAAGCTGGATACCATTTGCATCTGTAATCTTACACTCCTACCCAGAAATGGGAGGTGGAGATGGGAGAATCAGCCAGAAGCTTGAGGACTAACTAGGTTGCAGTATGTTGCAAAGAATCAAAAACAACAAGAGAGATCCTGTCTCAACAAGACGGAAGGCAAGAACTGACCTCCACATGTGCACCATGGCATGCTCACAACTGTGTGTGAGCATGTATGCATGTACACACACATTTTTTAATGATAAAAATTCACCCAGAGCATCAGCAGTTACTTCTGTGGTCCATGTGCTTCTCATAGAAAGTACACAGCTTGCCTTCACTGTCCACATCAATGAGTTTCTGACAGCGGTGGCCAGGAAGGAGTTATTTGTCTTCACTGTGACTTAACCAACCACCTACAAGGTGTCACATAAAAAGAGCTGCTTTGATTATCTAAAAAAAAATCTATTTAAAAAAATAGGGCGTACCCATCTATCCACCATTGTTCAGAAGTAAACAGCCATGACTTACTCACTTATTGTCTGTGACTTCAGGTTACGCAGGTTGTTCATTTCCAGGCAGAGGTCAATCAGAACAAGAAATGGCTGTTATGATTTCTATCCACGTTTTGCAATGTAATTGAAATAGTTCTTTCAAAGGCTAAATGCTGCCACGGCACATTACCCATTACCCACACCTTTAAACCTTCTTCATTAGCATGTATGGCTAAAGGAAGCAAGTACCATTAAGAAATGTGTTTAGGACCTCAATTTCTACACTATCTGGAGATGGCATTCCTAAGACTAAGGGTGTTTGCTATTCACTTCAGGGGACAGGTAAAGGAAGCAGGAAGCAACGGCTATAATCTGTGCTTGCACATCCTTAAAAGCTCAGGTTTAGTAGAAATTCCACTATTTTGGTTGCTTCGTAAGGTTGATTTTAAAATGGGATGAGCAAGAAATCATTTTACAGTTCTTCAGATTTGAGTAAGAATTACCCATGACACTTTAAAAATGTAGATTTTTATTCTAGTTCTTTGAGATGCTGCCTCAAAACTACTGGACTAAGTCCCAGAAATCTGTAGGAACTCTAAAAAAATTTCTCCCTCCATTAGTCAATGAAAAAACTATCAAAAATCAGCTGTGTACAGTGGCACATGCCTTTAATCTCAACACTTTGGAAACTGAGTCAGGTAGATTTCTGTGATTTCAAGGCCAGCCTGTAGTGAGGTCCAGGATAGCCAGAACTACAAAATGAAATCCTGTCTGGAAAACAAATATCAACAACAAAAAAAGAGAGAGAAAACTAGTAAAAATCCTCAGAATCAACATTTCTTCAGGATTCTTTAACCAGTTGATGTGACTCAGGAAGCACTTGTTCAAGAAATGTCACCAAATCTTGGTAACAAAAACTGCCATCTTGATTTTCCTCTAAGTTTTATTTTTGTTTTTAATTATGTGTGTGTGGGAGGGTTTATGCATGTGCATGTGTTGCCTAAGGAGGCCAGAAGGGGGCATCAGATCCCCTGGAGCTACAGGCATTTGTGAGCTGCCCATATGAAAACACAACTCCAGATCTCTGCAAACTCACTATGCACTCTTAAACCCCAAGCCATCCCTCCAGTACAGGCATCATGGTGTTTTAAACTTGCTCCATTATCTGCCCCACCACCTCCAGCTCCTGGTACCCTTAAAAACCAATAGGCAATACTCACAGGGAATTCAGTCATCTAGTGGCCACCAGAAAGGTTTAAGGCAGGAGCTCTTGTAAAGTCTGCCACCCCGAGAACTCTCATCTCTTGACCTATCTGGTGATTCCTTGGAAGTCCCATATGCAAAACTGTCTGAGCTTTACCTGACCTGGAGCTTGCCCAGTGAAACATTTTCCCAGGAGCATTTGTCAAAACCACTGAGAGGCAATCGTTTAATGTCATGGATACCTAAGATGGTGGATAACAGCTGGAGCAAACAATAGATTTAAAAAAAAAAAAAGCTTAAAATGAAAAGCTGGAGAATAAGACCTCCATAGAGTTCTGATGAAGTCTGACACATTCTAGAAATCTGGATGAGTACGTGTGTATAGAGTTGTGTATATGCTAAGAAGCACGTGAGAAGGCCCCAGACTTTCACCTCTGGCTAACTTCAAGGCTCTGAACAAGCAAAAATTGAAGATAAGGTCAAGTTCTCAAAGACCTTGCTAATTGCTGAAGGCATGCCCTAATGTGTTCATGGAGCTCTTTGACAAAAAAGTATTTCATTTAATCTGAACAAGTCATTTAATCACTAGTTGGTTACTACACAAACTGAACTAATACAACCAAAAAATACAGATGTTAACAGAATTATTCCATAAGGGGCACTAAGCCAACAGTGATCACAAACGGCAGCAGCAACAAAATCTGGAGAGAGGGTGGACAAGGGTCTTCTCTTTAAGTGCTGTATTACTTAAAATGTCCAAGTATAGGTCTGGGGAGGTGAAGCTCAGTGGTTGAGTATTTACCTAAGATTACGAAATCCAACATCAAAAGAAAAAAATCAAACTTTTGCTTTAAAATTATTAGCTGGGGTTGGTAAGATGGCCCAGTGGATAAAGGTACTTGCAGCTGAGGCTGATGCCTGGAGCTCAGTCACCAGAACCCACATGGTGGAAAGGAGAAAACTAACTCCTTCAGGTTGTTCTCTGACCTTCACGCCCATGCTGTGATACCCATATATGTGGTATGTTAATGTGTGTAGGCACACGCACACACACACACTAAATAAATACATATAATATGTACACGTGGAGGAAAATCAACAGAAACCATCTTTAAGGAGGTTAGGATGTTTGTTTTGAGGCAGACTTCCATGAAACATAAACAGAAATATGAACTCTGGAATTCAAATGCACAATAAATAATAAATGAAAATTTTAAACTTACTAGACGTACTCAACAGATTTGACCAGACAGAGAAAAACTTCAAGAAACTCAAAGACATATTAGCTAAGATTTTTTCCACTCTGGGGAAAAATGAATAAAAATGAACAAATAAAAATAAACATAGCCTCAGAGGTCTGCAGAACGCCACCAAATATGCTGACATACACATCATGAATGTTCCAGAAAAAAAGGGGAGAAAGAAGGAACAGAAATCATCCTTGAAAAACAGCTGAGAGCACCTCAGATTTATCAAGACCAGGAAGTACTGGCTGTGGTGGTGCGGCACATGCATTTCATCTAATGATCACAGTACTTGGGAGGCATAGATGGTGGACTTTGAATTTAGAGACAACATGGTCTACATAGGGAGTTCAAGGATAGCCAAGGCTACAAAATAGAAAGAACCTGACTCAAAAGACAGACAAACAAACAAAAGGCCAACAGGGCAGGGGAGTTGGCTCTTTGGGTGAAAGCTCTTGCCTTACAACCTGGAGTACCTGAGTTCTTCCTCCTTGCCTCCCTCTCTCCTCCTCTCCCTTCCTCCCTCCTTTCCTTCCTTCCTCCCTCCTCCTCTCTCTTCTTTCCTTCCTTTCTTCCTCCTTTCCTCCCTCCCTCCTCCTCTCTCTTCCTTTCTTCCTTCCTTCCTCCTTTCCTCCCTCCCTCCCTTCCTTCCTCCCTTCCTTCCTTCCTCCCTCCTCCTCTCTCTTCCTTTCTCCCTCCCTCCCTCACTCCCTTCCTCCCTCCCTCCCTATGGCTGGATGTAGTAGCCCTCTTCTGTAATCTAGCATTCATAGTGTGAAATGACAGGCAGAAGCAGGAGAATTAGACACAAGTTGACGGACCAGTTAAGAGTACACTGTGACAAAGCAGACACAAGAACAGACCTGGAGAGGTGCTCCCTCCACAAGGGGAAAGAGAGAACAGACCACAGAAGTTGTCTTTTGACCTCTGCGTGTGTGCCGCATCCCTTCCTTCCTTCCTCCCTCCTCCTCTCCCTCTCCCTTTCTCACTCCACTCTCTCTGTTTGATTTGAAAGAAAGAAGGAAAGGAAGAAAAAGAGAGAGGAAGGAAGGAAGGAAGGAAGGAAGGGAAGGAAGGAAGGAAGGAAGGAAGGAAGGAAGGAAGGAAGGAAATGCAACAAATTGCAAGTGGAATAAACAGGAGGAAATCCACAGCAAAATGGATAATCAAGCTGCTGAAAGACAAAGAGGTGGTCTCAAAACCAACGATAAAGAATAGCCACTTTCAAGGGCACCTTGGTAAGATAAACAGCTGATTTCCCACCAGAAACCCTGGGGTCAGAAGACGGTGGAACAACAAATTCAAGGAGCTAAATGAAAAATATGGTCAACCAAGAATTCCAAATCTGTCAAAACTTCCACTATTCACAGTAGCCAAGATATGGAACCAGCTCAGTGCCTGCCAATGGATAAATAGATATAGAAATTCTCAACGAAGTATCACTCAGCCGTAAGGAGGAACAAAATTGTTTCACTTGCAGGAAAATGGAGCTAAAGACCCTCATGTTAACAAAAGGAGCCAGTCTTAGAAAGGAAAGCGTCTCATATTTCCTCTCATATGTGAAAGTAATACGTGTGTGTGTGTGTGTGTGTGTGTGTGTGTGTGTGTGTGCCCCGCGCACACATGCGCACATATGTGGAGGACAGAAACAGGACAAGTTTCAGGAGTCTGATCTCTCCTCTCACCACATAGATTCTAGGGATGGAATTCAGGTCACAAGGCTTAGCAGCAAGTGCCTTCATCAGCTGGGCTACCTCACCCACCTGATCAGAGTGTTTATATGCTTTCAGGAAAACGTTGCAATAAAACCCATTATCCCGAATAGTTGTTATATGTTAATAACAAACACTGGGGAAAGGAAGTAGGCTAGGCAGGAGGCTAAGGAAGAGAATCTTAAGTTCAAGGCTAGCCTTGGTTATGTGGCAAGTATCATTTCAGCCTGGGATGCATAGCAGGTCACTCTTTCCGAATAAGGAAAAGAAAGAGAAGAGGAAAGGAAAGGAAAGGAAAGGGAAGGAAGGGAAGGGAAGGGAAGGGAAGGGAAGGAAGGGAAGGGAAGGAAGGGAAGGGAAGGAAAGGAAAGGAAAGGAAAGGAAAGGAAAGGAAAGGAAAGGAAAGGAAAGGAAAGGAAAGGAAAGGAAAGGAAAGGAAAGGAAAGGAAAGGAAAGGAAAGGAAAGGAAAGGAAAGGAAAGAAGGTGAAGGGAAGAGAATGAGAGAAGAGAGGGAAGGGAGCAGAGGGGCGGGGAGGGAGGGAGGAAGAATCAAAAATATAGCTGATTGGTGGAGTGTTTGCTTAGCATTGGTGATGTCCTAGCTTCATTCCTAGGTTCAAAAAAAGGAGGAGGGGGAGGAGTGAGGGGGAGGAGAAGGAACAGGAAAAGAAATTTGATATTCTCAGGGAAAACCTGAAACCTGACCACTGAAACAAGCAAACTGATGGTGACACAAACTACAGACAGTGCCTCAGCCTGGAATGAAAACACACTAGATAGTAACGTGGATCTTCATAAAGATAAAAAAAGCATTTATAAAAGCAAGCATACAGATTAGTATAAAAGACAGGCCTGGTGATTATTTTGTAACTCTCTTTTGTGTCTCATATGATTTAAAAGACAACTGTATAATGACAAATCAATGCTAATGTGTCAGGAACCTACACAGATACGATCTATGAAAAATAGCAGAAAGGAAGATGGAAATGGCGGAGTTATGTGGGAGAAAGTTCTCACCCAGCCCCGAGGCTGGGCTGCACTAGTCAGACCTAGATTCTCATGAGACTTTTCTTGGCGATCTCTAAAACAACTAAAATATGCAGTCAAAATGACAAGTGGATTAAAAGGAGACCTTACAAAATATCTGCCTAACAGGAATAAAGTCAGCCACAGAGGGAGGTGTGTTTGAAAAAGAATAAGCTGAGGGAAGCTTGGGGCAAACAATGGTGTAACCTGAGACAATAAGGGGGGGTGGGGCATGAACCTAAGGCTTACACAGCCTCGCAAGCTCTTGTAGAATGTTCAGAACCCAGTTCAAGGGCACAATATACATTCTCTGCCCCTCCTTCCTCCTCCTTCTTTCTCTCTCTGCCCCCCCCTCTCTCCCTTTATCTCTCTTTGACACAGAGTCTCACTATGTATCCCTGGCCTGGAACTCACAGAAATCCATTTGCCTCTGGCTGTCAAGTGCTGGAATTAAAAGCAGGTGCCACTACTCCCAGACAAAAAAAAAAAAAAAAAAAAAAAAAGACTCGGGATCACCTAAGGCTCCTGTACCACCCTCAAGGGGCTTGGTTGTAAACTGCTTTCCTGCTGTGTTTATTCTTATCATGATTGGAGTTCAATGTCTGCTCGGAAGGCTATCATAGCTGAATATGTAGTGCTGGATCTACAAGGCTTGACTTTATAAAGTGCCTCTTGCGGACAACCTGGATCAAGTTGGATCCTCTCCTGATTTTGTAAAAGATGAAGTCACTTAAATCCTTGACTTCCATCAAAGCTTCTACCACTTGGCAAGTTCCTTCAAGAATACGGCCCTTCGAGCTGGATAACTGGAGTTCTGGAGGCAGCAGGGTCACCACGCTTGAAGGGGTTGTGAAAAGGGACTCCTGGAGAAGATGGCAGGAAGCCTCAAAGACGGTTGATGCACCGTATCTCAGACTTAAGTTGCCTTCAGATCCCAAGTACTGGAACTATGGACAAGCACCACCACACCATGAGATCTTCCTTCCCCCAACTCAAGTTGTCAGGCTCAGTGGCCAGAGCCTTTACCCTCTGAGCCATCTCACTGGCCAAATCTTGGGGTTTTTTTTAATGTACTATTTAGATGTGTACATTCGTCCGCATAGTCTCGGTTTCACAGGAACGTTTTCATATAAGTGTATTTTACGCTTTGACCACGGTTGCCATTTTTTCCTGTCCTTTCCCTATCATCATCTCCTGGTTTTTTTTCTTTCTTCCTTGAGAAAAGGTTGAGCAGGTGCTGATTCCTGTAGGTTGTCCTCCAGTCTCTACTCGTGTGCCCTTGCCTCCCAAGTGTGGGGATCGAAGGCGTGTGCCGCCACCACTCAGCTTAGATAACCCTTCTTAATCACATCTGAAAAGTCTAGTTTTCCATATAAGAACACAACACTAATTTATAGAATTAGAATGTGCTCTTATTTGGAGGGTGGAGAATATGAGACAGTTCTCCAGGTGGCCTTGGACAGACCCTTTCTCACTGTAGTTCTTAGGAATAACTGCAGAATATTCTGGAAGTATAGCCTTCTTAGGTAAAGAGGACGTGAACTGAGCAGCCTGGGTTCTTTCTTATACCTCTTAGAACACATATCTTACAGTAGTTCAGCCAATAAGTCTAATGATCACGAGGGTATAAGACAGAGTGTGGGCTGCTTTCCAAGACTGTGGTGTAAAAGGAGCGCACACAGGCAAGATTCCACCTGCCCTGGGCAGCTTGCCTGAGCCCTGGGGATTTGGCTGGCCTGAAATCTTGGACTCCTGTTCTCATTTTCAGTTGATAGAAAAGCAATGAAGTTGTGTCACTTAATTCATAATGTGTCTCATTTCACCAGGCTTGGGCAAGCAGTAGAGATTGCAGCGTGGGATGCAATGGGACGAAATGGTTGCTGAGTTTGCTTCATAAGGGGTATTACTATGCCTATTACAACAAGATTGTATACTCCAAGCTACTTGTAATGCTTTTAATAGTGAGTAGAAAGCAGAGTTTCAAGGCAGATGTGGTGGTGCGTGCCTGTAATCCCATCATTTGAGGGGAGGATGTAGGAAGATCAGGAGTTCAAGGTCAGCCTCTGCCACAGGAGATCCTGTTAAAAACAATTGTTTTTAACCTCTTCCTCATAACACTCAGGGATCATTGTGTAAGAGGAGGTAGCAAGAGTATAAGAGCCAGAGGGGATGGATGACTAGAAGGGAACAGCATCTTACAGACTCAATAGCACACCTGCACAGATGAACTCACGGCAGTGTGGCAAAACACACAAGATCTGTACAGGCTCAAGCCGAACCAAATCCCATCATGGAGAGAGGAGGTGAGCAGGAAGTCTCACCTTCAGCCAAGGAGTTACTGGCAACTGATAGCTGCTGAGAGAGGGAGAGACAGTTTCCTCTAGGGGTGTAGCCCCGGATAAGTCCCCATACGCCAGTGGATGACACACAGCCAAGGATATTTGGGCAGCACAAATTGAAATCTATGGGTTAAAAAAAAAAAAAACAAACAGATACAAACTTGGGGACATGGGGTGTGGATCTGGGAGGAATTGGGGAAAAGGGCGAATATGATCAAAACACATCGTATGAAATTATCAAGAGCTAGATGAGGTGCATAAAAAGGCTAGAGACACTGAGCGTTTCCTGCTTTGCTGTTAGCCAAGGGATGGCTGGTTTTACTTGGTAGGGAGGGATATTTCCAATTGCAAAATATTTTACACTTCCAACAGTACATAAAATAATAAAACAAATAAAATCCACAAGGGGGGAAAAAAAGAAGCTGTTAGGATCAGAACAATAAAGGAGAGCCGTTTTTTATAAATATCTGTATGAAAATATTAACTCATGTCCTAAACTGGAATGTCACTGCGTACACTCAATCGTGTATTTTGTTTACAACCCATATTTTAAAACTCTTACACTACTGTTTAAACGTTTTATGTAGACTACCGTAAGTGATCTGGTATGTAATAGGAACTCCACGAGACTGAGTCAACAACAGGACTGGGCTAAGAAAAGCAAGAGTCACTAAAAAAGGAAGTGAGTTGGTCAGTAACAAAGTGGATGCAATAGGTTCCATAACAGTACCTTGGCCTGAAAGCCCAAGACTCCTTCTAACGCACCAGCGGCACTCGGCACGCTAATGACTTGCAGGGCGCTGACAGTGAAGATCTGATAACAAACTTGTTACATCACAGCATCTTTGTAAATGAGCTCACTGTAGCCCAGTGGTCTCTCACCTGAACATATAAAGAAATGGAGAAGGTAGAAAGATCAAGGGTGGGTGATAGACAGCCAAGTCACATACTGCCCACTGTTGACCTACTAAGATGGTGGTAACGGGGGAAAAAAAGTCCTGGCCTTTCAACTGAAAACCTGTTGAGAGAGACACTGCTTTCATTTTTGTTGTCTATTTCTTTACCATGAAAATATCCATACAGATGAGGCAGTGGGTTGCTGAAATGGCTCAGCAGGTAAAGGCCAATTGCCTCCAAACCTGACAATCTATGTCTTAACCAGCAGAGTCTACCATGTAGGAGGAGAGAACTGACTCCCACCGGTTTTCCTCTGGCAGCCACACGCATGCCCTAACTTCCATATGTAAATAAAATAAGTATATATTTAAAATTTTTTAAGATGAGAAACTTAACTAGGAGATACACCTCACATTTTGTTAACCAGTTAGTTGACTTAATTGGAGACAGATGTCTCAAGTACTCCAAGATGCCCTTAAACTTACCACATAACCAAAGATGACATTGAATGTCATCAAAGGGCATTCGGATCCTCTTCTTCCACCTCCCAAGGAGTGGGATGGTAAGCACGTGCTACAATGCCTGGTTTATGTGGTGCTGGAGTGTGGGGAGCTGTCCCTCTGGACACGCTGGCTTGAGGCACAAGGTACTCCATTTTGTCTAAAGGCTCCATTTTCCTCTGGTCCTAATGGACAGAGTTCAGACAAAGGTCAGACAGCCTGGAGCCACCCAGTTCTGGGAAACTAACTAACTCAACTAACTCAACTAAAGTTGACTAACTCAACTTTATTGCTTCCTCATTCCTTGTGACATTTCTGTCTCTACAGATTAGATAAACAGCATTGTTGTCACAGGTGGCACTGAGGGAGATCTTGTGGTCAGGTATCCATAGCAACCCCGCTTACGCAAATACCCTTCCCCCACGCTCCCTCCTTTAAATACTGTGCAAACTTTTCAATAAACAAAGGCTTGATCGGAGAACTTGTCTTCCCTTCCTTCTCCGTGTCTCTTGTCTCTTTTCATTCCCACTCCCCCTCTTAGGGCCTTTGCTGCAGACCCTGCTGGCTGGGGCACTGGGGATCAAGCCAAGGCAGCATGCATGCTAGGCAAGCATCCTACCAACTGAACTGTATCCCAATCCTGACATGTTTCTAGCTCTAAGAATAGTCACCATCAACTACAGGATGGTGAGATCTGTGGCTATCCTAAGTGTAAAGAGAAGGCAGAAGTCTAGCGAGAAAATTCTCAGTAGGAACAGGCGACTCTGGGATGATTGTTTTAACAGAGTAGCCAGCCTTCCAGACTGTTTTTCCCCAGCTCTCAACCAACCCTCAAGTTTCACTGCACAGTCCCATGTCTCTTCAGATACGTAGGTCCCAGCAGTCAGGATAAGTCAGGCTGCAGATGGTGAGAGACCGTTGGCAAAGTGGATGGGGTGGAAGTGCTCTTCGGATAATCCACTTGGTGATACTGGAGAGTCTGATCATGAATTGGTTTTATTCTGTAAAAGATCAGTCCAACTGTGTCTATGCAGCATCTAGAAAAGAAAAGAAAAATCAAATGTAACCCTTTCCAAAAGAGTACAGAATTCAGCCATGTGCTTGTTGGCTCATGTCTCTAAAGTACTTGGGATGATAAGCAGGATGATGGGGAGTTCAAGGCTAGCCTGGGCTACTCAGAAATGACTAAGAAAAAAAATGAATAGCATCAAAGGAATATGAAACTCAGCGAGTCATTCATAGGAATTGGATGAGCTGGCTGAAATTAAAGTAGGTACAGAGAGAGTTGCCGAATTCTATCATGGAAATAAGAATGTAGATATTGATATGAATACAATTTGAAAGATGATGAGGACATGTAAGCCCCTACACTGAGAAGTTAATTCTAGTATGAAGCTGTGGCTCTGAGAGTCAGGCACTGATCATGGCTTGTGCTAGCTCACCTGACTCAAGTTCCCATTAGCCTTTGGCCAGTTGCCTGAATTACACACACTACTGTGTGTAAGTCTGAGACATGCATCCAGCTTAGAATGGCATAGAGAAGAACAGATAGGTGGTGTGACGAAAGAAAGTTTTGAAACAGTGTGAGCACTGCTGCTGGATCACCCTCTCTCTTCCTGTTCGGTGTGTGTGACTTTCCGTTGTCTGCAGCATTCCACACCATCTGACAGCCCCAGAATTTCTTGGGAAGACTTATCCAAGTGTGCCATCACTGGCTCTGCTGAGGATGGACACAGTCCCTTTCGAGCCTCAGTTTCACCGGAAAGAAGAGAAATTCCTCTTGAAATGATGACAGAAGAACCAGGGGGAAGGATGAGCAGAGAGAGCCCTTCTGAGGACTCAGGAGCATGATGGGCAAGACCAGGCTGAACCAGATGAGCTTCGGTGACTGCTGCTATAGCAGCTTTAAGAAAATGTGTATCGAGCCAATCGCGGTGATGATGAATTATGCTACCAGTATTCAAATGCTGAAAGTTCTGATTTTCTAAATGCCTGAGTTTGGTTTTTAACAGACAGAGATACTTTGAGTCTTTCATCCTATTCAGTTGTGACGCATACAATGACACTTCTGCTCAACAATGGACAGGGCATGTGACTAGCCTAGCTCCAGGTTCAGTGAAAGACCTTGTCTCAAGAGAATAAGGTGGAGAGTGACAGAGCAGGATATACGATGTCCTCCTCTGGCCTCCTCATGCACACTCAGGAACATGTGCCTGTACACACATACACACACACATACACACACACACACACCACACACACATACACATAGACACACACACATATACACACACATACACATACACACACACACACACACACACATACACATAGACACACACATAAACACACATACACACACATACACACAGATACACATACACACACACATACACATAGACACACACACATACACATATACACACACATACACATACACACACATACATACACACACACACACACACACACATACACACATACACACACATACACATACACACACATACATAGACACACACACACACACACATACACGCACATACACATAGACACACACACACATACACACACATACACATAGACACACACATATACACATTCATACACACCACACAGATACACATACACACAAATAAACACACATCACACACACACACACACAGTTACATATACAAACAAAACAAAACAAAAATAGATTTTAAAAAGTAAAAATTATGTAGGCAGTGGTGGTACATGCCTTTAATCCCAGCCAAGGCTGTTAAACAGAGAAACCTTGTCTTGAAAAACAAAAACAAACAAACAAAAAACTAAAACTTAAGCTCCAAAGAAATAATAAAAAGAAGCTTATAGAACAAAAGATATACAGAAAGGAAATATTGATGTATAGTTATGTAGTGTGTTTTTGTATTTTAGGCAAGTGTTATTACAAATCACTTGTAATACAAATCAGTGTTGTTAAAATCAAAGAGTTCTTTTTAAAGGTGTATAAAGTAAAAAGGTTACAGCAAGCTAAGGTTGACTTATCAACAAAAAACAAAACAAATTCAAGTTCAGCTCACACTAAGAACCTTATATGGGTTTATCTTGTTTTCTGGTGGAGACCAGAAGGGGGCAATGGATTCCCCTGGAACTCGAGCTACAGACAGTTATGAGCTACTACGTGGGTGCTGGGAACTGAACTCTGGTCTTCTGACAAGAGCACCCAGTGCTCTTATCCAGGGAGCCATCTCTTCAACCCCAGGTAAATCTTTCTGCTCTATTATTACTATACCTTTCTAAATTCAGTGGATTAAAAAATATGCCATGAAAACATTTATTTTAATTTTTATTTGCAGGCTTTTTTTTTTGAGACAGGGTCTCTCCACATAGCCCTGGCTGTCCTGAAACTCGCTAACAGAGACCTACCTGCCTGTATTTCCCTCTCGAGTGTGCTAACACACCCAGCTTCCTTTATTTTAATTCTTAAAAAAAAAATATGTATACTGATGTATGGGTTTGTGCACATGCATGCAGATGCCCCTAGAGGCCAGAGATGGATCAAGTGGAGCTGGAGTTACAGGCTGTTGTAATCTACCTGATGTGAGTGACAGGAACTGACCTCGGAACCTTTGCAAGTGCTTACTCTCAACTGCTGAGCCATCTTTCGAGCCCTAGATGTGTAATTTTATAAGTAAACTTTTTTTGGCTTGGAGACAGGCTTCTATGTATCCCTGATTGAACCTGACCTCCCTGTGTAACTGGGGATGGCTTTGAACTTTTGATCCTTCTGCCTTCACCTCCCAAGTGCTGGGATTACAATAGTGTGCCACCATACTCAACTGGAAATGCCAATTGTTGACAAATTGCAGAAACTGTATGCTCGCTTGAAGGTGTAAACTTTTAAACTCAGGGTTGCTTTTACCTACATTACTAACTCTCTGGCTGTCAACTGACAGCTAATGACATTCATTTTCTATTGTCAGCCAGTGCAGATTGAACAAACAGTTAGCTGACTGTGGAAGCGCACACCTGTAATCCTAGCACTCAGGAGGCAGACCCAGGTGGATCTCTGGGATTTTGAGGCCAACTTGTTCTACAGAGTGAGTTCTCATTTAAGTCACAAAATGAATCCCCTCTCTAAGCCAATACGAGTGACAGCTGCTTCTTCACTAACTGCAACACCAACCTCACTTGGAGTAATCTTTGCTATAACTAGATCTTCAGATGTTCAACCATAGGATTATCCTCCCTTCCAACAACAATGGACTTGGGCACTGAATAGTTAGAGAGAGGCCCAATTGTTTTCTAAGGGATTGGCTTTCAACCACTACATTATATACGCCAGCACACCCAATATGCATCTATATTTTCCCCTGGCTGTTTTCTGTTGTATGAATGTACCACAACTTATAAACTAAATACTCCCTCAATTTTTTTTTGAGATAAGACCTTATGATGTAGCCTAGGCTGGCCTCAAATTCACTATGCAGTCAAGGCTGGCTTTGAACCCAGGGCCTCACATCAGTTAGGTATGTCTTACCACTGAGCTGAAAGCTAGCCCTACTCACTTCCTTAATCTCATACATAAGTGTGTAGGTACCTTTGTGTCCATTCCTGTACCAACACTGATACATTGTGGTGACGTAAGGCCATTTTTTTTATTCAGACAACACTAAGTTGGATGACTCTTCAAACTTCTTGAATATGGCAATTTTTCAACTTTCTCTTGGTTTTGTTGATTTGGTTTTTTGTTTGTTTGTTTGTTTTTTGAGACATGGTCTTGTTATGTATCTCAGACTGCCCTCAAACTCACAATCCCTCTGCCTCAACTCTCAGATAGCAAAAACTATAGATCGTGGCTTTGGAGACCTGACAGTTTTATTCAAGGATTTTAGAGAATGTCCCTTTCTTGGGATTTCTCTGATTTTTTTTTTTATTATCTTCTGACTATCCAGGGTTCTGAGTTTAGGGGAAGATGTGCTGAGTGGTAAAAAGTTCTCTTCATATCATACCAACTGTCCCATCTCCTGGTTTACAGGACCTACTGCTGATGGTAACCTTTATTTCAACTGTCCTATCTCATGGTTAGCAAGAGTTACTGCTGATGTAACCAGATGACCTTTCTGAATGAAATACATTTACAAACTTCTTAAGATAAACAAGGACATGGGCTAGGAGTCTCAGTGGTTCCCCAAAGAAATTAAGGTGACAAGACTGAGCATTAGGGGACAGGGAGACCCTGCTAAGAGGGCATAAGGAACTCTAGCCCAGAGTATAAAGAACTTGGAAACATATTGGAAATGTAGAACATTATTTGGTCTCCACTGAGATAAGTACTGGTATCCACACTCCACGGAGGAAGAATCCCAGGCACAGAGCCAAAGACACAAACAGGGAAACCGAGATGCAAATGCAGGTAAGGCCACAGAGTCCACGATCTTATCAATTATGCACATCGCTTCCCCAAGCTGGGCATTTTGACACAGGCCTCAATCCCAGCACTTGAGAAGCTGAGAAGGAAGAGAGAGTAGAAGGCCAGCATGTGCCCACCCTGTCTCAAGAAACAACCCACAAAAGGATGCCGAGTCAAAATGCTAATGGCTATGCACCAGGCCTCATCAGTGCTATCTTTGATCTTATCCTCATTCCTCTGATGTCTTGTTAGGGTTACTGTTGCTATGATAAAACACCATGACCAAACCAATTTGGGGAGGAAAGGGTTTATTGGTAGTCTGCCATTGAAGGAAACCAGCACAGGAACTCAAACAGGGCAGGAACTGGAGGCAGGAGCTGATGCAGAGGCCAAGGAGAAGTGCTAGTTACTGGCCTGTTCCCAATGGCTTTGGTCAGCCTGCTTCCCTATAGAACCCAGCCTAGAGATGTCCCCACCCACGATGGGCTGGCCCCTCCCCCATCAATCACTATTAAGAAATTCCCTACAGCTGGATCTTATGGAGGCATTTTCTCAACTGAAGTTTCCTCCTTTCAGATGACTCTAGCTTGTGTCAAATTGACATAAAACTATCCAGGACACCTTGTTACTAGTAAGACAGACATTTTTTTTTCCTTAGATATATTAGCTATTGGATTTCTTTCCTTCAAAAAAATGTTTACATTTAATATTGGAGGAGAGGCAGCTTTGATCCTCCACATTTCCCTGCCACCGTATTCCGCTTTGTTTCAGGCCCAAAGCAACGGGACCCACTGACCATGGAAGGAGCACTCTGAAAACAAGAGCCAAGATAAATCATTCCTCCTTTAAGTCACATACCAAGCTTTTTATCATAGAGACAGAAAGCTCATGTGAGATTTAAGCTGTATGCCATTCTGAGTAGCACCAGCCTCCTGCTGTCCTGCTCCATCTTGCTTGGAATATGAATCATCCCTCAGTCCAGTGTATCTACCCTGTATATGCTAACCATCTGTTATTCACTCAGTAACCATCTTAGACATCAGACGCCTATCAAGGCATAATCCTTATTTTATTTAATGCCCTCAAAGCACAAGAGTAGCAGTAATGATCATTTGAATATGCTAAAGAGAAGACGTTAAAATGATTTGAGTGAAAGGTATAAGATCTTTACTTACTTACTTACATGTATGTACATGTGTGTGAGCGGGTGTGTGCATGTGAAGGCCAGAAGAGAGTGTTGTGTACCCTCCTCAATAACTCTCCATTTATTCCTTTGAGACAGGGTCTCTCCCTGAACCTGGGACTTGAGCCCCAGTTAGGCTGAAAATCATCAAGCCCCAGGGATCCTCCTGTCTCCATCCCCCTCAGAGCTGGGGTTACAGGTGTTCACAGGGTTGCCTGATTTGTTATGTGGGATCTGAATTCAAAATTACGCAATTGTGAAACAGGGTTCTTAACAGGCTGAGCCATCTCTCCAGCTCTTTGCATTCTTGACAATATGGAAAGAAAAAGTTACATATATTGAAGGTGCTAGAATCTTTGGGAAAAAAATGAATCCTCTATTCGTGAAAAGATGAAGGTATGGAAATTCATGCCAGTCTCTTTATTTAACTCTCTTGGAAATCAGGGCTTGCTATGTGACATAGACTGACCTTGAACTCTGTTGATCCTCCTTTTCAGTCTCTCAAGTGTTGACATTATAAACACGCGGCACCACACTTGACTTCATACTAGCTTTCCATGACACCCCAGTATGTCTCCATCCAACCCAAGCTGCTACTCTCTTGCCAATCACGCTTGGCCTCAGTTCAAACTTAGCACCTACTGTTTGTTTTCTCTTATTGACTGCTTCACCTTGTCCTGACTGCTGGTCCTCTCCGTTCCCCAAAAGGACACAGATACAAGGTCATCGTGGGCGGCACACTCTTCTAAGAGTTGATAGTAAAGGGTAAATAAGGAAAAAAAGGGGGGTTGGGGAGCATTTCACTTCTAACGTTAAGGATTACTGCTTTGAGAAACTAGTGGGTATTGGCAAATTTCTCCTCCTTGTGTCTCTCCAGGGGACCAGGCTTTTCTACCTCTCTTCACATCCTTTTTATTTTATTTTTGAGATAATATTGTAACAACATTTCTCCTTTCCCCTTCTTCCCTCCCTCCAAAACCGTCTCTCCCTGTCCTTCAAATTCATGGCCTACCCCCCACTCCATACACACACTATTTGATACTGCATGCATATATGTATATACATGTTTATTTCTATTTTAACATTCACATTTCTTTGTTCCCCTTCTCTCCATAGCTCCCCACTAAACACCAAGAAAATTCTTCTTAGTGTCAGGGAAATTAGTCAGGGAAATAGAGCTTTTCTTTGTACCTCCTGCCTTCTGGGTCTATAGGCAGCTCCCACACACAGCAGGCTGCTTAGGGCTCTTTCCCTGGGCATACATACTCCAAGGCAAGGCTGCTCCTGTGCTCTCTTGCTCTTCCTGCCACTGACTGCTGCCTTTCACTGAGCTGAAAGCAGTAGCCTTTTAACCCTGGCTCCATTACTCCTGCTTTTCATTCTAGAAATACAGATTAAACTAATTTCCTGTTAGTCATCGAAAGTCAGGTTTTTTTTTTTCATTTTGTCTCTAAATCTTCTCTTTACCAACTAGAAGATATCCTAATTTTTTCCTATAAATCTTTTTTTTCCCCCCCGAGACAGGTTCCCATGTAGACCAGGCTAGCTTTGAACTGGAAACGTGGCTGAGGATGCCCTTAAACTGATGTTCCTGCCTCTACTTCCCAAGCGCTGGGATCAGAGGCGCACCACCGTATCTGGGCTCACCAACCGCTCTTTTTTTTTGGTTGTTGCTGCTGTTGCTGTCATCGTCGTTGTGAGACAAGGTCTCCCTATGTAGTCCTGGCTGACCTTGAACTCACGGAGACCTGTTTGCTCTGCCTCCCAAGTGCACTGTCACAACCGGCTTTCATGAGCCACTCTTATAAGGGTTCTCTAGTGAGTCTAGATAGAAATGGCCACACAGTCTTGCTCTTAAATCCACGTGATGTAGCCAGGCAGCGATGCACACCTTTAATCCCAGCACTTGGAGGCACAGGCAGGCAGATCTCTGTGAGTTCGAGGCCAGCCTGGTCTACAGAGTGCGTTCCAGGACAGCCAGAGCTACAACAGGGAAACCCTGTCTCAGAAAAACAACAACAATGGTGACAGGGTGAAAGAAATTAGGCTAAACTATAGCAAAAGCTGTTCCAAACTCAGTTTTAAAACATTTTTATTATGTTGCTTAGTTTGTATGTGGGGACCGAGGGTGTGTGTGGAGGTCAGGGGGTAACTTGGAGAGGTTGGTTCTGTCTTTCACCATGTGGGTCCTGAGTATTAAATCCAGCCTTTGCCAGCTAATCCATCCCTCTCAGTTCTGTTGCTCTATGACCCCAGGCACTGTATATTCTTACCAAATGTCAAATGAGCTGTAACAGGGACGGTGTGAGAGTCGATGGTGAAACTGCATAAAAAGATTCACATTTTACTCTTCCTTGATATATATATATAATTTTCAGCAGAGGCCCCAGGTAGCTAATTCACAGTCTGATGTTGGTCTTACTGTGACTCCCAGGCCTCTGCTTCCCGAGTGCTAAGGTCACTGGCATGTGTCACAATCACCAGACTCGCACTGATTCTTCAGCCCTCTCAGGCAGCTCCATTTTCTTTTGTCTCTGAGCTTGGTGTTGATAGATGCCCCCGAACCACACACTCTGCGACGGAGCTTGAGATACGATTTGGCCATGCCCCGTTTCCTTTTTAAGCAACTACATTTAAATCGTGTTTCTCATTTTTTAAATGAAACTTAAGGGGTCCTCAGGATGGCTCAGTGGGCAAAGGCATTTTCTGCCAAGCCTGAGCTTCTGTGTTCGACCCCCAGAATTCACACAGCGGAAGGAGAGAGTCAACTCTTGAAGGCGGTCTCCGGACTGGTGTGTCATTGCGCGTGCATTCAACAAAATTTCATAGTGTAAAATGCAGCCTAAAATGTTAAGTGCTTTAATTTAAATAATAACGCGAGGGGCACGACCATACCTAACAGAGGGGTAGGGTTTCAGCCCGCTTTTCTTTGCTGGTGGCCATGTTTGTTCAGTTAATGAATTGATGAACTTATAGAGAGCATTTCAGTAAAGCAAATTGTGATGGTTAATGCCGTCAACTGGACAGGGCGAAGAATGGCCTGGGGTCTGGCATGCATAAAAGGAAGACTGAGCTGAGCAGTGGCAGACATCTCTTCTCCCTCCCGACTGCAGACACTTTGAGATCAACCAGGTGCCCAAAGCTTCTGGTAGCTCGGCTTCCGCGCCAACTTTGAGTCCAGACAAACTCTTCCTTGTTCGGGGGATTTGGTCACAGCAATGAGTGACTGGGACCTGGATCTTTCATTTTACAACCAAAGAAGCAGATACAGACTGGTTTGGATTAACTTTGAGCTTTCTTTACCTTCGTTTCAGGTGAAAATGCTCAGATTTGTACGAGCTCTGCTGCCACCTAGTGTTAAATTTCAGCATGAGCGGCATAAAAGTTCACGGGCTACAGAGATGGCTCTGTGGTTAAGAGCACCAGGTACACTTGCGGTAGACGGACATACATGCAGGCAAAACACTCATACACAAAAAATAAATCTAAAATTAAAAAATATATAGTAGTATAATTTATATTATATATATATATATATATATATATATATATATATCACTTTTAAAAAGACAAATGTTCGGAAGCCCTGGATCTGAAAATTATATGTTGAGTTATCTGTTTCCACGATTTCTAATTCTATCAAGCCTTTAAACCAGCTTATCCTGTAATCCCAGCATGGGGGTGGGGCTGCCATGTAGGAATTTGATCCCAGATATCATCTCCAAAACCATTTTAAAACAAGCTTTAATGTGGAAAACTGCTGGGTATCACACAAATGTGACCACAGACCACAACACAGACATCATTGTATCAAATGTTTTGAAAATGTACATGAGAAGAAAAAAGTCTAATGTCTTCAAGACAATGATTGAGCCAAAGGAGCGTTAGCTGTTGGGATATTTTCTTGATAAGAAAGAAATCTGTTCACTTTGGACACCAATATGGATCTTTTTATGTTTTCTCCCATTTCTGATCTCCATTAGTAAAACATGGGAGGCATTCAGATGGCCTTGGGTTCTGTCCCCCTACAGTTCTCTCTAAATCAAGAAAGTACTATTGGCTGAGCCCTGGGTTTTTAAACGGGTGATGTTCTCAGTGTGGGTCCAAAGGCCACTTGGAGCTCAAACCAGTTCTTACTGATAAATAAATAAATAATAGCAACGGCATTCCTGGGTGACAAGTCAGAGCAAATAGAGGGGAGAAAATCTGAGACAAGATCTGACATTTCCATGCCCTTGTCTTCCTGTGCAGATCAGGTCTTCACCTAACATAGCAAAGGGAAAGCAGGAGCTGTGTGATTTATGTTGCTGTGGGAGTAAAATTCCTACAATAGGATCAAAACTGGCTTTTGGCTCTGTGGTCTGCGGTGCAAGGGGAAGCATGAGGCTAGTGTCTCTTCTGTTGCTAATCCCGAAAGCAGGGACTGTCTTTGAACCAGGGGTGCTAGTTGTCAGGTTTGGCAGCAATCGCCTTAGCCCGCTGAGCCATGCTACTGGCACTTGTGATCCTTATATAGTTTTTGGTTAGCTTGGTGTGAAGAGTTCCACAGGCCTACCTGGGAGGAAATGACCAGTGTTCCGAGAGGAGCTGTGTGTCTACAAACTGATGGTGAACGCCACTACTATTCCCCACTACTGAAACTTCCAGGGTCATTTGTTGGTCGTCTTCTTTGGGACAGGAACTTGTTATGTAGCCCAGGCTAGCCTAAGCCTCCATCTTCCTCTTTCCCATCAGGCACGCATCACTTTATCCAGCCTACTGGAAGTTTTCTCTTCCTTTTCAACCTCAAGTATTGCTGGAAAGTAATTATTACCACAATGAGGGAAGACAGTCAAGTAGGAAACCGGACGAGATGTGAGATTTCCCGATGTTCGCCCTTCTGCTAGTGGCAGCAAACTCCTCACCCTGCCAAGAAGAACTTCGCTCTTAGTCCTCTCCATTCCCTCTATAATTAGAGGAAATATCACTATGTGCCTCTCATTCGCTTTAAGTGTTGTGGTTAAAGGAGAGACAAAATCACAATAGCACCTGAGGCAGCTTGCCAGTAAAAGCGCTCTCAGGTGCAATGAGGACAGAGTTCTCGGAGGAGCGCTTGCTGTGGGATAAGGTTACCAGGTGTCCTAAGTGCGAACAGGGAGAATGGGAGGGAGGGGCAGAGCACCTGCCTGTTACTTGTGCGGCTCTCCAACTCTTGCCCATGCTGCAAGCTCAGCTGGTATGATGGAGCTCTCACCTAACTGCCTCTTGCTGCCAGGGTTGGGCTTCGGAAGTGCTGAATGGGTGGTGGTAGGGTACCCCCATTTTGCTGTTTTTCCAGCCCTGGTAAACGGATTCGCCTTTCTTTCTCTGATTTTTAGGGTCCTCTGACTGGCTAGTGCAGTATTTTCAGGTTTTACAATTGGATCTAGCCTGGAGAAGTAGGAATAATCGAGTCTACCCTATCCAGTCCTGATGAGGCCCGGGACACTACAGACCCATCTGTTATTTCATAGAGACTACTGCTGAAAACAGTCACTCTTCCATGACATCTGTCACTGGAGGGCCATAAAGCCTACGTTTATCTTTTATTTATGTGTATATGTCTGTGTGTAAGTACGCTACATATGTGTGGGTGTCCATGGAGGCCAGAGGAAGGCATCGGATTCTCTGGAGCTGGAGGTACATGCAGTGCATGCTGGGAACTACATCCAGGTCCTCTGGAAAAACACGAAGTGCTTTTAACCGCTGAGCTATCTCTCTATCCATAAAGCTCATTTTTTTAAAGTGAGAAAAGCAAATTTCAACATAAGGCATAAAACCATACTTTTCCATCAAGAAAAACCTCCTTTCATTTATTATTTGTTTGCACATTATGTATGAAAATATGTATTGGTTGCTGGAGAGACAGAAGATGGTTAATTTTGTATACTTCCATGTGTTGTTTCATTGATTTCAGTAAAAACATCGTTTTGTTAAGACTTCGTTTTTAATTACGAGTATGCTTGCGTGCCTGTAAGTGGGTCCAAGTACTATGAGTGCGCGTGCCCACAGGGTCCAGAAGAGGAGCATGGGAACCTGAACCAGGGAGAGTGGTTCGCACTCTTAACTACCAAGCCATCTCTCCAGCCTGCATTTTTGTTTTTGAATAGGAAATTAACAAAGCAATTTTCTTTCTTTCATCTGTTTTACTTTGTGACAGGATCTTGTTATATATCTCGGGATGGCCTTAAATTCACTCTGTGGCCCAGGCAGCTTTCAATTTGCAGTTGTCTTCCTGCTCCAGCCTCAAACATGCTGGGATTACAGCTTGAATCACCACGACTGGCTTATAAGAACAGGTCAGGAGCTGGAGGCAGGGCTGAGTGAGCAAGAACACTCACTGTTCTTCCAGGGGATTCAGGTTTGGTTCCCAGAAGCCATTTCTAGCAGCTCGCAACCATCCATAACTCCAGTCCCAAGGAATCTGACATCCTCTTCTGGCTCCTGCAGACACCCTCAAGTGTGTGACATATACTCACACAGAGACAGACAGACACATGCATACACACAAACACATATTTATAGAAATAAAAATAAATCTTAAGTTTTTTCAGAGTTAAATGCTAAAACTGTAAACAACCCTACTTCCCCTCAGTAGTTGAATGTCCAAGTACACTATGGTGTTCTCCTACAGTGCTGTCTACTTTGGATATAAAGGAATAGACCACTTATATAGACAACAATTTATACTGATTTCAAGGGACTTACACTAGGTGAAAAGGTCAATCTTAAAAATTTACACTAGGGGGCGCTGGAGAGATGGCTCAGTGGCTGCTCTTCCGAGGACCCAGGTTTAATTCCCAGCACCCACATAATAGCTCACAACTCTGTAACTCCTGTTCCAGGGGATTCGACATCCTCACACACACATACATACATACAGGTAAAATGCCAATGTACATAAAATAAAAATTAAATGTTTTTTAAAAGTTACACTACTATTAGTACAATTCCATTTTGGTCCCTTACCCCAACTATTGGCAGGGCCTTCTGTACTCAGACTGGCTTTAAACTAAGTACCTAACCAAAAAATAACCTTGAGCTCCTGACCTTCCTCTACCTCCCAAGTCCTGGGGTTTAAAGTGTGTGCTACCATGCTTCGGCCATGTTAGAAAATTTCTGAAATATTATTATTGCTCTATTAAGGAAATTACTAACTGCTGGGAGTTTGGATGCAGGAATAGGATGGAGGGAGACGGTGGCTTGGTCACATGGGTGTGCACCCTCTATTGCTCTCCTCTATATCCTTTCTGATTTGTGAAAATACAAAAAAAAAAAAATTCTACAAATGAAAAAAATCATATGAGGTTTGGGTAGGAAGGATAGAACTAATATAATTTAAAATATTTCTGTAAATAGAATAAAAGCCTAAAATTCTTTGTTTTGTTTTCTGTTTTTTGAGACGGGGTCTCTGTACATAGCCCTGGCTGTCTCGGCTAATGCCAGCTGTCTTCTTCTATCGCCTCCACTTCGTGGTTTTGAGTCTCTCCCTGATCCCAGAGCTCACTGACAGACAACACTGGCAGGCCAATGAGCTCTGGTGACCCACTTTTTAATCCCTCCAACACACATACCCAGAGCTAGGGTTACAGACATGTCCCTTCACACCTCAATTTTTAAGTGGGGGTTCTGGGAATACAAACTCAGGTCCTCATGTTTGTGAGGAGGCACTTTACATACTGAACTACCTCCCCAGCCCCCTGAGACAAGGCAGCATGTAGCCCAGTCTGGCCTCAAACTCTCTACGTTGGCAAGGATGACCTTGAGATACTGTCCTCCTGCCTCTATTTCCTAAGTGCTAGGGTTATAGGTATGTATTGCTACCCCTAATTTAAGTGGTGCTGGGGATCAAACCCAGGGCCTCATGTATACAAGGTAAGCATTCTGCCAACTGAGCTACATCCCCAGTCCCTGTTCCTCTGGGCTCTGAGTGCCTTATTGTAGCCAAGGAAGGAGACAGTGATCAGAAAGGCATCGGGACTGAGGACTTGAGATAGGTATCTGAAGAGGAGTACTCTTGTGAGACTAAGCCCTGTAAGTGAACCAACTGATACCTGCCTGACATTTGCTGGAAAGTGTCTTGGTGTATTGGGCACAAGGCCTACAGATGTTGGACACAAAAAGTGTACTGTATTAGGAGTCCAAATGGGCATTAGCTAGCTGCCGGCCTGGGCAAGGAAAGAATGAAGCAACCGACACCACTCTACACAGGCAGGGTGGCCTTGAGAGTCCCAAGCCCAAAGGGCGAGTGGGTAGGAAGGTGGGGGAAACTTAGCAGGAGTCCAGGAGAAACCAAGACTCCAGGCTACTGATAAAGCCCAGGCTCCCTGGCAGCACTCCTGCCGCTCCCAGCCCTGCTTATCAGCTTCGGTCTGTGTTCCGCTGATAAGCAGCTGCAGTTCGATGCTGCCGGTCTCCGTCCTTGGCAAAGCCCTTCGTGTGCCCTTCCGCTCTTTCCTACTGAAAACACTCACCCTTCAGAGGAGCTCAGCCGCCTCGTGCCCTCTGGATGCCCTGAGCTCTGTTATTCCTCCCTTCCCTGGAGACCAGAGCAGCAGGTGCAGACACACGCTTCCTACTGGACCCTCCTCTAGCAGAGCCCACTGTGGCACAACTCGTGTCTCGCGTTACTCGGTAAATGAAACTACGCTTTCTGAAATTTAAGAAGAAAAGCAACAAATCGGTGATAAGTCAACACAAACTTGCCACTACACAGAACATCGACAGAACAGGTTTACTTCCGACTCATAAGAACAGTAGATTCTAAGAATGAGGAAAACAATAGACCCCCTGGCATCTATCCTCTGAGTGTGGGTGAGATACCTGCTGCTTCTAGCCTTGGGGATGGAATGAAAAGGGTAACCGTCAAGTAGTGGTTGTGTGATTTATAGCCCTATTTCCTAATCTATTACAAAGCTAATTCTCAATTTCTTCTGTTTCTTAAATGCCTTTCTGAACCCTCCACCCACGGGTGTCTACACCGCATCCATTTTTCTGACAGGACGAAAGGCTGCTGTCTCTTTAGTTTCTGCCGCATGGAAGCCTCCACCGGAAACAGGACTTCTTCCCTTCATCCTGCCAGCTCCTTAAGGAAGTACTGGGCAGGGCTGGCACGCCTACTCTGGATCCAGCAAATGCAGACTGTCTGCATCTGTATAGTAAAAACTTTTTTGAAATTAAGGATAATTGATTCTATCTGACATCCATGAGAAAAGCGTTATTAGCATTGTGTTCGGGGTGGCTTGAGCTGACTGTCACCTAGAACACATGGCCCATTCTGGTCAGCAGGCTGGCTAAAGAGCCTTTGGTGTACCACACAGCTACCATTGTTTTCCTTGGCAAATTCTTTTCTTTTTCTTTTTTTTTTTGGGGGGGGGAGGGGGCTTCAAGATGGGTTTCTATGTGTAACAGCCCTGGCTGTCCTGGAACTCACTCTGAAGACTAAGCTGGCCTCAAACTCATAGAGATCTGACTGCCTCCGCCTCCCAAGGCCAGCTTGGTGACACAATGATAACCCACCCCAAACAAAACACAATAAACAAAAAGAGGACTTGTTTAGGTACTTGTAACAGTTCTTCTAAGTCAGAGACCCTACCCAGCAACCAGATCAACACGTTTCCAAATGTGGATATTTTTAAGAAATATTAAATTTTTGTTCCGGTAACTTGGAAATGCAAAAAGAACTGACATATTGAGAGTTGTTATAAGGTTTTATGTTTGTGTATGAGTGTCTTTCCTAGTGCTGTCAGAGGCCAGAAAAGAGCATCAGATACCCTGAAATGAGAGTTACAAATAGTTGTGAAGTGCCATATGGATATTTGGAATTGAACTCAAGTCCTCTGGAGAAGCAGCCAGTGCTCTTAACCACTGAGCCATCTCTCCAACCTCCTATGTAACATTTTAAACTTGAAATGGCTTCATAGTCACTAAGAAAGTTTTTCTGTTTTGGAAGACAGTGCTCTTATAAAAATAACCCATACAAGTAAAACATCCCATTCTCAACAGAGACAGGTTTTTTCATTAGCTTCACAGTGGAACAGAGGAAGACTGTTCTCTGCAAATAGTGTGAACTCACAGAGGACCCAACAGATCCTGTATCTGTGTACATCAGTCTACCTGCTCTGGGACCACCATCATGGAAGCATCAACACAAGCAAAGCTGGAAGAGTAAAGCACTAATAAATTCAATCGTCCTGGGCCTTTCTCCCTCATCCCAGTACACCTGAATGTCAATGTCGTTGAAACACTAGAATCCAAATGTGGCACATAGTTCAAGATCAAGCTTATGACATGGAGTCCCTCGACCAATCAATAATACAGGGGACAGGTGAGCCCCAACACGCATAAGATAGAAATGCAAGTGCATGTGTATGTACCAGTTGAAAAACATTACACAAAACTGTGTGTTAGCACACAGCACATGTTGATCATTTCTCTCCTACACTATTTTGGTCTCTTTAAATGATAGGGAGGCTGGAGAGATGACTCAACAGTCAAGAGTCTTTGCTTTGCAATCATGAAGACTCAAGTGGGAATCCCTGAACACATATGTAATAGTGTTCTGCAATAGTCAAGGTGTCCTGCAAACACCTATAACCTTAGCACAAGGGAACCAGATGCTCCCCTTTGTCCCCAACCACAAATACTCACACAGACGCACAGAGATTCACACACACAAAGTAAATCATTAAAAATTATATGCTGTTTTTTTTATTACAAGACTGGTTTCCTAATCAATTCATGGTGTTAAATCATAGTTTCGAACAGTGATACACAGTGCTCTCTTACTATGGGACATGGAGATGTTTTGTTTCGTTTTGTTGTGCGTGTGTTGCCATCAAACTCATGGCCTCGTGTATGGCAGACAAGTATTCAATCACCAAGCTATACCAACAGATCGTGTTATCATTGTGTCCGTGTTTAAGATACTATCTTGCTATATAAATTAGGCTGACCTTCAACTCACTATGTAGCCAGGACGATCTCAAACATGCAATCCTCCTACTTCAGCCTCCTGAATGACGGATTACAGACATGTGCAATTATACTCCGATGACACAAATTACTTATGTCTCTCGATTTGGAATCATAACATTTTTAAATTACGTGTGTGTGTATGTGTGTGTGTGTATTCACACATCACAGCACACATGTGGAAGTCAGGGGACAAATTCTGTGAGCCAGTTCTCCCTTCTATCACGTGGGTCCTGGCGCCAAAGTTAGGTTATTAAGCATAGTGGCAGGCGCCTTCCCCACTGAGCCATATCCAGGCCCAAGGAATTTAGATTTCTAAGAGATAGGGATTTCAGTACAGTGGGGTTTTTTCTTGTCTTCTCTGGCATATACATGTGAAAACACTGAAAATCCTGAAGGGTGATAGAGATGAATTTGCAAGGGAGTTCAAGTAAAAAGGCATCCCTGGAGCCCAGCCAGCCGCCCAGAGGCAGAGAGAGACTTTGGTCACAATGCTGAAATGCAATCTCATTTCCCTTTTGTTAGACGGGATAATTATGAGACTCTTGTGGCTAGGAGGAATCTTAATGTCAGATTCTGTTTCCTCCTGTCAGATCAAAGTCCAACAGCATTTCCTTTAGAAACCATGGGACTAACTTTAGTCCTGTCCAAAACAGTTAACTTCAGTCAGAAGTACAACATAAAATGAATCACTGAGATGGTCTGTTTCTGGTTTCTTCTCTCTCTCTCTCTCTCTCTCTCTCTCTCTCAAACAAGTATAAAGTTTTATTAGTCAAGGGAAAGCAGATGGAGGAGAAACTTAAAAATATATACATTGTAAGAATCTTTATGGGGCTGGGAATGTAACTCAGTGGTACAGCTGCTCACTAATATGTGCAAGGCCCTGAGTTCAAGTCCCTGCACCAGGGGGAAAAATCATATATTACACTTTAGTATTGTATTTTATAAGGTCTTTGTCCATCAAAGGTACCAGTGTCTAAAGTCACAGATGTCACAGGCCCACTTGTTGATGAAACTAACATGCAGTGTCCTTTGGTTCAGGAGACTGTCTTTTGTAGCTGACGTCATTTTCCTGCTGGCATTTGGAAAGCCCACTCCTAGTTCAAGCATTAACACCTGAGGGCTGACGCTGGCTCTGGAAGCAGGTGCTTTTCCCCATGGAAACACCCACTGTGGGCTCAACAGACCGTGCAGGAGGCCAGCTCTGCATTTTTCTCCTCTTCTTCCAGCACCATCCATGCCAAAGAGATGGGAAAGCAAAGGCTCATGGGGAGATGCTGCGAGCCTGTGCAGGGATAACCCGGGTTCTGGAACTTTCCACAAACAGCAGCAGAAAGCCTTCTCCAGCATTTATGGAGTCCTCTGGGATTTCTGACAGTACCATCATCTTAAGTTCAGAAGGTGCTCTCCAGCAGGCAGTGGCAGCCACATCCAGTGGGACACACCTCCTGGGTCCGAAACCATTCCATCATGTGGCTTGTGTGGCCACCATGCCCACAAGTCAGGCAGAAGTTGGACGACCCCCGCACAGCCACATGGCAGATGGCACACTGGAACGTAAAGCCTTTGCAGATGGCACACTGAGTCCCACGGACCTCGCTCCGGCAGTGGCTGCAGTACACACCAAACTCTGGAAACGGGTGGAGATGGGCAAAGCAAGGCTCAATATTAGTTTAGTTCTAAGAAATGAAGACTGAGTATTGTTGGGTAAGATACCGATTCCCCTCAGGATTCCACCAGGTTCTAGCCAACCAGTGATTTCTCTGTTCTTTTTTCTTTTGAGGCAGGGTGACCTTGAACTATGCAGCTGAGGATGATCTTGACCTCCTGCCTCTAACTCATGAGCATTGGGATTACAAGTGTAAACCACCATGCCCTGTTTTATGTGGTGCTAGGGATCGAACCTGGGGCTTATTGCATGATAGGCAAACACTCTACCAACTGAGCTACAGCCCAGCTCTGCTTTTCTTTTCATTTTTGTGTGTCTGTATGTGTGTAGTGTATGAGTGTGTTTGAATGTATGTGTGTGTGTGCATGTGTGTATGTGTGTATGTTATATGTGTGTGTGTGTGTGTGTGTGTGTGTGAGGGCAGATGCATGTGCACCTATGTTGAGGTGTCTGTCTTCTTCGCCCTACTTTTTCAAGACTATGGCTAGACTGGCTAGCCAGCAATCAGGAATCCCCACCTCCCTCGATCCCAGCACTAGGGTTACAGAATGTGTTACCACATTGGATTTTTGTTTTTAAAGATAAAGTTTCTCTGTGTAGCCCTAGCTGTCCCTAGACCAGGCTGGCCTCAAACTCATGAGATCTACCTGCCTCTGCTTCCCAGTGCTGGGATTAAAGGCGTGCGCCACCACCGCCTGGCTTTCTTTTTTTAAATAATAGAACTGCAATCTAGATATGTCTACTGACTGGGAGCTGTCTTCACTGCTGGAGTGAGCGCAGGGGGTCACAGTCAGCACCTGGCTCTCTGAGGCCCTGTGGGAAACCCAGTACTCTGCAACAGGGGGTGGCTGCATCTGATACCTCTGTTTCTTGTTGTAGAAAGAATGGAATGACTGAGAAACACTGAGGTGAAAGCTGACGGTGGGTTTCACCTCCTTATAAATGGTTATCCTACGGGCTGGAGCAGTATGCTGGCCCATATCAGGACCCCACAGCACCGGTCCACCACGGTGCTGGGACAGGCTTCCTACCTCCTGAAGAGCCCATGAGGTTCATCTCCAGCCACATGAACAGCTGTGCTCCAGTCTCTACTTGTACGCCATGCATGTCCCCAGCTCCCATCCCTGCTGCTCCAGGGCTGCCCAGACCACAGACCTTTCTGCGTGCCCATCTATCCTCCTCAGAACCCCCCACCACCCGACTCTACCCAAGTCCCGCTGTCTAATTTGGCCTGGGACGAAACAGTTTCTTTCTTACGTCCTGCAGTGACAGGAAAGGTGGGTAGCATGTCCCACTGAGCCCGAGGCCACCTGGTTCCAACCTTCTCCCCCTTTCCTCTACTGTCATCTATCGACTTTCTACAGACACACACATACACGGAAGATTCTAGTCTTTGGTCATCATCTTCTCTCCACTCCATTTCTTAACAGGACCCAGTGCTTCCCACATTGTGTTCCTGGCCTCCTGCTGGGCTCTCCTTTCAGCTCTCTAGTCCTCTGCCGTCTCTAGTCCGCACCTCTGCCTCTTCTGTCCCTCTGCCCTTTCTGGCTGCACGTTCCTCATTGGCCAACCTGGAGCACCTGGACCAAGTTCACGAGCCTGGTTTTTGTTTGTGGTTTTTTGTTTTTTGTTTGTTTTTTTGTTTTTTTTGCAAATATCCTCAGCTCCTTTTCCATTTTTCCTTCCTGGTGCCACCTGGTCAAAGTGAAACTCTGAATTAGCCATATCACCTGCTCACTGCACATCTACCCTGGGAAGCAAAGCCACCCTGAAAGTTCACCA
Organism: Cricetomys ansorgei; assembly: GCA_026225945.1. Taxonomy (NCBI): domain Eukaryota; kingdom Metazoa; phylum Chordata; class Mammalia; order Rodentia; family Nesomyidae; genus Cricetomys; species Cricetomys ansorgei. The sequence goes on along the minus strand of JAMJFZ010003163.1, from coordinate 6,444,276 downwards.
TCGAAAAGTGTGTTTGGCTTTCCACTCATCAGCAGAGAAGAGCCCAGTACAACCTGCTTCTCCTCCCTTTTTCGTCCTGCTACTCTGGACCTCTGCTGCCTTCTGCAAATGCCTCCCACAGGCCTTTGCTGCTGTCTCACACACTGCCCTCTCTTCTCGCTTCCCTGAGAAAACCGAAGCCTTCAAATGGAGCCTGGGGGACCCCCTCATCTTCATTACCGCTTCTGAAAATTTCTGGAGGCTGGCAGCTCCTCTGCTTCCTTCTGATAGTGGGAACAACTGGACCCAGAGATGTGGCTCAGCATTTGCTGTTTTACTAAGGACCTATGTTTGGTTCCTGTACCCTCATGGTGGCTAAAATCACATGTATACATGCAGGCAAAACACTCATGCCCATAAAAGAAAATAAATCTTTATAAACTTAAAACTATAAAGAAACAAAATCTATTTCCTCTCACCATCTCTATCCTTCATCCTAAGTTAAACTTAAATAAAAAGAAACAAAACACTCTTCAATGGCATTTTATTACAGTTAGCCCTCTTGAATTCAGGAGGAAAAAAGATCCTAAAACAGATCTTAGTATAGATTGTAAGATGCACATTACAGGGAAATATAAGGACAAGAAGACCATAGCAAACAGAGTGACTTCATATATAAAACTGCCCCAAATGATGGGCATGTGCCATGCAAATTCTTTTACTGTTTTAAAATAGCTTTGGTTTTCTCACTACATTTATTAATTTTGGGTACATGTGCATGGGTGCACACATGCACACATGTGTGTGGTCAGAGGACGACTTTCAGTCTGGTTCTTTCTTTCCACCGTGTAGGTCCAGGGAGGGAACTGAACTCAGGCTGTCAAGCTTGACGGCAAGCACCTTTACTCACCAGCCATCTTGCCAGCTCCTGCCTTTTCTTTAATGAAAAGGTATTTATTTAGGGGAGTGCTGGAGAGATGGCTCAGTGATTACAAGCACTTGCTGCTCTTCCAGAGGATCTGAGTTGGTTCTCAGCACCCACATGGCAGCTCACAATCACCTGTACCTCCAGTTTCAGGGGATCCAATGCCCTTTTCTGGCCTCCATGTGCTCTTGCATACGGCATACATAAACTCACACAGGCACATACACATATTTTTTTAATCTTAAAAAAGAACCAGAATTTTAAAATATAAGTGAAAAAAAAATATATATATATATTTTTTTAATTTAAAGAAACTTATGTGGGCAGATCTGAATCTTTAGGGAAGGAATAATCCCTAAGAAAGCAAACTCATGTTAGATCCTGAACACCTTCCCTCCTTTCCTGTTGTATTTGTTTCGGTTTTGAATTGACACTGATCTTGCTACTGAACCCAGGCTGGCCTAGAACTATATGGCCCATGCTGGCCTCAGACTCTTCATCCTCTTTGGACTCCAAGGTGCCAGAATTACAGGTATGTGCCACCGTACTTGGCTGAGTTATTGGGTTTTGTTTGGTGTCTGCAGATCTGGAGACTCTTACAGACAGAATAGAGTGGAAACTGCTGGCTTTCTACCATAGGGAGACAATCTGCTGTCTTGGGAGCCTAGAGGGTATTTTTCTTCCAACACTTGCTGTGCCCTGTACCTGGGCAGCTAGTTCCTCTGAATTTAGATGGACTGACTCCTTTATATGGGCTTGCAGTCCCTACTTCTGTTAATGTTTTGTCTGTGAGTCTCTTTCATAACTCTCCTGCTCCCTTTCTACAGTCCCGTGATACTGTTTTAATTGGTACTAGGATATGCACTAATTCTGTTTTCGTTTGTTTGGGGTTTTGTCTTTTTTCTTTTTTTTTGAGACAGGGTCTTGTGTAGCCCTCAAACTCAATATACAGCTGAGGCTGGCCACGAGTTCCTGATCCTTCTGCCTCTACTTCCCATGTTCCAGGATTACAGGTGTGTATTCCCATACCTGGCAATATTAATTTTTTACTAAATCTGTCTTATATTTCAGGCTCCCTGAGTTACGTGCATGCATGCCGCCTCCCCCCCCGGACACATATACACACACATCTATTTCTTTGTGTAGCCTACAGAATCCTACTACATGGTGCTTTAGAGCAGAAGATGTCAACAAGGGTTTGGCTGACTGATCACTGATACATCAGTTCCATATCTCCATGATTCATATGTTTTCCTAAAAGCTAATTTTAAAAGACAAATTGTTCCAGGCTATCATTAATCTCTTCCTGGTACACTCTCCTGTATTTAGATGCTCTGAAAAAAATAATGCACTGTCAAAATAGAATTTTGTATCTTTGCATTTCTTTAAGCATGTATACCTAGGTACACCTTACTAAAGTAACTAAATAAATAATAATTGCTATCTATTGTCTACATTTATAAATGTTGCTCTTGGTTTGTTTTTGTTTTTTTCAAATGGAAACTAGAGACACATACAACATACAGAGTCAAACAATTTTATACATTCCATTAAAACCCAAGCATTCCCTGCCACCCGCTGGAGAAAATCTTACCTACTCATTCAAATGTTATCTTTCACCTTCTCATCTCTAATGACTACTTTATAAAGCACCCTCCGATATTCACTGCAAACGAATCTGTGTTTCATAAGGACATAAGTTCATATAAATAGAGAATGTGCTCAGAGCCTCTTCTACCCCATGCCCCCCTCCCCACTCCCTACTCCACCCACTCCTCTCCCATCTTAGGCGTTTTCACTTCTACTGTCATGTCATATACAGACATGACTTTATGTATATTAAAATCCAGACTCCACAAGTAAGACACAGCATCTGATACTTGTTTTCTGTGATGGAATTAGTTCACTTAAAAGGATAATCTCCAGTTGCCTCAATTTTCCTGCAAAGGACACAATTTCATTCTTTATGACTGAATCCCACTCCACTGTGTATATACACCACATTTTCTTTATCTGCTCCTCTACTGATGGACACTTGGGTTAGTTCCATAACTTAGCTATTATAAATAATGCAGCAAAGAACACTGATGTACAATTATCTCCATGATATACTGACTAAGAACAGGAAACGTAGCCAGGTGTGATGGCATACCCCTTAAATTCTTTGCCTTAGGAGGCAAAGGCAGGAAGATCTCTGTGAGTTTGAGGCCAGCCTTACTTACATGGTGAATTCCAGAACAGCAAGGGCTATGTGGAGAGATAGTGCCTCAACCCCCACTCTACCCCACCCCAACGTCCTCCCTGAAAAAACAAACAACAACAACAAACAGTAAATGCTTCATATATTTATATCTTCCTTGGGCAGGGGCCATGCTAACCTTATCTATAGGTCTTCCAATTTTAGTGTTTGTGTGCTGCTTTTAGACAGGGTCTATGTAGCTCCTGGCTGCTGGGAACTCAGGCTGGTCTTGAACTCACAGAGACCCACTTGCCTCTGCCTTCTAAATGTTGGGATTAAAGATTTGCACCACCACACCCGACACAAAGCTAACTCTTCAGTACCATATTCAAGCATTGTCTATTGGCTTCTCAGAGTGGGAACTCCTTCTCTCCTCTGGTCTCCCCCGCCATACACAGCACTATCTGGCTCTGTCTTCCTCAGCTCTGTTTTGCCTAGACCACATTTGGCTCATACATTATTTGCCTAAGCAAACATTATTCAAGACATGTTCTGTGACACTTTTCCTTTCTTGCACATTTTGTTTTTCCCAGAATTAGTAACTGCCTCATTCTTTCATTTGCTTAGTTTGGTATGTACTTATCAATAATTCATCTCTAAACTCTCCCTCAAACGTCTGCATCTTCTATAATTATACTCGACAGTGAAATACATTTGATTTTTTTTTTCAACTTTTTCTCCTTGGAGCCAAGGCTCCTGGAGCATGTGTCTGCACTGATCCAGCTCTAGGTCTGTCACAGTGGGTGCTCTCCCTCAACACTGATTCCTTCACTTCCTGGACTGAACCTAGCCCTGCTCCTTAGACACACTCAGATGTAACTTCCTATGTGGCTGATAACTTGGATTCAGAATTCTAGATTAGGAATTCTTTTCCTGAGAATTTTGGAGAGTCTGCTGCTTGGTCATCTAGTAACCAGGATCAATTCTCAGAGCTGATGCTATTCATCATCCTCATCCTTCATATCCGAACTGCTTTCTCTTTCTGGAAGTTTCTAGATCACCCGGGTCCCTGGTCTTTCTGCACTCATAATGGTAGGTGGACCCACCCAATCTGTAGATATGTTTCTCTGTTGTTGGGTCCATGACCTGATCTACAAACTAGGAGAGGAAACTTGAGTACCCTCCAAGAGCCATCGAGTAAGATCAGCTTTTACATCTCATCTTTGAGCCCCTCCCAGAGGACCAGGTACCCCTGATTCCTAAGCAACAGTAGGATTCTACACTGGCCTGCTTTTTTGACTAAAGTTCAGGGTTTGGTTTACTCAGGCCTTGTAAGTCAGGTACCAATAACTTTTCCATTTCCCAGATCCCACGTTTTATTGCCAATGTTACTTCTCCTTGTACAGTTAACACCTTTTCAAAAAATCTCTATACAGATGCTTGCTAAGGTCTGAGGGAGAAAGGGAATACTGTATAGTCAGGCTGAACCCTTTGGAAGTCTTCCATATTCTTCCTGTAAGGAAATCTCTCCTTCATCCCTTTCATGGCTAATCCGGCTTCTCACCAAACTCACTGGTGTCGCATCCCAGCTCTCTGTCTTCTTCTTGAATACAACTTTTAAGTGTCCATTTCTCTCAAAGTGTAGACTGGGCAGACCCTCGTCTGTGTTCCCTGTATTCCTCCTTTCTATCCTTTTTTTTGGAGACAAGGTCTCACTATGTCTCTCCTAGCTGGCCTCAAACTCACAGAAATCCCTCTGCCTCTTCCTCCTGATTGCTGGACTTAAAGAAAGGTATGTGTCACTATGCCTGGACAACAGACACACTCTTAATAGGCTTACCAACTGTAAGTGAAGATCCCCAGGTCACCAGCTTTAGCTGTGTACAATCTCTCCTAAGAACCAGACTCCTATCTGACTGGCCATGTGACTTCTCTAGATGTTTTACAAATACGCTGATGACCCCAAGCTCCGGCATTCTTCCTCTTTTTTCTGCCTGTGGGTATAACACTACTATCTGCTCGGCACATTATCTGGAAACCCAGGAATCACCAAGGCTTCCTCAATCCATATCCAGTTTATCAGCAAATCATACTGAGTCTATTTTCAGAAAAGACATTTTATTTTATGTGTTTTATGTGGGTGTTCTGTCTGCATGTGTATCTGTACACCATGTGCATGCTGTGCCCGCCAAGGCTTGGAGAAGGCACCAGATCCCCTGGGAAGTTACAGACAATGTGAGCAGTCATGTGGGAGCTGGGAATTGGACCAGGTCCTCTAGAAGAACAACCAGTGCTCTTAACCCCTGAGCCACCTCTCCAGCCACAAGACAGTTATCACAATTTTAATTGCTTGATTTTCCTCTCCTCTGCCATGGGTTCCACTTTGCCTACCATGGGCTTGATACACAGTAGCTGAATAATGAATTATCTTCACTACTTCTTGTCTGCCTTGAGTACTATGTCTAAGACACCAATGTCATGACAGAAAGTGAATCTTGTTATGGAATGCAAGGTTTTCAGAAGATTAGAAAAGACTCAAATGCTTCGGAAGCTTCTGCCTATAAATGAGAAGCTCAACCTTCCAAACCTAAGGTTATGGGCAAATTAAGAGTAGAGAGCCTTCCAGACAGCTACAGGAAAAGGAAAAAATAAAACCTCATATTTACCGATCCCTTTGTGAGGATCAGGAGGGCAGGACACAAACTTCAGCACTTCTGCTCGTTTCTCTCGCAGACCCCAGCGGTAAAGGATCTCTCCGTAGCACTTCTTAAAGTCATCAAACTGCTGGGTATTGGCAGGGTCCAGGAGCCTGGGTAAACCCCAAAGGTTCCCTGTCAGTTCCTTCAGAAGAGCAAGCTCAAGACTTAATGGCATTTCATCTTAAATGCCAAGCCAGAGTTTGATTTTGAAGCTGTGAGCTATGTAGCTGCAGTTGGGGAAGGTGGCTACCCTTTGCAGGGAAGATAGTTACCCTTTGCAGGGAAGGTGGCTACCCTTTGCAGGGAAGGTGGCTACCCTTTGCAGGAAGGTGGCTACCTTTTGTTTTTATCATGCTGGTCACGTTCCCTCTCACGGGGGTCACTGTAGGTTAGACTCCCAAAGCGGAGTTCTTCTGGTGAAGACTCTCCCCAAGGTGAAGACATGTGTTCTGTCTCTCTTCCCGCTGAAGAAAAGCAAAAGAGGAGGGAGGGCGGCAGTCAGAGAAAGCACAGAAAACAGAAGACTCTCCCACCTCCCACACCCTAGTGTGTCCACTTGACTCCCCAGAAGCCAAATGTGTGAAAGTGAAGACTTTGAGGAACAGAACCCTACAGTACTCTCCCCTAGCCGTCCCTCTTTGTCCAGGTATTGATCACCAGGAGAACCTGATAATTAAGTACACATGATAGCTAAGCAAATCATAACATAATGATATACTGGAATGCTGTGCAACAATTCGTTATAAAAACCTGCTACATGACATGAGAAGATGCTTGTGATAAAAGCTCATTAAAAGCAGAACACAAAACGGCATACATCAAATAACTACCCACCCATATACACACATCCACACAAAGAGAGGGGAAGAGGAAGAAAATGCTCTGGAATGTTAGAAGATATTATTAAGTGAGAGACACAGAGATATCAACCATCACTGCTTTTTACCTCTGATACTTTTTGTTCGTTCTTCTTTACTGGACATGTAGTACACATGCATATTCTTGGGCAGGTGTGTGTGTGTGTGTGTGTGTGTGTACAGATCTCTCTATGTAGCCCAGACTAGTCTTAAACTCCCAAGCCTCTTGCCTTCACTTCTGCATCCTGGGATTATTTTCTAAGAGGCATGGTCTTGCTGTGTTGCCCAAGCTGGCCTCAGACTCCTGGGCTGAATAACCCTTTTGTCTCAGCCTCCTGAGAAGTTGGGATTACAAGTATATATCACAGTCAAGTGATGTTGGTGCACACCTTTAATCCCAGGACTCGGGAGGTAGAGGCAGGAAGATCTCTTTGAGTTCGAGGCCAGCCTTATCTAAAGAGTGAGTTCCAGGACAGCCAGAGTAACAGCAGAGACCCTGTCTCAGAAAAAGAAAAAAAAACAAAACAAGTATATATTATTATATCTGGCTCATGTTCTATTCCTATAATCAAGAAAATTAAAATCAATTTGAAAAAAATTGGGTTTTTTTTCTTTTTTAAGGGTTTATTTATTTATTTTCAAGTCAGGGTTTCTCTGTTGTAACTCTGGCTGTCCTGGAACTCACTCTGTAGACCAGGCTGGCCTCAAACTCAGAGATCTTCCTGCCTCTGCCTCACGAGTACTGGGATTAAAGGCGTGTGCCACCACCACTCGGAAAAATTTTTTTTTAATCTAGGAAAATACAAAGATAGTTACCTCATGAAACAAATCATGTGGTCACCTGGTATCAGGCCCAGGTTTATGTCTCTCCACTGACAGGAAATGAATGATGGGAGGTGGCGGATGATCACGGAAAGGGAGACATGTGGAAGAGGAAGGATAAGGGTTGGGGTTTTGTGGTGAATGGGACAAGTCCCATTGCAGCTTTACAAGCAACCCAGAGCAGCACAAAGATCCTCAAGAAACGAGTTCATTCAACATGCAAGGCTGGGCCTTGCTGGCAATGCTCTCCCTGCCACACTAAATGAAGAGCAATGAGAACCAAAGGAAAGAACGGAGAAGGTGCACCAACTAAACTTCCCATGTGAACAGCCTCCACAAAGCCTCAGGCCCAGCCAAAGTGCAGAGTGGACTGTGTCATTCCCTCACCAACCTATGTTCCAGCCACCGGTGTTGAACCCTGGGTCTGACATGCTGGAGCAGGACCCCGAGGAGGTAAAGCTGGGCTGGAAGAGAGGAACACACTGGCATCAGAACACCATCCCATTCCAAAGTTACATTTGGGGGAAAACAGAGCTCCAGGAAAGCCAGAAAGCCTTGAACTTACATATCGACTGTGGGACACAACAAGATTAGAAGAACGGTTAGGGAAAGGCCCAAAAGGGTTTGGTAACCCCTGAGGCCGGGACTGGGCTTCAAACACGCTGCAGAGCATAGCCAAGGTCTGGACGTCTCGGAGTTGGCAATAATGAGCCAGTCTGTAAAACACGAGAGGAGAGGAGACAAGCCAAGAGGAGGAATGGAGGAAGGACAATTACCAGCCATTAGACTCCTACCACGGGCTAGGCTAGAGGATGCCATCCTGCCTCTGACCTTGTCAGGAACAGGGCTTCCTACAGATCCAAGGGCCCCTTTGTTTTGGCATACATTTTTTTCAGAATGTTAGTGACAACCTAGGTACCAATCTGAACGCTTCCAATGGACATTCAGGCGTGGGCTCTAACACAACACAGCTTCTCCAGAACGGAGCAGACTGACCTGGCACCTAAGAGAGGTAGTCCACTCTTTCGGGCTCTCTCACTCTCCCCGGATCCAGGAAGAAGCCCCCCTGCTTTGTGGAAAGTTTCTATATGTGTCCTTCATTTGACCTAATACTATAGGGAGATGCTCAGAGAATATTTTATCACCAAGGATGGCAGGCATACATTCACCTTAGGTTCTCATCCCCTTTATCTTTCAGGCCCACCATGCTAGAATATGAGGTTAGGGATTAAGAAGGACTCTGTCTTAAGGCTTATGTAAACTAAGTAGAGGAAATGTTATAACCCCTGCCTTGAGGACAAGGTAATGGGAAGATGATTAGGGAACCCCGGTCTGGTCTCAATCAGCAGAGAAGCAAACTTCAACTTGAAGCAGTGGAGTTCCTCAGCCCAAGCCCTGAGCCTCGCTGTGAGGAACACCTGAGTGACTTATTTAATGGAATATTAACTTACATAGTATGGCTTGCTGTATTTCAGAGTGATAAATTGGACATAAATCTGATGCTTTTATGAGCTAATGGGGTCCTGGTTTTGTGAGACCACCGATACATAGCTCTAACCCTATTCCCAGGGGCCAAACCACACAGCACCATGAAGAAACTTACCGTCTCCAGAGCCCAAAGGCCGTGTGCCCAGGGGTTGGAGTGACGGACTAAAGCACTCTGCCACATACAGAACTCTTAAGGGGTTTCAGACTCTTGTGAACGGCAAACATTACTTAATGCCTCACACTGTCAGAAGTTCATTTTGCACAGAAGCTATTTCTGTGCTAAAAGCAAAGAGCCCTCTGCCCTCGCTCCTCCGGTCTCTTCACCCCTCACCGAGGCAGAACACCACATGCTTACAGACCTAAACACGCTTCACTCGTTCCCCTCACTCTCAGCTCTCAGAACCTACAGGGACTCCAGCAGCTGTCGCCCAAACGGATGTCGAGCCCAGGGTGTTTCCAAATCTGGGTCAGACTTCGGTCCAAGGCACAGATCTGTAGCTACCGTGGCCAGCGACCAAACCTAGACAGACCAAAAAAAAGATGCTCAAATTCAAACCACTAAAGAAATTAACAGAAACTGTAAGGGACGCCATTTATCCTTCTGTAACTTAAAACCTCACCACAAGGTGGCAAAAGGTGGGGGCTGACTGAGGTGCAGAATCTTAGGCCCCACTCAGATCTACTGGGTCAGAATTGACATGTTAACAGGATCCTCATTTAATAGCTGAGGAACACTAACCTTAAAACTTTCATTAAAACCCAGACATGGTGACTCATGCTTGCAATCCCAGCACTGGGGAGGCTGAGATTGCTGAGCATTGGAGGAGGGGAGGATACACCAGCCTAGACTACACGGCAAACTCTGCCTCCTCAAACTAAAATAAATTGTGGGGCTGGCCCAGTGCTAAGAGGGGGTTTAAGTGTGTTTTGAAGCCAGGATTTTCTCACCCTGAGAGTGGAAGGCATTTGGCTGTTTCCCTATTTTTTACTCTAACAGCTAGCAGAGTTCCTCCAGTGCTGCCATGTCTTATGACACATAGCACCTGATAAAATCCTGCCTCTCCAAGGTATGTGGCCTGGTTAATGTTTATCTGACCAGTGCAGCTGGAGGACCCTGACTGGAATCTCTCTCTCCCTCTATAACCTATAAGGTCTCTTCCCCTGGTCCCTGTGAGACCTCTGCTTATGCAAAGGAGACTTCCTCAAGACTTTTGGCTTCGGCCAGTAACGCTTACCACCCATATCTGGTTGTGAGCCCCCCACGTGCAAACAGAGCTCTCCTGGCGTCACTGCCCTAGCCAGTGACCTATCACTACATAAGGCGCCCACTTCCTCTCTACCCTGTATATGTCATCCCACTTGCTTCAATACACTGAGCTGTTCACACTGACACTGCCTTCTGGTTAGTCTGTTTCCCACTCACTCTCAAGCCTTCACTCAAGACCTTCAGGACGCAGATGGTTCCTGACTACGCTGCTCCCTCACCAAAGCTGCTTGGCTACCCGAGGGAGGGAGCTGGGAAGCAGGGACCCACAATAAATAACAAAAACCTTTCATTAAACAAACTTCAGAGAAATAACACAGTATCACAGTTTCAAGGAGCAGCTTCTCCATTACTCCTAGTCTTTTCTGGTGCTTCTCTGGTGAACTGGATTGGCAGAGAGCAAACAAGAGCAGTCTATGTCCCATTGAAGACCTGCTCTTTGCTCAATGAATAGAAAACTTTGTTGCCTCCATTACAAAAGTTTTAATATACTCTTGAGGCTAAAGAGCAGGCCAAGAAGTGAACAACCTTGGCTTTTTTTATATTAACATGAAATCTGATGAACACCCCAAAGTTCAAACTAATGTTCATGAAGTGTCTGTTAAACACAAGGTCTTCGCTGCCCATCAGAAAGAGTCCCAGCCCCTCGAGACCTTCAAAAGATTGAATGCTATTTTTGGAAGATTTCTTCTGTTTTGCTTGGTTTTGGAAAAGTGATCTGATCATTGTACCCACTAACTGGAACACACTATTCTAAATCCAAAAGGAAGAAGACACAAACTTTGGATCAAGTCTATAATTTGAGATGAGCAAGCAAATAAAAATGCTGAAAGCAAACATCAAATATGCAAAATCAATGGCCTGAGGGCAACAGACCGCAAGTGGCATACAAGCGTTGCTCCGAGGAAGGGCATGCCGTTTACACTCACTGCCATGGTAAGCAGCCCACGGCGACAGCCACGCGAAGAAGTCAATGACTTTCTGGGGTAGGATGGGTTCGCTTCCTTGGCTGATAATTGAGTTACGTTAGTTTCTCCCTCGAAAACACGTATTTCCTAAAGGCCTTGAACAGAAGGGTGTCCTTCACATTTACTGCTCTGGTAAATGCGGGGGACACAAAACAGCAGCACACCTTCATCAAGCGCAGAGGAGACACACCTGAATTCTTCAGCACTCACTGTCACTCATGTCACTTCTCCGGCTTTAAACATTATCAAGTCACAAGCGGTGATCACAGAACAGTGGAAGTGTGCCACAGAGTGGCATTTCCAACAACCAGACAGCTAGGGGAATTCGCAAGTTTTACTTCGTTTAGCTCCTAGTGAATTTAGAAGTATTGTTCCTTATAGCAAGGACCCCAAGGTTTAGAAAGACTGGGTGGCTTGCCTGGAATCACACACACACAAAAGTGCCAGGGCCCAGACGTGAGCAGGCTCTGCTCATTTCACTTAGGCTGGCCTAGGGAGAAAAGCACTGTGTGTGTGTGTGGCACTGTGTGTGGAGTGAAATGCGGAGGAGGGAAGGGCACGAAGAGAAGGAAGGGGGAGAAAACAAGCAAAGAAAACTTTAGGAAGTAAACTTGGCCAGAGAATGTTCTTTAAGGACCACGGGCCCGCCTTTCATCCACTGACTTCAGCAACCCCACGGGGAAATTCTTCTCAGGGTTCTCACGTTATAAACACCCTCAAAGGCTGAGGTTTGAGATAACTTGGCCGGGTCGTTCTCCACGACTCTGAGCTGGACTCAGCCTCCCACTATAAATCCCATGCTGTTCCTATTACCTCACTGTGCCCTCTTAGTGTTCACAGAGTCTGGGTGGCTGGGGGCTGATGGAAACAGATTAAATCCACGAGGGAGTTTTTCTTCAAAGGGTTTCAGGGAATGATGATGTGATGTTTATTACAAGATGAATGGAAGTCTTAGGGATGTTTTTAATCAAATGAAAATCAAGAGGAGGCCTTAGTGTTGATTCATTTAGTTTTAAGGAAAAAGCACTAGGCTGCTAGGACAACAGCTAGTAACCTCCAAAGCTCAAATTGTCACACAAAAAGAATAGAGTGAAATAAAGACAGGAACTCGACTGGTGGTTGTCCAGGGCTGATGGGAAGAACAGACTGGAAGACAAGGGGTTTCTTCTATGTGTCATGAAAACGTTCTGAATGGTTTCTAATGACAATTGCAAAACTCTGACAACACTAGGAAATACTAACTAGCACATTTTAAATGTGCAGACTGTATCTCAATAAGAGTTCAGAGAACAATACAGAGGAAGTACAAAGATGAAAGAAATTTACATTTTATAAATACTGGCATATTCTTTTTTTAATTTATTAATATTTCTTGTGTATGAGTGTTTTGTCTGCATGTGTGTATGTGTATCATGCAGATGTATCATGCAGATGCCTGGTACCAGAGGAGGTCAGAAGAGGGAGTTGGATTCCCTGAGACTGGAGTTACAAAAGGTTGTGAGCCACCATGTGGGTGCTGGGATTTGAACCAGGACCCTCTATAAAAGAAGCCAGTGCTCTTAACCACTAAGCCATCTCTCCAGCTCCATGAAGTCATGTTTTAAAAACTGAATGTCTCTACCTAGAAGAACACTCTGGTAAACTTCCTCAAGAAATAGCTTTTAAATCTTTAAAAAAAATAATTGAGGTAAAATGACAAAGGCACGGATGTTCAAATTCAGGCATACAAACAATCACTGTGGTACTGAACTAGAAACATACATAGTTTAAGAGAAAAAGAAAACACTTAAGGATCTCCCCACTTAGCACTAATGAGAAAACTATTCAGGGTGAAGACTTAGGAAGCTGCTCCAGCCCTACAGACTGGCAAGGAAAACCGAAGAAAAAACTTTAAAATAGGGGCACACTGAAAATGTCACTAGCTTACAACTGTCAGAGATGGGAACAGTCTGCCCTTAGAGAACAGGCCAGAACTTCACCAACAGGGATTTAAAATACCTGGACAAGGTCCTTCCTTCCAACAAGCATGGCAGAAGTGGCATTCTTCTGACATGTCTCCTGAGTGTCGTTCACATTCAATCTGAAATTAAAACGAAAAAGATTCAGAAAGTTTCTGCTTTAATTTCCCAAGAATTCCTCCAGATTTAACAGACTAGAAAGTGCCTCTTTGGTTGTCACTCAAAATGTTCCCTTCTATCAGACAGGGAGAGAAGGGTGAATCAGAGCCGGTGCCAAGGGGCTGTGGGTGCCCACCTGGAGAAGGGGAAGTCATTCACCACTTCCATGTAAGGAGCAAGCATTAAGAAAAACACTAATTTGCAACCAGCTTTTCTGTTGAGTCCTCAAGGTTTAAGATTTAAATATGTGCAGGCTGACTGTGATTTCCACATTAAAAAGTGTTGTGTTGTCAGTATACTATAAAGAAAACACTTTGTGTGTGTTCATCAAGTTCAGGAGGGTTAGGGGGCCTGCAGGCCAGCCTCCGTGTGCTAATCGATTGTCTCCTATTGCCCTTCAACCAAAGTAACTCTGCTTTGATCTGCTTTACATGCTGGGCATAGGAAGCAGGATGCTCAAATGGTCCCCAGAATTCCTGGGAAATTACTCTCGTGATTATGTTATTAAGCACTTGACCTAGTCTGTCGAAAGGCAGACTATCCCACATGGCCCAAGTCAGACAAGACCTTCAAAAAAAAAAAAAAAAAAAAAAGAAGGTTCTGTGAGCTATTATGCCAGTCTCAAAGATGAAATATGCCAAGTGCTCTACAGCCAAGTGCTCAAGGGTCTGGATTCAATACCTAAACCGGCTTGCTGGACCCTGAGCACTGGAAGAGACCATGGTGGCCAAGGTCATGCTCTCAGTTAGGTAAGATCCTGTGCAAGTGAAGCTAGGTTCACTACAGAAATCGTGAGCTAATAAATGCATACTCTCTAAGCTCTCTAAGCTGCAGTTTGTGGCGATTAACACGTTAGGCACCAACTAAAAGCTAACACACTGAGTTTCCACAAAATGTCCAAAACATTAAAAAAGACCTGCAGATCCTAAGTGACAACCTTGGACTTACATATACAGCTCTCCCAGTGACTTATGGACAGGAAGGAGGCAGGAAACGTCCTGGATGATGACCTTCCCGGCAGCCTTAATGGGTCGATTGCCAGAGTCCGATCCTTCCCGCTTACTTTTCCACCTCCTCGATTTCTAGGGGAGACGACAAGACGTGACTGACGGGGACTCGGGAGAGTGGAAGCCTACAGGTGCAGAGCACATCATTTTGGGTCATTGGTAATTTGCAGAGACTCTAAATTATATCATGCCCACAATTACGTGAATCAGCATCTGTAGGAAATAAAAGGGTAACAGATGGCACAAAGATCTTGATCCAGAATCCTAACAGGAAAACAAGCACCTACTGCAGGGCCATTTACTTTCTGCAGGTGCTCAAGTATAGGCACTAGGAAGCCAGAATTAATTATTGATTAATTTTAAAAATAGCAGGTAAAGAAGTTAGTAAAGACACCCCCAAAAATGGGAGGGGGGGACAAACTTTAAGGTGTTCAAACTAGGTTCAAAGTTCTTGCCTGAAATGATTCAAAATTTTTTTCTCCTTACACAGTGTTCAACGGTGTTTGTTGATATTTTAATTGAGACACAACAGTGTGGGCTCTACAAACCTTAATATATGAAGACAGAGGAATTTGTCAGCACAAGGAGAATTGCCTGGTTTTTCTAGCAGGCCTGAATTATTTCTAAAAATGTTCATTTTAGAAGGTCAAGGATACACAGTTGGGGAAATTGGGTAGTGGACATGGGAGACCATGAACTCGTGTTTCAGCTCCCAGAGCTGCCCAGTTGGCTGTGAGGAGTCTGTACATGTGGAATGAGAAATGTCCTGGGAGACAAACAGTAACAGAGCGTAGCCCCAGCTGGTATTTTTTCAGAACGACAACCAGTTCTGGGAGCGATATCCAGCTTTACTTCCAAAGGTTAAAAGAGGTCACCAAAGTCACTCAACTACCAAGGGAGCAACACATTTATTAACAAAGGAGGCATAAGGAGCAACTGAAAGGGGCTTGCATTTGACATCAAAAAACTAAGGTACCACATGTTCTGGCCCAATATGGCATAGGCAATTTAATCCTAGTTAATCATTTGCTGTGGATTTAAACTCATATGTGTCAATCTTTCTTTGCTTATTGGTAACCTGTGCCTATGAGTTCTGTTACCCAATTTCATGAGGTAAGGGTACAATGACAAGACATGGATGCAAACTACATAAACTTAAAATTTCAACCTAAAAATTGCAGATACTGTGAATATACATAAATGGTCAGGAATCATCACAATTCACATATTGACTTTTCCACTAGGGGTTTTTGTATAATCTCTTTTTCATGAATCTTGGTGTAGGTCTACATCTAAATCCATGCATTTCTGATCACTGATGTCCCGACCAATGCCCCAAGAGTCCACTGCATTGACTTCCCATATAATCAATATGTCTTGGGACCTACTAAATGCTGGCCACCTGAATTCAAAGCAGGTAAGTGAAGTAGGTTAGCTGAAACATCTATGGTTTATCATAATTTATCACTATCAATTTGGAGCCACGATCCATCTGATCTTAAGAAGCAGTTCTGTCACTATTTGCTACATATCCACACGTCTTGGTTCTTCAATGCAGGGGGAACCTTGATCTATCATTATGGGGCAAGCCTGCAGTCTTCTACATGCCCTGACTTCCTGAAATATGACTATGTCCGTACTCCAGAACCACTATCCTTTTTTCTAGTTGGGTTCAAGTAAGGGAAGGACATGTCAGAACGGGCAGGAGACAGTGTTAACTGAGATGAGACAGAAGTAATCACACCTGCTCTCAATGCATAACTGGTTGCAGGGAGGGTAATTTAGTGTATGGCTATCCTGTAGAGCAGCACAAAATGCTTAACTAGCCAGAAACTATCTGTCCCCGGGTCCCTGACAGTTGACCATTTCAAATGAGATTTAGGATGCTGGATTAAAAAAAAAAAAATTCTGAGTATGTAAGATAGTTCAGTGGTGGAAGATACTTAACTGACAAGCTGACAAGCTGAGTTTGATCCCCAGAACCCATGTAGTGGAAGGAGAGAACTGACTCCACGGGTTGTCCTCTGACCTCACATGTGACACATTTACACATATGCACACGCGTACACATACACATATAAATGTAAAAAGTTTCACTTTTAATTTCTATTCCAAAAAGATTCCATCTGGAAGGGAATGTGATCCATTTAGTGTCTTCTGGGTTGGACAGAAGGCTTCTAAAACACTGTGAACATCAAGTCACTGTGGCTCCTTGTTACAAAGACAAAACGGTAAGTGCTTGAACAATTTAGCAACTTACAAAAGCTCTTTTAATTATACAACTGAAACAAATGCGGGCCTTGTGAAGGGTGGATGGGGCCTGCTAGCTTTTAGAGTACACTGAAAATAACCATGTTTCCTGACTTCGAAAGCAAACCTAGCAGAAACATATTACTAGTTATATGAAGGCTCAAGTGCCAGGAGCAGCCCATTTGCAAGGAGACTACCTCATTTGGTAACAGATAATGAAACAAGTCCAAGTGTCCCAGTATTTGCCTTGGGATTTAAAGACTTTTCTGTTGTTATTCCATGGTTAGTTCTTCTGGGCTGTCCGTGCTAAGCCAGCAGGTGCCTCATGGCAGCTGAACATACTAAGGGTATTACCTCCACTTTGTAAACGGAAATGTGAACCTTATACAAGGTCACGGTTATGGAGCTGAAATCTGAATAGGTCTGTCAAGCTGTGTGTGTGTGTGTGTGTGCCTCTGTGTGTGTGCCTCTGTGTGTGTGTGTGTGTGCCTCTGTGTGTGTGTGTGTGTGTGTGTGTGTGTGTGTAGGCCAGAGGTCAACATCTAGTGTCTTCCTCCATTATACCTTTTTTTTGAGACAGAATCTCTCCCTGAACTTGGAGCTCACACATTGGCTAGACTGACTGGCCAACAGCCTGTCTCTGCCCACCCGCTGTATTAGGTCTATGGACAGCAGCCTGGCCACTGTGCCTGGCTTTTTATATTGGTGCTAGGGATCTGATCATGGGTCCTCACGCTTGTGTGGCAGGCACTTTACCAACTCAGCCATATACCCAGCCCCAGATAAGCCCATTTTTGCTAACTTGCTTTTCAGTACTGAATATGATTTTAAGAATCAACAAAGGAAAAAAATTAAGTCCTAACTAGCTGCCAGTAAATACGTAAATAGTTTGGTCAGTCTTTAAGCAGATCAATTTCTGTGCATAAAGAGATTAACATTTGGGTCTAGTGGTGCTGACCCTAAAATATCTCCTGTAATGACTTCTGTTACCTTTCTGTCAAGCATCGTGCTTGCAGTCTGCTAAACCAAAGTCATTTGCTGAAAGCCTGATTTTCTCCTTAACAGGTACTCCGGAGTCTCTGTTGTTTGAACAGCTGTTAAGTAACAGCACTAGGATTTCTCTTGGGATTCTCTGGTTTAAAAAATCAGTGACACACAGTTTTCCCTGGGGCAAGCCAGATTCAGACAAGGACACTGGGTTTGGGGCTGGGCTTGAGAATGTGCTCTGTGTGTGTGTGTGTGTGTGTGTGGTGGTGGTGTATTTGTTTTCTCCTTTTGAGCATTTGTAAAGATTAGGCATACAGAAGAAAAATCAGAGTCCAAAGAGATGTCTTAAGGCTCTTCTCCCATTTGCAGACTTGGGTTACGAGATCAACAGAAACAAACAAAAGTGAGCTGCCAATCCCTTAGTGAAAACAGAAAGGCCGTCTGCAGCAACCTTCTGCAATCACCCCTCACTGAATTACGGAAATTGGTCTGTATTTCCCGGGACCATGTGAGACTACAAGCTTCTAGGAGTTTCCATCTGATATGTATTGGGTGTCTAAGAGATGACTGTGAAACCTCACACAGCTGCCGAGGCCTGCAATAGAAGGAGGTTCCCCAACATAAGGTCACCCTAATTTTAGCTGCCACCAGTGTAAAACTGTAAGTGCAGTTATAGGACAACACTAGTGTTTTTACTTCTGTGTTGTTGTTGTAATTTTAATCTAGCAAGGAATAACTGTAAAACACTGCCCCAGTCCTGTAGGGGCAAAGCAGTAGTGGCTGTTCTTCTGTTTGTTTTGTTTTTGTTTAATTTTGTAGGGTGGGGAGTTCTAAATGCTCCCCTTTCAGGTTACAGGGATCACTCAGTGAGCCACCAGATGGTCAATTATTCTAGAAATTCAAATATAACAAAGCTGTCTAAATGAAGATATGGTAAATCTTGAAACAGATATTAGCCAGGGCCTTAGATCCTGGAGGCTCCCTGATGAGAAGGTGAACAATCTTTTCAGGGAGTTTCCTACAACTTTGGGTAATAAGAAACATTCTTACTCCACCTACTTTCCCTAAACCTAACTTTCTCCTTAATATTTCTGCAGGTACTTTAGGGCTCTCTGCTGTCTGTACAGCCATGTGGTAATGTCACCAGGGTTTCTCCCGGGATTCTCTGCTTGTAGAGAACACAGACACACAAGGCTGAGGTGTGGTCACTCTGTCCAGGTTAGGGGAGGGCACCGTGCTCTAAAACTTTGCCCTAGCCCTCCTGCACTGCTCCAGTCCCGTTCTGACAGGTCTCAAGGGGTACTCTTTTCTGTACAGTAAAATGGGTGCCTCTGGGAGACAAGGGTTCTGCCTTTCTCTCAGGTCTTCTCAGTGCTCCATCAACAGAAAAGACCCTTTCTCACAGATGTCATGAGAAGAGACTGAGGGAACAGAGACAAAGCAAGGCAGACAGGTCATTGCGTGATGAGCTCTGGGATGTCCCTTGAACATCCTGGGGAGGTGGTTGTGGAGGGCAGCAGAAAGGACAGGGAAGAAGGGGCTGGAGGGAGGGAGGCACTAAATGACAACCAATAGCCAGCTCATGACTGCACCACTAGTGTTACTGCTACCATCGGAGGCAACATCGATGCCAGTAAATGGGTTAAATGTAAAAACAGCCCAAGAATAAGCCACCAACTGCTTCGCAGCAACCCCGTCAACAATGCATAATCAGCAGAGTGGGCAGAAGTCAAATGAGCTCCTATTTAAAGAGCAGTGGAAACAGGCTTCTGGGAACCAGCGAAACTCAGCGAGCGAGCCCGAGGGAAGCAGCTTTCTGAGGGAAAGATGCTGGTGGCTCTACCTGCAAGCTGTTGAGCAGTGGTTCTCACCATGCCGGGCTCCTGGTTTCAACTGGTTTTTATAGGAAAGGGTATTGGTCTGTTGTTCTAAACATTCTTTATAGCAAACAAAATTGACACAAGGCCTCAAGGCTGCCCCGAGGACGCCTTGGCACTACTGAAACATGAAGGGGGTGGGAGAGGAAGACAGAAGAGGGGAGATGGCCAACAGCAGTGAGTGGGACAGGAAGGAGGAACAGAGGGTGTCCATAGCAAATTTTATTATGAATGTATGAATTTTATTATGAAAAATACTGATGGTAAGAGAAGAAAAATTTGTTCCAGAAAATTCCCAAAGGATAAAACCAGCTCATGTAGCATGCCAATGAAGCAAGTAGGTACTTCCCTCTCTGAATTAGACTGAGACTACAAAAACGGAGACTAAATGGCAGAAGCCTCTTCTATCTTCCTCTGCTCCCCCCATGCCAAAGGTAGGCTTTTGAAAGCTCCAAGCAATTTGCAGAAGTCCCCCAAGTGATATCAGGTGAGCTGAAGTCATTTGATCAGGGTCCCTTCCAAGAACCCAGCAGTGAGTTTCATTTGCAAAGAAGCCCATTCATGACCCTTGAGTGTTTCCCCATTTGAAATACCATGACTGGCAAGGAGGCAGTCCTCGGTGCCTGCCTCCCTAGGGTGAAAAATTTATTGTCGCTGGGCCTGAACACCAGCCAGCCTGTCATTCAGGTTCCTCAAAGCCAGGCAGGTGGCATTTTATTCTTGGGCCTTTGGGTAGAGACAGGATTAGTGAAGGAGAGCATTTGCACAGCGCACAGTACCGGGAAGTCGTTAATTGCTTGTATGGACCAACGTCGCCGGGCAGAGCGAGGAGACATCTGTGTGTGAAAACATTACACCCAGGAAGAGGGAAGAAAAACACCAAGAAAATTAAAAGGGAAAAATATAGAATAAAATGAAAGTTTCCCCCACATCTGATGGATTTATAGGTATATATGCTGCAAAACGGGAACTAGGGTGACTGAAAAGGCTGAGCCTAAGCACGGCAGAGTCTGTGCCCCTCCCCTCCCCCAACCCACCCAGCTTCAGTCCTGTTGCTCTTTAGGGTATAAGGATGCTGATGACAACACAGCTCTGACACAGGAACCCAGGTGAAGGTGTAAGGGACTCTGGCAGAGCTCAGACCCTACTGCAAGTGGAGAAACAGCAAAGATGGTTTCCCCTTCACCTCACAGGTGTGAAGAACACACCAGAGCACACCCTTGTTTCTAAAGCACGTCTTCAAGGGGCTCAGTCCTCACTGGACTGAGCAACAAGTTGCTCAGTTGAGGAGCAACAAGGCAACCGAACAGCTAGCTCAGCACTGGGACTGCAATCCTATTTTAGAACAATTCCAGGCAGAAGGAGGGAGCTAAGCTGAGGAGGAATGCTCTCTGGACACTCCAGCTAGACACAGGACCTGGCGTGGGGCAGGCAGTATACCATACTGATCGTGAAGATCAGACGTTACTCTGTTAACTGAAAGGCCTCTCCGGTTACTTACATCAGAGCTATTTTAATAACATAAACTGAAGCAGAGATGAGAGGCTGCAAAATTTGGAAAGTGCCTGTGGGCCAATGCTCAACATTTATTCAAGGTTATAGAATAAACAGTATTTCCTTGGCTGGTAACCACTGGCCTATTTGCCAAATTTGTCCTTTGTGAGTATCTGTGTTTTCTGACTTATGTGAGACTTGACAGGTCTTTGGTCACTCATACTTTTAAGTTTTTAGTGGCAAACCTTGTAATCTCACCTAGAGAACACTAGGTGCATGCAAATTCAACCTATGTCCAGCAGATTAAAAACACAAGAGAAATAAACCACAGTCTTGGGAGCTGCATGAGACTCTGTAACTTCGATGCACGCCCTTCTTCCTAGGCCCTGATACAGGTGATTCTAAGCCCTTCCACCTCCCTCATTTAAAGCTCTCAGGGGCAGAGACCTAAAGGATATAAAGGTACACAGGAGGAAAATGTGGACACACAAAATTTCAGCTAGCTGGAAACATTTCCAGACCAAAAGTAAAAAATTGAAATCATTTCTCCTGCAGAGAAAACAGTCCTCAGAAACTACTGACCCCTGTGAGAAGGCGAAGCCACCTATAGAAGATAGCGTGGCAGCTTCTGAGGCTTTAGCCTTCCTGCTCTGTTTAAACAGTGTAAGGCATGGAGAAGCCTCAGGGAGAGACAAGCTTATTTCAGATCGACCACAAAACAACTGACATGTATTAGGGGGATCTTAAATTTACCTCCGTAATTATCATATGCCATTCTTTAAAAGATGTCTCCCCTCTTCCAGGGTTCCTGAAGGTCTTACAATGTTCTGCCTCTTGACCTGGGTGCTCGTTAACTCTCTAAACTACACATTCATGGCTAGCTAACTTTACTGTGCATGTGCTATACATCAGTGCAAAGGTTTCATGCTACATTGTGATAAAAAAAAAAGTGTTTCCCATTTTTATTTGGTTGCTATATAAAATAAATCTTAAAGGCTACTTCCTGTGTCAGATCAGACTACTGCTGAAACAGCCCATTCCCTGTGGAGAAGAGCACCCTAAAAATTACCCCCACACTGAAATCTCACAGTCCTCCCTAGCTGCTAGGACGATCAGCCACATGCTCCCTTTATGCCTCTTCATGAATACAGTGTTGGTGGTGAAAGGGGTCAGACCAGCATAACCATGAATTGAGGCATCACCAATGCTTCTGTCTTGGAACTGCAGGAACTCTTACTACAGATGGCTTTACATGAGCGCAAAGTCAAATATGCAGGCCAGTCTACTCTACCCAATCAAATTGCAAGCATGGGTGGTAGCACATGACATGATCAAAGAGGCATTCAGGATTGCCTTTGACTCAGGGATCTCTTCGAACTGGCCCTGATACTAAATAAAATCCTCATTTACCTAACCATAAGTTTACTTGGCTTTTATGCCACCTAACTGTTCCAGCTATCAAATCTTCTACCAAGTAAACAGCTGCCTTGCAGAAAAGGGGGGGACACCTAATTCTTTTTAGTTAGATTATTTGGGGGAGTAAATTACTTGAGGGGGAGATACAGTTTGGTGGGTGCTTGAGGAAGGTCTGTGACAGCCAGGGGGACAGGATTCCATCAGGGAGATGGGGAGAGGAAGTGAGGAGAGTTGAAGGCAGGAGGGAAGGCAGCTGAAACCATATTCCTGTTACTAGATGGCTTTGTCCAAGACTGGACTATTCCAAACATCAGCTGTTGCCTCTGATTTCAGCCACATAAGCCCTGAGACTAGATTAGTCAGAGCTGGTCAGCAATCAGTGGGAACTGGAGGCAGACTCCACTGCAACACACGTGAAGACACTTGCAATACTTGATGGAAAAACTATTTCTCGTATTTTAAATAATTCCATTTTTAAGGCAAATTTTAATTACTGACAGTTGTTATTTCCCATTTTATGGGAAACAATGAAGAATTCATAAGGACTGAATTTGTGCAGTAAGTAGGTCAGGAGGACTGCTTAGACCTATCGGTATTGATGCCAGGGTCTCAGTTTGGCAACATGCCTAGAAGAAAGCCTTCTAGGCATTCCTGGGCTCTGCAGGTTCCTGCCAGATTAATGATAAGTTCTTTAGGGATAATACATTCCTTAAGAACCCCAGAAGAGTTGGGCATGGTGGCACACACCTTTAATCTAGCACTCAAGAGACAGAGGCAGGTGGATCTCCGAGTTCCAAGCCAGCTGAGGTTACATAGTGAGACCCTGTCTTTATGAAAAATAAAATAAAATAAAAATTTAAAAATTAAGGGTAAGTTCAGGTAATTTTTGTACCAGCTTATCCACTCAAATGAGTTCTTAAGTATAGACTTAAGTAGAAGTGGAAAACCTTCTAGGGATCAACTTCGTACCTCACAACTTCAAAGTTCCAAATCCATCAAGAAATCCAGCTTCAAGAAGCAACTCTCAGTGGTGCTGACAGGCATCAGGATTATCAGGATCTCATGGAGAGCTGAAGTTAAATTACTCTAGTTGGAACTCAACTAACGGGGATTGCCAGGGCAGATTTTAAATAAGGGGTAAAGTGTATGCAAGTATAAGAGCTAACCATTTCTCCTTCTGCCCCATAGTTTACAGTAGTTCAAACCAACTGATAGCAACAGAGCAATGGCCTTTCTTGCATAAACTAATTGTGAAAGTGAAAGACTACAAAGGGATTACTAATTTAGCTACTGTGCATGGCACGCAGGGGACAGGAAACAAGAATCCAGAGGGGGTAAGAACTGAAGGCAATGGCTCAGACACTTACCCGTTCCTTGTAGTAGAAGGAGCTGATGGAGACCTGCTCTTTCTCGCTGCGAGTTGGGCTCCCACTATACAGACGCAGGTTCCCGGGGGCCTCAGTGCGGATCTTCATGGGTGCAATCAGGCCAGTATGATAAGCAGATAAGGCTGAGAGAGATCTGTATTTAAATGAGAATTATCCATATTGGCTGTAGCCTTTATATCCAAAGTAATGCCATTCTTAGCACTTGATGAAACCGAGAACTTAAACATGGGAAGAAAAGGGGAAGCCAAACAAAGACAAAAATAATAAAACTTCTAGAACTGAAAACTACAGACTGTAGAAAAGTACAAATGCTTCAATGACTATACACACAAAAAATTCAGAGGACCCTACACACTACTAAACCTAATTAGTGGCTTTAGGTATAAAGCTAATCTACAAAAATCTGCTGTTTTCAGATACCAGAAATAATCATTTGAGTGCCACAAGATGGTCCAGCTAGTAAAGACACACACACACACACACACACTATAAAAAATATCATTTGAAAACATTTTAATTTTTATTTATTATCAAAACACATTTAATAGCCAGACATAGGGCTCACACCTGAAATCCCAGTCCTGGAGGAGCTGAGACAGAAGAACAGTTATGAATTCAGGGCCAGCCTGGGCTATAGTGAGTCTCAGGGAAATCTGAGCTGTTGAGGGAAATCCTGTCTCAAAAAAGTTAAATAGCTTAAGAATAAATCTAATGAAAAAACATGCACTGAAAATACAAAATATTCCTAAGAGTCATTAAAGAAGACACATAACAATGAAGAGACATGCCATATGGGGGGGATGAAACGATTCCACACTGTTAAAACATCAGATTTCTCTCAACTGATACACAAAGTCAGTGTAATTCCAATCAAAACATGTGCAGGTGTTGTAGAAACTAACAAGCTGATACAAATTTTATAGAGGTTCAAAGGCCTAGAGTAACCAACAAAAATATAAACAAGAATACCCTTCAAGAATTTACACTGCAAAATTTGAAGACTTGCCATAGAAGGCTACATTCTGAGTAATCAGACATGGGGAGAGATGAACAGGTCAAAAGAATAACTAGGGTGCAGAAACAACCAATTTTCATCCGCGAAGGAAGGCAGGCTGCATAAACAATGCTAGAACAACCATTTATTTCTATTAAATAAAACAAATGTTCACTCTTACCTCACAGCATAAACACTAAAGAGACTAAAATGGACCTTAAACAAGGAATTTAAAGCTACAAACTCTTAGAAGAAGATGCAGAAGGGCATTTTTGTGACCTTGATGTAGATTGAGCGTGTTTATTTTGTTTTGGGTTTGGTTTTTTTTTTTTGATACAATACAAAAATCACTAACCATAAAATTAAAAAATGATGAATTAGACAGCATCAAAATTGAAAACCATGTTCACTGAATATTATTAAGGAGGGAGAAAAAAAACAGCCAAAGATTAGGAGAGTCAATTCATATATCCAGCAAAAGATCTGCAATAAAAATAGATAGCTCCCACAAATAAGCAACAGTGCATAACACTTGAGCAGGCAAATCACAAAAGGAGACGCCCAAATGGCCAGTAAACACACAAAAGCTGCTCACATCATTAGTCATCATCGAGGGAATGCAAATTAAAGCAGCAAGATAATATTTCTCACCCACCACAGTGAAAGAAATTGAACAGACTGGCAACACAGAGAGAAGATGTGGAGTAATCAATCCACTGAGCCTTCACTGAGAGGCGGACAATATGCCGTCACCACTGAGCACAAACTTCCTTCACGTTACACACAAACCTGTCCTATGACTCCGCAGTTCCACTCCTTGGGTCAAGAAATTAGTATACCCTTGCAAAACAGAAGGCTTGTATGTTTAGTTTTATTCTTAATAGCCCAAAACAGGAAATGATCCAAATATCCATCAACAGGAGGATGAATCACCCTGCGTTATACTCGTACAATGCAATTACTGACCCATGCAGCCATTCAAATCAAGTTCAATAACATTAAGTTGAGCAAAGTAAGCCAGACATAAAACAGTTCATGCCGCATGATTCTAATTCAGTGGAGTTTAAATCAGACAAAACTAAAAGAGGGTGACAGACGTCAGGACAATGCTTTGTATCTGGATCTGAGTGTTGGTCACTGAGCAGTAAACTTCAGACTTTTAATACTGCCTATTACATCTCAATGAGAGAATGCTAGCTGACAAACCTCCCCGCTAGAACATGAGATCCCAAGTCAAGACCAGCTAGCTATTCATGGTTTCCCTTGGAGAGTAGGTGTCAGGCCCTTGGTTATTTAACCTCAGTTCTTATGCAGCAAGGTTTCATCTGCTTAGACTACTGCAGAAACTGGCAACTTCCTGGTCAAGCAATAGTATCTACTCACAAGTTGTATTCAATTCTTTCTTTAAAACTGTTTTTTATTATATCTTCTGGGAGGAGGGATACAAGCCACCGTGTGCATGGTGGAGGTCAGAAGACAACTTGGGGGAATGGTCCCCAGGATCAAACTCAGGTCATCAGACTTAGTGGCAAGTGAACTTTACCCAGGGTCATCTTGCCAGCCTGATAGTCAGTCCTTTCGGCATATTACATATAATACTGTGTTTCTAGCAGGAAGATTTCCATGTTACCAAGTTGTCTTCTGACCTCCACCATGCACACGGTGGCTTGTATCCCTCCTCCCAGAAGATATAATAAAAAACAGTTTTAAAGAAAGAATTGAATACAACTTGTGAGTAGATACTATTGCTTGACCAGGTCACCATACCAAAGAGCCAGAAGTGCACTGTACAGTGTTAAAGTTTAAAACACCAGAGAGAAGTCGTAACAGCAAACAGTCTGCATATACCTATTGTCCTCACAGGGACCAATTACTTAACTTTCCTGGTCATAAAGGATCTTCCCATGAGACTGCTGAAAAAAATTAAAGGAGTTTAGATAAACTGTCCACAGTCAGAGAATCGACTGGCCAAAATGTGGACATGGGTAACATGGGTAATCTGGCTAGAGTTCAGACCCTGTCTGTTCTACTAGCTTGTCCATCAGAGAAGCAGCACAGAAAAATAGGGGTGAGGGCAGAAACATGTCCTGTTGTAACAGTGGCTCTCCCTGGCACAGGGTAGAGAGAAAGGGCTTTTTCATTGTAATTTAAAACTTTCATGTGGTTTTGAGTATTTCCGACACACAATTTTAAAAATCATACATCTTGATTTTAGAAACGGCCTATTAGTGTTGAGTGACTGTAGATGATATTTCTACTTTCAGTTTAACAATAAATAATAAAATTAAGTAAAAGTTTAGCAATGGGAGTGAAGCACATTTAAAAAGAGTTCCCCCTTCCCCCTGAGTCCTAGGGATGAGTCCCAGGCTCTAGACATGAACTACCGCTAGGCTCACATCCCAGCCCAGATTTGCCTTAAGAACAGCTTTCATCAAGCTGTCTTCCAAGTGGCTCGATACTAACCTTACAGTAGAAACATGTTAATGAACCTCAGTCTTTCAAGAAGGAATCTCACAAGAGAAACTTAACTGAAGAACTGCCATGAACTTTCCAAACAGAGACCCACAGCTGCAGATTCCCACTGCATCTCCGAGACTCACCTAGGGGTAGGCTCTGTTGGAGACACTGCCCGATGCATGGTCATGGGCCTTGTGAAATACACCAGGTAACCTGACAGAGACACAAGCACAGTGGTGTCAGTAAGACGGACAAGGGAAACCCTATGGCAGGAGTGGGTAATCTCTTTGTTCTTTGAGACAGAGTCTTGCTAGGTAGCCCAAGCTGGACTGGAACTCATAGCAAGCCTCCAGCCTCAGCATTCCATGAGCCCCATGCCTGGATTAATAACTGTACTTTAAAAATGCATATCCTTTGAGGGTACTGGGGATTGAATGTGGGGCCTTGCACGTGCTACCTAGGCATTCTTACTGCCAGCCAGGCAGGGATTTTCTCTATTTCAGTATACCTGAGGAACATCTCCATAAACTGCCAAGGTCTGTGACTATACTGATCCTTAAAAGGGAACAAAAGTGAAAGTCTACAGGATCCAGGAGAAGTAAAGTAATTGGGGATCTAAGTAGATGCAAATGAAGGCTCATCAGAACTAAAACAGTTAAGACTTAATTGTGGAGAACATTCTTCTTTACAAAGATTTATTTATTTTACTTATGTGTACGTGTATGTTTGTCCATGTATGAATGGCATGTGTGTCCAGGAGCCTGTTGAGCACCCCTACCCCTGGAACTGGAGGTTCAGGTGGCTGTGAGATGCCAGATGCTAAGAACTAAACTTGAGTCTCCTGGAAGAGTAGCCAGTGCTCTGTACTGCTGAGCGATCTCTCCAGGCCCCTGGCAAATTCTACGGCTCTGACCACAGACACCAATTTAGCATTATACCATACGTCATTCTGAGTCCTTGGAAAGTTAAAAACAAATATATTCTGATAATTATGCAGAATATAAGCCTTTCTTAGCTACATTCCTTCAGTGTTGAGAGTCAAAGAACAACAAAGAGACCAACCTGCTCCGCAGAACCTGGCCCCAGAGGTCCTAGGAAAGGGAATATTGGCATCCTGGTATGAACCGTAGGCAGTGGTCACCCGTGCAAATGTCGGTAAGGGTGGTGTGACCGAGTTTGGGAGTGCAAATGGGTTGCTAGAAGCACTGTCCTCTTGGTTCTGAAATCAAAGACAAACACGCTAGAGCCCACAACCTATCTTTAAGTTGGATTACAAAACAGCGGTGCAGTACTACAGAGGGAGCCAGGGTCTCGGGGATAAGAACTGCAACTAGACACTAAAGCACGGGTCAGCTTGACAAGTTCACATTTCCCACCACGAAAGACTCAAGGCAGGAGACTAGCTGGCGCAGGCAAGGCTCCAAACAGCTCTGATTGCGTTTCACTTTCTGCAGGGAAGTGTCCTTTAGGATCTGGAAAAGACCCAAAATACCATCAGTGAGGTGAGAGAATCATACGTCCGTAGGTGTCCTGCTCGGCTTTATTCTGCAGTGGCTGGTAGCATGACGGTCCTGGGAGCCCGCACACAGTCAGGCCTGAGGCTCCTATTGGTTCCCATAGCTCAAGGGAAGACCTTTCCTGAGCCTTAAATACAATGACTATTCTTTCTCTCTAGTTACTTCTACACAGCTTTACTTCCATATATGAGAAATCTCATCATTTTGGAAGCACCATCACTAGGCTAAAGAGAAAACTGCTCTGAGTGATACAAACCAGGGCAAAGATTTCTATTCAGCAAGTTACAATGTATCGTTACATTGCTATCCACTAATGCAGTAATCCCTGGCATTTTGAGGTACATGCTAGAGCTATGGACTGACACCCACATTAAGGTAGATAGGCATATGAACTGGACCACTGCTGTCACTGCCTGCATGGAGCAATGTGCCTCCTCCAAACTCATAGCTGCTGCAAGTGTAGAACTTACATCTATACGGAAGGCTTGACAACAAAAGAAAAAGTATAAAACATCTCATTTTGAGGGTCTACTCAGAGTCTTATGTAGCCCAGGCTGGCTTCAAACTTGCTATGTAGCTGAAGACGACCGTGAACTCTGAAGCCTCCTGCTTTCCTCTCTAGGTGCTTGGATCACCCTGTCTGGCTCATTTTCACTAATTATATGTTAACATGATATTATTTTAGATGTATTAAATAAAAGTACTATTAAAATTATCTTAAGATGATTTTACACACAAGTCAGTTTCTGAACCCATAGGGCTTCCTTTTCTGAGATTTTAAAAGACTGTATTTTTCTTTCTGTCAAATATCTTTTAGCTTCAAAATATGTCTTGCCTATTTTTTTCTAGATAAATGAAATTGTCTTACAGAGTAATTAACCTCAGACTAATGAAAGCTCTAAATTCACAAGCACATTACTTGTAGTTCATATATTTGCATACGGTATTTATGAAATCATTCATACCCAACATTTGTAAAAGATTTTCTAAAGAAAAGTCAACAGTTTTTATTAGATGTCCCAAAGACACTCAGCAGATACTGCAGCACATGGGGAATAGGCAACTTCTAACTCACTGATCCAAGTTCGTACTCAACCTCACCGATGTCTGTATTACCATTTACAGCTGGGAACCCAGAGCCTCACCTTTAGCAGCTTGGCCTTCACGGCAGACGTGATAGTGGTAGGGTTAATGAACTGGAAAGAAGGAGCAGCGTTGTTGGGGTACTGTGCTGGGAATGTCACCAGCATCTTGACACGGTGGTTGCTACAATGCACAGACACTGTGCAGCTCCTGTCTGCAGCATCCATCTGCAAGACACAAGTCCAAGGTGCTTTGGAGACAAACTGCAAAGGATCTTCTGATGCAAAGATGTTTATCTTATCATAGTGTGCTATATTTGTAGTATTGAATCTCAAGACAAGTACTCTACCTCCGGCCATACCCTCAGCAAGATACAAATGAATTTTAACAATCAACACAAATGCTCATGTATAAAAGGTTTTTCTTTCAAAATGTGTAGATAGATGGCTGTTTTCTGCTATTTGGGCCTGGGCTCTTAAGCTTCCTTTGTTTGGGAGCTAAAAGGTAAAGAGTATAACTGCTTAAAAGCTGCAGCCATTTCTAAGCTCTGTATCTAAGCTTTGAAGCCTTTCGTAACAGTTACTTTTTCCTAGTAACTGGACTTCTAACAGAACTCCACCCACTCCAGTGCCCGTTCTTCCTGTAGTTAGTGGGAAAGATCCTAACTTGTAACTTTTTTAAAATTCCCATTAGCTTCAAAGGGTTAAGGAGGAAAGAAAAGAGAAAACTTTACAGCCCCATCTGGCTGTCTTTATCTGTCTCTGAGGCTTCCGAGCAACTGTCTGTCTTCTTTCTTATTCTCTAGAACTATCTATCTTTATCTGAGCCTCGTTTCTGCCTGCTTTCCCTATCATCAGCTTTTGGAGGACACTTTTTCCAGACACCAACTCTGTGCTTACTCTTCTCTGACACCTCCCCAACCTGGTGCTCACTCTTCTCGTGTCACCGCCCCAACTGTTCTTTCCAACGGACACACTCTCTCTTTTAAAAACTCCCCCCAAGCAGTTCCTAGAAGTCCAAGCAGCATGTAACCATAAGGAAGGCTGAACAGTACAAAAAACTTCTTGGGCAAAGCGTTCCCTTACATTCATGTTCCTAGTAAAAATAGTAAAAAGAGTAAAAAGAAAGTGCCTTTAAAAACAAATGAGTTTAAAAGATAATTCATTTTCAGAATAGATTTTTAAGATTCAGTACTGATTTTATACACACACACACACAATATTTAAACTGTATACATATGGATATGTCTATGCACCACCTATGTGCCTGGTGACTTCGGAGAGCTGAAGAGGGTACTGGATTCCCTAGAACTGGAGTTACAAAAGGTTGTAAGCCATCATATGGGTGCTGGAATAGAACCTAGAACCTCTGGAAGAACAGTGAGTGCTCTTAATCAGAGAGTTGTTTCTTCAGTCCCGAATTCAAAAACTTTATCTTTAAAAAAAGCATCTCAAAGGTGTAATGTTGACTAAAACGTGTATATTTACTTTGTGATGAAAAAAAAGCAAGAAATTGTTTAAATACATAACCTGAGCCAACTTAAAAACTCCTGAGAAAATGTATGGACAGAAAATACACTAGTGACTTTTAGGGGTTGGGGAGAGGGCCAAGAGAGTGTAAATGCTAACAGGAAAGTTGTTTTTAAAGACTTTTTCTATTTATCTGTATGAGTGCATGCCACAAGCATGCAGTACCCATGAATGCCAGGAGAGGGCATTAGATCCCCTGAATTGGAGTTACAGACAGTTGTGAATTGCCATGTGTATGCTGGGAATCAAACTTGGCTCTTCTCAAAGAGTAGCATCTCTATAGCTGCATAAGGAGCTTTTTTGGGTTTTTTTGTTTTGTTTTTGTGAGGTTTTTTGTTTTTTGTTTTTTTTTTTTTTTTTGAGGCAATGTCTTACTATGAACCCTAGGCTAGCCCAGAAAGTGTTATACTACTGAGGCTGAACTTGAACTCATTCATGACTTTTCCCTGAGTGTTGGGATCACAGAAGTGTGCGACCACACTTTGCTGGTTACAGAGGGGTTTTTTTAGGGTGATGGGAATGTTCTAGAATTAGAGAGCGGTAAAAGCTGCACAACTTCTAAATCTAGATCTCTTTCTAAAGCCAGACCACTACTGTTCTCAATTTGGACAACAGCAGTAAAGGCTAAGTTGATACAGACAGGCAATTAAAGTTGCCTTTAGCCCTGTTGATTTCTAGTGTGGCCAACTAGAGAGAGCAACTGAAGTACAGTGAAAAGAGCCAAACCCATCTAGAAACTTCAACTATGTTTCAAATATTATCTCTTTCCCACCAAACAACTGCTGGCCTTTGACAAGTCATTTTGTATCTTGTGTTTCAGGCTCCTCATCTATAAAACAAGGTACACTACTCATTACAAAACAGCTTTGAAGACCAGAAAAAATCATGGCACAGCAGTATATATCTCTGCCTATAGTGAGATAATGCTGAGCAAAATAAAAATTAATAAAGCTTAAAATTCCTTCCTGGAGTGACACTCAGTTCTCTGAAGCAAAGAATTTTGAAAGTTGTGTACAGGCGTGTGCACTTGTGAGTGCACACACACACACACACACACACACCACGTACACAAATTAATTGTTCTTAGAGGCCTTGATGAAATGACAGAAGGAACTTAGTTTTCTATCCTAGCCAAAGGGCAGACTTGGCAAGCTCTAGTTTGAGGCTGGGCCCCAGGCCTCTAGTGAGCTATGGTTTCGGTTTCTAGGAACTTGACTTTTCTGCTTGAAGAGACTGGAGTTATTAGTCCCAAGGCTGCTGTGTGCTCAGTCTGTGATGTACCTGAGATACCCTGTGTTCCCTTTGGGCAACATTGCTTGATTAGCATCTTGCTGACTTAGTCCCATTTTCCCCCCTGGAAACAGTATATTAGATGCGTTACTTCTTAATAAGTTTGCTGATGTAGCTTGTGCAAGACCTCTTGATCCCAGATCTCTGTCTTCTTTATCTTCTCATCTTCTGGCTACATCCTCCTTAGGATCCTGTCACTAAGAACAACCTAATGGTCCAGATCTGTTCCAAGTGCTAAGTGAACCAAGAGGCTTCGGTCACCTTCTTACTCTGACTTTACATCAGAGGAAAACTAGCTCATAAAGGGAAGATGGAAGAGCACAGTACAATCACATGAAGATTTAGGAGACTCAGCTCCAAATTCAGCTCTGCCATTAACCTCCCCCATAATCCTGTCAATCAAGAAGCCTCCCTAGAGCAAACATCACACACTCACACAGTAAAATAAGGGGCTAGAGAGGTGCTAAGATGCTATGGTACATGAGCTTCAAAAAATGTCTGCGCTTGTGAAACACCTATTTCTTTAGAAAACTTAGGAATTAAAAAAGAAGCCTGAAGCTAGAGAGATAGCTTAGCAGTTCAGCGTGCTTCCTGTTCTTCACAGGGCCAAGGTCCAGTTCCCAGAACCTATGTTGAGCAACTCATAACTGCCTCTAACTCCAGCTCCGACAGACCTATCGCCCATACTCCCACTTCTATATGTTTTGCATATATAAACTGCTGAATTTACTCCTGATAATTCAGAATTAACATCACTATTTATGCAATTCAAGCAACAAGCAATTCGAGACAGGAGTTGTCCATTATATATTATTCATATTAGATCTCATTACAGGGTTGCCAGGCCCATTAGCACAAGGGAATAATGAAATTGACCAGTTATTAATAGAAAGTGTGTTAGAAGCCTCAAATTTTCATGCAAAGCACCATGTAAACAGCAAAGGTTTAAAAAGGAACGTCTCCATTACTTGGCAATAAGCCAAGGAAATTATAAAGAAATGCCCAACGTGTTCCCTGTATAATCAAGTCCCATTGCCTGCTGGAAGTAACCCTAAGGGTACTAGAAAAGGAGAAACCTGGCAAACGGATATGTTCCATGTTGCAGAATTTGGGAAACTAAAGTTTGTACACCATACTATTGATACTTATTCAGGATTTCAATGGGCTTCTGTTTTGAGTTCTGAAAGGGCTGATTCTGTAATTACACTTTTCCTGGAAGTAATGGCTATTATGGGAATAGCTCTTTACAAATTAAAACTGATAATGCCCCTGCCTATATCTTCAATAAAATGAAAAAAATTCTTTGCATACTATGGCATAAAGCATATTACTGATATATCACACAATACTACAGGACAAACAGTTATAGAAAGATCTAATCAGACATTAAGGAAATGTTTCCAAGACAAAAGGGAATAACAAAGACCCCCCAGAGATACGTAGTGCACTATTAACTTTAAATTTTCTGAATGTTAATGAGACAGGAACAACAGCTGCTGAAAGGCATTGGACTACAGAAAAATCTGAGTTGAATCAACCCATATATTATAAAGATGTATTAACATCTGAGTGGAAATCAGGACAAGTTTTGCGATGGGGGAGGTGGTACACTTTCATTTCTAGTGGAAATGGGAAGTTGTGGGTACCATCAATACTGATAAAGATTAGATTTGAGCTAGGAAGATCTCCTGAAAACCCTGACCACTAACCTGAAAAGCATGACTATGGAAAGAAGAGTTCTTTCAAAAAGACAGAGCCTTCTAATCTAACAATTGTAGTAAAGTACAGAAACTAAAAGCCACAATCAGCCTGGGTTATGGAGTAAAGTTTCTGAAACCTAAATTTCTACGTGACTCAAATACCAGTGACAGTAAAGAGTATGAAGCCTTGATGAAAAAAACTGTCCCCGGGTGAATCTCACTTTGGTTGGCTGGCAGTCATCACAAGGTTCCAAGAAAAGATAATGAGAGCAATGTCTCATTATTGCAAGTTTGACACAAACTTCAGAGGAAGAAAACACTAATAGCAAACAAAAACCAAAGGAAAACTTCTTAAAGCCAAAGTTCCAGACATTCAAAAGAATAGGCTATCTCTTGAAATAAATTGTTGCCTTTAATGATATCAGTGAGCATCAGAGTTCTTTGAAACATGAAGATTCCTATAGTGATTCTCTAGCTAATGGATTACTGCAAAGAGTCATAAGACAGAATCTGACAGAGACATTTGCCACCTGCCTGAAAGTAATAGCTTCAGAGAAAGGGGACTGATTCCAGCAACCTCATAACCATTGAATTTTTACTCTCTGTTAGTAATGCATTATGCATAAATGCAAAAGATAAACTCCTGAAGACTAAAAGGGAAAAAGTAATCAACACTGTACAACTTGTATCTTAGTAGAAGGAGGGGAATGTAGAGTGAAGCTTTGCCAGGGAAAAGCCCCTCCCCTGTGTGGTCGCATGCTGCTTGACTTCTGGGAACAGCGTGGGAGGGCGGTATATAAAAAGGGCAGTTGGCAGCAGTTAGAGTTGGCAGTTGAAGCAGTTGGAAGTTAGAGCTAAGAGTTACAGCATTATACAGAGTTGCTGCAGGATAGGGAAAGAGAGAGCACAAAAGCAGGCAGAAATAACGCTAATAGGGAGGCAGATAAAATGAACTAACTGAGGTTTTAGAAAAGTTACAATTTAGAGCTCAGTAATTGCTGTGCTGGGAGAAGCCGAACCAGAGTGGGATAGAGTTAGTTCGGTTCCCCAGACGTAGACAGATTAAGACAGCAAAAAAAGGGCTATAAAGTTTTCTCTTTCCTTCCTACCCTTTTATTTCCTCCCTAACCCTATGAGCTAACTGAGGTTTAAAAAGTTACAAGTTAGAAATTTAGCAGCCAGGAACAGGGGCAGAGTCAAGTTGCCAGTGAGAAAAGTAACAGCAGCTTTTTTTGAGAAACCAGACTCGAAAGGCAAAAACAGCCGAACCCACACCGCCTTTTAGAAGAAAAACTGTTACATTTTAGATACATTTTAAATATATTTTAAAATACCATTTACACCCACACATTCCATCCATACACATGAAGGCCAGTTTATTAACTTGACTTACCTCCACATTGACATTCCGGATTTGCACGTTGATCAAGGAGAACTCCTGCTGCAAAGTCTGAGGCAGGCCTGGTTGGTCTGATTTCCTCTCTTCCAGCAAGCTGCCAGGAGGATCTTCCTTTAAGGCTACCACAGTCAATATTGGAAATGTTTTAGACAATGAGTCGGTTCTAGGGTATCTGCCATGTAACTCTGGAATGCATAGTGGGGCCCCTCACCTAGGATATCAGTTACATTACCATCTTCCTCTCCATGGCTAGAGTTGGGCTGGTGATCTGTGTCTTGAGTGTGTAGGGTCTTCTCTGGTTCCGGCAAAAGAGAAATGCTCTCAATGAATTCATCAACACCATCCAGTATGTCATTGGCACAGAGCTGAAAGCAAGAGGAGAGGTGGGGTGGAGAATGTGGCTCAGTGTTGAAGTGCTTGCCTACCATGCACAAGACCCTGGGTTTGATTGACAGAAGCGCCAAAAACCAAAAGCCAAAACACAAGGGAAAAGATGCAGGGATAGAGAAGTAGCAGAACTGATCACTGTGTCTAGCTAAAGAGTTCTGTCTTTAAAATGAGAATCATAGAAGGACAGAGATATGTCAGCTAAGAACTGGTATAATCAAAATAGATTTTACCCATCACTACACTCCCTGGTTAAATACAAAAGATAATACACTCTATTACTCCACTCTAGACATTTTCCATCATAATCAAAGTAAAAATAATCAACTTAAATTCAGTCTTAATGGAATTATTCAGCTAACTCACAAGAAAAAAATACCATAACCCCAAGCATTTGGACCAAAGTATGTTCTGGAAAAAAAAAATAGATTTTAAAAGGTGTTAAGATAATGGGACTTAACCAAAATGCTCTGATGAGTTTAGACTAAGCAGTGCTGCAAATTTCACCCAGCGTTTCCCATCAGTCCCGGGGAGCTGGTGTGAGAAATGCTGCTGAGTATGGAAAACCAGTGAGCCGTGTTTCTCACCATCAGGGATTCAGCCATTGGACGGGAAGACTGACCCATGACAGCTCAGAGTGACACACCAGCTGCCACTTCCACTTACGTAAGAAGCAAAGGCTGTATGTGAAAACACTGGGAGGAATCTCACAGTGAAGGTGGTGCTGATGGGTGGGGGCCCTGAGCATCTGCAGAGCACAAGGGCAGGTCTCTCAATCCATTAAGAGGAAGAAATAAAAGGCTACGCCATTTGCTCAGCATGTAGCCATCCTGTCTCATACTAGGACAAGTGGGAAAAAAATAAGAGTTTTTAGCCTTAAAGTGCAGAAAACTTTGTTTTTTAAAGATCTCCAAGCCACTGTGGCATACACAAGCACCAGACCACCACATGAATATGTTAAATGTCATAACACATTCTCTAATTTCTTGTATCTTTTGGTTAAATTTCTAGCATATCCTCTTAAATTTCTCTATAATAGCACTGAATACATACCCTCTGCATTTGGTAATCCACTCGCCACATTCTCAGGGTCTGATCCCGGGACCATGTGACCAGTTGGTAGTCCTTGGAGCCTAGAAATCATCAAATAAAAACCCTAAGAAAATCCTCAGGATTTGACATCCATTTTGTTATAGGCAGCAATGGAGTTAAGACTGACTGAGTCATTCATTCATTCACTCACTCATTCATTCATATGTACATACAGCCAACAAATAGTTACTGAACATCTTATTCTATGGTATGTTCTAGGCCCCAGAACAGCATCATCTATGAATAAAATCATCTGTCTATCTTTATAGAGCTCATAGTCCAATGGTGGGAAAAGACTGGCAAATAAATATATAATAAAATACTGATGGTGATAAGTAGCATGAAAAATCACACTGGAGAAGAGGACAAACACTGACGAGGGAGCTGTTTTTAGCTAGACTCCCTGGGGAAGTCCCATGAGAGCAGAAACGTAAATGAAGTGAAATAATAATTGGCAAATTAGCAGATAGAGAGCGGTGCTGAAACCTAATGTCACCTAAACTTTCACCTCTGCAAACATGCTCCCAAGGAGCCAGGATGCATGCAATTTTCTGCAAAAATGGATTATTTTCTACACATCATCATATCTCACTGTTTAAAACTTATTTATTTATTTTTCTGGTAAAGTGACACATCTCTTTATAAAGTAAATAATCAACCTTTTAATCCTCTTAATTAGCTGAATCATATTTTCAGATTGGATCTGGTCAAAGAGGATGACTCAAAAGAAGTTCAGAGTGCCTCAAGAAACAGCTTATAAAAGATGGGGACCCTTGGAATAACTTCCGAGCATCTAGAATCTTTTTCATGGCCATCTTCAGACAACAAAGAATTCAGAATTAATCTCACTAAATTCTCTCATTTCATGGACGGGGAAACTGAGGCAACAGACAACACTGTCAGTACAGGTAACAGGATAAGTGGTCTTTAGCCCTGCTCAATTCATCGGTCCCTCTTCTACGCCACTTTCAACCAACAGTTTTCTCCCAGTGTTCTAATGTCTCCTGAGGCATGCCTAACAGGAGAGCAACCTTTCTCAATCACTGTTGAGTTCCACCATCTATCTCACGCTCACGCTCATCCATGCTTTGACCCTACATCCATCCTTCTCGCCTGCACCTGGCTTTGAGGAAAAGGTATGCCTAAGTGCCTTATAAACCAAGATCCTCCCCTGTGCCCTCCATGCCATTCCCCCTCACTCCCAAGGAGCCTTGCCCCCCCACCACTAACTTCCTTTCTTGCATCTTCTTCCTGCCTTCACCAACTGAGTCAACTCCTTGTCTTGGGAGTAACAAACACAGCTCCTGCTGCCTCAGTTATGGCTTCTAGCCTCAGTCTGCTTTGAAATTTCTCTTAATAATCAAACAGCTTCCTTTTTGTTCAGTTAGATGTTTTTCTCTCACTCTGCATTTTGATCCTTCAGCAACACCCAACCCCTATGACTAGAGCTTCTTTCCCCTTAGCTACTACATCCTGACCCCTCTCCAGAGTGAAAACCAAAGCCAAAGCATAAGGTAGTCCAATAAAAACTGACTGAGGAGACATGGTGGTAAAAATATACCAGAGCTACATTAGGTTGGGAAAAAGGTCAAATTTAAAAATACACTCAAAATAATCAAATTTATGGAAGGTTCAAAAATACAGATAAATATAAACTAGCTTTAGAAATGCATAAATTGGTAGTGAAAGCCTGGGGCGTAGTTCAGAAGCAAGTGCAGGGTCCTAGGTTTGATCTCCAGCACCAATAAACAGACAGACAGACAGACAAAGAAGTGAGAGGACCTCCAGGGCATCCCCTAGTGATGTTCGGGCCCTGACCTCGGCTCTTCGGGAGTCTCTGGTAATTCTCAGAAAGCCCCGAAGCCAGCTGCTGGCCAATTAGAGCCTTCCTCAAGTCTTTCGAATGCCCCACTCTGCCAAGACCCCCTCACTTCCCTGCCAGATGGAACAGGCCAATCCAGTAAGTACCCGTGCTCAGGTTCTAACCCATCAGAGAGATTCTCCTAGTGACTGCTGTTTCACTTAAAAACCCCATGCACCCACATTTGGGGTTGACTTTTTTTTTTAACTGGACAGCCCTGGCATGTCAGTATGTATTCCATGGGAAATAAACTGCTTTAACTTTAAATTGGCCACATATCACTGTCAGTGTTTACTTGAGCTATGAGCATGGACCTCAGTAGAAGGAAGGAAGAAAAAGAAGGAAGATGGACAAAATTTGCTATTGGTTTACTGAGGTTCTTTGTATTTTTGTTTTGCTGTTTTGGTTTTTGTTTGTTGGGATTTTTGGGGTGTTTGTTTGTTTTCCAGACAAGAGTTTCTCTGGGTAGCCCTGGCTGTCTTGGAACTCCCTCTGAAGAATAGCCTGCCTCTGCCTCCCCAGTGCTGGGATCAAAGGCGTGTGCCACCCACCCTGTGAAAACTGCTATTACAAATGTTCTAGAGTCTTTGGTCCTAGAAATGATTCAACAACAAACCCCTCTTCGCCTCTTCCTGGAGCATAGCTCTTCCAAGCAGGAGACACTACAGTGGAAGCTGGAGAAGAGAACTAGGGAGAGGAGAACACTGCATACTCCCTTTGCCCACCTGTAATTAAACACAGCCCTCCCCAGCCCCTGGTTCCTAGAGCCTGCCCTGTTCTGCTCCCTCCCTACTGTGCCACATGACTGGCACAGCTGCCTGCCAGCTCAGAAGTCAGACACCTTCCTCACTCACCTTCCTTCTGTCTCCTCCACTGGAACTCCAGCACGACATCATCATGTCCCACGAAGGTGTGGACTGGAGTGTTCAGGTCAAAAACATTCCATAGGAGCAGGCTGTTTTCCCTCCGGAGCTGGGGAACCATCACAGTCACTAATCCATTGTTGAAAGGCTGCAGCAAAGAAGGGGAAAGCTGTGATTCTGTGGAGAATCAGTCAAAACCAAAGTTGGAATTCTTCCTTACTGAAACAAACTACAAGATGGACACCAGGCATGGTGGCTCAAGCCTATAATGCTAGCACTGAAGAAGCAGAGACAGGAGGATTGCCACAAGTTTGAGGCTAGCCTAGTCTATATATCAAATTCCAGGCCAGGCTAGCTATGGCTATATAGGAAGTATATATATATTTATGTGTGTGTGTGTGTGTGTGTGTATGTATATATGTATCTATGTGTGTGTGTATGTATATAAATATATATATACACACATACACACACACACACATATATATAATATATATATATTATATATATATGGCTCAACCTTATCTGGGGAAATTTTTCTCAAATACCATAAGCTGTC
This sequence comes from Cricetomys ansorgei, assembly GCA_026225945.1. Taxonomy (NCBI): domain Eukaryota; kingdom Metazoa; phylum Chordata; class Mammalia; order Rodentia; family Nesomyidae; genus Cricetomys; species Cricetomys ansorgei. Next base: position 6,403,828 of record JAMJFZ010003163.1, on the reverse strand, counting down.
CACCACATATAGCCTTCCTCTGCTAATGGAATGGAACACAGCAAGTAAAAAATAAGGCTGAGCCAAATGCTTGGATAACTCTGAAGACTCTACAACAAGCAAACGTCCCTTTTATTCCACATCCTACCTGCCCTCCATGAGTTCCTGCTCAGGAGTCAATGTGCAAGGCTCTCTGGGAAAGTTTGTGTGTCGAAAGGCCAGCAGCACACCATCCACATGAAGATCACCTCCTCTCTGACTCAAGGGAAAACTCAGTAACCCCAGGACTGCTGTTCGACTTAGCAACACCCCATCTGCAGGGGAGCTGAGGGGCCCATTTGGTTTATAACTAGACTCTGTTATTTAAGGTAAAACATAGTTACACAAGAGCACACTTATTTATCTCCCTCTCTCCTCCAGATGACATTCCCCAACTTTCACATTTATTTCTTTAAAGCAAACATGAATCCAGAGATGTCAGCTCCTAACAATGTCTCGTTTCTTGGCAAATGATCCCAGATGCAAAAACAACATAATGTTCAATTATCTTCTTTGCTCTGCTATGTCCCAGGGTGACAGCCTAATGCATAACTGTAGCTTTGTTCATCCCTGTGCTTGCTTTCAAAGTGACATTAAAGGAAATACACTTATCTCTGACTCACAGCTATCAATGTGGCCATGGAGAAATGGTTGCGGGTGGATAACATTGTAGCATTCTGTGATTGATAAAGCACGTTCATATACAATATTTCAAGTGGAAGGCAGATTGTGATATTCCAAATGCCACAGAATTGTCCACTTTAGAATGGTGAATATTACCACAATAATAAAAGCGAGGGCCAGGCTGGAACGGACAGCAGCAGCAGCAGCTCCTGCTGCTCTTCCAGAGAACACAAGTTCTGTTCCCAGCATCCACAGCAGGTAGCTCACAGCTTCCTAAAGCTCCAGCTCCTAGGGATCTGATGCCCTCTTCTAACCTCTGTGGGTATCTGCACTCCCAGGGCATACACACACATAATTAAAAATAAAATAAAATCTTTGAGCTGGAGTGATGACTCAGCAGTTAAGAATAGTTGCTCTTCTAGAGAACCCAAGTTCCATTCCCAGCACCCATGTTGGCTGGCCCATAGCTGCCCATAACTCCAGCTCCAGGGCATTCAACACTCTCTTCTGGCCTCTTCTGGGCAACTACATGCACATGGTTCATAACACACATACACACACACAGAAATAAACATAGTATCTTTAAAAAAATTTTAATGAGCATTGGTGTTTTGCCTGCGTGCATGTTTGTCTGAGGATGTTGAATCCCCTTAAGCTGGAGTTACAAACAGGTGTGAGTTGCCATGTGGGTGCTGGGAATTGAACCTGGGTTCTCTGGAAGAGCAGCCAGTGCTCTTAACCACTGAGCCCTCTCTCCAGGGCCCTCTTTAAAAAAAAAAAATTAAAGGGAAGAGTGAAAAGTACCCTCAACTTTGCAAATAAAGGAATTACTGCTTAAAATCAAGTATCTTTTCCAAGGCCACAAAAACATTAAATTGTGGAGTTGGGTCCCAAGCCAGGTCATCAAAATATAAAGCCGGAGTTCTTTCTATTATGGTTTGCTGGCTTTCCACTCAGGCCTCTCTTCTCCATCCTAACCTGCTGAATAAATAATAATAAAGAGAATAAATGCCTTCACAAGTCTGCCTCTCTGTGGGACACGTATCTAGCATTCCAAAAGTAAGTGCCTGATCCCATTACTGCATTCGCCATGCTCCAAACCAAGACAAAGGGAGAAAACTGCCTCACAAAGAAAACAAGAAAATGAACACTCCAAACAAGAGGTAAGGTATCTCACTCACTGTGTATCTGGCTTTCCAGACAGGCACCTGGCAAGGGAGAATACTGAGGTATTTCCGAGGCTGGCGGTAATCCCAGAACTAAAAGAAAGAAAGTTTGTGAAATAAATGCCATTTTTAAAAACTCAACTATTGAAGTAAGCATGGCCTTCACACTCACTGCTTCCCATCCTCCAAATAAATATTTCAGTTGTCTATTTTTAGTTCCACCTCCATAACCATGTACTGTCAGACACACAAAGGACGCTTCCTTTTATATCTATCAACTTTACAGGAGGAGTTCTAGACTTTACCAGGACCACACAGGACAGGGCAAATCAACTGCCTATTAAATAAGCATTGCCGCTAAAAGGTAAAAATAACAGGTTTTGGTCCTGCATTACTTTTACATCTAAAGGTGATCTAACAACAGGTAACATGCCCTGGCAATTTACTGCTTTCAGACAGACACTTAAACTTCTCTTTTTAGTCTCACCCAAGCTTTACAATAAACATTACAAGATATTACTAATCTCTTTTTCAAAAGCAGAATAGGATAAGTTTCTGTTTCCTGAATTTGGGAGATTAGGGACAGAAACCCAAATGAAACAAACTAGCAAGTGCCTAATGGCTCAGTGCCAGGGGATTTACAAACCTCCAGACAGAAGTACTGTCAGTTCTTCTGTAGAAAGATGTGGACTCGAGTTTAGCTAACAGTACCAGAAAGATTACAGCTATGTAAACCAAATGGAACATTATAATAATAATAATCATTGTATCACAAAATTGCTAACCCTACTTCTGTGGCCAAGTCCTGACCTGCAGGGATGGAGACTTGACCACAGAAGATTGGCAGAGCAGAGACCCTGCCCGGTCACAGCTTTGATCAGGGTGCATGGCCAGCCAATGCAAGAGCTAAAGAAAACAAACAAAGGAACACTGTCTCTAAGATATAGAGAAATATATATAGAGAGAGAGAGAGAAAGAGAGAAATATATATAAATAAAGAAATGGCAGGGCTCCTGAACACAAACCTTGAGCACACCTTAAGTTAAGGGATACTAGCAAAACTCTATGCTGGCATGTTTGAGGTCTCCAGACCTCCAGATATGACAGTAATCATATGAGAAATGCTGGCTTGCCACCATGAACAGACAAACTATAATCTTGGCTTTAACAATCACAGGGGCTTCTTTCTCCTTGATTTTATCTCTGTGTATACATCTGGTTTCTTTACAACTTCTTTTCAAGTAAACTTTTCTTAAATGCTTTCTGTTTCTGACTTTCAGAGAGGGAAAGAAAATCTGAACAAATGTAGAGGCCCATCAGTCAGGGCCACGCCATCAGTTCTTCTGGTCAGTAGAGTCAGGCTGACTTACTCAGGTCCCCAGGGAGCACATGTACTCATGAAGCACACAGGGCGCACCAGCAAACTGCATGTCTCCTTCCAAAGTGGTATCATGTATTCTGACGCCTCCCACACACAGCTGAAATGACCCCAGTGGGGACCACTCACCTTGACAGAGTTATCTTGACTGGAGGTGGCAAGGATGTGCTCACTGTCTGGGTGCCAGTCCAGGCCGTGGATTTTGGAGAGGTGGGCTGCGAGATATTCCACTGCTGTACTGGGTTTCTGCAGCACAATGACAATGGTTTGTTGCTTTTAAAATAACTCGTTTAATGTCTACCACAGGACAGTCTGCTGGGTGTTCAGGAGATGCTAAACACTGCCAGGACAGTTACAGCCGCTACCTTTCATTAAGGCCTCTTTGTTTAAACCAAATAAACCCAACAACAGAAGGCCTACCCAGATCTCTTCCACACGTTCTGTAAGAAAGCCTGTCAGTCTCATTTCTACCCACTCCGGCCTAATGCTTAATTTTAATAAGAGATACAGGTAGTGACTATTTCGCATCCTTTCAGAGGATGACACAAGAAGAGAGACTGTGACAGTCAAAGGAACCCAACCTCAACCATGAGAGTAAGAACATATGTCTTCTAATGATTGAGCAATAAGATTCCCAAAAGACACACACACATCCTTCTACCCCCCCACACATATAATCTAAAGTGTTAAAAAAAGAAACTTATTAAAATTTAAGGGAATAACTCAAATCAATAGGAGCTTTACATACAAAAGACAGTCATATCAGTGTTACTTGGACCTCTAGAATGCCAGAAACAACTTCTAGAACCAGTAAGTAGGAAGTAATTAAAGTGACTAAATTATAACTATGTGAACTCACAATCTTCCCCCACCACCATCCCCTGTGAGCACTGGGATTATAGGCATATGCACCAAACCCGGCCTTATTAAGAACATTTACTTACACTAGAGTGTGTGACAAATCGAATAAAACCAATCACAAATTTAAAGGGGGAGGGGGTGGCTATTGGCAGGACTGGACCAAAGACACAGAAAATGAAAACAGACACTGCTCTGCCACTCCAGTGTTAGGAAACCACCTTCCCCCCTGAGAACCCTAGGAGGCAGCAACTTTAGCCAGCACACTGCACAATGCATCCCCAGCAGGTCCAGCAGCCAACACCAGCGTACAGGGTGAACCCTGCCCCCCATCCCCACCTCTGCTTCGTTTCCCTCTTCTCTTTCAAATGTGTACAGTTTCTCTGTATAACCAGAACTTGACTGTCATCACCTGGGTCAGGACACCCATCAGGAAGCCCTCCCTGCAAAGGCTGAGGATCTCCAGCCGCAGGTTTCACAAAGCAGGGAACATAATTACACCGCAGATTGTGCAGGGCTGACTTCTATACCTGTCATTACCCAGTGAACTATGAGGCAGTAGAGTGCAGGGGAAAGCCTCACCCTCCTCGCTTTCTCACTAACACCAAGGCAGCACACTCCCAATCGACTTTCCATCACACACAGGACTTGGCAACCTTGTCATGCTTATTGGTGCGTGGGCTGCCGCCATAAGAATATACTGAGGCTATTTGGAGGCTGACGAAATATGCAGACTTCAAGGGAGAAGGTGAGCATAATGAGTTCCCCACTGAGAACGGTGGGGACCCAAACAACCAGCTTTCACTTCCATTCAGGGCAGGGATAAGAAGTACTGTGGCCATTCTCTAGAAGGAGCAGGTCCTAAAGCAGTGGTTCTCAACCTGTGGGCCATGACCCTTTTGGGAGTCAAACAACCCTTTCACAAGGGTCGCCTAAGCTCATCTGCATATCAGACAGTTACATTACAATTCATAACAGTAGCAAAATTACACTTATGAATTCACAACAGAAATAACTTTATGGCTGGGGGTCACCACATGAGGAACTATATTAAAGAGTCGCAGCGTTAGGAAGGTTGAGAACCTCTGTCATAAAGACTTGACCTCAGTGATACTCTCACTATTATCTTTGTTTTGAAGACAAGGATTCTGAGGCCAGCTTGGTGGTTGCACACCTGTAATCCCAGGACTCAGGAGGGAGAAACGGGGGGATTGTGACCTCAAGGTCCTCTCTCTCTTTCTAAACATTTATTTTTATTTTCTGTGTATGAGCGTCTTGCCTGCATGTTAGTGCACCACATGAGTGCCTGGTGCCCAAGGAGGACAGAGGAGGGTGTCTGCTCCCTTGAAACTGGAATTACATGGTTGCGAGCTGCCACGTGGACCCTTGGAATGGAAGAAAGAACCCGGGTCCTCTATAAAGGGCAGCTCTTAAGCCCTAAGGCATCTCTCCAGCAGAAGGCTCTCAAGAGAGAGGGGGAGCAGGAGGAGGTGGAGCACATAGGGTGTGGCAGTACACGTGTTTAATCTCAGGATTCTCTAGGCAGAGGCAGGTGGCTGTGAGTTCCAGGCCAGCCTGGTCTACATAGTAAGTTCCAAGGCTGAGAGGAATACAGTGAGACCCTGTCTCAAAAAAACAAAACACAAAAACAGACAAGGGCAGGAAAGCTTGGAGCCATTTCACTGGCTTACCTGATGTCCTCATAGGGAGCAGCAAAATGGGGCTCTATCTTAGGTCAGGCCAAATTTATTTTATTAACCACTGACACAATGCCTTACTTTTCTACCCTTCTTCAACAGCAATTCAGATGAGAAGCAAATGTCGTTGGGTTACAACGACAATCTGCCATGCCCACAGGATTATTCAATGTATTGAGACAAATCCTGGGACTCCATAACATCGTCTCCACAGCCTCTGAACAGCAACTACAGGGGACAGGTCACAGGGGACAGGTCACTCACCCGCTTATCCCATATCCGTACGTCACCATCATGGCTAGTAGCAAGGTAGTTAGCGTTTTTTTTATTCCATTTGACCTGGGAGGCACCAGCTGCAAAGAAAAAACAAAACAAAACATGGGCAGCATGCCACTGCCCTCAGTGCTTTCCTGGGCAGAGTGAAGCATGTCCCGGGGAGCTGGGTAATGAGCTCTGGTCCAGTAGGCATAGAATCCTTCCAGTTTCTATGACTGCTCCGGCTCTGCCAGTACAGACAAAAAGAAGCTGCAAATAAGTGAGTTAACACATGGAGGGACAAGATCGCAGTCGCCTGCGGAGAAAATAATCGCTAACGGAAAATCCACAGGTGACTCTGAGCACAATCAGCAGGCTCAAGGAGCGCCTTACGGGAAAGGAGGGGAGTAGCCTGGTTGGTGAAGGACTTGTCACAAGAATCTGACTCCCGGGTGACGCAGAGAAGTCTCACTCTGATCCCTTCCCACTCTATTTTGTCATTGGTGTTTTTGCATAATAGTCATGGAGAAACACGGACTCAAGCTTAGAACCAGCCCCGGTTTGGAGTTCGACTCTCAAAGGTTCTACAGGACAGCCCACTCTTTCGTTTGCTTGTTTTTGAGACGAGACCTCACTATGTAGCTCTGGCTGGCCTGGAATTCACAGAATTCTGTGCATCGCCACACGGGCTCCACACATCCCTCTTGACTCTCATCTCCCCGTCAGTCCAGTTAGCTGTGGCCACTGGCACTGTGCTCATGAACTCAGGATGACGTGAGTTGGCCTGGAGCTCACCAATTAGGCTAGGCTTGCTGGCCAGTGAGCCCCAGGGATCCTCCTGTCTCTGCCTCCCTAGATCTGGGATTATAAGCACACATCACCACACCAAGCTTATTTTACATGAGTTCTGAGGGGTCAAACTGAGGTGCTCATGCTTGGAAGGCAAACATCCAGCTCTCAGAGACTCTCTCTGTGTTTGTGTGTGTGTGTGTGTGTGTGTGTGTGTGCGCGTGCATGTGAGAGAGAGAGAGAAAATACATAATAAAATATTTGAAGAAGTAATATGACATCCAGATTTAGCTTCTGAAGCAAGCCTCTTGCTACATGGAACTTAGAATTCCACCCAGCCATGGTGGAGCATGGGCCGTGGGTAGTCAGAGCTGTGAGAAGGATGCATAGGAAGGACGAGGAAGACAAGCCGGAGGATGCACACTTACCTACGGCAGACAGTGCAACAGCAGGTTTCCTTGTGTCTCTGAAACAGACAAACCGGAAGTCAAATGCCTGTTTTGTTACATCTACAGCCAGACAGTGGGATTCACCCTCTGCTCAAAATTATTTACTCTCCTCTAGGGAAATTTGGACTTAACATTGTTTTGAGGACCCTTAAAAACAGGTATAACAAGAGACCAGTTGTCAGACACTTCAAATAAGATAGACCTGGGTTTCAAATCATTCAAGTGAGTCTACAGAAACAGATCACGTGATTCAACACGGCCTGAGTAACCCATTTGTGGCAGGAGAGAAAGCCATAAGAATCAGAACCCTGTGCTGGGCTTAGGTGCTTGCTTTTAAGTCTAATATTCAGGAGTCAGAGGCGGGTGGTTTTTCAGTTTTTCGAGACAGAGTTTTTCTACCTAGCCTGGTCATCCTGGAACTTGCTCTGTAGACCAGGCTGGCCTTCAACTCAGAGATCCACCTGCCTCTGCCTCCTGAGTGCTGGGATTAAAAGTATGCACCACCACTACTGGGCTTTGCCTGAGAAATTTTTATGTGATCCTGGGGTTCACAGGTTTACACAACACCTCAGATTTATTCTGTGTTTGATTGTGGATTAATTTTTAGGTCACTGAATGTTCAGAAACCTTTTCTTGTTGCCAAATGTTCTATGACCCCCAACACACACACATTCAGATGTGACTTAAATAACTGAAGAAGGAATGTCAGCTCAGTGTCCTTTTTGTTTGCTTGTTTTGTTTTGTTGATTTCGTTTTTATTTGGGGAGAGGTTGTTTTTTTTTTAAGTCAGAGTGTCTCTGTTGTAGCCCTGGCTGTCCTGGAACTAGCTCTGTAGACCAGGCTGGCCTCAAACTCAGAGGTGACACAGGGTGGCACAAGCCACTATGCCTGGTTAATTCAGTGTCTTAAAATAATGAATACTTGCTGTATGTAAATAAGGTGTGCTCCCTAATCCTGCTCCCCAGCTCCCTGAGGACTTTTTATTTGCTATTTATCTCCTCTTCACTTCTGGATTGCATGCTTTTCCCTGGTGTTGTCCTTATACCCACAGGCTCTAAGGGCTGGTCTGCAAGTAAGGTGGCCACATTTGGTCATGCCAGGTACACACATCTTACTGCCTCAGAACGCTTTTGCTGGTCTGACTAGACTGTTTTCCCTCCATCTCTGGCTTGTCATCTGTCTACACTCCCAGCTGGCAAGGTGAAACAACCCAAAGTTATTGCCGTGCGGGAAGCAGTGACCCGGCAGAGAGAGAGCCTCCAATACAGTAGAGTCTACAGACGGCCCCCTCAGAATGGCCAGCTCTAACCAGCAGCAAAAGCAGCACTGTTCCTAGACAAGCCAGACCTAAGGCTGGGAGCTCCTTTAGCTTTGCTTTATGAGGTGCAACTCTGTGAGGAGGCCATTAGCCCCGCTTTGACAGCAGGGAAACAGAAGCCTCACAAAGAGCCAGTGAGAACTAAGCAGATGTCTTAGCAACTCATCACTTGCCACCTGAGCAGACCAGCTCGACTTGTAAATGCCAGCATCTGCTACTTTGCCAATGGCATTCGCCTGGCCTCTGAGGATTGCTTTGCGGAACTCCAACAAGCCTGAAGAGCCAGGGAATTCAGACTTCTGGGAGCAGCTATGACTGCAGTACCCTGCTTCCTGGGCCCTCAGTGGGACACAGCTAAGGAAGGAGTTTCCCACCAGAGACCGATGCTCCCCAAGAAGACTAAGCCCTATGGTAGCACCCAGGGAGGGTGTGCCTGCTCTTCAGAGCCTTCCAGCTCTGTCTGTCTTCTCCATCCCTGGCAGCTCTTCTCTTACCTCTTACTATACCTGCACTCAGGTCCTGGTCCCAGAATCTGCATCCACAGGAATCAAACTAAGATACTCGCTTCTAACAAAGTTTCCAACTATCCCCCGACCAAGTGGCTACGTCTCTTCATTGCTCTTACTTGATATCCCAGATGTAGATGTAGGTGTCCACAGAGCTGGTGACCAGGAGATCTGGCTCAAATACTGCCCAATCCAAGTCACTGGCAGACAAAATAAACAGAATGACAGAAAGACAAAACTTCAATGTCCGGTTCCAAAACACTAACGAATCCAGTCTCTAGTGTTTTCATAAGGCCTTTACAATGTGCTTCCTAACACGACTTGGGGACAAGGCACTAAAGTTCTTTGTGGATGAACAAGAGTTAACTGAGCTCAGAAAAAGCTCGGGCCCTTCTCTCTAGAATCGCCAGCTGTAACCCTGCCTGTTCCTGAAAAGAAATGGGACATTTCAACTTAAAACATGAACACAGGCAAACGCTACAGAGCCACAGTGAGGTTCTGTTGAGCCTGTCTTTTTGAGTTCTGACTTAGAAAAAGCATAACTTTTCCTTTTCTTTTTTCTTTCTATCTTTTTCTAAGCATGCTTTTCCCTAACACTTTTCTCTGAAGTTTCCCCCCACACCCACACACACACACACACACACCATCGTGCGGCTGACCCTCCCCCACTGTCATGTGGCTGACCCTCCACACAGATTTAACTCAAACAGCATGGCCTTTTCTCTTTCTCTTCTCCATCTTCTTCTTCCAGGCAGCTGCGAGAGCTACACATTATCACTCTGGAGTTTTTCTTTTAAACTCTATTAACTTAAATTGTCCTTAAGCTTTAAAAACAGTAACAAACAAAACATAAGCTCCTTCCCTCTCCTAACAAACAAAATATACAAAACCCACCTCTCTTCCTCTCTCTGCTCTCTCTTTCCCTCTCCCCTTTCTCTGAAAAAACAGTCAAAACAAAGAGGAAACATACAAAGTTTCTTCTGAATTATCAGCCAGTAACCCAAGCCCCATTAAGCAATGGCAAACTTGTTACTTCTTGCCTGTTACCCTCAGTCCCAGGAAAGGCAGTACTCGGCAGAGACTCTGCACGCACACTAAGAAACTCAGTATTCAGCAGACACTCTGCGCACACAGCATCTAACCTTTCCTGTCTCTTCCATTTCATCTCTCCAGCCCTATTCTCCCTGCTACTGCTCTCCAGAAAAGGGAAATAGAGACCCAGAGGATCAAGGGTCACTCTGGAAAGCCCCATGTGAGAGGCAACCACATGATGCACTTTCTGTGAGGTGGTCCTCGGCTGCTGCTGGCGTATCCTTGCACTCCTGGCCACTAAGGACCTTTAACAGAGGGATTCTGTTTCATAACAACTTCTCCTTCCTGCAGCGAAAATCAGCCCTGACCCTGTACTTTGTACTGTAGCCAAGTCTTCTGGGATTCGGGTTATGCTTTCTAGATTTTAACTGGCTCCTCTCAAGGTTATCTGTCGGCCCTTTGCCTCAAAGACTGAGGCCTTGGCTACTCAGGGTGAATGCAATACAGTGTGCCATGCACGGGAAGAGAGTGAAATCCTAAGGTCACTCATCACAGGACTGTGACAAGGGGACAGGCCAAGAGCTGCCCAGGGCAGTGCCTACCTGATCACCCGGGTGTGGCCTTGTAAGGTTGTGCCCACTTCCCCGCTGCCGTCTTTCCACTTATAGAGGTCAACCCGTTGATTGCTCTGAGAGGAAGCAAGGGTGAGAAGACAGTGGGCACATGCACCGGGAAGTTTCCACCCCAACTGCTTAAGGTAAAGAAGATGAAGCCATTTAGAAGCCATCTTGTGTGGCAGAGATTCTACGGGTTAAACTCAAAAAAAAAAAAGTCCAGGAAGAGCTGAGGCAATGGCTCAGTCAGTGAAGTGGTCGCCACGCAAGCATGAGGACCTGAATTTGATGCCCAGCACCCACATACAAGGCCGGGTGCAGGATCTCTGTGCTGGGGAAGTAGAGAGAAGAGAATCCCCGGGGGCCACTGGCCACCCAGCCTAGCCAAATCTGTGAGCTCCAGGTTCAGTGAGAGACCCTGTCTCAAAAAATAAGGTAAAGATGGTTGAGGAAGATGTCCCACACTGACCTCTGGCCTCTACACACATGTGCACACATGCAATCACATATACACACATGAACACATAACCACATGTACACACACAAATAATAATAGTCATAAATGGCCAGGCATGGAAATCTACAGTTGCTCTAGAGAAAATAATGATGACAAAGAATCTGGAGAAAGATTCCAGAGATGAAGTAGCCCAAAATCTTTTCGGGGAGGGAGGAGAAGTCTCTCAGAAAACAAAAAGAAGCTACGTATAAACCCTGGGGAATTCACATACAGATAGGCACTCACAATCTGCAGAGGTTAGCCAATGCAATGAACTCCAGTCAGGAAAGAATCCCACCCTTGGAATGGACGAGATTATTTTCATTTTCATTTACTTTATTTTTAATTACCTGCATGTGGGGAAGGAGGCAGGTGCGTGTGAGTGCAGGTGTCTACATAGGCCAGAGGAGGGCAGAGGTCCCTGGAGCTACAGATACAGGCAGCTGTGAGCCACCCAAGGGGGTGCTAGGAACTGAACTCAGGTCCTCTGAAAAGGCAGTACTTGCCTTTTTTTTTTTTCTTTTCTTTTTCCTGAGACAGGGTTTCTCTGTTATAACTCTGGCTGTCCTAGAACTCACTCCGTTCAAACTCCCAGAGTTTGCCTCTGCCTCCCAAGTGCTGGGATTAAAGACACGCACCACCATCGCCAGGCTAGTACTTGCTCCTAACTGCTGAAACATCTCTCCAGCTAGTGGATGAGGTTTGGATGAGGTGTGTTGCTAATGAAGGTAACGCACTACACATAAAAATGAAGACATCTACTTGCTTTACTTTAAATATCTGGATTCAGAAATACAGAAAAATACAAAGCCTGACAAAGATCAGGAGGAGGCAAATTATTTATACACATACATATAAAGCCTGCAAGGCAACTTGCCTTTTCTTTCAGAAACATGCAAACCTCTCTCTTTTTTTAAAGACTTATTTATTTTTATTATATGTGTATGAGTGTTTTGCCTTCATGTATGTCTGTGCAGCACATGAATGTGTGGTGCCAGTGAAGACTAGATGAGGGTTTCAGATCTTCTAGAACTCAAGTTAGAGACAGTTATGGTTGTGAGCTATCATGTAGATACTGGGAATAGAACCTAGATCCTCTAAAACCTAGATCACACAATGATCTTAACCACTGAGCCATCTCTCCAGCCCCATAAACCTCTTTATTTTTACTGAGCAATGAAAACTATATTCTCTTCTCCGTGTAAGACAAAGACTTGCCAGCTCTCAAAGACACATTTAAAAGATGACACTCCTTAAATGAACTCACAGAAGCTGCAAAATAGTGTGCGAAGCTGTCGTGAGGATTCCACTGCACAGCTCCAATGTCCCATTTGCTCTGGCGGGAGATTTTCCGGTGACCTTCAAAAGGGGCATCTAGATTGACGATGTACAGGAATCTTCGGCTAGAACAACATCAGCATTATAGCAATTCAGCAACAAAACAGCATGCACATTAAAATAGAGAAGCAAATTCAGAGTTGTGCGCAATTTGCAAACAGTGTTCCAAAAACTCTCAAATATACAATGCAGTTACCTACTCTGAAAGGCATACAAGTGGTAAGTGTAACCCAAGCTGATGGTCAAGCAAAAGGGAACAGTATCCTTGTGAGAGCTACTGCCATAGTTGGCCTTCACTACCCATATCCACTCATGAGAGTGTCTGCTCCCTCTATTCAGCTCCAACCTGCTCCTCTTCCAGCCTTTCCCAATGCCCTGGCTAGGGCTGCTTTCCACTCCCACGTTAATCCCTCTGCAGGGTCTACATTTCAATTGTGTTTTCTCTACCAGAAGGTTACCAAATGTTAAGGCTCTTGTCTCAGTTCACCAAGTATCTGCAAACTACACAATATCTAGAACACCTTTGTAAGACCAGTATCATGAGGCAGAGGTTTACACTCAATTAATGTGTTAAATACATTATTACTGGGCTAAAATCCTGTAGGAAAATCGCAAATTCCTCTGCAAGTCTACTACCCAGAAACAAAGCCAGATCTATCAGGAAGAGTACTAATGACCTAAGAAAAAGGAGCAACGATTAAAATAACATAGTAAGTATGTCAACAGTAAGTTAAGTGTCAATCAATATAAAGAATCTGAAAAATAAGAATGTTTTGTTTTGTTTTTAAGAAATAAAAAAAAAAAAATGTGTCATCTGTGAATTAACATCCCTGCAATAATCTGGCATCAATTTTTAATTAGCAAACATGCTAAGCCTCTGGGTATCAATGAGGATCAATAAATTAAAGAAAAAAGATCAACAGTCCTTGCTTAGAAAAAGCATGGAAAATTCTAGGGAGTAGCAGAGACTCTAAAGAGGGATGATGGTTTTAAGGGAGAAGAAGGGTAGCAGAGAACACACAATCCACAAAGCTTCTGGAACTTCTAAGGAGGTCAGCACAAATGGAGATCTAGACAGGAAATCACCTACTCTTGCAGTAGGCAGGGTGGTACCTTCCCATTGGAAGGAAAAACTGTTCACACTACAAGCTTTCTCCATGAGCTCAGAAGCAGTGCAGAACATCGAAGAACAGCAGAAAGGGGGCTCTTCAGAATAGACACTGGTGACTAAACGGGTGTTATGATCTTCATTCCCCCATCCCCAAAGCCCTACCAAAATATAGTTAAAAAAAAAAAAGAAGCCACAAGGCAAAGACAATCGGAGGGGAAATGAAAAGCATATGGGCGACTGGTAATGAGTAACAGCAGATAACAAGCCCAAGGGCCGAAGACAGGAAGTATCTCAGAACCAAGCTAATCCGAGGTGTAGGACCCGGTGGCACCTTCTCAAGGCAAAGAGGAGGAGGACTGGAAGACAAAAGCAGAGCAGAAAAAAACAAAAATTGTCTAAAAGCACGTAAATGGTAATTTCATTATTTTTTAAGGGGGGAGGGGCTGGACGAGCATGTACAACTGCACGCACAATTGGAGGCCAGAAAAAGAGCATCCTCCTCAGCCAGGTGTGAAAGTGCACACCTTTTAGAGGCAGAGGTAGAGGAAATCTCTGAGTTCAAGGCCAGCCTGGTCTACAAAGCACATTCCAGGACAGCCAGGGCAACACTGAGAAACCCTGTCTCAAATAAATAAATTAATTAATTAAATAAATTAATAAATAAATAAATAAATAAATACATAAATAAATAAATGGGTGGGTGGGTGAATGAATGAATGAATAAATACATACATACATACATACATACATAATTTTTAAAAAGGAAAAAGTGTATCCTCTTCTATCATTCTCTGCCTAGTCCTTTGAGGCAGGGTCTCTCCCTGAAATGAGCCTTTACGTTTTAAATAGTAATTCAAGCCTTTGAAAGTTCTTGAAAATTAAGAAAATCTCACAGAGGGGCTAGAGAGATAAGCTAGCAGTTAAGAGCACTTGTTGCTCTTCCAGAGGACCTAGGTTCAGGTCCCAACACCCACATGGTGGCTCAGAACTGCCTGTGACTCCAACTTCAGGGAATCTGACGCCCAGTTATGGACTCTGAGGGCACCAGGCACACACATAGTGCACATATATATAAACTCATAGATAGTTTTTTTAACTTAAAAAAACAAACAACCCACTTACTGCTTTTGCAGAGGAGCCAGGTTTAGTTCCCAACACCTACATTAGGAGACTCACCACCACCTATAACTTCAGTTCTAGGAGTTCGAATGCCCTGTGGCTGCTGTTTGCACCTGCACACACAGATGCACATGAATTCAGCCAGGCACGAATGCATACAAACAAATAAATAATGAGAAATGTGTCTTAAAGGAAATCTAATAAAAGGGTTGGAAGTGAGTACTAAAAACTCTTAGATTGTGGGCGGTGGTGGCGCACGCCTTTCATCCCAGCACTTGGGAGGCAGAGGAGGCAGGCTGGATCTCTGAGTTTGAGGCCAGAATGGTCTACAGAGTGAAGTCCAGGACATCCAGGGCTACACGGAGAAACCTTGTCTCGAAAAATAAAAACAAAACAAAGCAAAGCAAAGCAAAATGAAAACTCTTAGAATGAAAAACAAAAAATGAAGAAGGCCAGAAAAGAATCCATATAGGAGAATGAATACAACTATAGAAATAGAAAACAGAGAGGAAAAAGTATCAAAACTATTATCAAAACAGAGCAGGAAAAATGTCCCAAACTAAAAGACACATACTTCAGACTGGAAGGACCTTCTAAGGTCCTAAATAATGCCATAATCAGAATGATGGTTTCATGAGTATATATATTTGTAAACTTATTTGAGCTATTCACTTCAGATTAGTATAGCCCATATATCTTACTACATACATTTTAAAATTCTTTTTTCCCTTTTATTGAAAATAGATTCTTTTCTCATACAATATGCCCTGACTATAGTTTCCCTTCCCTCTACTCCTCCCAGTTCCTCCCTTCCCCTCCAGATCCACCCTCTTTCTGTCTCTCATTAGAAAGGAACAGGCATGCTGGGTGGTGGTGATGTACATCTTTAATCCCAGCACTTGGGAGGCAGAGGCAGGCAGACAGCTGTGAGTTGGAGGCCAGCCTGGTCTACAGAGTGAGGTCCAGGACGGCCAGAGTTACCACAGAGAAACCTTGTCTCGGGGGAAAAAAAAACAAAAAACAAAAACAAAAAATGTTAACTTATACCCAACGTGGATTCAGCCAGATCTATCAGTGTATTTGGAAAATGGAAACAATCAAAAGGCATGGCTCAAAGATAGTCAAGAATGTGCTCCTGGGCAGTGGATCGGAGAGGGGAAAGTTGAGGGAGGCAGACACTGCTGCTCTGCAACACGGGCTTTATAGCACTACTTGAGTTCTAGACGGTAAACCATGTACACAGATTTCCTCAAGAACGAAACAAGGAGGCAATGAATGATGCCGCACACCTCAAGCCACTGACCTGCACTCTGAGTGAGTGAACTGTGTGATATGTTGGTCACATCCTAATAAAGCTGTTTTGTAAGAATGCCTATTTTATTATTCGCCTGTGTGTCTATGTTGGGGGTGTGTGCATGTGTGAAGTCGCCACTGGCTATCTCCTTCAAGGCTCCCTGCCTTCTTTTTTAAGAACTTACTTTATTTTAAGCTGCGTGTGTGTGTGTGTGTGTCTGTCTGTCTGTCTGTTGAGGGGGGATTTTCATGTGAATGCAGGTACCCAAAGAGGCTAAAACAGGGTATCAGATCTTCTGAAGCTGGAGTCACAGGCAGTTGTGAGCTACCCAATGTGGTTGTTGGGAACTGAACTTGGGTCTGCTGCAAAAGCAATATATACTCTTAATTGCTGAGCTATTTCTCCATAGCTCTACCTATTTTTTTAGAGACAGGGTCTCTCACTGAACATGGGGCTTGCAGGTTCAGTTAGGCTGTCTGGCCAGTGAGATCCAGGTATTCTGTCTCCACTTCCCCAGAGCTGGGGCTACAGCATGTGCCATGCTCACCCTTTTTATAGGTCCTGAGGGTCAAGCTCCAGTCGTCATACTTGCATAGCAAACACTTTTGCCAGCTGAGACTCCCCAGTCCTAATTCTAGTTTGCTTTGTTTGGTTGGTTTTTGATTGGTTGGTTGATTTTTAAGTGATCAAGAAATTAGAACAAGAAGATAGAAACATCGTCATTTCGTTATCTATGAGCTCAGTATGAGACAAGAAAATAGTATCACTTGGAGCTGGAGAGATACGTCAGCAGTTAAAGCACTCCCTTCCCTTCAGGTGTTGGTCCACAATACCTATACTAGACAGCTTGCAACCACCCATAACCCCAGTTCCAAGGTATCTGATGATGTCTTCTAGCCTCCATAGGCACCCCACATATAGCATACATGTGCATTCACACAGAGACACACATGCTTGTGAGCCATATAAATAAAAATAATTTTTTAAATATCAATAATGTTTCTAGGAAAGCAGTCATTAATAAGAGGAAAACTTTTTTTCATTGTATATTCTTTTGAACTATATAAATATTTGATATGAGTTTTAAAAGTAAATTAAACACAACTTCAAAACAAAATAAAGCTAATAAAGAAAACACTTTTACTGACTTGTAAATAGGTTCATAAGCAACTCAGGAGGCAGGGGCAGGCAGACCTCTGTGAGTTCAAGGCCAGCTTGGTCTACAAAGCGAGTTCCAGGCCAGCCAGGGTTACAGAGTGAGACTCTGTCTCAAAAAAATAAGCAAACAACCAATAAAGATACTGAAAATAGAGCTAAATTTGAGAGGGAAGGGCAGTAATCCCAAATAACATGAAAGTGAAGGGGTCTCTGCCCATTAACTGTATTCTGGCTCAACACTAGGGTTATTAACAAAGGTTAGAATCTTACAGTTTTTGAGGAAGAAAATCATGTAGTTCAATTCCTTCCTGATGGAAGTAAACTGCTTTTTGAGGGTTGGCAAGATGGCTCAGTGGGTAAAAACATTTGCCACAAAATCTGATAACCTGAATTCAATCCCCAGATCTTATAGTAGAGGAATTGATTCCCCGAAGTTGTCTTCTCACCTCCACAAATGCACCATGGCACACATGAATGCACACACACACACACACACACACACACACGAATAATAAATCACTTTTTTAATTCAGGAGAAAACCAAAATCAAGTCAGGTAAACCGAATAAATGCCAGAGCTCACTGCATCATCAAACTAGAACCCAGGGCCCCTTGATCCTCCTAATCACCTCTTTCATACTAGACTGATTCCTTAAAGAGACTGTATGATAACAAGGAATCTGCAGTCTCAAGGCCAAACTACCAATCACTAAAATATGAGTTCATTGCTTACCTGTGAGGGACTGCGAAGAATCCCTGTAAGTGCCCTGCGAAGAATCCCTAGATGCTCTCTAGGATGTGAGCACTAAACTCTTTCATAGTCCTCAAACATAAGGATATTTTCCAATTTCCCAGAAACTTGTAACAGACAAACTCTGAAAGCTCACTTACCCAGAAAGCACAGCATGTTGCCCAAGACAGTCCACAGACATGGCAGTTGCCTATGAGAAAGAACACAGTTTCAGTTCTGCCAGCAAAATAGCCAGGGGAGAAGACAGACGTACCTTTGGCTCTTCTTCCTCTCTCAGGAAGTTCCCAGCTAATGATGATCAATTATCAGGGATTAGTTCTCTGCTGTGGATACTTTAACCTTTTTAGTTTAGTTTAGTTTAGAACCTTTGTAGTTCCCACCTACATCTCACATTCACTTAGACATGACAGCTTCTGTTACACACACACACACACACACACACACACACACACACAGCGGGACTGTACAACACAACCAAGACACACTCTAAATTGTGAAGACAGAAGTTCTAAGGTCCACAGAGACTCTAACACAGAGCAAGAAGCAGCTACTAAGCAGAGTCTCTTCCAAGAGAACCTAACCTGGGACACCACTACCTATATACCCACAAAATACACCCATTCCTTTCCATAGCGTGTGGAACTGTCTTGAAGCCACACGTCATATTATTCACATGCCATCCCTGCTGAGCCGATGGTTTTATTCTTAATATCTTAAGCTATTTTTTATTATACGGGATTATGTAAGGCCATTTCCATGCAAGTTCATAATGTACTTTAAGCATATTCCCACACATGCCCCTCTACCCCACTATCCTCCAGGTTATATTCTTGTTACTAGTATGTCCCGTTCACATTCAATCCAAAATTCCACCTCCCGGTTCCTAGCGAGCACCATCGTCATGATTCAATGCCTCATCTCCAAAAGACTGCACAAGTCTAGTGAAAGTGAGGCATGTGGTTGACTTGGATCCTGGCAGTACAGCCTTAATTGTCACATGTGTGTCATCTATTTGGTCACTAAATGCTCTAAGTTCTTTCCAAGACAGCATGCTGGAAGAGTCTTTGTGAGTGCTGCCACAATCAAAACTACAAATGGTCAACATAAATCCCTCTCTCACTGTCACTGGCTTTACTAGGGGTTTTCTCACACTTGTCTACCACTCAAAAGACATGTCATCCATGATACTGGAGACATGAAGCCAGAGTGCTCTCTATCCCAGAGGCTGGAGAGTGATTAAAATGCATCCTTCATATTACCCTAGAGTCCTGGGCAGAGAGAAGCCTGGCTGCAACGATGCCATGCCATCTCTAGAACTTTTCTGTGCAATTTACAGATTAAAGAGGGCAAGATGGTTTCTCCTACAGGAACAGAACCTTTCTAGAGGGCGTCAGGTGGCTGACTCTAGGCTTTTGAAGCACTCGCCTTCCCCCTGTTGTACAAGGCTAATTAAACACTACACTAGCTATAGCTACCAATGGTTTACTGCTGTGACTAAGGTGCCAAACCAGTTAGCCTTAAGATAATGAAATCTGAACAACCTAAGTATCCATCAGAAGATGCATGGAAGATAAACAAAACGTGGTCAGCAACACAATGGATTTTTACTCAGCCTTTAAAAGCATGGAAATTCCAACAGCTGCTACAACGTGAATGATTCTTAAAAGATTATACCAAGTGAAAAATACCAAACGAGACCAGTTTAAGATGATTCCACTTAAGACATATGTGGAGGTTTGAACGAAAACTGTCCCCATAAGCTCCTGTATTTAAACACTTGGTCCCCTGTTGGTGAGACTGCTTGCGAAGGTTATGGATTCTTTAGGAGGTACAGTCTTGCTAGAGGAAGCAACTCACCAGGAGCAGGCTTTAACCCTCACCCTACTTCTAGTTCTCCCTCTGCTTCCTGTGTGTGGTTGAGATGTGATCTCTCAGTTTCCTGTTCTGGCCCTCATACTCTTCTGCCATTATGGACTCTCCCTCTGGAACCATAAGCCCAAATAAACCCTTTCTTCTTAAAGTTGCCTTTGGTCGTGGTGTTTTATTACATCATCATCAACAACAACAAAAATAAATAACACAGCAGGAAAGCTCATAGAAACAGAAAGTAGAAGCTGACAAGGTTGGAGGGTGATTATTGTTTAATGGGATGATGAAAAGTTAGAGGGGAGACAATTGGGCAACTTAATCACATTGGCCATTTAAACTAGTCTGGAAGCTAGAAAGGAGAGGGGAGTCCCTACGCCACCTAAGAAAGTGAAAGGGGTCACAGGGCAAAGACCTGAACGTGCCCTCTGGGAACTGAGAGTAACCCCTCAGTAACAATCAGTAAGGATGCAGGGATTTCTGTCCTAGAGCCCTAGAGACTGGATATTGGAAACCACCTGAACAAGCTTGGAAGTGGATTCCTCTCAAGCGAAGCCTCCAGCTGAAAACAGCTCAAAGATGCCTTGATTGTGGCAGTGAGGTACTGAACAAAGAAACCAGCCATGCAGTGCCTGGACTTCCAACCCACAGAAGTCTGAGCTAATAAATGGGTATTGTTTTATGTTGTTAAATTTGTAGTATGCAGTATACAGTAATAAAACATGATCTGGCAACAATACCAAAGTACCATGCATTTTGTCTCAGGAGTCCTACCTCTAGTATCCACCTCAAAACACAGCAAATGTTTTCTGAACAGAGCTGTTTACTTACAACGTTAGTATCCATATCTAGACAATGGAATATTCTAGTAGCATTGTGTGTGTGTGTGTGTGTGTGTGTGTGTGTGTGTGTGTGTATGTGTTTTGTTTTTTGTTTTTCAAGACAGGGTTTCTCGGTTGCAACTCTGGCTGCCCTGGAACTCACCACATAGACCAGGCTGGCCTTGAACTCACAGCGATCTGCTCATCTCTGCTTCCCAAGTGCTGGGATTAAAGGCGTGCACCACACAGCCCAGCTTCTAGTAGCATTTTAAATAACATGAAAACGCATCAAAACTGCAAATATAACATAAACCACTAATTAAGGGATCTTTTACAGTTACACTTTTTTTTTTAACTGGGTACAAACATGCCAAGGTGAGTGTGTAGAGGGCAGAGAGCAACCTGTAGGAGTTAGTTCCCTCCTTCTACCACATGGGTTCCAGTGCCCGAACTCAGGTCATCACTGTGGCAAGTGCCTTTATCCACTGAACCACCTTACCAACCCAGGAAGTTATTTTTAAAAAATTAAAAATTGAAAAAAAAATACCACTGTGTTTGAAGGAACACATGGGAAGATTATGCTGGGTTGCCCCATGAGGAACTGGAGAGAGACTTGAACCATCCTGCCAAGAGAAAAGGGTGATTTGTAGGGGCAGGAGGCTGTGGTCCAAGGCCTTACTACTGACAGGGCACTAGAGGCAAATGAATGAAAGTGCTAAGCAGTTGAGAACAATAGGGTGTGTGGGTTTGAACCCAATGTAAGGGAGGAAAGGGACACTTGCAGTGACTCAGATAGAATTTTCTATCTGCCTGTAAGAAGGGGCTGGCTGCAGATTATGAACAGACTAAAGACACAACTGAGAATGGTATTTTATACCCTGTTAAATTTGAAGATTGAGGACCAGTGAGATGGCTCAGCAGGTAGGTGAGCTTGCCACGCAAGGCTGACAACCTAGCCTACTGTGGAAGGAGAGAACCAACTCCACAAAGCTGTCCCCTGCCCTCCAAATGTTTGCTGTGGCACTCACACACTGCACACTCATACACACACACCAACAGGTAAACATTTTTAATGGGAAGATATCTCTGAACAAGGCCAGAGGGATGATTCAATGAGTAAAAGCAAAAGCACTTGCCATGCAATCCTAACAGCCTTAGTTTGTTACCTAGAACCCAGGTGAAAAGTCAGATATGGTAGCACACATCTCTAATTCCAGCATCCCTATGGTGGTGGCATAGAAAAGAGAGACACTGCCTTAAAAAAAGTGGGAGAACCAACTCCTAAACGGTCCTCTAACCTCCATACCTATATATGCACAGACACATGCACATACACACATGCACACACATACATACACATGTACACACACATGCGCGCGCACACACATACACACACGTACACACACATACACACACAAACACACATATGCACACACACATATACACACAAACACACATATGCACACACATACACACACACATACACATGTGCACACACACACAGACATGCACACACACACACACGTACACACATACACATGCACAGACACACACACAAATAAATCTTTAAAAAAAGAGGCATCTTTAAACATAAAATAAAGTTCTTTTGTTGTTGTTGTTGGTTTTGAGACAGGGTTTCTCTATGTAGCCCTGACCATTCTGGAACTCACTCTATAGACCAGGCTGGCCTCAAATTCAGAAATCCACCTGCCTCTGCCTCCCAAGTGCTGGGAGTAAAGGTGTGTGCCACCATGCTCAGCAAGAGAAAAGCTCTAAGAGCCCTTGTTCCTTCAACTTTAGAAAGGATGGTGGCTTTCTGACACTAACACTTCTATGTCCTTTATAAAATGACAGGGAAGTTAAGTCTCAGAGGCTTGAAGAGAATATAACAGTTTGGAAAAGTCAAATTAGGCAATTGCTAAAAAAAGGACGTCAATCTTACGAGTTTTTAAATGCCTCCATTATGCAAATATCTGTCTTTGTTTAAATTATCATTCTTTCTTATGTTGTACTTTTCTAAAGCAAAACAACAACAACAAAAAGTCTCACTATGCATTCTAGGCTGATCTAGAACCTAGTGTATGTCCCAGGAGAGTTCTGAACTTGCAATCCTCCTGACTCAGCCACCTAAGAGTGCAGACTACAGATGTGTACCACCATGTCTCACTTTGAAAAATCATGTCTTCAAGAACCAACCTCCAAAGGCAGTTATGTTACTGAGCATTTGTTCCTACTGCTCCAAAGATGTGGGCTACATTTTATCAAAAAGAAGAAAGGTTTTATGGCCATTTTCTCAGATATAAAATAGTCTGATGCAGCAGAAAGGGTGTATGGGCTCTGTAATCCATGTCTACCAATTTTATATACACAAATACACACACACACTCACTCACACACACACACACACACACTCACTCACACACACACACACACACACACACACATCTATATCCAGCAAGCTGGGCATGGTGATGCATATCTATAATCCTAATACTTAGCTGGCTCCAACAGGAGGACACAAGTTCAAAGCCAGCATGGGCTATATATAGTAAAAAACACAAAAACGAACAAACAAAACCAAAATGACCTAGCAAAGAAATTAAGACAGGCTCAGAATCAATGATCATTCCCAAACTAAACTCCTTGCTTCCAGGATACAACTTTACTGAGACTCCACTTAAGTTTGGACATGTCTTCCTAGTCTCTCCCCACTCAACTACTTGCTCCCATCCTCTGCACTGTTTGAATGTTTGTCACTTCTTGTCAGGAGCCTACCATCAGCTGTGCTCCCTGTAATCTCAAAACTGCTTTGAAGCTAAATCTGGTCTCGGCTCTGCAGAGTCAGCAGGATTGAGTGCATCCTTGGTGTAGCGTTAAAGCCCACCTCGGAGCTTCCGGTTCATTCCTGTAGCCCATCTCATATCCCTCCCCTCCACATCGTCATTATCCCAGTCATTATGAATTCTTTAAAATGAATTCCTTCCAGCCGTCCAAACTCTGTCTCTCCCTCTCTCCCTCCCTCTCTCACCTCAGGACCTTAACACCAATGGCTTCTTCTCCCTGGAAGACACTCCTGTCCATTCTTTATCTGGCCAACTCTTTGTGTGTGAGATTCCTGAGCGTGAACAGATCAACATGGAATGTCTTCCTCCGTTGTTCCCATCTTATCCGTTTGTTTGCTTGTTTGTTTGAAGGCAGAATCTCACTGAACCCTGGTGCTCACCCTCAGCTAGGCTGGCTAGCCAGCAAGCTCCCAAGATCACCACCTCAGTTCTCGGATTACAGGGGTGCCCCACTATGCCCAGCTTGTTATGTGCGTAGCAGGGATCCAGCTCTTCATGCTTGCACGGCAATTACACAGACCTCCAACTCCCTACCCTTCAGGATTCAGTATAGACTCTTCTAAGGTTTTGCTGGACCATCCCCTCACACACATCTAATACGAGTTAACTGCTTCTGTGTTTCCACAGGACCTAGGGTTTCTCTTTCCCTAGCATCTGAGATACTGTAATGGTTTTTATTTACTAGTGTATTTCCTCCATTAGATTGTAATTTCCTTGAGGGTAAAAATCAATTTGCTAGCACAATGCTAGCACATGGTATTCAATAGCATATCAATTTGATGAGTATCTGGCACTAAAGGCAATTTAAGTCTTAAATGCTATGCTACACAAAAACTTGTACATGAACGTTCATAGCAGCATTACTCACAATACTCCAAAGTGGAAACAACTCAAATGTTCAACAACTGATGAGTGGACAGTGAGATGTTACACACCCATACAATGGACTATTACTCAACTATAAAAATGAATGAGACTCTGACACATGCTACAACATGAATGAACATTGAAAAGCAACTAAGTGAAGGAACTCCGTCACAGAGACTGCACGCGATATGATTCCATTTACATTAAATGTTCATCACAGGCATATCTGTAGAAACATGGTTATCACTAGGGCTAGGGGACAGGGGCCTAAAATGGGACAGCTCAAAGGAACAGATTCAGGTTTGGGTGATGAGTATGTTCTAGAAGGATGGTGACGAGGGGCACACACAAAGACTCATTCAAATGTTCACTTTAAACAGGTGAGGTGCATGGTTAATTAACTACAGTTCAAAGATCCCTTACCAAAGAAAGCTCATGCAGCCGTGTGTGTACATACTTATGATCCCAGCTTTGGGAGGCAGAGGCAGGAGGAACGCTATGAATTCAAGGCCAACTTGTCTACGTAGTGAATTCCAAATCAGCCAAGGCCACCTTGTGAGAACTTGTCAAAAAAAACTCATGCTTTAATATTTTCATATTTAAAAAGACAACAACAGGTAATTATGTACTTAATAAGAGCAAATGGCAGGAATAGGTTGTATTCGAAATCTATTTTGGACTTGGCAATTAAATATTAGCACAAACATAAATGGTTCTGTTAGAAAACTGATCTTGGGCTGAGCATGACCACATATACCTGTAACCTAAGCTTGGAAGGGGGAGGAAAAGAAATCAGGAGTTCAAATCATCTTTAGCTAAACAGTGAGTTCAAGGCCAGACTAGGCCACATAAAACCCTGTCTGAAGGAAGGTGGGGGAGGGAAAGATTTGTCTGCTCATCCTTCCAATCAACGCGATCAGAGCCGGGTCAATTCCTCTAATACCAGTTTGTCATCGCCTGAGCAAAGACCCTAATGAATGGATGATCAGATCTCACAGACTGAAGCCACAAGCTGAAACCCACCGACATAACACGAATCAGACCATTTCACATGACAAGATCCTATCTCTAGATAAATTATAGAAACAGACACTGCTGCCAAAGCTGTCTTTGAGCCATCTTTGTCTAACATGAACTACAAATTACCTAGGGCTCCTGTTCATACGCTCGGCAAGAGAGGTGTTGCTTGGGAAGCCTAGCTCTTTGATACGGGAACATCTCACTTCCCTGCAAATTCAAATGCCACACAGGGGGTATCACTGTGGAAATCACCTCATCCTTGTAGGACTCAGGTTCCTGATTTTTAAAATATGAGGGAAGATAAGACATCATCTAAAGATCTTCCCAGTCTATCCTGTCTCTATAATATCCATTTGTTACTTCCTTAGGTCAGTTTTCCAATGTAATAACAACACATTATTAAGCACTTAAAAAATGTTGGCTACTGTGCTGGTGCTCTGCACAGATGTTTTCATTTAACCCTCACAGATACTCTACAACTGAGGTGTGCAGGAAAGAGGAACCACAGCAGGCCTGAAGCTAGCCTTAGGAAGGCTTCCTTGCAATCACAGCCCTTGGCTGCTGAGAACATGGATTTTAGAAGTGTTCACACCAGCTGCTAAGAACGGCTCTACACTTGAGCGTCTGCTTTCCTCCTGAAGAGGATCTGCACTCTTGCTATATGCTATAGTCTCTAGTTCACCAGGTTCCAAACACTTCGGGCACTGACACTGGAAGAATTAACGTCCTGTGTGACTCCACCATGAAAGGACCCGGGGTTGCTGGGGCTCCCTTCGTCCAGTCTCTACACCCTAGGATTTGGCTCTGGTTTTGCTTTGTACTTTCACTAAACTCACCATGCTGGGGGTGCTCTAGGAAGCCCCTGATACAGGTGCCTAGTGTTTGCCTTGCTTTGTGGATGAAGAGACTGCAGCTTAGAAAGGCAGGAGCTTAGCCAGGATCACCTGGTCCACAGGTGGCATCCTAGCACAGCTCTCTGGCTCCAAACTCTTGACTTTGTGCTAGATCATGCTGTTCACCACTTTTATTGCATCTTTATGTTAAACTTTTTATAAAACAAATAACTCGCCTCTGATTGGCTGTTTAGTTGTGTTGGTTTCAGGTTTTTGTTTTTTGTTGTTGGGGTTTTATTTTGCTTTTTTGAGATAGGGTATCCTATAACCTAAGATGGTCTCAAACTTGCTATGTAGTGGAAGATGACCTTGAACTCCTGACCTCCTGCCTCTGCTTCCCAGGTGATGGTATCACAGACTTAGTATTCATATCTTTAAAAGTCACTTCCACTAACACTAGCCCTATAATGGCTACAGTTTTCAAAATGAACAAACTTCTTTTCCCCTATTTTATTTTTAATTAGGTGACTCTTGGTAGGGGGTTTGTGTATGTGAGCACAGGTACCCATGGAAACCAAAGACCTTGGATCCCCTGGAGCTGGAGTTACAGGCAATTGTGAGCAATCCAGCAAAGGTGCCTGGACCAGACTTTGGTTCTCAGCACCAACATAAAAAGAAGCAGTTCTGTTGGGGCTGGAGAGATGGTTTAGTGTTTAAGAGAATTTGCTGCTTTTCCAGAGGATCTGAGTTCAGTTCCCAAATGGCTCACAACCTCCTGCAACTCTCTAGATCCAGGGAATTTGATATTCTCTTCTGAACTGTAAAGGGATCCATATGCATGTGTGTACAGACACACGTGCATACATGCAGACACACACATACACACAAATCTTTTATTACTATTTTATTTTATGTGTATTTTACTTGGATGTATATCTGTGCGCCAAGTGTGTATCCAGTGCTAGAGGAGGCCAGCAGTTGTTAGATCCCCTGGGGGTGGAGTTACAGACAGTGCGAGCTGCCATACGGGTTCTGAAAACCAAACCTGGATCCTCTGCCCTCCCCCCTTTTTTAACAGTCACATGCTTGTAATCCCAGTGCTAAGGAGGTAAGGAGATCAAGACAGGTGGATGGTTCCTGAGGACCAAAACCCAGGACTGACACCTGGCCTCAATATGCATGTGCACACATACACATATAATACCACACATCCATAACATATACACACATAACATAAACGTACCACATACAAAGAAACACGTGTGTGTGTTTGTTCCCAGGCTCATGTCAAATCAATGCCTAATTTACATACAGGCTGAACCGATGAGACTCACCACATAAAAGAGCTGTGGCAGAAAGCTGAATGACAACTGGCTTTTGAGATTCCTCCCTGCTACAGGGAGCTGTTACTCCATCTAAGAATATTTGGATTGCTTGCCCTTCTACTGCAGTCACTCATCATTCTCTGTGATTGTAAAACCGAGGTGACTTTGAAAGTCAAGATCCTCGTGCCCCAAGCTGAGCCTACCAAGAGCTGAGAAACACTTCCTTGAACTCAAAGAACATACGACAACCGTGTTTGTGGGGCAAACCTGAAGATCTGAGTTAGTTCCCCAGATCTCACAGTGGAAGAACAGAGCTGATCCCCCAAAAGTTGTCATCTGGCCACGCATGTGCTGTGCATGTATACACATGGGTCCCCGGTCCTTTTTTTTTTTTTCTTTTTACAGTGAGATATCGAAGCACATACTTGCAATCCCAGTGCTACAGAGGTAAAGACAGGTGGATTACACACAACAACAACAACGACAACAATAATAATAATATCCAAACAAACCAACCAACCTAGGGCCTCAAGTATGCTAGGCAAGCACTCTCCCAAATAATTTTAAAATTTCTAAAACTTACAATATTTACTTGTGTGTATTGGGAATTGCACTGCATGTGTCACAGTGCCCATGTGGATGGAAGTCAGAGGGCAATTTTCAGGAGTCAGGTCTCTAC
Source organism: Cricetomys ansorgei (assembly GCA_026225945.1). Taxonomy (NCBI): domain Eukaryota; kingdom Metazoa; phylum Chordata; class Mammalia; order Rodentia; family Nesomyidae; genus Cricetomys; species Cricetomys ansorgei. The sequence goes on along the minus strand of JAMJFZ010003163.1, from coordinate 6,375,604 downwards.
TTCTACCATGTGAGCCCTAAGAATCAAACTCAGGTCATCAGTTTAACAGCAAGCGCTTTGGCCTGTGTCTTAGTTACTTTTCGGTTACTGTGACAAAACGCCATGACCCAGGCAACTTATAAAAGAAAGCATTTAATTCGGGGCTTATGGTTTCAGGAGGCTAGAATCTGTGACCACTTGGCCCTCTTTTTCAGGAAGGCAACATGAAGTACTACTGACTTTTTCTTTCTATGTAGTAGAAAGTAACTTAATAAAATAGGTTTCTGCCTCTTGCCAACCATCATCAGAAAAAACAGGCAAATTCACACTATAGAATCTGAAGGAAAAAGAGAAACTCCCACAGGCAGTTAAATTACCCAATTTACTTTGTTCTCCTGCTATGCCAACTGCTGCTTAGGCTTAATTATTTGTTCCTACTTCATAGCACTCCAATATAGGTGTCAGCACCCTCTCTGCGGGTCTCTTCAGTTACATCTCTATAAAGAAAGAGGGGTGAGACTGCCTAGGTTTTCTGTGAGAATTAAAAGATTTATAGATTAGCATCTTCCAAATTAGTAGGCTTAGACACATGATACATGTTCAGTTCTGTCCTGATCCCCAGTGAAAGCAATTAACAAGAAGGGTGACTGCAATATGTTTTTCCCCCCTAGGAGTCTGGCACCTCCCTTGGGAAAGCAGGCCTCACACTGACAATCTGACAGCACCAAGTGTTTCAAGATCCCTTAATCCAAAAAGCCGCGGGTCAAATTCTCCACGGGCACTACTTATCAGAGGGCATGACAGAGCCGAGTGGTAGATGGCGCCTCCACATATTAATCTTCATGGCAAAAGGCAGTGTGGGGTTTTAGAAGACTCATTCCAGCCACTTTACTGTAATCTAGATTTCCCTCACTATAAGTCAACTGCAGTCAGCACTGTGCCTGCACCCAGTAGGAGTTCAGTAAATTCCTACTGAAGGAGGTAGGGCTGAGGGGATGGCTCAACAGTTAAAGCACTTGCTTTTGATCACGAGGGACTCAAGTTCAGATCCCCATAAACTCACACACATATTTGAGGGGCATGGCAGCCCTGCCTGAAATTCTAGCCTTAGAAAGCTAAGATAGGGATCCCCAGAGCAAGCTGGGTACCAAGACTAGCCATATTGGCAAGCTCTGAGCTTGAATGAGAGACCCTGCTTCAATGAATAAGGTGGAAAAGCAATCAGGATGATTCCTGACATCGACCTTGGGCCTACAGCTACATGTACACCCACACACATGCACGCACATATAAAAACATGCATACACACATACATGCACACCACACTCATAAACACTGAAAAAATATCTGTATTAAACAAATAAATAAAAGTCTGGCACACAGAAAATATTCAATAAGTAGCTGTTGAATAAGTGAAAAAAAGAACCTGACAAGAAATGTCCAAGGTATCAAGAAAGGAAGATGTGGTATTTATTATGGACCTATGTGTGACACATTATGAGCTATTAAGAGATGAAGTAGTAAAATGAGTTCTGGAGTCAGAGACTGTGTCCAAATCCCAATGCTATCAGTCACATTCAGGAGGCCTTAGGCAAGTCTCTCAAGATCAGCCAAACAGGGATCAGCTTCCCCTTTTGGTATAAAAGGATAATACCTACTTAGCCTGCATGGCTCTTTCATTAAGTAGAAAAAGGACATGTAGATAGACTGCCTCCCTGGAAGCCTGGTATACGGGAGACTCAGTATAGAAAAAGGATAAAAATGTAGGAATGTAGCTCAGTTAGTACCGTGCTTACCTAGCATGCACAAAGCTCTCATTGCTGCATAAGACTATGTGTGGTGGTGCACACCTATGGGGTAGAGGCAGGAGGATCAGAAGCTCAGGGTCATCCTCAGCTTCAAATCAGGCTCAAAGTAAGCCTGGGACACATGAAACTGTCTCAATAAAAGAAGGAAAAAAAAAAGGCCAGGTGTAGTAGTGGAATGCTATTGACCCCAGGCCTGGGGAGACAGACACAGAGGATCTCTATGAGTTTGAAGCTAGTCTATTCTACATAATGAGTTCCAGGTCAGCCAGGGCTACATATGAGATCCTGTCAAGAAGAAAAAAAAAAAAAAAAAAGTGGGCTGGGGTGAGGGTGATTGCGAGAAAGAGCACTGGCTCCTCCTCTTCCACAGGGCACAAGTGAGATTCCTGGCGCCCATATGGAGGCTCACAACTGTAATGCTAGTTCCAGGGAATTCAGTGCCCACTTCTGGCCTCTGCAGTCACCAGACACACAAATGGTGCACATACAAACATACAGGCAAAACAACCATACACCTAAAATTTTAAATAGGTGCCTTCAAGATAGCCCATAGGGTAAAGATTCTTACTACACATAGCTGTCAACCTGAGCTGGATGCTCAAATCCCACAGTAGAAGGAAATCAACTCCCGAGGGTTGTCCTCTGACCTCTATGCACCCACATTTACCCACATCATACATCACTGTAATAATAAGATTCTTTTTAATTTAAAGAAAGACAGAAAGGAAAAATGCTAAAAATATTCAGACAGTGAAAACTTTTTTCATTTTTAAATTACTTATTTATTTTGTGTGTATGTGAATGTGAGCACGCCATGTGTGCCATGCCATACATATGGAGGTCAGTGAACAATTTGTGGGAGCTGACTCTGTCCTTCTACCATGTGGGTCCTGGAGATGGAACTCAGGTGGCCAGGGCTGTCAGCAAGTATCACTACCTGAGACATTTTGAAGGCTCAGTGTTAACATTTTGTAAAGATATATTTTTATCATGTTTATTCATTGTGTATGCATGTGCCACAACATGTGTATGGAAGTTGGTTCTCTCTTTCTGATATGTGGGTGGGCCATAGGGATTGAACTCAGGTTGGCAGGCTTGGCAGCAAGCGCCTTTACCAGCTGAGCCATAATCCCAACTCCCAATGTTAACAATTTTTGAAGCTTGCCATGTGCCGGTCTCTGTGCCACACGTCTTAAACATGTGGCCTCATAAAATTCTCACGCCGGTTCTGTAAAGCATAACGACCTCCCTTCCGCAAGTAAGAAAAGTGATGTGTGGAGAGTGACGTCAGGGATGGGCTACACAGGTGTCCACTCTATGCAAGACATGTATTTTGTCAACGGCAGAGTACTTTCCACATTAGCAACACTTAGCAAGTTGGGACCGAAACCGATGCTCTGCAAAGCAGTATTTCACCAAATTCACCCCCAAAAATGTTACAAGGCGAGGTTGGTCCAAGTAACTGAGGCTCAGAGAAGTTCTGTAACTTCCCCTAAGTCAACTTTCCCAAGTACAGCCGACCGCCTCAAGGAGTGGACACCTCCCAGCTCACTACCTTGAACAAGGGAAGAATCTCTTCAGCTTTTACTATCGCTGCCTCGGTATCCAAGACCTACAGCCCATGTGGAATCCTAAAACCCCTCACACGCCTGCTCTAACTGTCCTGACCAGTCATCAATGCTCCCCTAGACTGACAGTTCCAGTCAGCACCATGTCCATCTTCCCATCCTGGGCAAGGGGATGGATGGGACCACCGGGGCGGGGAAGAAACACGGAAGGCGCATGCCCAGACCGCTCCATTCACGCACAGCTCACCTGAGAGTCCCGAAACTCTACCACCACGTTCTCGCTGCTCCAGCGCGCCGCCATCTCCCTAGCCCGACCGTGGGGTGCGGGGGTAGCGTTGGCGACCCCCTCTACACCAAGCCCTGAGACTCCACCAGCTAGTAAACCCCACACGGCCTAATAAACCCAGCCACGCCCAGTTCACCCGCTTTCCTCTTGAGAGCAACTCATTGGCTAACTCAATGATAGGCTCCGCTCCTTCTGCTTTCTCCCCCAACCGCGGACCTTGCCTGCCCCCAAGCAGGAACGCCCTCTTCATTTCCGTCATCAGTATGAGTCACTCGGGCACCCCGCGGCTGCTGACACGCCCCCTGCCGTGAGTACTGCCGGGAATTGTAGTCCCAGGGTTAGTGACCCAGGAAGAGAGGAGGTTAGAGAGCTGGTTGGTAGGTGAGCCCTTGTTCTCCAACACACAGCCTACAAACAAAACCCACAACCGCACCAAAGGAAAACACGTCTTCTGTTGCCTGCCATCAAGGGTTTAAAAAATCAGAGTGCACAATTTATTGTTTCTTGCTGTACAGCCGCGTTTCTGAAGTGTTCAGGAGCTCCTGAGGGCCTCCGCGACACTTTGGGGGAAGGGGAAAAGCCCCTAAAGGCAAAACAATTTCATAATCCTACTTTTTCATTGCCTTCACTTTCTCTCGTCAGTGTGCGGTAGAGTTCTCCCGAGGCTTCGCAGTACAAAACCGAAATATACTCAGAAACGTAGTTTAAGCCAAGCATTAAACGACTTTCCACTCTTCCATACCATCGTTTTGGTTTTGGAAAGTGTAATTTTTTTTTTCACTTAAAATGTGTAACTAATGTTAATGAGAGATGAAATTTAATCGACTATTCATGGCTTTAATATCTAATAGTTAATATCCATGCATTAATCCACACAAATGGTTTTTGGGGTCTTAGATAATATTTGAGGGTGAAATAAAAAAATAATCAAGAAGTTTAGCATAGTAGATAATAGTTGACTTCTCACCTTTTGTTTTTTGTTCGTTTTGTTTTGGTTTGGGTTGGGTTGGTTTTTCCAGACAAGGTTTCTCTGTTGTAAGTCTGGCTGTCCTTGAATTCACTCTGCAGACCAAGCCAGCCTAGAACTCACAGAGATTTCCTCTGCCACTGCCTCCCAAGTGCTTGGATTAAAAGCCACCACCGACTGGCCAATACCACCTTTTGAAATCTGGGTTAAGTGGTTTAGCATCTCTTTCTCTACAGAAGTGCAATTGGTTTGTCTTATTTAACTGTTGTAGGGAGCCAAGCACAGGGCCTGACATATTGTGAAGGCTCAAGTATAAACTATTATTCAAACTATTATTCTTATTTCTATGTCTAAGTCATTGCAAGGATGGAGAGAAGATGTTGGCTCCTTTCCCTCGGGAATACTAGTTGTAAACGGGAAGACAAACTTGTCTGAAGGTTAAGATGACAATTGTCTTCCTGGGATAGTCCAGGTTTTAATACTATCTAGCAAAAAGTCCTGCAGCCCAGAAAACTCTTCAGTACCAGGAAACTGAAACAGTTGGTCCCTCCACAGTAGATAAATACTTGGCAGAATGAATTGCATATTATAATAGACTTGCAAGCACTGTGTCAGGATGGAATAACCTAAATTGAGGACCTGAAATGACACCTTGAAGGTGACATTTGAGTTTTCAGTATATTAAGATTTTGATAAGGTACACTATCAAAAAAAAAAAAGTACTTCATTAAGAGTGTGAATGAAGACCTTGAAGTGTGAAGAGCTAGTTGTGTCCCAAAGATATAAGTCTGTTCCCCAATTTAACTCTCTCTCATGGCACTATGCTTCTTTACTTCAAAGTGCACATTGCTTTTTTCACATTTTAAAATATTTATTTATTTAATGTATGAGTGTTCTGTCTGCAGGTACACCTACATGCCATAAGAGGATATCCGATCTCATTATAGATGGTTGTGACCCACAATGTGGTTGCTGGGAATAGAACTCAGTCAGGACCTCTGGAAAAGCAGCCAGTGCTCTTAACTGCTGAGCTGTCTCTCCAGTCCTAGTTAGTTAATATTTTCAAGCTTCAGAACAGGACCCTGGTCCATTTTATTGGCTCCTGCTTGTTACTATATATACAGGCTACTCCATGAATATTTGCCCTGAATGGATGCAAGCAGTAGGTGGTCATGATCCCAGAGAGCTTTGTAAGTCAGAAGGATACCTCCTGTGCAACCAAAAGTAACTTCAAAACTATTCAGGCCCTTTATGTGACTCTTTTTATAGAGATTTATTTTAGTCATTTGTTTTTAGGTGTGTGTGTGTATGTGTGTGTGTGTGTGTGTGTGTGTGTAGGAAGGAGGGTATGTGTATGAGTGCAGTTGCCTGAAGGCCAGAAGAAGGACATCAGCTCCCCTGCAGCTGGAGTTACCAGTAGTTGGTGAGCTGCTTGGAATGAGAGGTGGGATATCAAACTCAGGTCCTCTGCAAGAATAGTATCCTGATGAGCTATCTCTCCATCGCTGTGTAATTCTGCACATCTAGGAGAAAGCAGAACTTCCTGTCATTTTCATGAAAGCTTTCTTTCCCATTCACCCATCAGGTCTTTCTTACACACTTACTCTCTTTAAAAGAACAAAAACAGAAAACTACTAGAGCCTGGAGAGAGATGGCTCAGTAGTTAAGAACACGTGCTTTGGAACCAACCATGAGGATCCGAATTCAGATCTCAGGACTCATGTAACAAATCTAGGCTCTAGTGTGCGCCTGTAACACCGGATCCTAATTGGGTGGAGGCAGGAGAACCTAACACTGGAGTTTGCTGGCATTCATTGTAGCTGAGAAAACATGAACACTAGATTCAGAGAGAGACCCTGCCTCAGAGCAGTAAGGGGAGGAAACCTGATACCTTCTTTTGATCTCCCCATGCACAGAAGCCACCGCACATCAGTGAGCACAAACATGAACACATACACAAAGACATTCATACAAGGAAATACATATATATATACACATACACATATATAATCAAGGTATACTATCAAATCAGGATCACTAGGGAGCTGGAGAGATGGGCCATTGATTAAAGCACTTGCTGCTATTCCAGAGGTCTGAAGTTCATTTCCCAACACCCAAATAGGGCTGCCCACAACAGCATGTAACTCCAGTTCTAGGGGATCTGATGCCTTCTTCTGGCCTTGGTGGGCCCTGGCATACATATGGCATACACACACATACACATAAAAATTTTTAAAAACCTTAAAAAGAAAAGGCAGGTATGGTGGCACATGACTTTAATCCCAGCATTCAGGAGACTCATAGGCAATCTGATTTAAAAGCCAGCCCGGTGTAGTGAGTTTCAGACCAGCCAGAGCTACATAATGAGACCCCAACCCAAAAAGAAACAAATGAATAAAACTATTTTTTTAAAGAATCACTTGAGATCAAGAGTTAAACCAGTCTCTGCATCACAGTGAGACCTACCCCTAAACAAGAAACTATTCTAGCCTCTACGCCCACCCTCCTCTAATAGCCTTTCTTCTGTCAACCCAGTGCCCGCATTACCAATTTTCTACCACAGAGGACCAAGACTGCTCTAAAGATAAAGATCAGTCTGGCCTCAAAATAATGATCCTCCTTCCTCAACCTTCTAAGTACTAGGAGTGCAGGCACGTTGCACCACACCCAGGGAAAACAACATTTTCTATACCTGCTCATCAAAGCACATCAGAATCAATGATTATGTTAATTCACCTAACATGATGTATTCTTACTTTTCTATTAGCTGGAAGTAGTAAATACTGTATAACTCTGCTGATTGAGTGATTACTGGTCAGGTATGGCTGATTCTTAAGAGAGCATGACAGGCTGTAGGGGGAATTACAGCCAGAAAAGCTAAAGAACTAGTTAGGAAAGGCCCTACTAATGTGTTTAGATTAGGTTTGGGGCATGGATAAAGATATTCCGAAGCTCTGTTCTCATGTAGCTTCGTAATGTGTCGGATCACCCTTGTCTGAGCTTTTCTGCAACACTTCCCCACTGTCAATTCCTTTGTTCACATTTCTCCAGTTTTCCAAATCTTTTCTTTTTAAAAGACAGTGTCCTGTGTAGCCCAGGCTGGCCTGGAACTCACTGTAGCTCAGATGATCTTGATCTGATCCTCCTGCTTCCACCTCTCGGGTGCCAGGATGAGAGGAACCTGGCTTCCCGTCCTCAAAATCTGCGTGTCATGTGCTGCAAGCACAGAAAGTACTTTGGATTTCAGGTCCTTGGTGCTCTCTGTCCTTTCAATGTTTTCTTCCTTTCATGTAGAAAGAATGTTATGGAGACAGAACAGTTGTGCCTTCCCAATTTCCTCCTCAGGCCCTTCTTTAACATCTTGCGCCCACACTGTGTCCCACCCACAAAGCCATGTCATGAATCTGCTATCAAAACTGGGGACTCTGAAGCAAAATCAAAAGCTCCTTGACTTGCTTTTTCATTCCCATGCACATCTGAGAGTCACGGGTGAGTGTCCTGTCTAAAACAGAAGCTGGAGAACAATAGCAATCCTTGTCACACAGACCCCAATGTGCTGACCATGCAATAGGGCTCTTACCTTTCTGTCTTTCCACAAGGTCACTTAATTAGCCAAGCCACAGAAAAGCAAGATATGCAGCAAACCTAGAAATCCAGGGCCTCTGCAGCTAGCATGCAATTTAACAGCAGCTAGCCATGTCATTTCCACACAGCTGTGATTTTCTTTTTCATGAGGTGCTGGAGAGGTGGCTTAGTAGTTAGGAGCACACACTGTTCTTGCACAGGACCCACGGTTGATTCCCAGCGCCCAAGTGGAGCAACAATGCTGTTGACCTTCACTGACACCTGAGCCCACAGGCAGACAGACGTGCACACACATACACACACAAATAAATAAGTACACATGTAAAAAGAAAAATAAGAAATTTAGGTTGGTTCTGTAGCTTAGCAATTGTGAACAGAGCTGCAGTAAACACTGATGTGCTAGTACCTGTGTGACAGGTTGACATGGGATCTTTTTGGTAAATATCCAGAAATGGTATAGCGAGATCTGCAGTAGATCTATTTTTGGTTTTTTGAAGAACCGCCATACTGATATCCATACTGGCTGGGCCAGTTTACATTCCCACCAGCATTATCTAAAACAAAGCCTTATCTTTCTAGTCTTCTGTTTCCTCTTCTGCCAGATGTAGAGGTAGCTCACTGCTCCACCACCACGACCCTGAATCCTTTTACATCTGGAAACCTTGGATCATTGTTCCGAGACCCACTAGTACTTTTTCCTCTATCAGTCAACAAATATTTGAGGATGTGCTCACATGCTTAGCATTCTGGCTTTGCATATTTGGCTGTTTGTTTCTCTGCTCGAGTTTTCCCTTTTCAAGCAAAACAGTAGAATCTAAAAGAGCTCTGAGAGGGGTCAGGAGGATGTTTCTCAGTAGAAGATTTCTGTCTTTCCCTGTGGAGGTGCTGGGTGCTCCCTCAAAGCCATGGAGAGCTCTCCCATCCTCTCCCATCATCCTCACAGAGACAGAGAGAACAGGTTTCCCATTGTTGCCCAGGAAGCTGGACCTGACAATCCATCTCCTTTATTGTTTGAACTGTGCAAGCCCCAGTCTTCTCAAAGCTCCTGAGATGTTTGAAACAGGCTTTGCAGCATAGTTAGCTGTGTTTTCACATTTGCAGTGGGCTTCTGTAGCACCCATTTTATCAGCTCTTCCTCCTGACTGCTGTAGAAGGTGGGTCAATCAATATTCATTAACCCTGCTTTATGAACGTGTGCCATGAAGCAGCTCACACATAAGCAATAAGAACATAAAGATAAAAACAGAAAAATGAAGGGCTGAGGTCAGGGGCCTGTTGTAATTCCAGCACCAGGGGATCTGACACCTTTTCCTGACCTACCCAGGCACTTCCACACACACAGTATAAATATAAATAAAATTTTTTTTTTAAAGATAGAGGTCCAGCCGGGCAGTGATGGTGCATGCCTTTAATCGCAGCACTTGGGATACAGGAGCAGGCAGAGCTGTGAGTTCAAGGCCAGCCTAGTTTACAGAGTGAGTTACAGTCCAGCCAAAGTTTCAGCAGAGAAACCCTGTCTCAAAAAAATAAAACAAAACAACAACAAGAAGAAGAAGATAGTGGTCCAATTCAAATAGAGACTTTGCTGTTTGTTATTTTAAGGGGGAACAGAATACTGGTAGGTTTTGAAACTCTATTTGTCTCTTGTTCCCCTGAGGATCCTTGTTCTACCTTACAACCTCTGAATATATAAGAAAGGATTTGCTGCCTTTCCCATACCCATTAACCTTTTCTCCCTGTGGTGTTAGGAATCCAGCCCAGGGCCCTGGGCTACACAAGGGCTTGACCACCAAACTATAATCTCAAACCTCCCTCTCCCACTTTTATTTTGCTTTGGTTTGGTTTTTTTGACACAGGGTTTCTCTGTGTAGCCCTGGCTGTCCAGGAACTCACTCTGTAGATCAGGCTGGCCTCAAATTCAGAAATCCACCTGCCTTAGCCTCCTGAGTGCTGGGATTAAAGGGGTGCTACAACACTGACACCCAGCTTTTTTTTTTTTTTTCTTTTTTGGACAGGTTCTTGCTAGCCTTCAACACTCTTTGTAATCCAGGTGGGTCTTGAACTCCCAATTCTCCTATCTCAGCCTCTCAAGTAGCTAGAATTATAGTCATGTGTCACCAGTCTGGCTTCACACTGAACTCTGTGTGGGTTTAGGGGTGTGTGTGTGTGTGTGTGTGTGTGTGTGCACGCGTACATGAGTATGGGAGTGTGTATGCAATTATACCTTGGAGGCCAGAGGAGAAATCGATACCCAGTGTGTTTTTGCATCATTCTCTACCTTATGTATTAGAGCAGGGTCTCTCATTTGAACCCAGAACTTTCCACTTTAGCTAGTTTAGATAGACAGCTTGCTCTAGGGATCCCCTGTCTCCATCTCCCATGTGCTTAGATTACAGGGAGGGGCATGCCCCCCCAGCATTTACATGGGTATTGAGGATCCAAACTCTTCTGTCTTTCACATTTTCTTCATGCTGGCATGACAAATGCTTTACAGACTGAGCCACTCCCCCTCCTCACCCCAGTAGTCCCTCACACTGAACTCTTGATGCAGCAAATGACAACATAAAACTCCTCTAAGACTCTAGCTAGGACTGGGTACATGTCTGCCTGTTGCTATGTCATGAATTACTGCCAGGTAAAGAGTAGACTCAACCCAAACCCCAGCTCCAAACTATGATGTCACTTCCAAGAGAAAATTATAAATCGGGTATGTACACAGGGTGGTGACAAAGGGCATTCTCTGAGAAGGGCACCGAAGCTCAGCTTTAGTATGTTCCAGAAAGAGGGGACTTTGTTCATCTGTTCAGGTGGCAGGCCGATGAACAGCAGCCTTTTAATAAGCAGTAGGATAAAATATAAAACTGCAGGCCAAATCGTTCATTTGCAAAAAGAAATAAAGCTTGAGGCAGTCCTAATCTTTGTCATTTTGTTTAAAAGCATATGGAGCAAACAAAACTGTCCTCTGGAGATTCCATGGTGAGCGTATTCACTTCAAGCATAGAAGCTCAGTTCTGTCCCTACTGACGATGCCACCTTTTAGTGTACATGTGGCATCCACCCATCTCTCTCTCCATCTAATGTACATGGTACAGTGAGCATGGTGCCATAACCTTGGCACTCAGAAGGCAGAGGTAGGAGAATCAATAATTCAAATCTGGTCTGGGTGGACTGCACAGTGAGATTCTGTTACATAAATAAAAATAAAGCGCTAGAGAGGTGGCCCAGCAGTAAAGGGTACTTGTTGCTCTTGCAGAGGACCTAGGTTCAGTTCCCAGCGCCCACATGGTGGTTCCCAACCAATTTCAGGAGATCTGACTCCGTCTTCTGACCTCTGTGGGCACTCATGTGGTGCACATAATATTCACACAGGAAAAACATTCACACACATAAGTCTGAAAAAATGTTTAAATAAAAACAAAAAAATTTACATGGCACAGAGATGAAAATACTCAAACATATAACGTGGCAAATGTTTCTCCTCTATCCTGTCACTCAAAACTCCCCAGGTCCCACTGCCTCTTTCTCAAGGGGACCATTATGTTGCTTCACGTATCTCTCCAGTTTATGTATGTGTGAATATACATAAATACCTTCATGTATGTGCTGAAACACATAGATCTTTAGTTGAGGAAGAGGGACATTGTCTTAATTTAAAGGGATACAAGTTCAAATTTCTTGATTTCTTAGAGCTTTGGGGAAAGCTCCCCCTCCTCCTGGCATGGTTGGGAGAAAATATATGGAAAATTCATTTAAAAGTGCAGGATGAGGGCTGGAGAGATGGCGCGACAGTTAAGGGCACTTGTTCCTGCAGAGGGCCCAGGTTTGATTCCCAGCACCTACATGGTGGCTCACAACCCCCTGTAACTCCAGTTCCAGGGGATCTGATGCCGTCTTCTGACATACATATGAGCTAAACAGTCATACACATAAAATACTCGAAAACAAAATCTTAAAAAAAAAAAAAAAAAAGGGTGAGGATGACGTTGAACTCCTGAACTTCTCATGGGCTGAGATTACAGGTATACTGAGTTTATGCAATAATAGGATTGAACCCAGGACTTTGTGTGTGCTAGGTAAGCACTCAACAACTGTTGGGGAAGTTTATTTTTAATTATGTTTGAAATTGTTTTATGCACTGTTGGGTAAGGGGCTGTCCTAGGTCTTGGCCTTTTGTATTGTCTGCAGGTGTTAGGTTTCTGTAGGGGGCTGTTTAATTGCTTATGATCTACACATGGTATCAGTAGAACACCTAAGGAGCTCTGAGTCAATAAAAACACCTCAGCTGAGATGCTCAGGGTTCCACTGTTGATCAAGTATGGCACTGGCCAGGACAGTAGTTCCCTCTGCTGAGGTCTGGCAGAGTTTGCATGTATGAAAATGCTTCCTTATCCCTCTCGGTTACCCACAGGAGCCTAACAACTACAACTAACTGAGCTACATTCCTAGCCTCTTAACTCATCTTGTGTCCACCTAGACTCTCTGCACTTCTGCTGGTCACCTGTCTTTTAATCAGCACTATCCTCTTTTTCTCATGACACTTAATCATTCATATAGCAAATATTTGTTTTCTTTCTTTTTTCTTTTTTTGTTTTTTCAAGACAGGGTTTCTCTGTTGTAACTGTGGCTGACCTGGAACTCACACTGTCGTAAGGGTACTTGATGCTCTTGCAGAGGACCTAGGTTCAGTACCCAGTACCCACATGGTGGTTCCCAACCAATTTCAGGCTGTCCTCGAACTCACAGAGATCTGCCTGCCTCTGCTGGGATTAAAGGCATGCACCACCACTGCTGGTCACAAATCTTTCTTATAGTGCATGCCAAGTAATGTTCTAGACTTATATATGTTGCAATATTACTGATAAACCTGTAATCCCAGCACTTGGGAGGTAGAGACAGGAAGATCAGAAGTTCAAGGTTGTCCTCATTTCATTCCTTCCTTCTGGGATCCCTTTCTGAAATGCTTGGGATTGTACCAAAGCCTTGCATATACATGCTAGGCAATCACTCTACCACTGATCTAGATCCCCAGTTCAGATAAACAGCACTATAGTAAACTTTCTATAATATAAAATTGATCTTCACAAATGTGTGGTTCAATGGTTGTTTTTAGTATGTTTACAAGGATATACAATGCTAATTCCAGAATTTTCATCACTTCTAAAACAAACCCATGAATAGTCATTTGTCTTTCTTCCTTGAAGGCCCTAGTGATCCTAATCTATCTCAATGGATTAGTCCACTCTGGACATTTCATGTAAATAGAATCATGTACCTATACAATAATGCAGTTATTAAATGACTTCTGTCTACCATGGTGCTTTCGAGGTTCATTCATGTTATAGTATCTATCAGCACTTTATTCCTTTTTATGGCTGAATATTATTAGCTCATTGTATAGATACCATTATTGCTTTAATTTGTTGGTGAATATTTGGGTTGTTTCCACTTTTTGGTTATTTCAAATAATGCTGCAGCAGTGTGGTGGTGCAAGCCTGTAATCCCAGCACCTTGGAGGTAGAGGAATAGGGAGCAGGAATTCAAGGTTATCCTTGTCTACAAAGGAAATCAGGGACAACCTGGGCTGTGTAAGACCTGGTCTCCTCATAAAGCCTGGTGGCGGTGGTGGTGGTGGCGGCAGCGGCTGCAAAAGCGGTACACGCCTTTAATCCCAGCACTCAGGAGGCAGGGGCAGGCGGTTCTCTGTGAGTTCGAGGACAGCCGGGTCTACAGAGTGAGTTCCAGGACAGCTGGAGTTACAACAAAGAAACCCTATCTCAGGGTGGTGGTGGTGTGATGGTGGAGGAAACCTAGCCTCCAAAAAACAATAAATTAAAATATGAATAGGGCTGGAGAGATAGCTAAGTCCATACCTGGTAAGATACCCAGCACACACCTAAAGAGCCAGACACAACTGTGTGCATTTGTAATCCTAGTGCTGCGGAAGCAGAAACAGGAAGATTCTTTAGGTTTACTGGCTAGTGGGTCTAGCCAATCAGTGAGTTTGGAGGTCAGTGAAGAGACTATCTCAAGAAACAAGGCAGAGAAATGATTGTGGAAGACACCTTGCATCCACCTCTGGTCTCTACATACTTGTGTACCCCACACACACAAACAGGTTCATGTACACACACACACACCACAGGTAATGAGGCAATACACATTTTTGTATAAGTTCTTTTGAACTTAGAAATATACCTAAAAGCCAGGCATAACGGCACACACCTTTGATCCCAGCATTCTGGAGGCAGAGGCAGGTGAATCTCTGAGTTCAAAGGCAACCTGGTCTGCAGAGTGAGTTCCAGGACAGCCAGGGCTACACAGAGAAATCCTGTCTAGAAAAACCAAAACCAAAACCAAAACACAACAACAAAAAGAAATACATATACCTAAGAATGGAATTGATGTGTCATATGGTATATGTTTATTTTATTTTTGAGACAGGGTCTTATTGTGTAGCCCTGGGTGGCCTGGAACTCACTATGTAGACCAGGCTCACAGATAGTCTCTTGCCTCTATCTCCCTAATATTGGGATTAAAGGTGTGTGTCCACCACAGCCAGCTAGTTTAATCTTTTTGAGGATCTGCCAGGCTATTTTCCAAAGCAATCAACCATTTAACATTTCCAGCAGGAAGGTCTGATCTCTCTACTTCTCAATAGCTGTTACCATCTTTCTTTGATTATAGTCATTCAAGTGGTACAAAATGGTTGTTCTGAAGTTTATGAGAAAGGGAACTCTATCTGTCTTGTTAATCCTATATCTTAGAATCTAGGAGACTGGAACTTCTGATATTAAATATTTTATTAGGAGATGGGGGTCTAGCTCACTGGTAGAATACATAACAGCATACATGAAGCTCTAGCTTCAATCTCCAGCACCTCAGTTGGGAGGGGGGGTTAACTATATGTACACACACACACACACACATACACAATTTGCACACACACACACAATTTGCACACACACACAATTTTATTTTTCGAGACAGGGCTTCTCTGTGTAGCCCTAGCTGTCCTGGAACTTGCTTTGTAGGCCAGGTTGTGCTTGAATTCAGAGAGAGATACATAGCACACCCTACCCAGGTCCCCACTCCTGTGCATGCCTCTGCCTCCGGAGTACTGGGATTAAAAGAATGTGCCACAGACTCTTATTTCTTACGTGAGTTTTTCTTACAAAAGTCTCAGCATCCTTGTTGAGGGCTTTTTGCTCACTCCCAAGCACTCAATACTGGAAAATAGCCATCTTCTTTCGGCCTTCCAGGCTAGCCATACTGGAAGAGACAGACAGGCCTTTTAGTCCTTTTTATCTCTAACTCCACCCTCCACTCTCCAGGAAGCACCTGGCTCACTTGACGGAGTGACTGAGGAAGTCAGGTTAAGGACCCGGTGATGCTCATATCCAGTGCCGAGCACTTCAAAAATTATTTGTTCAATGAATAAGTGAACATGAATATATACGAAAGACCAGGACTGAACTGGAAAGGTGATTGATTCTCCGATGGAAAATGCAATTTGGTCAACAAATATTTATTGAGTACTCACTGTGTCCTTATCTTAGTAAACAAAACAGAAACCGGTCTTGGGCAAGGAATTTCTAAAACCACTTCTTAACTGCATTGTTCTGTTTGCATGCTTTTTTTAAATCCACCTATTGATTATGAGGACTACATTTTAGCCTAAAAATCAACCTCGTTTGCTTAGACCCAAATAGTTGGTTCTGATCTAATGTCAGCAAAGCCGTGTGTGCCCCACCAGGGCACTGTTATATCTACTAACAATTAACCCCAAATGTTAAGACTCGTGATGTTGGGGTCCAAACTAACTCACCCAAAATGCTAAACTTCCTAACGCCGGTTGGGGTTCTTGGATGGGGAACCTCCAAAAGAACGGCCAGCACATCCACCAGAGGGTGCTGCGAGGGCGGGTTTGTGGCGGGAGGGGAGCTCGCCCCGTGACCCTCAAAACCCAGGTAGGTACATTAGTTGGTTTTCTTCCTGGTGTTTCCTTTCCACCAGCTAGAACTGTCGCCGCCCCTCCCCCACGCAGGGCTTCTTCTTGAACAGAGTGATTCGACTTTCGCGGCGACTCAAACAGTGCACGGTTCCGGTAATAGTCTGGCCTCTGTCGCAGACGCTTCGCGGTTGGAACCCCGCCGGTCCCCCGG
Source organism: Cricetomys ansorgei (assembly GCA_026225945.1). Lineage (NCBI taxonomy): Eukaryota > Metazoa > Chordata > Mammalia > Rodentia > Nesomyidae > Cricetomys > Cricetomys ansorgei. The sequence goes on along the minus strand of JAMJFZ010003163.1, from coordinate 6,359,249 downwards.
ACCCCAAGCGCAGGCGGAGGGTGGGCGGGGACCTCCAGGGCTGCAGCGGGCCGCCGCGCCGCAGGGGCCGCGAAGGGGTTAACCCGGCGGGGGGGAGAGGGGGGGGAGAGAGGCCGCGGGCCGCGCGTGCGCTCTGCCGCCCTCCATTGTCTCCACGGCGGCGAGGAGCGCCGGCGAGCGCAGCCCGGGACCGAGTAGGGCGGCGCGGCTGGCTGGCGGGGCCGGCGGCGGCTGGAGCCGGAGCGCGACGCCACGCGACCGCGGCTTCCAGAGCTCCGCCTGGCCGCCCACCGCCGCGAGCCCTCCGCAGGCCTGCAAGGGGTCCGGGCCGCCGGTCCCGGTCGTCGAGTCCTGAGACGGGGGACGCGCGCGGCGCCCCGAGCCTCCGCCGCCTCCTGCTGCGGGCGGGCGGGCGGCCTCCTCCGGCGCCTCCCTCCCTTCGCTGCGGCTCCTCGGGCTCCCGAGCCGGGGGCGGCCTGTGGCGCGCGGCGCCCGCTCCGGACCGTGCGTCTTCTGATCTTACCGGGAACATGCACACGGCTTGGACTGTTTGAAATTCTTAGTTTGGGTTCCCCGCTCGCTTGCTTTTTTTTTTTTTTTCCCCTCCCACTCGGCGGATTTCTGAGGTTTTTTTTTTTCTCTCTCTCTTTTTTCATTTTCTCCCTTAGGGGCTCTTTTGTGACACCCCCCCACCCCTCTTTATGTTCGCCCAGCCCTCCATCCGCTTCTGAGTGGTGGGGGAGGGTCTCGGCCTCCAGGTTCCCGCCCCACCGGGGACCGGGCGAACATGGGGGGCAAGCAGAGCACGGCGGCCCGCTCTCGGGGCCCCTTCCCCGGGGTCTCTACCGATGACAGCGCCGTGCCCCCGCCGGGAGGGGCGCCCCACTTTGGGCACTACCGGACGGGCGGCGGAGCGATGGGGCTGCGCAGCCGCTCAGTCAGCTCGGTGGCGGGCATGGGCATGGACCCCAGCACGGCCGGAGGGGTGCCCTTTGGCCTCTACACCTCTGCCTCCCGTGGGACCGGCGACTCAGAGAGGGCGCCAGGCGGCGGAGGGTCCACGTCGGACTCCACCTATGCCCACGGCAATGGTTACCAGGAGACTGGCGGCGGTCACCATAGAGACGGGATGCTGTACCTGGGCTCCCGAGCCTCGCTGGCAGATGCTCTACCTCTGCACATCGCACCCAGGTGGTTCAGTTCGCACAGTGGTGAGTCCGCGGGTAAAGGAGGTCTTGAAGGGTGGAATGCAAGGGAGGGCGCTCCGGGGCGCCCCAAACCTTTCGGTATGCTAAGGTATGGGTATGGAGCACGTTCCTTGCCTTTCCCTTGGTTTCCTCCATGCCAGGGGATGAATAGGATCAAGTGGGTTAACTACTGCCTAGGGAAGAAGCTGTCTACCAGGCTGCGGAGCCGGGTGTTTTAGGACTGCAGGCATGTGTTCACTTGTGGATGGCAGAGTGAAACCTGCCCATCGAAGTCTCATTTACATTATTATGATCTTGTCTGGCTTACAGTTGGGACTCTTTATTTCTACCACTGCAGCATGGTGCCTACCTGTCTGATTAGGGAGGTAGTGTCTCCTAAACAAAGAGTGAGAAAAGAGATAAAACTGGAGGGGGGAGGGGGGCAAGTGGTTTTTGGATTAGGGTTCTTACTCTTGCTAGGAAAGGGAGGTGGCTGGTTTTCCCACCCAGCTGGGTAGCTGTATAAATTGTTCAAAATGGAGCAGGAGGCTGGCTTAGACAGGTGTGGTCTGCTATATAGAAAGCCTGCTCCTTGGATTTGCAGGGACCAGGGTTCTGGTCTCTTGTGCTGCATGCAGTAGACTTGGCTCAGTGATTCTCACATCCCTCCATCTTTTTTCTTCCGCTCCATGCTGAATGCTTGCTTCCTGTGAATCTGCATCTTTTTTTAACAGAGCACCGGCAAGGTGGGGTATCATTGCCCAGCAGTTGGCACATGACTGGGGAAGAGGAAGATCGAAAGAATCTGGATGAATTCATTCTATGCACTTCTGGTGACAGGCCAGGAAAAGGCTGGAGGGGGATTTCCCAGGCTCTGGCTGGTAGGGCAAAAAAGGCCTGGCAGGCGTTTCTAGAGGAAAACAGGTCTGTCTGCTTTGCTGTCCTCGGAAGCCAGAGCAGGCTTCTGGAAAATTGGTCAAAAAGGGTGTGGGGCTGTTTGCTAATTAGCAGGTGGAATGAAGAGGTTGCATATTCACACTTCTTTGGGTGAATTGGGAAATTTTAGATACTGTGTAGGAGAAAGCTTTGTCCTGCCCTTAGGGCACATTATAGAAGATTTACCTGCGGGATTAGATTGCTCTTATAGCTATTTCAAAACAGGGTTGTCTTTTTTTTTTTAAATCTGTTTCTTTCTTTTGGTCAATTCAGTAATCTTAAACGTGTGAAATAACTTTGGTGGTGTGTAGTGGCTAGTTTAGAACCTCTCTGACTTTAAATTGTTGGGCAGTCGGATGCAAGGCATAGTTATCTGCTTTTGGTACCCTTCAGGCATTTGGTCTGCCTTAGGCATCTTGGAATTAATCTTTCTTAAATAGTTGAGTCCAGAAGGAGTCGGCTGTATTTGTGAGACTATAGTAATAAAACTGAAAATAGTGTAAATTGGTTCTCTAAAATCACAGGATTTTGATTGTAGCAGACAACTAATTTTACAAAGGCTTGCATGAAGAAGTGAGAAAAGGAGTTATCTCTTTAGTAAGATTTCTTAAGTCTGTCTCTTACTAGAAACTTCTTTATTCTTGTTTCACTGCCAGGTTCACTGATAGAATTATGTGCTTACAACGAATTCCAAAATTTCATACCCTTTAGCTGTGAAGCCTTAGAGTTCTCTCCCTACTATCACATCCCCATCCAGCCATGAGAGTAGGGAGCACTGAACCATGGGAATGCAAGAAAAGTTGGAGATATTAATCTTTTCAAGCGTCCCTAAAGTGTATGTGGCAGGCTCTTATTAACATTATAGGTATCTCTCTACCTACCCAACTACCTATCTATAGTATATGGGAGCATCCTATCCTTTTGCAAGACTTTGAGCCTATTGTATGTCCATGGCATCCTGCACTTCACCTCAAACTACCTCCAGGAACCCCCAAATGTGCTTTGCTGGGGTAGGGTTGTACCAGCCTGGTTGAGAACCACCATTTATAAAGGGATTCGTTCTTTTGTACAAATAGTGTAATTAGCTTTTCCTGTGCTGTTCACTTGAGGTGAGGACTCATTTGCATCAGTGGTTCTGTCTCCTGGAACAGGCCATGGAATTTTCTGGGGCATCCTTTTCAATCTCTTGTTCATGGCTGCAAGAAGAGAAGCTGTTTTTACTTTGGAGCCTTTGAGTTAGGTCTGAGCAGCTTTTGCTCTTATGTGGTAAGATTCCGATGGTAGAGATTTGGGTGCTTGGTTGACCAGATGCGTGGAAACTGATATGGTGTTATTACTTGTGTTGTCAAGGTGCTTTGGGGACTCCTCACAGAGCAGAAAACTGTCACTAGTGAAAGAAGCCAACACCGTAGGTTTATGCTGTGTCTGAGGGATAGAATACTGAGGGAGGGGTTCCAGTCTTAGGTGCTCTTCTGAGTTGCTTTGACCTTGGACAAGACACAGCACCTTTCTCTAGACTCGTCTTTGTTATTTTAAAAATAGATGTGGTAATCTTCAGTGGTGGCAGCTTGTAATGGTTGTTCTCCAAACCCTGTGAGAGGATATGCTGCAATCTCGTTTGTTTTCCGTGCTCCTGTGCCTTCCTCATGCTGTGACCCTTATACATTTTGAGTTCCTTACGACAGAAATGTTTGTTCTTCCGTTCTTCACATAGATAGCTCTTTCAGACCCCGTAGGACTCAACAGAAATTTCTCCTCAGAAGCCACTCCTAACGTCTGACCTGTCCTCTGATTGTTTTCAATCATTTGTGGTAACCTTAATAGTTTTCTTAAAGCACGGTTTATAAACATTTATTTATCTGCTTGTTTTTCTTTTTGTAGTTTGACCAAGGTCTCAGCTCTGTGAGACCAGAACTATCTCTTGATCTCTGCTGTAACTCCTACACTGCCTGGCACAAGTGTTTGCCAAATAAAATAATTTGAATGGTTTATGTCCATCATGTTACCATTGTAACTCTGCTCCCAGTTTACAAGGGAGGTCAGGAGGTAGCAGAGGTTGAACTGGAGTGCTGGCCTGGCAGTGCCAGAACCGTGACTTTTTTTTTATTACTTTGTTTTGAGACAAGGTCTTAATACGTGACCCCTACCCAACTGGCCTCAAACTTACATAATACAGGTTGGCTTTGAACTCTTAATCCTTTTACCTCCATCTTCTGAATTGTTCTGGCTATAGATATATATTGCTTATGTCCAGCTGTGCTCTGACATCTTACTCTGGCCTCTCTCAACCGTAACTTAAAGAAGTCGTACCCTGGAAACTTACTAGGCATAAGTGTGAGGGCTAGGCTCATGATTCAGTGCCTGACTTACAACCTTGAGCAGACAAACCCGGGGTTGTTATATCTTCATCTGTAGATGTCTGTCCTCAGAGTCCTGCAGAGTCATTGTTGAGGGTCTTGTGTGACAGTATACACAAAAACATAAACCAAAGGGCATCCAAATGGAACATGGTAGTGTCCTTGTGGGGACACTTGTGCATCTTCTCTGTCTCCTTAGAACTTGATGGGCAGAGAGGTCTACAAGTATGGGCACATAGGCCCCACCTGGAAGCTGGTCCTGCCTGGAGTCTGACCTACATCCTGTTCTCCCATAAATGCTACTGAGGAGAACTAGCCTTAAGAAGCAGTTACAGTCCTTTCTCTTCACTATTCAGTTGCTGGTTTTATTCTGAGGTGGTACTGTAGCTTTCGGTTTTGTGAGGAGGTCTGGTCATTCTTTCTTTATAGTAGTCCTATTAACCTTGAAATAAGGTTTTCCAGATGTGAAGACAAAACATGAAGTGTCAACCATGTTAGATGTTGCTGTTTTCTGAGTTCTATTGTAAAATGGCTGGCCACTGAGGAGTTTGGTCTGGCTTTAGTCATATACCTGTATATATTGGCATATTTAAAAAAAAAAAATCCAAATTTGTTCTGTATTGTCACCAAGCCATCAACTGGGGCTGAGATGGAATGACTCTTTGGTAAGTGTCTGAATATGCTAGCACACTGTCTCCTGGTTCCAATATACTGTCACACTAAGATTTTAAAGAGTTTAATTTTTTTTTTCTCTATTCTTAAATAATCAGGGACAGTTGCCAACTCTACTGGAGTAGATCAGAAAGCCTTTTTGTGTTTCACTGTAGGTATGCTTTAGGTAATAGGCCTTTGCAAGCTTTCTAAAGACTGAAAAGAATTCTGTGGTCTTTAAAGAGCTAGATTCATCCCCTACTCAGCTCTACAAAAAAGTTCCAGCCTTAAGGAAGATTTTGTTTTTAAATGCAGAATTTTTAGCTTTCTATTACCATGAGGGGCTTATTTTCCATGCTTCCCTTCAGGCAAAGATAATTTCCTAAAGAGTCATAGTTAACTATTCCTCATGAGATCTGAAAGGCATTACAAGCAACAGTGGTTAAATTCTTAACACAGTCACTTTATGCATGTGTATATTTTTATATTAAACAAAGACTCATCGCCAACTATGTCACAGAGAAAACTGAGAGTCTAGGCCACCCTTAACCAAAGAAAGAGCACTGGCTCCATTCTTGAGAGGGAACATGCCACATATTTTACAATGTGGTGTTAATGGGCACTGAACCCAAGTTTTAGAATACTCAACTATAGCCAGCAAGGTGGCTTAGCAGATAAAGGCACCTACTATGAAACCTGATGACTTGAGTTCAATCCCCAGGACTCATACGGTGGAAGAGAACCGACTCCCCCAAGTTGTCCTCTGACCTCTCCATGCCCATATGCACATGCATACACATACATGCACACAAAATAAAATAAAAACTTAGGATATTTTCAAATTTGGCAGAAAGAACATCATAGGGAACCAGTGTTGACCTAAATGATGGTATATTGGGCCTGCTCTTATTAACCCTTAAGTTGGGTGAATGATAATAGGTCTCTGAGGTTGCGGTACTCGAATCTTGAAGTTAGCCCCAAATCTGAATTCTAACCTTAATCTCTAGAATGATAGATGAGTGTAGATTTTTGTTTTGTTTTTTTCAAGACAGAGTTTCTCTGTTGTAACTCTGGCTGCCCTGGAACTCACTCTGTAGACCAGGCTGGCCTTGAACTCACAAAGATCTGCCTGCCTTTGCCTCTGTAGTGCTGGAACTTGAGTATAGATATTTATTCATCTTTTCTCTAAGTTTTGCTGTGGTGACCCAGTCTAAATCAAATGGTTGGTTCTTAGCATCTTAACATGTTATATAATAAGTACTTAAGTACTAGAAGGGGCTTATCTGAGACCTAGCAGTTTGTACTTCTCATTTTATGTTCTCATGAGAACCAGGTTTATCTTTGCATGGAAGAGTTAGGTTCCTGTCGCTGATGTGCTGTTTAGATAAGGAGTGAAGACCAGTGGTCAAGTGGGAGGGTTAATAAGGAACTAAGTGTCATCTTAAATCAGCAGCTGGAATAGTTTCTGGACTGATGAGGTGATTTACCTTGCCATCTCCCTGACTTTGTTAACCTTGGCAGATAAATGGAAGGGTAAAGTCACAATATCACAGCATCTCTGTAACTCCAGGTTAGAGGGGGCATGACAAAAATTTATAGTGTACTCTTGGACATATAACAAGAATGAAACCGATACAAACAAGAACTCTCCTGATAACTAAACAGTTCCAGAGTATGTGTCTGGTATTATCTATGGAGCCTCACAACAATGCAGTGTCTGGACCCCACTCGCAGAATTCAGTAGAGCTGAGACGAGACCCCAGAATCTGAATTTGTAACACATTTTGAGGGTTTAGTTAGAAGAGTATCTACATTTGAAACTCAGCTCTGTTGTGGATTTTGTTTTTCCTTCTGAAACACAAAGAACTTGGTGCTCTGTGTGTGTGTGTGTGTGTGTGTGTGTGTGTGTGTGTGTGTGTACATTTATTAGCATTGTTTTTGATACTGCTAAATTAGTTAGATTTTTTTCCTAGGCAGGATCCATACAAGTGTTTTTCACCAACAAGAACATTCTTTATAATCTGTTGTTTTTGTTGTTTTTCTCTCGACATGGAACTAAGTATTTGTCTCCTATATAAATAAAGGCCTAAGCCAATCTGCCATGATCTTGAGAACTGAGTGGCTGAGAACAGGCGGTAATTATAGCAGTGTCCCCTTCTGTGCGTGGCTTCCCGCTGGTTTTTTCATAAGGCCCAGCTGCCCTTGGCTGTTGGGACCACTGAAGGGCCTACTGAGTTATGGCTTCTCACATACAGGCCCAGCCCGGCAACTGGAGATGTCAAGATCTAGGGCAAATCATGGCACTGAAGTGGATACATCACCCAGTTTTCCCTCTTCCCTCACTGTCTCAAAGCAGGAGACTTTCCAGCCTGTGTGATGGCTAAAGTTAGTTACTTTAACTAAAGTTGAAGTTACTGTGCTTAAGAGATCTGTAAAACAAAAATATCTTTAATCAGTAAGCCACACTTGCCCAAGGACAGATAACTTCATAAAATGCTGGGGGCTGTTGTTCATGTAGGATAACAAGCCATGTGTTTTCACTTCTATAAACAAGCTTGGTTGCCCCAGCTGCACAGGATATGCTTGATCACACTGTAAGCAGGAAGTACCGAGGCAGGAAGTACATCAAGATGTATGCTTTCCCCTGATTGGAAGAAGATGGAAGTACATAGCTTTATGGGTTTGCCTTTATATGCCTCTGACCACAGTATTTCACCGCCATACTCTGGGAAGCCCGGTATGGACCTGGCCAGTATTTAATAAAGCCTCTTATTTATCAAAATTTATTCATGTTAGACTGATGAATCTCTAAATGACCCAGACCCATAACATCTATGTAGAAATTGATTGCAGTCAAATGTTCATTTATTCAATTGATAATTATTGAGTACCCGCCATATACCAGAAACTGTTGTAAGTGCTGTGAACATGTATTTATTGTAAAGATGATTAACATCAGGGATGGAGAGATGGCTTAGTGGTTAAGTGCACTGGCTGCTCTTCCAGAGGACCAGGGTTCAATTCCCAGCACCCACTATCTGTAACTCCTGTTCCAGGGATCTGAAACCCTCACACAGACATACATGTAGGCAAAACACCAATGTACATAAAATAAAAATTAAAAAAATAAAAATCAAATTTAAAAAAAGATGATTAACATTCTTTTCAAGAACCTTGTTTCATTTTTAAGAGTCTGTTCTTGTAGCTTTGGATTTTATCTTTGTCAGTTCTTTTGTTGCATAAGTACACTTAGGTGTTTGTGTGGCTGCTTCCCAGTGTTTCTTCTGAACTCTTCAGTGACTGTATTTTCCTAAATCCTATTTCTGGGCTGGGCAGGTAACCTGTGTGTTTCTAGCAGACTAAGAAGTGTCTCATGTTGACCCGTGTAAGAGAACCCTCTGTCTTCTCAATGAGAACATCTAAAGGGCTGTTTCTCAAAATCATCATGTTTTATCCTTGGATTCCAGCATCTTTGTTATACCTAGAGCCACTTTTCTTTCTGGTCACTGAATACTGTTTTTCTAGAAACATGATTCACCACCTTTTAAATCTTTGCAAAATTTATCCCAAGCTACAAAATATCTATAGGGAAAATTTCCCCTTGGTCTCATAAGTAGATTTCCAAGCTCTACAGTGTTGGTACTTCAGTGGTCTGACCTCCACAATTGCTTCTTACTGTAGTAAAATGTACATAATGAAATTTACCATCTTCACCATTTTTAAGTGTATAGTTAGGTGGTGTAGTAAGAACTGCACGTCAGTAATCATAAGTGTTTGTCTTGTGACTATCTTATTTCACGTAGTATAATGCCCTTAACCTTCATCTATGTTGTTGCATGTCCTGTCAGGAGTTCCTTCCCTTTTAGGGTTGAACACGTACCACAGAATGTGTATTACAAGATGTATAGCATAGAACGCATACCATATATTGCTTCTCCATGTACTTGACACTGACATAGGAATTGCTTCCATGGTGTTTAGGATAATACTGCTGTGAATGTGCAGATATGTCTTTGAGAACCTAATGTTACACCACCACTCCAGTGATGGAGATGTTTCTAGTCTCTACCACTGAGCCATGTCACCAGTTTTTTTTCATAAATACCTAGGAGTAAAATTGTTAGATTGTATTTTCTATTTTTTTGAGATAGTGTCTTATATAATCCAAGCTGACAAACTCACTGTATAGCTGAGGATAAACTTGAACGTCTGATCCTCCTGTCTCCACCTCCTGAGTGCTAGAATGACCTGCCCGGTTTGTTTGGTGCTGGTGATTGAACTTGGCTTCACACGTTGCAAGCAAACACTACCAACTTGAGCTGTCTCCAGCCCCTCTGTTCTGGAACCACTATTGCCCTCTTTCTCTCAGGTCTTGCTGTATTGCTGGGCAGTTCTGGAATTCACTGTGTAGACCCTTCTGGCTTAAACTCACAGAGACCTGCTTGCCTCTGTCTCCTGAGTGCTGGGATTACAGGAAGGAGTCACCACGTCTGGTTTTGTTTTTTGGGTTTTTTTTTTTTTTTTTTTTTTTTTTTTTTTGCTTCTTGATAGTAGCTAACCTGATGGTGAGATGTTGTGTCTTGTAGTTTACATTTCTATCGTGATGATTGATAAATATAATTTTGTTTTTTTCTAGTCATTCATGAATCTTTGTAGAAATACATATTCATGTCCTTTGCTATTTAACATTATTTTTATAGTATATATTTATATTATTTTGTTATTATTTATATATATTTATGCTATATTTTATATATTATTCATGTGTATGGGTGTTTTGCCTATGCATATATCTATGCATCTCATTTGTGCTTGCTGCCCTTGGAGGACAGAAGAGAATTCCAGTCTCCCAGAACTGGAGTTAGAGAAGGTTGTGAGCTGCCATGTGGGTGCTGGAAATTGAACCTGGGTCCTCTGAAAAACACCCAGTGCTCTTAACTACTTTCTGAGTCATCTCTCCAGCCCTTCCTCTGTCTATTTTTGAATAGGGTTGGATTTTTGTTTTTGTTTTTATCTTTTATTTTTTATAAGTTTTTGGTAATTTATTAAAGCCTTGTATAATAACCAACACCAGTGACTCTGTTATTCCCAAAGAATAATTAGAAAACCTTTGTTACATAGAAGTACCTTTTGCTCAAAATTAAGAATTTAAAAGGTCCTGTTGAGATATTTTTCTCTTTTTGTTTTTATCGAGAGACTATGATAACTAGCTGTTAGATAATGCCTTGATTTCTGGAAGGTAACTTTTGATGAAATGTAAGTGTATGTGTGCACGTGCGCGTGCTTGGACTTGGTGAATTAGACTCATACTATGGTCCTAAACTTCTTGCTTGTAGTACCCTTCCCTTTCTAAAATGTCACTGAAACATACTTCACAAACAGCTGTTTTAAAATTACTCACTTCTGTATGTGTGTCATGCAGTGTCTTCTAGTGTCAAAGATAATTTCCTAGCATGTGGGAGAAACAGAGTTACTCAGATGATTTGGACAGAGCTAGAAAGTCCTAAGACCCCAAGCCTGTGTGGTCATTTTGTACACATTTCTGAGCACTTAGGAGATATTTTTATTTGTTACCATTTCTGGTAACCTTTTTAGTAACCTTTTAGATAAGAGCTGGTTAGGATTCTTTTATCCTGATACTCTCCTAAGTATTCTGGGAATTCTACAGGAATTTGAAGGAACACTTGTGATTCCATGCTAACATTAGTTTTCTGAAATATTTAGTCTGTTTATTTATACCCTCAAAGATATAACACCATTTAAACTAGATAGAAAGTTTTCTAAAACACCAGTCACTACTGTAACAACTATCCCTAAATACCCATGTAAACCATAGATTATTAGATTTACTCAACCGTGGTCAGATGTGGTTGAAACATCTATACCATTATAACCAGATGCCCTGGAGAGCAGGTGAGTCTTAAGACCTGTGATGAGGGTGGGCTTGCAAGCTAGCTGCTATCCATCTTAAAATCTGACAAGCCCAGTTATATTAGCTGGGTTAATTAATCAGTTTCCTATCTCCTCTCTCAACCTGAAGGCCGAATGCAACACAAAAAGCTAAGTGAATATAAATGTCTCCTGTGTTTGGGTATAGGAATTTCCAGTGAAGTGGCAGACCTATGAAAAATACTATTATGAGCTGTTCTATTTTGCTGTGGCTTTGGAAAACCTTTGGATTTCTTTACTGAAATTTGTCTGAAAAAAAAAATCTTTTTAATGAAACAGTGTGAGTCACAAAGCAGCCACCCCTTCTTATAATAGCATTTCTCACCAGGGGAATTTTTGGTAGCTGTTGGGGGAGGGATGTGAGTAGGTTGTGGATGATACATTCTTGGTAGAACATAGCCAAAGGCTGCTACATGACAACTCTGGTGCTTTCCTTGCTGACACCAAGCTCTGAATTCAAAATGCAGGACAGCAGAACGGAACAGAGAAACCTGGGTTAGTGAGTGGATTCGGCAGCATGAACAATGAGATTGGAGCCTCAACATTTTAAATCACTTCAGATCACATTGCACTGTAAAAGGATCATGAAACAGGCCTGCGGGGCAGAGTGCTGGAAGCCATATTGAGGCAGAATATCAGCTATTTTGGGGTTGTGAGATGGCACTGCACCTAATGATGCCTATTTGAAGATCACAAGAAGTCTCTCCTTCGCTGTCTGTGCCTATTTCCAGAATGCGAAGTTACAAGATGGCAGCACCTTCATTCAAAGAGTGGATTTGTAGCTCTTCTTTGCCCTTAAGACTTTTGGTTCAAAATGAGGTTATGTTAAATTAAAACTCATAGTAAGCTTCTACATAGTAAGGAAAGTGATTACCAGGCCAGACTCAGATTAAGTTCCAGGACGACAACAAGGGCTATGTAAAGAGATCCTCTCTCAAAAAGTAAAATAAAATACTGCTATAGGAATCATCTCATTTGCTGGAAAATTTGATGAAACTAGAGATCATACAATGAAAAGGTAAACCAGTCTCAGATAAATGTTGCATGTTTTCTCTCATGTGGAGTTTAGATTATTTAAAAAAAAAAAAAAAAAAAAAAGAGGCTAGGAAAGTAGAAGAGGAAAGGAACGGTGGGATGAGTAACAGGGAGGGTAAAGGTGGGTGTGGCCAGAGTGCTGCTGTTCCTGTGTGCAGATGTGATAACAAAGCCTGCCACTCTGTGCAATTCACACTGATACAATCACAGAAACTTAAACATTAGATCTGAAGCACAGGGAATGGCACACACAGGCACCATTCAGCCTCTGTGTAGGATGGTGGCAAGGAAATACCTTCCTAGAGATACTAAGAATTGGACTAGGGCTGGAGAGGTGTCTCAGTGCTCAAGAGCACTCTCTGTCACTGTAGAGACCCAGGATCTGTTCCCAGCGCCTACATCTCACAGTATCTCACAGCTATGTGTAACTCCAGCTCCATGGGGTTCCAGTACCCTCTTCTTGAGTGCTGCATGCATATGCTGCATAGGCACACATGTAGGCAAAACACACATTGAAAGGAAAATCGATTTAGAATAAGCCAAGATACCAGTATTCAAAAGCATTTGCCCTAAACCTTTTTACAAACCCAAGATTACGTTTGGAGGTTTTTTGTCTTTTTATTTTTGTTTTGTTTTTTTGGTGGTGGTGGGGTTGTGTTTGTTTTGAGATAGGGTCTCATGTGTTCCAGTCTAGCCTCCACCTGACTGTATAGCTAAAGATAGCTTTGAACTTATGATTCTCCTGCCTCTGCCTCCCTGCTTCTGGGGTAGCAGGCATGAATGACGGTGCCTGGTTTTATGTGTTGCTGGGGATTGAACTTAAGGCCTCGTGCATGCTGGCAAACATTCTGTCAACTGAGCTAACCCCCAGTACTTTTTTTTTAGAGACAAAGTCTTACTTTTATTGGCCTATAACTTTGTAATCCCTGCTGACCTCAAACTAGCAATCCTCCTGCATTGGCTTCTTAGTGTTGGATTTATAGATATGAGCTACACAACAGTCTTCTGAGCCTTAGTTTTAACTGCTGTCAGCTTCATTGGCTCACAGGACTCATTTCTGAACCACTGCTTTATGTAGATGGAGGCACAGGAAAATCTGAGAAGTTATTACAGCTGTTAAGCTTTGAAAAGTCATGGCTGTCTCCTTTTCATGCTTTCCTGACTTTGTCTTTTTTTTTCAAAGCCTCATACCAGTTCCAAGTCTCCAGGGCTCAAAAAAGAGGAAACAGGAAATTCGTATTTGATGCGTGAGTGCCAGCCACAAGTCATAGAGAAGGGGGCACCAGTACTTGGAGGGAGAGTCTGGGCCCTGGGAGTGACCTATACCAGTTCTCAGCAAGGAAAAGGTCATGGTAGCAGATGCTCAACTTTTCTGTGATGGCATCTAAAGTGCCCAAGAGCAAGACACTCAAGAAAAAGGTGCGTGTTGGTTATCTAGTAGAGGAGTCACTTTCCTATTTCTCTTACTTGGAGGCCGTGGATGTTTCCTATCTTAGGGTCCCAGCTGCAGCCCGAAGCCCTTCCCGTTCCTTCCCGTTCCTCTTAGCAATGACCTCTGAAGATTGAGTCTTGTGGTTGGTGAATGGGTAAGTCAGATGGTGCTGTTTCATTTTTTGTTTCACGTGTACATTTCAGAAAATCAGATAGTGGTGTGACTCTTTGGTGCCTTGAAATGTTTTCAAACTGTGAACTGTTTCAGGAATTCAAAAGAGGTGATATACTTAACCTCACAGGCAGATAATTAAAACGTTGTGGACATAATTGTGTATATGTACACCCTTCCCATTATCCTTTTCTCCATCCCTCCTCAAGAATAACCACTGCCCTGACTCTGGTGATATCTCTGTGTGTGTGTGTATATGTAAACATACATATATGATACATATATGTTGCTGCTTAACATTTGTCCAAAATCATATTCATTATACTTGTAATTTTCTATACTTTGTATAGACTGCATCGTAGTGCGTGCGTGTGTGTATATATAAACAGATTTACAATGTGTAAATTGGTTTTACTTGTTAGCACAGTTCACTTTCACTGCCATACTAGTGGATGATTTTACATTACCATCTGTTGTTCCCTTCTTTAATACGCATTAAAGTTATTTTCACTTGCTCCAAGAATATTTTCATGTTTCCTTATACACTTACCAAGCAAACAGGCAAGCCTTGAACTCATTCTGTATAACTGGAGATGACCTTGAACTCCTGATTCTGGCTACCCCTCCCAAATACTAAGATTAAAACCTGTGCCACCACACCTGGCCTCCTTACACCCTAATGAGTTTTTCTAGGGCACGACCTTAGCCATGAATAGCTGGGTCTTAGAGGTGTGTATATGTGTATCTTTAGCTCTTAATTAAATAGTACCCCATATATATCCAGTGTGCTTGTACCAGTTTGTGCTCTCCAGATAGCTTGCTTTCCTTGCTTCATGTTTTTGTCAAAAAGTTTAACAGGATCAGACCTGAATTTTTGGTAAGCTGGGGTGGGTGTGAATAGCATATCATTATTCGTTACTATATTTGCTGTTTATGTATTTGATAAAACATATTTACATATATTAATATTGAATACTTAAACACCATTTTCAGTTGTGAAGTGCTTGCTTATGTCTTTTATTCATGTTAATATTAGGTGGCTCAAAGTTCCTTTAGCATCTCTCTCTTCTTTATAGTGTGTATGTGTGTGCTCGCACTCGCGCATAGCTTTTGTGTAAAGTTCAGAGGACAGCTGAGGATCCTGGGATTGAACTCAGGTTGTCAGTCTTGACAGCAAATACCCTTATCCACGGAGCCTTCTCTCTGGACTGGTTCTTCTTTGTTGTCATATGTAATACAGAAGTATCCTCTATTTCGGTTATTTCTTTATTCTCTGATTTCATGAGGTTAGTCAATTTTAGTATGACTGACTAGTCCTATCTTCTTACATGGCTTAAGCATTTTGTGTGGTAAATATTTTCTTTTCCTGAGGTTTGAAATATATTATTTTATATTTTCATCTAATATTTTTAAAAATTTTGGCTTTCATATTTAAAAACATTTGATATATGGAGAATTAAGTTGTTTTCCCAGACACTTTTATGTAGCCCTGGCTTTCCTCAGACTTGCTACATAGCCAAGACTGGCTCTTCCCGTGTCCACCTCCCAGGGACTGGGACTAAAGCCATGTACCACTATTCTTGATTTTCAGAATTAAATTTTTAAATAGATTTTTTCTTTTTTCATATGAATAACCAGCTCTCTCAACATCCTAGCAATAATCAAGTCTTTGCTTACTTTCTAATTTGTAGAGCCACCTCTATGCTTTCCAGTCATTCTGGGCCCATGTTCTGTTCCATGGGTCAATTTGTCTATCCTTGTGCAGATACTGTCTTGATTACTGTAGTTTTTTTACTTGTTAGTTTTTGAGACAGGGTCTCTCTATTATGTAACCCTGGCTGTCCTGAAACTTCTGATGTATACCAGGGTGACCTCAGACTCAGAGATCCATCTGCTTCTGCCAGCGGTGCTGGGATTAAAGGTGTGTGCCAGCATGCCCAGCTAATTACTGTAGTAATTAGCTATGTGGGAAGGGCAGATCCTTTCACCTTACCGAATTCTTTTTCAGAACTGTTGGCAAAGTGAAACTTTCTAGGGTTACAAATAAAGGATCCAGATAGGAGCCACGAAATGCCAGGAACTGCTGTCTATGGCTGGGATTCTTAAAGACAGGATATCTGGTGCAGCCACCTTAATGGGCAGTGTCATGTTTTTTTCCTTTACTATATTGCACAAACAACATTTCCCGTGCCTTTGTATCACAAAGAGCAGCTTT
Source organism: Cricetomys ansorgei (assembly GCA_026225945.1). Taxonomy (NCBI): domain Eukaryota; kingdom Metazoa; phylum Chordata; class Mammalia; order Rodentia; family Nesomyidae; genus Cricetomys; species Cricetomys ansorgei. The sequence goes on along the minus strand of JAMJFZ010003163.1, from coordinate 6,343,316 downwards.
GAGTGTTTCAGACAACAATAGAAACAAAAACTACCTAACTATTTTGGGTACTTTTTGCTTCCATAAAAAATTTTGGATCCATTTTGTTAGCATCTATGAGAAAAACAAAAACAAAAACTGCTGGGATTTTTATCCAAATCACAGACTCATTTGCCATGTTTTGTTGTTTTTTCTGGTTTTTTGAGTTCCAGGCTAGCCTGGACAAATGGCAATCCTTCTGCCTCAGCCTCCCAAGTTCTGAGAGCACAGGCATGTGTCCCATACCCACGTCAACTGCTGTCTTTATAAATGGTTGGAACTGGATTTTCAGATGTAAGAATTTTTTTTTAATTTATTTTTTTATTTTTATTTTTATTTTTTTTAAGATTCACTGCCTGGCCAGGGGTGGTGGCACACGCCTTTAATCCCAGCACTCAGGAGGAAGAGGAAGAGGCAGGCAGATCTCTGAGAATTCAAGGCTAGCCTGGTCTACAGAGTAGTTCCCGGACAGCTGGAATTATAACAAAGAAACCGTGCCTCGAAAACAACAACAAGAAAAAAACACCTGCTGCCCATGTAGGCCAAGAGAGGGTGTCAGATCCCCTGGAACTGGAGTTACAGACAGTTGCTAGCTACAGTGTGGGTGCTGGGAATTGAACCCAGGTCCTCCAGAAGAGCAGCCAGTGCTCTTAACTGCTGAGTCATCTTTCTAACGCCAAGAATATATTTTTTAAAATATTTTATCTACATATTTTTAATTTCTGAAACTATTTTCAGAACTTTTACAAATAGATATTATATGCTATGGTTTTAAAATTCTCAGATGTTACCAGAAATACAAATAATTGACAAGCTTTAAGTTCCTGGCTCTATAAAGCAGCTTCAAGTCTTACTTAATAGGTGAAACTTCACAAGTCCATATTGACCTACCTACTCCTGGGAATTGGAGTACCATGTGACCTGTGATCTTAAAAGTGACAGAGGGTCTGAAAGGGTGTTAGGCCTAACACTGAGACCTGCTTTAATCAGAGTTGATCTGTATCCTTTTGTGAACCAAAATAGATATAGCCTCTGCTCCCAGAGTTGGTACGTTGATCCAGTCTATTAAAAGAAAGGCTTTTAAAGAGCCTTTTTAGGAGAATGGAGAGATGGCTCAGCAGTTAGGAGTGCTTGGCTGTTCTTGCAGAAGACCCTGGTTCAATTCCCAGCACCTACATTGTGGCTCACAACTGTCTGTAGTCCTAGTTACAGGGAATCCGGTGTTCTCTTCTGGCCTCTGAGGGCACCAGGCATGCCTGTGGTACATAGACATACACACGGGCAAAACACCTATACACATAAAATAATTTGAAACCTTTTCTTAAAGACAATTTTTATTACTTTTTGGGTTTTTTTTTTTTTTTTTTTTTTTTTTGTAGCTCTGATTAGCCTGGCACTTCCTATATAGACAACAAGACTGACCTTGAACTCAGAGATCTACCTGCTTCTGCCTCCTGAGTGTAGGGATTAAATGTGTCTGCCACCAAGCCCAGCCTGGCCATATGGTTTATTTCCTTTCTTCCATTCGATAAGTTTGGGTTGTCCATATCCCATACTTCCATCCATACCTTTCTCCAATCCCTACCATCTGGAAACTTCCCGTTCTTTTAGTGGCTCCTCTTAAATTTTTGGCCTGCATATTTCAACGAAATCTAAAGTTAAATCATTATCTCTACTCTATTCCTAAATAAGAGCCCACAGTTTGTGTTACACATTGCTCTGGTTCCATATTATAATCCACTTTGTTTTCATACCCTAGAATTGGTTACTGCTATTCGTACTTGATAACGTCTGCTCACTTGGAGTCACCCACTTGCTTGCCCTTCCTCTGCCTCCTGTTCTTCCATCTCATCCTTCTGAGCTATATCCCCTGCTACGGTCGGTGGGCTATACAGCTGTGCTTCAGTCTACGACTTCTAGTACTGCTAACCGTTTTTTTTTTTTTTTTTTTTTTGCTTGCCTAAATACAATTTTGTCTTAACCATTGGGCAATTTAACTGGATATTTTAAAAAAGGGGGGTGGGCGTCTGGGTTTGTAAGATTTTTTTTTTCCCTCCCTTTTCTCAATTGTTAGTTTTACCGCCTGTGTTTTGTTTAGTTTCTAAAAGTTGTAGTGGTGAAGTCTGCTTCTAAACTCTTAGAGCTCATCTTTTGTCTTCTGCTCTGCTCTCTTTGTTCTTGGTCTTCTGCAAGCCTACTATAATGTGACCCTTGTTTGGTTTACTTTTCTTTGTCTTGCTTGTTATTCTTTCAAAACACTTAAGTGCCTTGCATTGATATCTACCATTTTCACCTTTTATTTATTTTAATCCTCTTGGAGTCCTCCTTTGAGAAGTCCTGGGCATCGCGCATTGGCTCCTCTTCTGTCCCTTGTGTTCTGAGACTTTCATCTTTTCCGGTTCTTGTCCTGCACTTTAGTTTCCTATCTCTGCCTTTCGTTACACAGATTATTTTTCATCTTCACTCACTTTTTACAGTTTTATATTTCATTGAACTGCATTTTAAGTCCCTTGCAGTAATAAAGTGGGTTGTTTACTTCTCACCTTCAGTTGTATAAGAACAAAATCGAGCAGATCACCTAAGCTTTTCTTGTTTTTCCTCCTTGGGAAAGTAAGTGGAGCTAGCTAGCTGCTCTCTTTGACATTCTCTTCCTGCCCAAAAATTCCGTGAAGCCTTATCGCTCTGCATCATGCTGTTGAGCAAACAAGCACTGTGAACATGGAGGCAGGCAGGAAGCTAGAGCCCAGCATGGCTTTGTGCTTCACTCCCAGAGGAAGAGCAGCTCTTGAGTCATGTGGGGAAACCTTACCGCATCGCACCTCTGGGGGCTCACAGCTGTGGTAGGAATCTGTTTCTATAGCAACAGAAGGCTTAACTCTTCCTCTGTTCTCAGAATATGCAGAGAAGCGACATGATAAACTTTGAGAGCGGACTGTGCCTTAGGCTAGATTTGTTTTTTCCCTTCTAGACCGCATTGTCCAGTACAGTAGCAACTAGCTATAGGTGGCTATTTAAATTACAGTTAATTAGATTTAAAATTCTGTTTCTTGATTTTTAGTTTGTTTTATTTTTGAGACAATATCTTAAGAAATTGTTTTATTAGCTCAAACTGGACCGGACTGGAGCACATTAGGTAGTCCAGCTTGGCGTTAAACACAAGGCAGTGTTCCTGGCATCCCCTTCCAAGTGCTGGGATTATTGTATACCACTGTGCTAGCTTAAAATTCCATTGCTGAGTCACATCAGATGTCACGATTGGTCAGGACACATAAAGAACAGTTCTTAATTGAAGAAAGTTCTAAAGACGGTACTGTTCTAAACTCTACCACAGCAGTCTCACAACCAGCTCATTTCCTGAGTGTGTACTTTCAGTGAACCTCTTGGTGCCCAGAGTCTGGAAGACTCTCTTTCGAGTTACCACCATTCTGCACCATCTGTATTTTAAAAGAATGCAGAGATGATACTGAATTCTGAGACAGGCTTGTGAGTCTTTGATGATCCCAAGCCTGCGCCGTTCACCTGTAGTTTGGTGTCATGTGAAGAAGAGAAACCAGGTAAATAGAAGGGTCATGTTAAGTAAGCTTTGGGTAGAGTGAAGACTGACTTCTGCATGGATTTATTGATTTTATGTAACTATGATTAAGCTGAGAGGACAAATTTGTGAGGTGGCTGGAGAAAGCTAACTCATCTTAATGAAAAGTTTATATATGCATGAAAATATAATGGAACCAGTTATTTTGTGTGGTGGCTAAAACACCCCTTTTTTTTTTTCTTTGAGACAGGGTTTTACTCTGTAGACCTGGCTGGCCTAGACAGTGCTGTGGAAGGCAAGCTAGCCTTGAACTCACAGAAATCAGCCTGCTTAAAAGCGTGAGCCAGCATACCTGACTAAAAAAAACTTAACTCTAGAGGGATGGCTTAGCAGTTAAGAGTCTGCACTGCTCTTGCACAGGACTGGTTTGTTCCTGGCACCCCAGCTACCTGAAATTCCAGCTCCAGAATCCAACAGCTTTCTCTGCCCTCTGCCAGTCACTGCCCTCGTGTACACAATACCCTTCCACACATACATATACACAGTTAGTAATAAAATCTCAAAGTATTGTGTGTAAGGCACTTGCTACATGTCATAATTAGCTTCAGTTGTCAACTTCACACACCAATTATTGTATTGGCTCCGTCAACTCGCCTTATGGGCCTGTCTATGTGCATTTTCTTGATTAACGATAGGCACAGAAGGGCTCAGGATACAATGGGCAGTGCCATCCCTAAGTAGATGGTCCTGGGTTGAATAAGAAAGCAAGCTGAACAAGCCAAATAGAGAAAGCAAGTAGTAAGATCTTACTGAAATTTGATTCAGATTAGAAATTCCTTGTATTGAAATCATCTTTTTCTTCATCCTTTGGAGTTGCCATCTCTATTCTTTTTTGAGCTGCTATGGTTCAAAGACACACACACACACACACACACACACACACACACACACAGAGTATCTCATTTCCCATTCACATATAGCAGAGTTTTCTGGCTGAAATCCAGATAGACTGAGATTAGGAATAATGTGGTCACACTAGTCCTCATCCAAATAGGCACTGAACAAAATGAAGAGCAATCCTAGTTTATGCTCACGACAGACAATGCCAAAGTTTCCTTTACTCTATTATGGAGCTCCAGTGGAGAGACTCAGAATCCTTCCTAATAAGTGTTCCAGATACCAGTTCCATACCAGTTCATGGAGGTGGCATGCCCTTTGCTGCTATCCTTTGCTAGGAATTTGAGTCTTGGGGCTTGTGTTCAGAGAAATAATGGTGATGATGTTGGTAGTGTAAACCAGATACGTTAGATAAGAGTTTTAAAGAGGGCTGGAGAGATGGCTCAGCGGTTAAGAGCATTGGCTGCTCTTCCAGAGGTCCTGAGTTCAATTCCCAGCAACCACATGGTGGCTCACAGCTGTCTGTAATGGGATCTGATCCCCTCTTCTGACATGCACCCAGACTGAGCACTCATATACATAAATACATTTTTAAAAAATCTTAAAAAAAAAAAAAAGTTTTAAAGAATGAGCCATCATGGCCCAAGGCACCAAATAAGTAAAAATGAAGTAAAAGTAAAAATGAAGGTAAGAAAAAGGTGATTTTTTGCAGGTGGTATAGCGCTGGCTGGCCTAGAACTCACAGAGATCCACCTGCCTCCGCCTCCTGAGAGCTGGGATTAAAGGCATTGCACCACCACTGCCCAGCTGAAAAAAATGTGATTTGTGATGGGAAAAGGTCTGATGTATTTTGTGGGGTTGGCAACGGTGGTTTGGAACTGACTATCTGGAAAAAAAATTAATCTGAAGGCAAAAAGATTGTTTATGAGCTGAAAGGGGAAAATTCAGAAAGAACTCAATGTCCTTTTTTTTTTTTTATTTCCTCTTTTGATTTTTCAAGGCAGGGTTTTTCTGTGTAGCACTGGCTGTCCTAGAACTCACTCTGTAGACCAGGCTGGCCTCAGACTTAGAGGTTTGCCTGCCTCTGCCCCCCAAGTGCTGGGATTAAAAGCCACCACCATTGCCAGGCCAGAGGCTGCATAAAAGTCATAAAAAGAAAGTCATAAAAGAAGAACAAAATGTCCCTCAAATGATAAACTAATTGGTGCTGTATAGAAACAAAAGTTAGAGAACTTTTACCGTTTCTAAACGAGTGATTTTTATTTCTTGGGTAAATCTGGAACCCAGAGTTCCTCCATTTTTTTTTTTTTAAATCACAAAAATCACCAGAATTTTCATTATAAAGTTTTCAAACATTAGTGTAGAAAGTGCAAGCCTCTCTTCCAAACCCCTTCTGTATTTCTCCAGATGTTTGCCTCTGCGATGGACACTTGTGTATAAAACGAAAAACACATGCTACTTGCTCCACTGCTGCTGAATTTGTTTGCTTCAGTGTTCTCTTCATTGTTCCACATAATCCCATGCCTTTGTGAATTACATTTTTGTTTTTGTTTCTGTTGTAATTTCTAGAAATTCTAGAAGTTGCACTATTTGTAGGAAATCTCTGACTGTCCAGCCATTGTGCCTGTTTGGGTAGTCATAATGAAGTGATTCTCTTTGCTAGAGAGATCATATCTACCGTCCCCATAAGTTGTTAGAAGAACCCACAGGGAAAGATCACATAGCACATCCTCTAAGCTTAGTTTGTTCTTAGGGAGCATTGAGTTATAAGCTAGAAACTAGCCAGAACTGGGGCTGGAGACAGATGGCTCAGAGGTGAAGAATACTTACTGTTCTTTCAGAGGACCTGGTTCAGCTTCTGGTACCCACATAGGATGACTCACAACCTCCTGTGCTTCCATCTTAGGGGGATCTAAAGCTTCTGACCTTGGGGGACACATACCTCCCATTCATCTACACACATACACATAATTAAAAATTTAAAAAAATTTTTTTTTCAAGGCAGGGTTTCTCAGTGTAGTCCTGACTGTCCTGGAACTCTGTAGACCCATCTGGCCTCAGAGATCCTCTTGCCTCTCTGCCTCCTGAGTGCTGAGTACTGGGATTAAAGGCCTTTGCAACCACCGCCAGGCTTAGATTCTAGAGCTGGGTACCATCTGCAGGGAATATGTGGTAAGTAAATAATGCTGGCTGTGGGACTTAAGGAGCCCTTCCCTCTTGGCCCTCAGTTCTGGGCCTGATTGCTCATTGCTTCTTTCCATTTTTCTATCTAGTGGGATGATTGCTTCTGCCAATGACTAGACTAAAGCATAAAGTTTTTTTGTTTGTTTTTAAGTCTTGTATTCTCAATCTGACCAGCTCTAAAAGAAAATACTGCATTGGGGTGTTTACAGGTCAGGCTGTCAGACGGTGTGATTAGCTAGGGGCTTTTGCTTTTTTGGGATGCTACATACTGAAACTGTCATCACATGAGCAGCATTCTCTTGGGGCCTGCAGACATCTGCTGAAGCCAGGGCTATGACTGAGATGCATTGGAGCACACAGAGGCCTCTTAAGTGAGGTAGATCCACCAGCTCCAAGGCTGGCAAGTGTCCTGATGTTCCTGTCTCCTCTGGTAACAACCTAAGGGATAATGAGATAGCCAGTAACTCAGCATTTTATTTGAATTATAAAAGACCTCTGATCTGTGTCGTAAGTGGACATGTGAAATATTCCTAAATAAGAAAAAGCACCCTTTCTACGTTTTAGGTTTTTTGGTTTGATGCTAGGGATTGAACTCAGGGCTTTTATACATATTAGGCAAGTGCTCTGCCAGGGTCTCTGTATGTATAGCTTAAACTGGCTTAAACTCCCCATCCTCCTGCCTCAGCCTGTCAAATCCTGGGGTTACAGACATGTATTAACACACTTGGCAGTGTGTTGTGTTTATTTTTGTTGTTTTTTAATATTTTTAGAAAAGTTTTTGAGAGAGGAGAGAGATAGAGAATATATATGCACATTCCAAGTACGTGCTGGTCAGAGGGCAGCTTGCTGGAGTCAGCTCCCTCCACTGTGTGTGTTCCTGGAACAAACTCTTGGTGGCAAGAGCCCTTAGCCACTAAGCTGTGAAACCACTGTCCTGGTGTTGGGTTTTTTTTAGAGTTGTTGCTATTCCATGTGACTGAAGCCAGCAGTAGGGCAAGAGTTGAGCTTGTAGCCTATAACCGGGAAATAGAGTTTAGAATGAAGGAACTCATTACCCAGCTGCCGGGCTGTTTTTTATTGAGTTCCGGTAGATGACATGTGTCATGTCCCCCCACACTCCTCCCTCCTTTTCCCAGAGAACGTAGAGAAATGAGCAGATTCAGAAAAGTACTTGGAAAAATTCTGTAATGATTTGAACTTGAGCCAGGCTTACCACTTGACTGCTTGAACTCTTCCCTACTGTGACTCTTGCTTTGATAACAGTCTGGCTTTTGTTAGGTAATGCATCTTTTAAAAGTAGGCAAGTAGAATTGTAACAAATAGTAATGTGATAACAGTATTTCTGACAGCAGACATTTATTTAATTAATGTTTACTAAGAGCTTGCCACTGTTTAAATGTGTTCAGTATATTCACTCTTTGTCTTTGCCCTGTGACATATTTGGCAGATACAGAAACTAAGCCCCAGAGCACTTAAGAACTTGCCTAAATGTCACATAGCAGGGAAATAATATGGCTTTAATGAATGTCACATCATACTGTTATTAAGTGGCCATTCAGAAATGCAGTTATTGGGATCCTTTTTAGCCTGATGGTCTTTCCCTGAATTTACAAACCTTTGTAATTTGGTAAAATGATGGAGAAATAAAACACATTTTCTTACTTCTGTCAGCCATAGGAGTTGCATTCTTTTATGCCTTGTTATGACCAGTCCCTTTAACTACCTTTGACTCCAGCAGGACCTACAGTCCATTGACTCTGTTTCCCTCTCCCTCTCCTGCCTGTCTTTCTCCCTTTAAATAGCTCAAATTCCAGACAGTAATAGTTGCTCTCAATGCCCTTCCCCTCTTCTGCCTTGTTATAACTTGGCCAAGCCACAACCGTGGTTAAATCAAGTCTGCCTACTGTGTGAGTGTAGTCCTGGGAGGGGAGGAATGTGAAGCACCTCCCCTGCCCCTTTTTTCATTCCTGATCACTAAGTTTAAATGGGCGTTTAATGTGACCTGGGAATTCTGGTCTATTTTTATAATACATTCCTTCTAATTTCCTAGAGGGTCGTCCCTTCTCCTCAAAACCCTTCTTAGCAGACTGATGGCACACGCCTGTAGTCTCAATTCTTGAGGCAGAGGCAGAAGAATTTCCAGTTCTGGGACCATCTGCAATGCTTAATGAGACCCTTTGTCAGCACCCTCACCTGTTTAGCCTTTGGTGAAGACCTTACTTTCTTTTTCATTGAGAAAACAGTTAACCTCCTGATTTACCCATCACTCACCTACGAACTTGTCTGCTATTCTTGTCTCTTCTGTAACAGTATGAACTGTCCATGTTCTTTGCAAAGGCTAACCCTCTCCTTGTATATTAGATTTCAGCCGTTCTCCATAAGTAATTCTGGAATCCACAGCATTGATCTCCTGCTTTCTCTGCTCTCTCCTGAATGTGGCTTCTCTGATGCATTCCTATCAGCAGTGGTACACACTGCTGGCATTTCTCCCACTTGAAAATAGCAGTAACAGATTATATCCTACTTTTATTCTACGACTTCCTATGAGAGCAAAACTCCTTAAGAACTCTCGTTCTGGAGCTGGAGACATAGCTCAGAAGTCAAGAACATTTATTGTTCTTGCAAAGGATCAGGGTTTGGTTTCTAGAACCTACCCCATTACTTTTTGTTTGAGAATTGTTTTAGGGCCCAGAGCATGTGGTAGTTAGTGAATGTTCCAGGTGTGTTTGAAGGGAAAGTATTTTCTGCTATTGGAGGATTGTTCTGTCATTGATGGCTGGGTCAGTTTGGTTGTTGTTTTCAATTCTTCTAGAACTATACCAGTTTTCTGTCTACTTGTTTAATTAATTGCAGAGGGATGTGTTCAAAAGCCACACCAGCTTCCACTGATGAGCATTTGCATGGTTATATTTTGGCTTTTCTGTGTCATTTTTTTTCCTTTTCTTTTTCTTTCTTTTCTTCTTTCTTTTTCTCATTTTTAGGGTCTCACTAGTATAATGGCCAGGTGGTATGACACACACCTTTAGTCCCAGGCCCTGGTTGGCTTGGAACTCAGAGATCTATTGGGATTGAGTGTTCTATGCTCCACCACACCGGGCATTATCTGTATATATTTACGGAGATTTTTTTTTTTTTTTTTTGGTAGAAAAATGGTTTGACATATTGCCTTTCTTTTTTTTCCATCCGGACTAGTGTTTTTTTTTTTTTTTTTTTTTTTTTTTTTTTTTTTGCTTTAAGTTGAAAATTTCACATTCACTGTAATTGTTTATCATTTCTCTCCATTTGTTTCTCCTCTACTGTCTAGTCCTTATTTAAATTAAAAGTTTATTCTACCTCATTAATTTTACTTTTTTGACTTATTTAGAACCAAGACATTCCTCTAGATTTTACAGTAGTCTTTTTTTCTTTTCCCTTTTTTTTTTTTTTTTTTTAAGCTCATTACCATGTGTCTTTAGTTACAGTTTTATTTGTTTTTTCTTGAAACAGGGCCTCATGTAGGCCAGGCTAGCCTTATTCACTATGTAGCTAGGGATGACCTTGAACTTTAAAAACAAAAAATGTTAATCTATGAGTGTGAATGTGAGTATGCTCCAGGTATGAAGAAGAATGTTAGTGTGTGAGTGCCTGCCCCCCCATCTTTAAAAGAAATGTGATTTTAAATATGCTCATATATATACACCCATCAGCCTTAAACAGATCTCAAAATATTTACCCCGGTCTCAAATTTGCCTTAGAGGAAGGCAAATGAGTATGCACTTAAAAGTAAGACCCAGAGTTTGTAGTTCATACAACAAACATGTGAAGTAAGTAGACTGTAAAACTCAAGCCTTAGAAAGAAGATGCTTGAAAGGCACAAATAGCCCTTTTTCTGGTTCTGTGCTTCAAGTGGCTTAAAGACTGAAGAAAGTTTTAATCTAACAGACAGATGAAGGCTGGGCTATAATTAGTAAGAGACTGCCATTATCAGTTTAATGCAGTACAGGTCCCACTTACGTAAGTTGCAGAAGGATCACAGGGAAGCTCATTCTTCTAAATTCAGAAGAACTCAGCTCTCAGCTCCTCTTGCTGCTAGCCTCCTTTCTAATATGAAAACCAGCTACCCTATTTCACGTAAGCCTTCCTCTTGCCCAGGCAGTAAATTCAAGGACCTGTTGCCTCAGTGTGAGTGTTCACTAGCCAGCTCTCAGTCATGAATGGGAATCATTAAGACTTACTTAGCTGCCTTGGGCTTCTGGCTCATCTTAAGTTCTCCTTTTAAGGACCCATCTCTGGCAGCCAAGTTACCTTTTCTCTTATCCTGAAAGTTTTGGACAGGCTACCAAAAATGTAGAATCAACTTAGTTCCTTTGAACTACTGAGATTTTAAACAATATAAAGGAATGCTGGTACTTTAATGTTACTCATGTTCAGTGAAGGTATATATTTGTATATACCTACATATATTTAATCAATGGAGCCATGTGTGATTCATTTCTTGAGTGCCTGATCTGTGCCAGGCACAGGGACAGAACTACATATATTCTCACTTTTCCTTTATAACAATTCCAAGCATAGAAGGAAATTACTCCCATCATATAGATGGGAAATTGTCAGAATTTCTTTCTGTCTGACATTTGCATTGTATTTTGCAACTTCAGATGGGCAGCATTTAAATGTGATTGTGTTTGTTCTCTTTCCTGTTGCACAATTGACAGGAAATGTTGCTATGTAGGGTGAGAACAGTGGATATTGCTGAGATCTACAGCTCTAGGATCTTCTATTTGGCTTGTTTCAACAGACTCTTAAGAATGGGATCACACTGGCAGGTTAATATGTGTGATGTGGGTTTCACTGTTGTTATTTTACCCCCTAGTTTTCTTTTCCAGATTTTTTTTTTTCTTTCTTTTTTTGACAAGGTCTATATAGCTCAGACCGACCTGGAACTCACAATGCAGACAGCAGGCTGGACTTGAATGCAAAGACACCTACCTACCTCTGTCTGGTAACTTGATTTTTAAATATAAATTGAGAAGCCACAAAAGCTTTTACTGACGGTTATGGAACAGTCCGAGATAAGGAAATTAATTGGCACTGGCTCATCAACCTTTCTTCCACCTGGCTGTTGGGTTTCTGTCTCCAAGTCCCTGTGGTTTTGAGAGCTGATTCAAAACCTATTTTTGTTGTCTGTTTTAAGTAATAAAATTTGCCTTACAACTTAGTGACTGTTTGGTTGAGATGATAGCTCACTCAATAAAACCTTTGCTGTATAAACATGAGGATCTGACTTCAATCTCCAGAAACATAGGAAAAGCCAGGCATGATGATGTGTGCTTGTAATCTTGGTGTTGGAGAGGTGGAGACAAGCGAATCCCTTGGGCTTGCTGGCCAGTCCTCAACCTAGTGTACTCAGCAAATTCCATGCCACCGAAGAGACCTTGTCTCAAAAGAAAGAAATTGTTAGGCAGCACCTGAGGCAGGATGCCTGAGGTTAATCCTCGGCCTCTTCATAGATGTGCATGTGCAGCCACATGCATACAAAACCTCACATGCATGTACATATGCAACTTAATGACTTACGACCGTGATAATTCTGTGACACTGACACAGGAACTCAGGCAGGCCTCAGCCGGGTTGTTATGGTGTGGCAACAGCCGGGGTGGTTGTATTCAGACAGCAACTGGAGCTGGAATGTCTAAAATAACTGCTGGAGTCTCTGCCACCTTGACTGACATGGTTAGGAGGCAGGAACCCCTCTTTCCATATGGCCCTCTCCGTGTGACTGGCTTGGGTTTTATTATATGGCAACTAGATCCCAGGAGAAAAGCATTCTAAACAACTAAAGCAGAAGTTGCAATTCTTAAAAGGCCTGGCGTCAGAAGCTTTCTCTGTGTAGTCTGGCTTGACGAGGGGATGTCAGGAACCGGGCACTAGAGAAGCGCCTATGAGGTAGAGACATCACCTTCCCTCCTGTGAAGAACCTGAGCCCCACTCCAGGTTGATTAAGTCAGCGTCTCTAAAGAAAGAGGCACTCTTAGGAAAGTTAGGTTTGTTCACCTGGAAGCATATTCTCACTGAAGCTGGCAGTCTGGCTCTGCATGTGACAAATCCTTCACTCCTTGGAACTATGCTGATAAGATGAATTGAACCTAATTTTAAGTGCTGCTAACATTTCCCCCCCTAGGTCCCAAACCCATTTTTAGCTTATAGGAAAACTCACTATGTAGCCCTGGCCATCCTTAAATTTGGGATCTTCTGCCAGCGCCTCCCGACCCTGCAACAGAGGCAAATACTACCATACCCCCGGTATTAGGGCATGCACCACCACATCCAGTAATCCTTAGGACACTCTTTAAAGTTTGCAGCAAAATAGAGGTAAAGAAATTTTTTTAGCTTATACATAAGTGTTTTGTTATGCATTAATTTAAGAATCTTAAGAAATACAAATTCAGAACTATTTGTTGAAAGGACCATCTTTTTTTACCAGTCACTTCCCCGTTATACTTAATGTCTCTCACTCTCATTATCTCACTGGGAAGTTGGCCTTCCACAAACTTGTATAGGAGAGGCCGAGTGTCTTCCATAAACAAAAGTTAAGGATGATGCTGTATCCTCTTTTGGGAAGGCTGAGACAGGAAGAAGACCATGAATTCCTCCTGCCTTCTTCCTTTATTTTAAAGCCGTTTTTGTACCAGTGAGTTTCCAAACTGCCTGGTCAAAGTTTGGTTCGGGAGTCGAGTCCAGCTCTAGTCCACACGGGGTTCCTCAGTCTCCACGGAGGATAAACAACGTGGCAAGTGAAGCAGTAATTCACTCTTTTATGGCGTCTAACGCTTTACGCGCCTTTAAATGACATGTATAGACAGACTTTTGTATGTTGAGTTTCTTTTAATAATAAAAATAAAGAAATTAGAAGTTAGAAAAGTTAAGAGAGTAAAATTAACAATGTGCACATTGGGGAAAAATTACAAGACTCCTCTCCAGACAGAGAGCTGTCCTGACTGAAATAGCAAGACTGCTAGCTTCGTATCTAACAGAATGCAGGTTTCAGGCATACATCAAAAGGGAACCAATGTGAAAGTATCTTTCCTCCTTACAGCTGCAGGCTTCAAGGTTTCTCAGTTATCATCAAAGAGTAAATGACACAATGACCAATTAATGGATGGTGGGGGTGTCACTGCTGATTGAATTATATCGCCATTTTGCCTTGCACAGATAGTTCGGGGTGCCATGAAGGCGCCAGAGGAGGATTTTATGGTTTTTTAGGTCCTTGGTATGTATTATTCTTCTGGGTCAAAGCTCCAAATTTCTAGTCTTGTCTAGTGGCCTGGCTAGGTTGAAGGCTATTTCTCTCTTTAAGTCCTGGGAGTGCTTGCTTTTAAGTTGGTGCAGGCTTGCTATATTCTTCATTAGTGAAGGGCTAACTATCTGCTTGTTTCTCCAGGTTCACTAACTTTCTAACTAAGCTTTCTGGCTTCTATCTATTAAGGCTTATCTCTTTCTGGGAAGATCAGCATTTACTCCAGGAATAGCTTTATGATGCACTTGCAATAAACTTGAGTAGCTCTCACATGCCAGGACTTGGAAGTCCGGATGTGATTACAATTTACTTTTGAATAGCATGGCTGTGTTTCATTCCAGCCCACAGTGGCCAGCTCAGGGATATTACTATTAGGCTATGCAGTCCTTATTATTGATGAGAAACGTGAGTCACCATACAGTAAAGATAAGAAAGGGGTAAAGCAGTTAAGGAATTCCAATGTCCCAACAACAGAGGCCCAGGATTCTTGTCAAGCTGAAGCTTCCATAGTCTGGGTAACATGGATCACAACAGTTTGGTTCCCTGTATTTTGCAAGTGATTGCTTTTATCAGATTGTTTTTGTCTGTTTTTTCCTAAGCGGCTAACACATTGTCAGACATGCTTTTGTCTGTTTAGGAGGTGGTGAGAAGAAGCTCACATCTTTCCCTCAGTTTTACTTTGCAGAACATTCTATATCTCCCCCCCCCCCCCCCCCCCCTCTCTCTCTCTCTCTCTTTGGTCTTGTTTGTTTGTTTTTCGAGACAGGGTTTCTCTGTTGTAGCCCTGGCTGTCCAGGAACTCACTGTAGATCAGGCTGGTCTCAAACCCACAGAGATCTGCCTGCCTCTGCTGAGTGCTGGGATTAAAGGCATGTGCCAGCACCCCCTGACTCATCTCATTCTTAACAAAAATTGGTTGTTCTGTTGGGGCTGAGAAATAGCTCAAGTAGACACTGAGAGAAACACGTGGCCATTTTAAAGTTAAAGCAGTTTATTCCCCTGTGGGATACATACTGAGATGCCAGGGCTAACCAATTAAAAAAAAAATGGCACTCCAGGAGGCTGACCACGTGAGCCATTTAAATCAAACAGGAGGTAGCTAGGGGATCTTTCTGATTGGTCAAGATCTGAACACTGGATTGGCTCATTAAATGTCTGGGATTGCGGGGGGGGGGGGGGTGGCGGGGGGTAGGACAAAGGGCTTCTGGGGAAGTGAGGACTTGATGGTAAGCAGAGAGGGGAGGTCAGGTCAGTGCTGCCCACCAGCAAGGGTGCTAGTCCTCACAGTTCATCTTTTAACACTTCTGATATGTATGTCTTTAAACAGACTGCTTTCCAAAACTGAGCTTTTAATCTCCCTTCTTCACCAGGCCTTTTATGTCCAGTTCACTTCACTAATATTTATTGAGAATTTAAATGGGCAAGACCCATTTGGTTTTACTAATTGTGTAGGAATGGTTAATTGTGACTTTTGTTGTTATGGTTCTTTACAGTTTAGAAGAAATTAACAAGTGTAAGTACACAAGTAGTTGTAAAGGCAGCGTGTGGGAGAGGGGTGGAGACCAGCTTTCAGAACCTGTTGGGCCTGCAGGAGCTTCCCGTACTTTGCATTTATAACAATAAAACCTGGACCCTGGATACCTCTTGCAGTAGTTTAGCTGGCAACCTTCTTGAGACAGAATCTTCAATTTCTGTGATTCACTTTCCTGCTACTTTTCTTAAGGTTGTAGGGTAGAAACTTGTGGGAATCCTCCTGCCTCAGCTTCGAGTGCTGTGATTACAGGACATCCCCATGTCTGGACAGCCGCGGCTGCTTCTTTTCTTCCTCCTCCTCCTTCTTCTCCTCCTTTTCCTCCTCTTTTTCTTCTCCTTCCCCTCCCTTTCTTCTCCCCTCCCCCCACCCAAGGAAGGGTGTAGCCCTGGCTTGTCCTCAAACTCACTTTGTAGACCAGGCTGGCCTCTAACTCAGAGATCTGGCTGACCCTGCCTCCCAAGCAATGGGATTAAAGATGTGTACCACCACACCTGGCCCTCTTAGGCTTCTTAAAAATGGAATTCTTTTGATTGGACACACCCCTATAGCGCCATGACTGTCCTGGAACTCATTATGTAGCTCAGGCTGGCACTGTCCTCCTATTTCAAGAATTCTTTTCTCTAACATTGCCTAAAACTCAGAAGATTGGGGTGGTAGCTACTACCACCTCCTCTTTCATCTTGTTTAAAAAAATTCATTTCTGACAGGTACTGTAAGAGCAAAGGGTATGCTTTAAATTTTGATTACTGTGCCTAAGATACCTATAAAATAGAAAGATGACTCCTAGAATACTGGGTAGGGCTGTTGATGTGAGATACAGAAAGACAATCCTGTAATCCCCATTTACCCAAGGATAGATAGCCTCCTGGAATGTTGGGTAGAGGCTGTATAGATTCCAGTTGGTTAATTCAAATGCACTGGATGCGCTTCAGATGCACTGGATATACTTAGTCACTTGTAGGTGGGAGGTAACCAGACAGGAAATACATCAGGATAGATGCTTTCCCCTGATTGGACTTGGTGGGAAGTATGTAGCCTTATGGGTTCTGCCTTCTTAAGAGCATCTGTTCCACATGACTGGACGTCTTTTCTTGGGAACACTAGAGTGGAGAACCTCAGAATAGTCCTAATCAGAGTCCATCTTCCTGGCCAGTATTTAATAAATTTAATTGAGGCTTGCTTCAAATTTGGCTCAGTTGTGGTGGTGATCTTACAACTGGTGGGATTTACAGTGCCTTAGTTGGATTAATAGAATGCTGATTGTCTGGTGGCCTCAAGAACCTGGCTTAGGCACACGTTCTTTAAGCATTTGGTGTGAGTGTATTTTCTTTTAATTTTCCCCACACTCGTGCAATCCAGGTTTCCTGGGCCAATACCAGAATAACCCTGGCCGGGGATCAAGAAAAGCCTGGTAACTGACCTAAAATTAAATGCTTCAAACTCTGTTTGCCCTTTGTATTACATGTTGTTGTTAGGAAGTCCTGAGCTTCTTTCTTTTCACTCCGTAGGACATGCTGGGAAGGAGACACTTGGAGTCATTACCCTAGACATAGTAAGGGACTGGGTAAGCAGGAAGGTCATTGTTAATAAGCATAGACAGGACCAGTAAATTAGCTGGGTTTAAGATAGTTTAAGTCCAGCAAAAAGAATGCTTTGACATCAACAACCACTGGCTTTCCCCAAGCAAGCACAGTAGTCTTGACAATGGGTGTGTGAACTCTACTGCACCAGGCCCAGATGCCTGTGTTGCTCCTCCAGCCCAACCATGCTGCTCTTTAACGAGCTCACCAAGTAGACCCCAGTGAAGAATATGTTGTTTATCCATGACACCTTTCAGATTATAGGAAACCATTCAAACCTCAAGAGGGAATTCTGGCCTAAAATTGACTTATATTCGGACTATAAAATAAATTGCTTTTCTTGCTTTTTTTTTTTTTTTTCCTTTTTCTTCTGTTTTTAAATCTCCCTTTCTGTACAGTTGCTGCTGGTATGGTAGAAAGATAGAAGTGAGCTTTGTATCACCTGAAGAGGCCTTTGAAGAGGTAGTGGGAGCAGAGCAGAGCAAGCTTCATCACAGCCCTTTAGAGTTTAGTGTTTTGAGTGTATGCAGAGATCGGCATCACTTTTAAAAATTCAGCATTTCAGGCATATGAGATAGCTCATCGTATAAAGGTGCTTGCCACCAAACTTGACAACCAGAGTTCCAACCACACAGAAAAAAGAGAGAGAAGGGGGGAGGAGAATCATTCAAATGCACATTTGTACATTTAATGTACACTATAATTTGAACTCTTGGTTCTCCTCCCTTCATCTCTCTCAAGTGTCTGTCTGGGACTATAGGTATATATATGTATATGCATGGTTCCCACAAACTGTTTAATCATAGATTTTTGAGGAGGGGATGAAGGCAAGAGCAAGGTCTCACAGTATAGCCCAGGCTGGAATGGAACTTACTGTGTAGACCAGGCTGGTCTCAGACTCTAATCTTCTTGCCTTATCTTCCCCAGTGCTGGAACTGGAGGTCTGAGCCACTGTGCCTGGCTTGAGGGATAATTCTATCCTGTTTGTATTGTTTCTTTCTAAGAATCACTTTGATATTAACATAAGAAGCCTTATGCTAATTTAGTATTCAGGATTCATAGTTACAGAATATATAGTGAAATTATTCTTAGATCTTCTGATGAAGTTGGCAATTATACTTCCTTAAATGATCCAATACAAATGCATACTATTTGCTGTTTTAGGAATTATGGAATCCAGATTGCATGAATTAAACTAATTCTCAGATGAATTACCCGGGGATTCCTTATATATCTATAAGTTTCTTGGATAGGAAACCACATTCAACCATTGATCCAGATACAGGGGTATACACAATAATCTCAGCTCAGTTCAAGGAAGATTAGCCTTGGCTACATAGTAAACTTGAGGCCAGCCTGTGCTAAATGAATCTTTCTCAAACAACAATAAATATAAAGCAGAGCAAAAACAAACAAAATAGTTCAGTCAAGGATCATGTTTTACATGTAGTTGTCATGTCTCCTTAGGTCTATTTATTCTAGAACACTCTTTTCCTATTCTTCTCTCTTCATGCAGTTGCCATTTCTGAAGACTAAAGACCAAAGATGTTCTATATTTTGAGTTTGTCAGATTGTTTCCTTTAGATTTAGAGTCAGGTTAAATTTTCTTGCCAAAAAAACTCTGCAGATGATGTGTATCCTTCTGTATCAACACCATTTTGTCCCATGAGTTAGTGTCTGCTAAGCAAAGCTGATCTGTGGTTTGATAACTCTGAAATGGTGTGACTGCCTCATTTCCTAGTAATCTTGGTCCCAAGGTTTTTGTATCATTAATAGTCACCTCTATTACTGAACTACATTCCTAGCTCTACTCTCTTCAAGAGTAGTTATTTTATTTATCATTAATGTTTGGCTGGCTTGGAGCTCTCTAAGTAGACCAGACTGTCCTCAAAATCACAGAGACCCACCTGCTTCTGCCTCCTCAGCTCTAGGATGATAATACATCTGCCACCAAACCTGACTTTCAATGGTGTTTCCTCCTCTAGAATTTCGAGTCTTACCTTTTCTGTCTTCAGCCTTAAGTATGCTTACGTGATCCTGTCCGATTGTACTATTTCCTACCCCTTGCCCTTGTTGGATTGCTTTGTGACTTTTTGTGAGTTCATCTTGAGCAGAGGATATAGATTTGGCTGGTGACTACAGATTGTAGGGAAGCCTTTTTCTTCTGAGTGTAGCACAGACATGTCTTTCTTTCTTTCTCCATTTGAGTTCTCTCTTGGTTTCTGGCACCTGGGGATTTCCAGTTCTTTCATTGTTCTCTGTCAGTATAAGGTATTTGAAGCATAGGGTTTTCTGGTTATCTGGGTGTCTGTATTACTATAACTGGAAATTCCCAGGATCTTCATTTTCAAAACTGAGACTGAATACTTTAAAGGGTTTTTAAGACTTGAATTTATTCTCTTCTGTGAGCTTTCAGAAGTAACTATAGTTGATATCTTTCTCATCATTTAGAAACTCCTAGAATCTTGACTCTCAAATTATTACTAACCCTGATTACAGAGGTCCTACAAAGTATTGTTTTTTTAACGACTAGAGATTGGAGAAGGGATGGAATGGTGGCAAGTAGTAAGAAGGAGGGTGACACTGTAAGCTATAGCTTAGAGTATCTTTCCCTGCTTAATCTTCTAGTTAAGGGCATCAGTATATCAGCATTTAAAATGTGAGAAGCTTGATTTTCTTTTCAGTATGATTAAACCTGAGAAAATTATTACATTTTGAAATGAAAGGCCTCATGGATCACTCTTTTGAGATTCTAGTTGCCAGGGTTTGTGATCTTTTAATACACATATTAAAAGCCAGTGTCTTATTTCCAACAACAAATGAAAAGAGCTGTGTGTAGAGCGTGCCTCCTCGTTCTTAAGTTTACTATCTGAGAGAAGCCAGCATTGATGTGTTTGTTAGCTTTCTGTTTCTGTAACAAAATAACTGAAATAATCCACTTAACAAGAAGAAAAGTTGGGGGCTGGAGAGATGACTCAGTGGTTAAGAGCACTGGCTGCTCTTCCAGGGGACCCGAGTCAATTCCCAGCACTTCCATGGCAGCTCACAGCTGTCTATAACTCCAGTTCCAGGGGGTCCGACACCCACATGTAGGCCAGACACCAATGTGCATAAAATAGAGGAGGAGGAGGAAGGGGAGGAAGAGGAGGAAGAAGAGGAAGAAAAGTTTGCTTTTGGCTTAAGTTTTTAGTCAGTGGTCATTTTGCCCCATTGCCTTGGGCCTGAGGAAGGGCAATGACTTATGAGAGAAGTGTGTAGTAGAGAAAGCTGCCCCTATCATGGCAGTCAGGTTGCAAAGAAAGGGAAAGAGGACAGGCCAGGAAACCGATAGAGCAGTATCCTTTCCTTTTAAAAAGTTTATTATTATTGTACATGTGTGCACATGGTGTGGGAAGCGGGGAGCACGTGCCTCAGTATGCTTTGGGGGTCAGAGGACAACTTTTGCAGTTGATTCTCTCCTTCACAATTTTGTCTGTTCCAGGGATCAAACCTGGCACTCAAGGCTTGTACTGCAGGCACCTTTACCCACTGAGGCATTTCTCTGGCCTCCTGAAGCCCCTTCAAGGGCTTGCCCTCATATGATTGGAAATTTTGCAACTAGACCACCTCTTAAAGGTTCTGCACCCTTCTCATTAGTGCCCAAGGCTGGGGACCTTTTTTTAAGCACACAGGCTTTTAGGGGCCGTTTATCCAAGCCATGGCAATTGGATATAATTGGTGTGGAATATTCAGTTCAAAACAAAACAGAAGCTGGATGGAGTTGTGTGTACCTATCATCCTGGCACTTGGGAGGCTGAGGCTGAAGGGCTGTCATGATTTGAGGCCAGCTTGGGTGACAGTGAAGTCCAAGGCAGCCTGGCTACAAATGAGACCCTATCTCAAAACAAACAAAACCAAATTTCTGCCTTAGCGTTCAAACTGCAGCTGCCCCAGTAAACGTGTTTTCTTTTGGCTCATTCAGCTGCCTTTACACCATCGCCACCTGTTTGTCTTGTTCGTGCTGATGTTTTGAGGGAACAAGTTGTTACACAGCCAAGCTTACTGTCTGAAAGAAGAGATAATATGTATTCACAAATGGCTCAGAAGTAGCAATGGACATTTCTGGTGCTAATTAACTCCTTTGGTTTCAGAATTAGAACAGATGAACTTTTGTGGTTGAGATGTCTTCATGAGCTTTGGACTTCTACAGTAACTAGTTAGGTGCAGGTGGGGGTGCAGGGAATGAGTGAGTGAGTGCGCGCCGGTGGGCGTGGGTGTGTCCGCGTATGTTTTGAAGCACATCTCCCTATGTAAAAGGCTGGCCTCAAACTCATAGACAGCCACCTGCTTCTACTTTCCAAGTGCTGGGATTAAAGGTATATGCCGCCATGCCTGGCTAAATTGGTAATTCTCAACCACAGGCGTTTCTCAATTATTTGAAGAACATGTTTAATTTTTACTATGAAATTATTATAGATGTGTTCAAAGTTATAAAAGCAGTAGGTGGGCCCTTGAATCTTCTCTGTTGACTGCAAGGATTTATTTCATATAACTATGGTTTCTCAAAATAAGAAAATGGATCTTGGAGCCATTGGTACAATTCACAAGCCTTGTTCTGATCCCTCAGTTTTACACGAGCTCAGTTGTGTATGTGTGTTTGCATGCTTCTATGTGTGGTATCATTTATTTGGGTTCATATGTCCAACATCACAGAGATACAAAATTGTTCATCCCAGAGAAGGCTTTGCTATTACTGCTGTCCTCTGCCTCTCCCCATCGTTAGCCCTTATCAAAACTGATCTGTTCTCCACCTCTATAATTTTATTATTTTAATAATTCTACATAATTAAAATCATGTGGAGTATAACTCTTGGGATTAGTTTTTTTATTATCATCAATATGATCCCTATTCAAGCTGTTTTTATGTCTTTATAGTTAATTCATTTTTTATTCCTAAATAATATTCCCTGGTATGGATGGATAACCAATTTGTTTATTCCATCTGAGGAACTTTTTTAAAAAATAAAATAAAGTAACTGATAGAGGGTTCCAGGCATTGTGGTACATGCCTGCAATCACTTGGTAAGTAGAGGCAAGAGGGTCATGAGCTCCAGGTCGGCCCGGGTTATATAGTAAGATCCTATCTCAAAAATAAATAAATAAAATAAAAAAGCCCTAAGACTTAGAGATGTAGCTCAGTGCTACAATGCTTGTCCAACAGACAGAAGCACCAGTACCTTAAAAAAAGAAAGGGAGGGGAAAATGCCTGTCTTGGCTCAGCCACATTAACCTCCACAGCTACCCACACCCTTGTATCTCTTTTTTATTATGTCTGTATATTATCACATATATTTGTCTCTGTTCTATCTAATCTATCAATCAAATCAATCTTGATTCATTTCCAAATAAACTGTATATGTATCTCTGAATATTTTGATGCAGGATTCAGTGTAGGCTTTGGTGTTTTCCTCTTTGTGTAATGTTTACATATAATTGAGCACACATACACTAAGTATATGTTCTGAGTTTTGCTCTCAGCCCAACCCGAAGCAGAGAATTTCACATGCCCCACCCGCCTCATTGACCCACAGTGAACCCTAGCTCCAGCTAGGGTCTCTGATTTCCATGCCTGGGTTGACAATGCTTGCGGCTTCTTTCTCTGATGTGAGGGCTGACCTTGCTCTGCAGAGCGACTTCCGTCCTGTAGCAAACATGCCTGCTAAAGAGGAAAATTGAGGAGCAGCCATTCAACTCCCCCCACCCCTGCCTGTTTTCCCACACGTGCTTTATCACAAACTGCTCATCTGTGCTTCCCTTCCGTCCTCCATCTTATTGTTTCGGTCTTGCCAAATGCTGTCCTCGTGATTCTGCTCCTGTGGAGCACAGACTTACACACTGAAAGCAGAACTGGTAGCCCCTGTGAAAAAGAGACTCTGAGTCTGCAGACAAGAGAAGCTTTCTCATTGGCTGTCACACAGATGACACGTGTAGACATCCTCTGACTTAGCCCTGTGAGGTGCCTAGATTGGACCTGAGGGAGGGACCTCCTGAGGAGACTCTGGAAGTCCTGCCCAAGGTGGGCTCATTGCCTTCCTGAGGCTCTATTTATAGGCCTCAGAGGGAATCTAAGGGATTTTATATCACCTCCCACCCTACCTTATAAAATTAGTTCAGGTGGGTGGCTAGAACCATGAAGTTAAACACCAATTATCTAAATATACATAGGAGGTGGGAACAGAGGGTCAGAAAAGAACCCGTGTTCTCTAACTTGAGGATTCCAACTGCAAAGATAAAAATGGCAGGTACCTCGTGTCTGCAGCTGTCAGGGATTCTTGGGCACAACAGCTTTCCTCTCCATGCATCCAGAGTCTGGCTGTACGTATGCTTCGTGCTGGAAAACAGCTCACATATTACTTAGTGGTTTTTGTTTGGTTTTGGTTTTGAGACACAGTCTTACTGTGTAGCACAGGCTGACTCTAACTCCAGATCCTTCTGCCTCAGCATCCCCAGTGCCAAGATTACAGTGTACCTGGCTATACTTCATATATTAAATAAACAGATTTGACTCTCTCAACTAGAGATTTCCTCAAGCTTCCATCATGTCGTCTTAGTTTGTAATTTGGCATATCCTGTCACATTTTAAAAGGAGATGTGGCTTTAGAGAGAAGCATTAGCGTATCTCTAGGTTGTTCCTGGGCTCCTGCTCAGCCTGTTCCTTCTGTGGCATCTCTAGGCTTGTTCTGCCCCTTCTGTCATGGCTACTCAAGGTCTTCCAATGTATGTCCCTTTGATGATCAGTCTCTTCAGGCCTAGTCAGAGTTTTGCTTTTTGCTGAATTAATTATATACCCTTTCAGCTAATGATGGTGTTCCATTTTAAATTATTTGTTCCATCCTTGTTGGCAGTTGGCTTTATGCTTTCCTTTCCTCCAGCAAGGTTCCTTGTTTTCCCATGATTTTGTGGTTCTCTTGGGAAAGGCAGAAGTTCTTGTGGAAATAATCAAGCCTAGTGATTTTACATATGCACATTGTATGCAGAAGTATGAAGAACCTTCAGCATGTTGATTCAGAAATGTAGTTTCCGACTTTAGCAGTTTAGGTTTGAAGAAGAAAACTAGAATCCAGCAACCTGTGTCATGGGAGCTGGGCTATTCTTAGAGCCCTGGTTCTGGAAATGAGGATGAGAAGAGGTATGGCTTTATGGAAGAAATTATGTGGCTTTGTTTTGCTAGAACTCTGTTGTGTCTTGTTGATCTCTGGCTCTGGGAGCAAGCTAGGCCCCAGCTCATCCTTTCTTGTCTGAGATCCTGGGAATCAAGATATTTCCCCATCGGGTCCCTGAAGAATACAGTGGACAAAGCATAGAAATGGTCATATTATGGAGGAAGTGGTTGTGTAAGATTATTGGGCCTCTTGCTGGGTTTTTAGTCTTGACTCTGATGTCAGAAAGTTACCTCTAAAAGTCAAAGGAAAGTTTGATCATTTAGCAATTAGATAACACAGTAGTTTCTCCTTGTCTTCAAGGGGTGGTTTCTAAAATCCTCAGTGGGTCCCTGGAATCGTAAACTGTAAATTTAGTGTTTCTCTGTATACCTGTCAGTTAATCAGTTAATCTGTCCTTCCATGTCTGTTGCTCTGGTGTCTCTTTTGCACTGCCGTATTTGAGATTTGAAGCCATTAAGTAAAGCAGTCATTTTCTTAACACTGTTGATCTGATAACTGACACCTGACAGGTGAGTAGTGTATACAGCATGGCTATCCTGGACAGAAGTGACTCATATCTTAAGCAGAATGGACGATGATGGAGCAAGATTTCATCATACTATCAGAAAATTGTGCAGATTGACGTTTCTGATTTGGGGGCTGGAGAAATGACCCAGAGGTTGACAGCACTTGTTGCTCTTGCAGAGGACCAGAGTTCAGTTCCCAGCACCCACATCAGGCAGCTCACAACCGCCTGTAACTCCAACTTGAAGGGATCCACCACTCTCTTCTGGCCTCTGCAGGCACATCATTTAGACTTTCCCCACCTTTTCCCATCTCAGTGCTTTCTAAAGGAACTATTCTTGTTTAAATACAATGCTGGCTTAGTGGAATTTAGAATCCCTGGTGCTTGTCTCCTGTCTTAGGGTTTCTGTTGCTGTGATAAAAAACACCATGACTAAAAGCAACCTAGAGAAAAGGAGCTGTAAGTTCCACATCTCAGTCTATCATGGTGGAAAATCAGGGCAGGAACCTGGAGGCAGGAGCTGATGCAGAGACCGTGAAGGAGTGTTGCTTGTGCCTCATGGCTTGCTCAGCCTGCTTTCTTGTAGTCAGACAGTGCCCTGAGGTCTCCTTCAGCCTGCTTCTTTATAGCATCCAGGTCCGCCAGCCCTGGGGGTGGAATCACCCACAATGCATTGGGCCCTCTTACATCAGTCATTAATCAGGACAATGTTCTACAGATTTCCTGACTAATCTTATGGAGATTTTCTCAACTGTGGATCTCTCTTTTTCAGATAACTCTAACTCGTGTCACATTGACATAAAACTAGCCAACACATATCCATTATATCTTCCTACCTGTCCCTCCACCACTACCACATATATGACTTAGGTGTTATCTTCTTGAGGTAGAACTAGGGCCCTGTCTTGAGGGCCTGGGTAACCCTTCTGAAGAACTTGGTGTCCAGGAGTACTTTCTATGCTGCTGATCTAGGCATAGGCCAAGTTCTGTCCTCAGACCATGAAGTTGTCTCTGATAGACTCTGGGCTTGTTGGCAGACACTGATTTTACCCCTGGGAGAGAGGTTTTTCTTTGTTCTGTAGGAACCCAGAAAAACACATATTCTCAAGTACAAAGCTCCCTCATCCACCCACCCACTCACACTTCAAGCTCAAAAGCTCAGAAAGCAACAAATTCAAGGAGGGACTTTGTCTGGAGTTGCCTGTCTGACTAAAGGATGTTCACCCAGTAGACAGAGATTATCAAAGGCTCCCTCCTTGGAGTCTGAGTAAACAGAGATTAACTCACAGGAAAGGGAGCCCAGAAGTCTGACACCTCGCCCTAAGAGGCTTTATCACAGCTCAATCTGTTCTTCTGAGTCTTTCTCTGAAAGACTGCACAGCAAGTCAGCCATTGTTGACGGTGCATGTATTCCACCCTCCCTCCTGTGGCCTCTGCTCACACCAGAGGTCTTAGGCCCTATTCCTTACTGTCATCATAGCCCCACACACTCCAAACCCCTACCTTTTCCTGTAGCTTAGAATGCTCTGTAAGCTCAGCCATGCTGCCCTTATTTAAAGTTTCATATTTTGTGTGATTCTGGGTACTTTCGTTAGTAAATGATTTTCTTTCACCTGTTTGCCTACTTCCAGTTTATTCCTCAGAACTGAATACCATCCCTCTCTAAGGAAAAGAAAAGGTTATTTTTTGTCCCTATAGCTCACAAACAGGCACTGTGGGCATGCCAGCTGCCCACCCCATAGAAGAAATTCCCTTAGGGCCTTCCCATCAACTGCAGAGACTCAGTTCTGCTGTGAGAATGAATGCTGTTCTTGATCTCAGGTCCTAGGTAGCAGCTCTCCAGGTGAGCTTACTCATACAATGACTTTGATCTGAAAGACTAAAAGCATGTGCATGCAGTCTTGTGGACTAATTATTGGTTTTCTGACTTAAACAGCAGTCTTCTACCTTTGAAAGACTAAGAGAGTCTTCCTTTGTACCATTAGCTTCAAAGAAAACAAGCATGTTTTTGCTTTAGTCGTTACTGTCTGATAACCCAAAGGCATTCTTGGGGTGTTCAGAATTTATACTCAGTTTCTTTGCTGAGCAGGCAGGTTGTATTTATATGTATTGGAGTGCATTATGGAGCTTGTCCTCATTTTAGCTATGTATATAGATAAGGGTTAGTTTTTAAAGTTTGCCTCCCCATGTCTCCTTAGACCTTCTTTTTGTGTTGGTTTTGAAATTGAAGTACCCATAAAGATAAATTGAGAACCTCTTTAGAAGCAAGGCCTTAAGGAAGTTGACCTTGTGAAAGAATTCACCCTATTCCCTAGAGCTCAGCCTGCAAGCCAAGTGACTTCATGTCTCTCACATGTTCATCAGACACCTCTGAGCAGAGGCTGTGGAGGGCTCAGGGCGGGTCCAAATGCCATCATTTTCTGTGACAACCCTCTCATAAAGCTCTAGGTTTGTGACGAGAGCAAGTCTGGAAAGTAAATATATAATTGGTGTTTACCTTTTTTGGTTGAAGAATAAATCTAGTATCCTTACTCTTTGACCCAGAATAGAAAGACTTAAAGATATGAAAGTTCATAAATCACTCAATGTGGAGAGACAAAACTTCATTCTATAGAGCAGTAGTTCTCAACCTTCCTAATGCTGTGACTGCAGTTCCTTATGTTCTGGTGACCCCCAACCATAAATTATCATAATCTGAATATCTGATATGTAGATGGTCTTAGGTGACCCCTGAGGAAAGGGTCATGAGACCCCCCCAAAGGGATTGTGACCCACAGTTTGAGAACTGCTGTAGAGTCTATGGACTTCTCTCTTGAAAGACTTTCAGTGCCACAGAATTCCCTGGTGCATTCAGTCCCCACACTTTCCAGCTCAAGTTAGTAAGTATCTGGAACTCCACATTTAGACCTCTTATGGCAGCTTCTTCTTCCTCTTCCTCCTTCTTCTCTTCCTCCTCTTCCTCCTTCTTCCTCCTTACTTTTCAAAAATTTTATTTTATGTTATGGGTGCTTTGTCTATATGTATATATGTGTACTATGTCATGCCCTGTGCTCATGGAAACCAGAGGAGGGCATTGGATCCACTGAAACTGGGGTGGATCCCAGTTTGTTTGTCCCAGCTCCAGGACAAACACCCAGATTTCTTTTGGATGTTTTTTTTAATAATACTTTTATTAATACTTCGAGTTTCATACAATATATCTTGATAACACCCTCTTCCTATTCCTCCCTGTTCCACCCTCCCACCCCTGTGCCCTCAAAAAAAAAAAAAAAAAAAAAAACGAAAACAAATGAAAGAAAATTAAGTCCAGCTAGTGTGGCAGATACATGGATCACAGGCATCACCACAGTTACTGGAGGTACCAGGCTGCTCTGATGATGGACATTCACCTGACCCATTCTAGCCTGAGACCAAGCATGACGAAGTTCCACCTGATGTTGGGCCTCACTGCCGCAGGCTCTCAGTTCTCAAGCTGGCATCCCGATAACCTGTAGGCACCAGGGCATCCCACAGGCCACCAGACATCCCGCAGGCCACAGGCACCAGGGCATCTGTAGGCAATAGCTCAGCAAATGGGTAGCTCAGCAAAGAAGACAAGGAGACATTTTCACAGATGGAAACCCTGCCAGACCTCAGCAGAGGGAACCACCTGGAATGGCAAGCACCATCCTGGACAGGGGAACCCTGATCATCTGATCTCGGGTGTTTAATTGATACAAAAACTCTGCCCTCTCGTCCAAAGGCCTGACTCTGCCAGAGAGCAGTGGGCAGATACAGATCATGAGCAATCTAACATCCTTTACATAAAGCCAACACCTGCAGATAACAAACTGCCAAGGCTGAGGCAGCCCTTTTCCCAACAATGTACAAACAATATAAACATAACTAGAAATAAAATTCTCCAACATTTCCCCCTTTCTGTGTAAGCCAATCAAAACAAAAATTGCTTTATTTCTATAACACAATTTGCACTACACTAGCAAAACTGTTTACAAGAGGAACAATTATGAGGCTTGCTAGGATACACAGGATTAAATGAAACTAAATATCCATCAAGCTTTTCACAGTGTCCATTATGGTTATATCTGGCAATTCCTAAAGAAATATGTTTGAGTTCAAAGTTCTGTAGAACATTGCAAAGACTTCTTTATAATGCAGCAACCCTAAGTCTTGATCATCTGGGAGTTCTTTTTTATATTCTTTTAGCAGGTGTCCTTTTCAGCATCATCGCAGCTGATTCTTGTCTTCAGGAATGGTTCCCTCATAGGGTGGAGTTCTCATTACATTAGCAGATGTGTCTTGTCAGGACCACCCCACCAGTTTCCAGACCATTTGTCTTTCTCTTATTAGCTTCTAGTTAGATTTGGGAAACGTGTAGTCAAGTTTGCAGGATAAAAAGAAAAAAACTGGTCAGTTTTAATCAAAGGCTTCTAGGCTCCAAGCCACGGCTGCAACAGCAGGGGGGTCCTGGCCCTGTGGGAAGAATCTCCAGCCAAAACATCCTGGTGGTTTGGCATTCTTTTCCACCACCGCTATGGGGAAATGTAAAACCTTCTTCATAGACCCCAAACCCAAGACCCGCTTGGGCTTTACACACACAAAACAACTATCAGCAAACTCAGTTTGTAAAAAAGCAAGCTCTGGCTCCTGTTTCCCACACAGCGGCTGCTGCTGGGGATGGGAGGGAGCATGGCTAGCTGCTTGAGTGCGCTACACACGGACATGCCATTTCTCTGTGTCCAGGTCAGCTCCATGACCAGGAAAAGCAGTTGAAACCTTGCTTTTTCCCTGCTCCCAGCCAAATTCTTTGCTTTTACCATGAAAATTTATCCAAAACATACTTATGAGTGTTCTGGCTACAACTCTTATAGAGCTTTCCTTTTATTCTGGTTCCGTCTGTGGAGTCCACTCTTTCTTATTTATTTAATAATCTTCACAGCCTCCTCTCCTTATGGAGGCTTATTTCCTTCCGAACTCCCCCTTTTATGGAGACCTCTTTATTTTGGAGTCTGCTTTACTCTTTTCTCATTCTCTTCCTCCTTCAGGAGCTTTTCTTTCCCTTGACCAGACTCTGTGAGGTCTGAAGTTTCTCTCTCGTTCTTCCTTGTCTCCACATTGGATGTAGCCAGCGTGATGCTGTGCCCTTCTTAGCTGTCTGTCTACCACATCAGTGCACCATTTGTAGCAGTTCACTACAATCTCTAACCTTAATTTAGGGAAAGAGAAAGGAAGGATAGAAAGAAAGAAATCATCACTGCTCTTGCAGGTGGCCTTGATAGAAAGGAGAGAAAGGAAGATATCTTCACAGCCCTTTTAGGCTGGAGCCTGGGGTGAAGTCCTAGTGCCTTTAGGATGTCTGGGTACCCATGGGAACTCCAGGGGCCTGAGGGAGGCTTTGGTGCCGGTGGGAGGCCCAGGTGACTGTCAGATGACCGGGAATCTGTGTGATGTCTGGGTGCTTGTATGCTATCCAGGTGCCTGTGTGATTTCCATGTGCCTGCAGGATGTCCAGGTGTCTGCTGGATGTCTGGGCACCTGAGGGATGTCCCAGTGCCCACGAGTGGCCCTGGTGCCTATGGGAAGTCCTGGTAACTTGGTTTGTTGAATATTACTTAGAAGAACATCAGATGGAGAGATTGGGGTCACAGATAGTGAACAGAGATGCTAGTCTGGCTTATTGTCAGCTCCTGCTCTCCAGCTTTGGATGCTTTTCTGGAGGACTCATATTTGAATCCCAGCACCCACATGACATATAGCAATTCCAGTTCCAGAGGATTCAACTTCCTCTTCTGACCTTGGTGAGCAGTGCGTGCATGTGGTACACGGACATACATGCAAGCAAACACTCTTAAACATAAAATAAAAAATAAATAAAAGCATGTTTTAAAGTGTTACGGTTTTGTCAGTCACAGTAAGAGCCACAAAAACAGCCTGCTGTCTGAGCTGATTCAGAGTAGGCACTGGGACTTTTTAGATAACTGTAGCTGCCCTCCCTATTGTAGCCCTGGCACCAAGTATCTGCAAGGTTTCAGAAAGAACAGCATAATAAATGTCAGATTCTATGGTGGTATCAGAGAGGATTATGGCCTTTTTATTTTTGTGGTGAAATGGCTCAGATCTCCTAGGAACCAGTTTTCTGCCATCAAAAGACTCCACTCTCTTGAAGTTTGTTTTTGGGTCTTATTTGATCCTTCCATTTCTAGATGTGAGTAAAGAAATGTTTTGAGCCAGAAGTTTGAGGGTTTTCTTCTACCTGAAGCAGTGGTTAGAAATTGCATAAATCGATTTTAAGCAGATAGATGTGGCTCCTCCCCATTCTTCAGGCTAGTTTGTTCCTTTTCCAGAAGTCATATCCTTTGTGCTCCCTCATGCCATTTCTCCTTTCCTTTGCGCTTACAGTTTGGGTAGGATTATATGGCCAGGGTTGATTATTTGGTTCAGTCCAGCAATATGAGATGCATCTCATTAATTAAAAAAAAAAAAAAAACAGAAATACTTGGACCTGCCACAGCCAACCCAAGATAAAATGGCAGTTCTCAGCACTGTTAGGACTGGGGAATTATCTGTCTACATATAAGAGCACCAGGACCAGATCTTGGTCAAATCTATCCTAGTGTACTGGACACAGGAAATCTTGAAGTTAGAGAGTTTAAGATTCTAAAAACCTGGATTTTATTCTTGTCTAATACCCTTGATTCTGAGGTAAGGCCTCTGAGGTCATCTCTCCATTTCCTCTCTGTGCTCTGGGGTTACTAGAAATTCCTTCACTGTAATGAGGAGGGTGCTAAGGGAAGAAGGGAGATCTCCATAAGGCTGCCCAGGGTGGTGTCGTTAGAGGGATGCTGATGAAGTCAGACCTGCACTGCAGATTTGACATTCTTGCCAGCGTTGTTATGATTTGATATTTTATATGTACAAGATGGCTTAATCAGAAGTTACCAAAGAAAGGAAACCTTGGAAATATGAAGCTCATCACTGATGTCTATATCCCAGTATTACTATCCCTCCAACACCTTTTTTTCCATAGAATAATATACTTGCCAGCTTAGTTTAAAGAGTCAATCTAGCTAGGCGTGATGGCACATACCTTTAATCCCAGCACTCTGGAGGTGGAGACAGTTGGGTCTCTTTTGAGTTTGGGCCAGCCAGGGCTATATCGTGAGAACGAGACCTTATTTGCTTGTTTGTTGTTTTGTTTAAAATTAATCCAGGAGCCTACTTCTGTGTGTTAGTTTCTGACCTGTCTGAGCTTGCTGTTGAGATAGAAGATGCTGGCTTCTGTTATGTTTCTCTCATACTAATCTGTAAGAGAAATGTAAAACTAGGTTACACTCTTGACAAAATGTAAGCAAGAAATGCCCTTGTTCTTGCTGTGATGCTACATATAAGATGCCCTGCACACATGGCTGTTCAGTGACTTCAAAAGACTTGAAACAGTTTAAAGAACTTGCTTTGACAGACTGTTCCAGCTCATTTGTAATAACAAGTTTAGAACCTTGTGTGTTTAAAGGCATTTAGAAGGGCAGTGCCTTGAAGTTTCTCACTGGAACAACATTAAGCCCAGCCCTGGGAGGTTACGGTGGTATCGGAGGCTGACACAGCACTGATCTCTCAAGGCATCTCTGACGGCAGCTGGAAGAGTTTCCACTGTCAGTGGCTCATGGTCAATACTCTGACCTTTGCTGAAGCTGAGAGTTGCTGAAGGGAGATGAATTATTAATTAAAAAGAATCAATTAAAAGGAATAAGTGAAACAGTGCAAACATAGATATGTCTTTATCTTTTCATAGTAGCCATTTCCTCATGTGCCTGAATTCATAAACAGTAGGTACACAGCCAGAGTCACCAGGAGAAGCTCTTGGTACTGTGGCAAGACGCTAGTTAGTCACTGTTGTCCTCAGAGCATCCCCGAGAGAATGTCTGTGCTTCAAGAGACTGTAGGTGGTAAACTAGAAGGCATGGGGTGAGAATTCATTCAATAGAGCCTCCTGGAAGAGAAGTCCCAGAGCCCTGGGTGTATCTAGTAGAGAGAAATGAGGAGCAATCTTTGAAGTTGATAGCCCCTGTGTTTATAAAACGAAAAACTGTATTGTCCTAAACTTAATTACAAAGTCTAGAGAGGGATGAGACAAGGGAAGTAAATCAGTTAAATAGCTACTGGCCAAAACCAGTAGAACTGAATGAATATATGTAGAAACCTTGATTTAAAACCCCTGGTAAATGGCCCCAGTTACCACTGAGTCCTTTTCACATTTAACTTTCCATACTGCTCACCTCAGCTGGGTCAGAAGCAACAAGTACTTCCCTCCACACCCAAAGCTTCCCTTGTCTGCCTCTTACCTCTACCCTCTTACCCGTACCTAGTATAGTTTAATGTAAACAACTTACACTTTATTTCCCCAAATTTTTACCATAGTTGTACTCTTGACTTTTTTTTTCCAACTCTTCTCTAACCTTGCTGCTGGTAGTTGTAGAACTTTATGTCTATATCCAGCCCATGGGGTTGGAGAGATGGCTCAGTGGTTAAAAGTGTGGGGTACTCTTCCAGAGGACCCAGGTTCAAATCCCAGCACTCACATGAAGGTTAACAATTATCTAACTCCAGTTCAGAGGGTCTGGCATCGTCTTCTGGCCTCTTCAGGTACCAGGCACCCACAGGGTACATATAGTCATCAAATTGCAAGGAAATTTAGATGAATAAAATAGTCTCCTCACCTCGCTTTACAGGTGAAAAACAAGAGTCGGGTGTGATGGCACATCTCTTCAATCCCAGCACTCGGGAGGCAGAAGCAGGTGGTTCTCTATGAGTTTGAGGCCAGCCAGTGTAATTTAGTAATAAGACCTGTCTCAAAAAAAAAAAAAAAGAAAAGAAAAGAAAAAGAAAAAAGAAATGATGGGGGTGGATAACAAGAGAGGGAGAGATAAGAGGACAGACAGACATCAGGATTTGTCTAGAATCATGTGAGCAATTGGGGAAATACTCTACGTGAGAGCTCATATGTTATCTCTTCCCTGCCCAGTCTGTTTTTCACCATACCATCCTGGCTCCAAGCCAAGGCACGTAGAGCCATTGTGTGCAAACGTTGGCTCAGCCCTCCTGCTCTATAGTCAGGGAGAGGGTGGAGGTGGCATGGGCCTATACCTCCAGCCTCTTGTAGGTGCCTGTGCACATTCTGGGTGAGCTAGTAGATTACATTTTAGTTCCCTTGTAGACACTGCCAATTTTACTTCTACCTAATTCCCTTTATTTCTGACCCCAGATCTGCCATGGCATCCACAGTGTCTGCCATAGATGGATATGATGTTATGACTTTGAAGAGTATGTAGTAGTGGGCTGGAGAGATGGCTCAGCAGTTAAGAGCACTTGAGTTCCCAGCACCCACAAGGCAGCTCACAAGCATCCCTAACTCCAATTCCAGGGACTCTGGTGCCCTCTTCTGACTGCTTCAGCACAAGACATGCAGACAGAGTACTCATACATATAAAATAAAAATAATAAATTTGTTAAAGGATGCTTTGTTAGAATATGATTTTTAAGTATATAGTAGTTTTTCACTTTTATGTTTTAAAACTTTAGTCCAATTGGCCAGTAACTCAGAAGACTGAGGCAGGAGAGTCAGAAGTCAAAGCCTGCTTTGGCTTACAGCATGAGTCCAAGGCCAGAATCATGTAAGCCTAATAACTTAGTAACTTAGTGAGACCTTGTTCATGAGTTTAAAAAACAAAAGAGAGTGAAGAATCTAGCTCAATAGTAGCAACGCACATTCCTAGTTTGGGCAAGGCCTTAGCTATGTCCAGCACCTCGCTTGTACTCCAGGTCCTGTGAAAAGTAATAATAATTAGCCCTAGAACTTTGGTTCCCTTTTAAATACACTTGGATTAGTAGGTGAAGGTAGAGAGCGTGCCGATGATATTGAGAGTGACTGTATGAAATCACTCTGAATACTTTGCGAACCCCATGTATCTGGTGGTACTTGACACCCTCTATGTCCACAGATGTGAGGAAAATGAGCACTTGTGAGCACATGGTAAACCGGCCCTGCTCCTTGGTCCAATGAGGGACCCACTCCTGGTAGCTAGCTACTCCTGAGAAGGGAGAAAAGTCCAGCAGAGCAGGCGGGTGTGGTGCCTTTTGTTAGCTGGTGACTGTATGTCTCCTTCCATCTGGATGGGACGAAGGAAAGAAGTGGAACTGATCTCCTAGCTTGGATTTTGTTAAAATATCAGCTCTACTCTGTTTCTTTTAGTCCTTATATATTTCTATATCACACAAATATTATTCCTTGAAACTTCTTTTACCCAAGTGTCCCATTAGCTAATCTTTAAAAGTCTGATTTAAAAAAAAAAGAAAAAAGTAGCATTGTCCTTGCTTGAAATAAAACAGGTCTGAATTTTGTTTTGTTTTGTCCCCACCCTCCATCACCTAGACATTTTCTTGCATGTTACTTGGGGATTAGACTGTGTTACTGGGGTCCAGTCACTCATAGCTAACCTACCCTCACTTCCCTGTACCTTGATTTCTTCGTCTATAAGACAGCAGTAATGATGAGCCAAAGCATGCCCAGAGGCTCAAGAGATTAAATGCACTCTCTAGTGAAGGCAATACCCTTGGAACTGGCTAACATGTGGGAATGGCACCAAGTGTGGCTGCTTCGTGGTTTTCTTCCCACTGCTGTATTTCCCGCCTCCCACCATCCTCCTGGGTGGATGGAAAGCTGAATGAGCAGCAGGCACAGAGTGGCTGTGGAGAGAGAATGGAGATGTTTTCTGGCTACTCTTGGCTCTTCTTGAAGTACTAGTACTTGGCACCCTGTGTGTCTTATATCAGTGAGAGCCAGCGGGGCTTTTCCAGAGGACTGACTGCCCAGCCTGCCCCAGCTCAGTGTGTGCCTGCCTGGCTGTGTTCCTCACAGGGCACAGCAAAGGGCAGCAAAAACATGATGGGACACTAGATCTCCCGTCAGGTTGTACAGACAGGCAGCATTCACATAATTTGGGATTGTTGAGTCTGAGATGGAGAGGTGGGGACCACTTACACACTTGAGCAGGCTGTGTTCCTATGGCTGCTGCTCCGTAGCCCTGTGCTTTCATAAGGAAAGGGGGGATAATATGAGTTTAAAAAATGAGAGCTCATATAAATCCCATTGCCTTGGTAATTACAGTAATGTGATAATGCAGGCAGCCAGAGCTGAAAACAGAAAACAGAGATGCTGAGAGCCTAGAGGAAGTGGCTCAGTTCTCTTACTAGTATAGTGTCCATCACCTAAGGCACTGTTCTGGCAGCCGTGGAGTGGATGTGTTAGCTTGCTTAAATATATAGGCATGACCACTGACTCTGCCTGGGGTTCTTCTGCTAGAGCCATGGTCTGAGACGGTCTGCTTATATTATACTTAGTGGCAGTCCACTAGCTTAGCTACGACCTCAGTCATCCCACTGATAACTGAGGTGAGGAGATTTAATTTTAAAATATGTAATGATGTAATTGGTTAATTATCACAAAAATCAATTAGTACAGAGCATCTAAGATAAAAAAGACATCCCTTCCACACTTCTCCCTGCCCATGGGTGACCAGGTAGCCAGTTGCGCAATATGAGTTCAGAAATGTATCCTTGTTCATGACTGCTAGGTGGTACATGCCTATAATCTCAGCATTTGGGAAGTAGAGGCAGAAGGATCAGGGTGGATTGTTTGTTTTTGAGACAGGGTTTCTCTGTTGTAACCCTGGCTGTCCTGGAACTCACTCTGTAGACCAGGCTGGCCTTGAACTCACAGAGATCCACTTGCCCTTGCCTCTGCCTCTGCCTCCTGAGTGCTGGGATTAAAGCTGTGTGACACCACTGCCCGTGAAGGATCAGTTTAAGGTCATCATTGACTACATGAGACCAAGTTTGAGTTTGGCCTGAACTACATAAGACCCTGCCTCAAAAAAACAAACAAACAAACAAAAAATCTCAACAGCCAATTAGTTGTGATGTCACCCACAGCCATCTTGAGGCTGTACTTGCCCTTGCTTTTGCTTATAGAAGTACATGTGAGTTTGTTTTCTGAAGGAGTCATAATCTTCATATTCTGCTATTTAAAAAAATCTCAGTTTGTGGTTAAATTGTGAATAGAGGTTTCACTAGTTTTTTGTTGATGTTTATATAGATAGCTCTGAATTTATGTCAGTGTGAAGGTTATCATCCTTGTAATATCAGATCTTATGCAAGAATACATAATGTCCTTCCATTTATTGGATGTCTCAAGAGTTCTGCACATTCTTGCTTAAAGTTACTTATTACTAGAAACATCGTGGTTTCCTCTGCTATTATTTTGTTTCTAGTTGATTATTGCTGACATAGAAAAATGCAATTTAATAAATAACTTCACCAAAAATTACAGCAGACTTATATTCAGTGGAGGTACTGATCCATAGGGTAAGGAGGGGAAATCTAAATATAGGCATTAGAAAGGAAGAGATAATACTTCC
This sequence comes from Cricetomys ansorgei, assembly GCA_026225945.1. Lineage (NCBI taxonomy): Eukaryota > Metazoa > Chordata > Mammalia > Rodentia > Nesomyidae > Cricetomys > Cricetomys ansorgei. The sequence continues at coordinate 6,306,118 of JAMJFZ010003163.1, read as the reverse complement.
TCTTATATCATGTAAACTATAAGATCTATTTATTAAATTGCATTTCTGTTTTATTGAGAATTGTAAACATGAAGTAGTAATAATGAATTCTTCAAATTTGTTTTCTATATCAACTAAAATAATCTTTTTTTACTCCTTGGTCTCTTAGTACAGTGAGGTTTCCTTGTATTTGGAGGAAATTGCACTTCTGTGATTTGTATGTCCTCAATATTGCCATCAGTTACCTACTATTTTTCTTATGTTTGTGTTCTAGAGGTGCCTGGTAGCCTTTCCATTTGTGACTAGATGTTAGTATCCACAAGTCTTTTCTTCTTTGTAGTGTTTAGCTTCAAAGAAAGATAATCCAAATTCTAATCTCTACCCTTAGACAGCAGAGAGAGATGCTCACATGGCCAACCTGCCTCTGGTTCTGCACTTTCTTCTCACCATCCCTGCTTCTGTAGTTAGCCAAGTCTGTAGAGTTGGTTCTCCCAAGATAAGACCCCCCCCCCACGGTAAAGAACAGTGTCACTAATAATTTATGGCATATCTAGTACAAAAAAGACCCAAAACGTAATAGTTTAAGCCAGTACAATCATTACCTCTCACAGTATTTATAAGTCAGGAAGTTAGGAGCGGCTTAGTGAAGTGTGTGGGCTTTACAGCTTCTCTGGGGCTGCAGTTGGACGTTAACTATCTTAAAGGCTTCTTCATGCACATGCCTACTGCCCAGTCCGGATAAACTCAGTGGCTAGGGGTCTTTAGCATCTCTGTTTCTGTGTAAATTTTTCATGTGACCTGTCTTGCCTCAAACTCCAGATACATATATGTTATATATTAACTTGGCTAGGACTGTCATTCCAAAAGAACCAGGCGGGGCCTGGGATCCACATCAATTTTTATTTGGGACAGAATCTCATTATGTTTCTGTGACTGGCCTGGAACTCACTATAGACTAGACTAGCCTAGAACCCAGAGATCTGCCTGCCTCTGCCTTCAGAGTGCTGGGGTTAAAGGCGTGCACCCACTGAGATTTCCACGTTTATACTCAAAATATTTTCCCCACTCAACGTGTGTTTATTAAACATGATTTATTGTTCATTGAGCAGTGATACTTAGTGAACATTATTAAACATTTGTTATTATAAATCACACTAGAAAATATAATACTAGCAGAAACAAAACTGTATGAGGACATTAGCCATGATACCTTTTGGGAAGAGGCCTCCTATTTATAGGATGTTGTAGGGATGAGAAACTACCCTGTTCCCTGGGTGTAGACCTTAGATTCTGATCTAAGGAATGTCTGACTTTAGACAGAACAAGAATTCTTTTATTTAGATGGTCTTATTGAACCAAGAGCTGGTCAGAGTTCATACATTGTATCTGATTGTCATGTGTTTTCATTTTTCTTGATCCAGAGCATCTTTCCCTGCCGTGTGTGTGTGTGTGTGTGTGTGTGTGTGTGTGTGTGTGTGTGTGTACGTGTGTGTATACACGCATGCATGTGCTCATGCACGTGCCTGTGCCTTGTTAGCTAGGATTGAAGCTGGGGCTTTGTGCATTACAGGAAGCATTCAGTTGCTGAGCTATACCTCCAGCCTGACATTTTTGCAGCTTCCTGCAAAGACAGAATCAGTTGATTTTTAGAATGGTCTTCATGCTAGATTATCTTATTCTTTCCTCAGGGTTATCATTTAACCTGTTCCTCTATCCTTTTTATTTTTTTATAGACTGGGAATTAGGTTAGGTTTAAATACTTAATTAGTTTCAGTTTAAGTACTTTGGGCAAAAACAAGGTGTTGTTGCCATGCACTTCATATGTATCATGTGATGAAGCATGTAACAAACACCAGGTTTCCGTTATTGGTTCTTGTAAATTGGTCAATTGGTTAAGGTGGTGACTATCAGATCTTATTCTTGTAAACATGCATTTCTTCCATATCAGTGAGCCAGTCACTTTTATACACTATTCATTGGTGGCTTGCAGATGTCCTGTTCTACAACAGCCAAATGACTGATGTAGACGTAGATGTAAAAGGGAGTTTATTCTTAGCTAATTCAATCCCTGGTCCTAGAAGGTGTCATCATCCATACAATTTGTTTCTGACTGAACTCTTCTTACTCAGGCTGACTCCCACAACTTCTTTGACTGAACTGCTCTGCTAAGCTTCAAACTGACTCTTGCTGTTAGCTGACTCTCCCAAATACTCTCTCCTGCTGAACTGTCTCTGTGTCTTATCTGACTAATTCTCTAACTGACTGCCTGAATCTCTGAGCTGAGAGCTTGCTTTTATGTTGTGAGGGTTGGGTGTGTCCTCGCTCTGCTAACTCTTTCTCTGATTTGTCACTTTGCCTGCTCTTCACTCTGATTCACCTCAGATGTTCTGCCAAATCTTCACTCTGATTTACTCTCCGACTTGGGATTAAAGATTCTGTACTTCACTCTGCCTGACTTTCCATTTTTCAGTTGACTAGCACGCGCTTTCCATTCTCTTAATCTCTACTGCTTCTCTCTTTACTCGGAACTCTAAACTGAGAACCATGAACTAAGAGCCGTGAACTGAGAACCTTGACCTACTTCAGTATTGACTGCTTCCTTTCACATCCTGAGAGCTGGAGTCAAAAGTGTGTGCCACCATTGCCTTCTGAGTTGGGTTACATAAAGGCATGTGCGCACTCCAGCCAGATCACACAGGCCTTGAATATGAACCTTTCCCAGAGCAGCCATGCTGCTGGATTAGAAGATTAAATATTCCTCTACAGACTGATGATGATCTAATGATAAAACTTCATGGTCCTCCAAGGTGGTGGTTTCTTTAGTGGTTCATGTCAGCAGTAAGTGTGGTGCTATCCTAGATATTATATGAGTACTATGTAATGGGATTTTTCTTAGGTCTAGAAACATCTGAATCCAAAACATCTCTAGTCTGAGGTTTATGGATAAGAGACCATAAAGAAGAAGAAAATGCAAGGTAACTGTCAGATAAGTGATGGAAGACTTATAAAAAGGACACACAAGGCAATAACATAGAGGGTATTCAATCAAAACCTAGACTCCAAGGAGAATGCATAGAGTGCAATGCATAGAAAACAGTCAAGGAGGGACTGAACCTTGAGGCCCTGGCCAGTTTTAAGAGGTTCGGGGCTAGGAATGAAGCTCAGTGGTAGGGTGCCCTAAAGTGTCCATTTCTTAACTAATTTTACTTTATGAAATTTACCCAAGGGATGAAACAGGTTCCCAAGGTATCAAGTGAAACTGTGTTTCTATTACTAGAAAACTGAGAACAGCCCCAGCACCAGTCTGTAGGAAATTAACTAAATCACTTGTTTTCATGTAGTGCTGTTGAGATGAGGGAGGATCAGGGTTGTAGTTCTAGTTGGAAGGGTCTTTGCCTACCACACGCAAAGGCCCTTAGTTTGAGTCTCAGCACTACATAAACCAGCCGTTGTGGCACAAAACTGTAGGGGTAGAGGAAAAGAATCAAAAGTTGAAGGTTTTTCTTGGCTACATAGTAATTTTGAGAGCAGTTGCGGCTGATGAGACCTTGTTGAAGGGGAAGAGTAGGAGAGAAGAGTCCTTTCCCAGGAGTTCTGCTCTACACCACTGTCCCTATTCTGTTGTCTAGTTGATTAGTTTTACCCATTGAAACCAAACACAAACATTTGTTAACGCAAGCATAGACAGACCTGGGTGGTCCTATTATGTTGTGACCTTTGGGTGTGTTTGAGGGCCCTACCACCAGCTGCCACGGGGCTGTGATTGAAACTGGCGTCTGTGCAGCAAATTGCCTCTGTACCTCTAGCCTACCTTTCCACCAGGGTACAAAATGTAATACTCCAGTCCAGCATGCAGGCGTGGCCCTTCTTGACAGAGCAGAGAATAAGATTTCCTTTTCATGCTATGATCTTTTCCCTTTCTTACTAAGACTTTTTCCTCTTTGGAAAATGTGCCTAAAGCTGCTTCACATGTTTTAGTGTACTGAGAAAGAGAAGGCTCTTCCCTGGCCCTCTTCCCCCTAGCAAATGGGTGGAATGAAGCTGATACCTGAAGAGAACCAGTGGGCTCTGAGATATCTAGGGGGAAAAAAAAAAGATTTCTACTGGTCGTTTGACAGGGGTGTGAACAGGGTTAATTGATTCACCCTCTTCAGCATCTAACTTAAGTTGAACCAATGCTAGGGTTGGAAGGATGGAGGAAAGGACCACTCGGCGTGCCGTGAATGGTACCCTCAGCGGCTCAGACTAGGCTTGTTTGTTCTATCCTGTATCATGCTACCACTCCACTGCAGCCCCACACACTTGTTGTGTTTCGCTATTGAGCCTAATTCATGACTGCAGTCCCCATCTATCTTCCCTCCTGGCTTCTACCCCGTACAGCAGATAAGCCAGCGATATTCTTCTTTAAACTGGAATATACCTGCTAACTGTCTGAACTCCCATTCCTCTCACCTGAGTTGTTTGAGTCACAATCTGGCCATATAGCCCTGGCTAGCCTCAAACTTGTGATCCTCCTGCCTCAGTCTTCCAAATCAATACTGTCATTTCAGGCCCCCACACCTGGCAACTTCTAAGCTAACCTGTGTACTTTGCTACTACAGCCTGGCACCAGTTATTACTGAATGCCAAAAAGCTCAGTAATCAGGATAAATGTCCAGAGTCAAGTCCGCCAGATGTCCCTTCTGAGTCCACCAGATGGCCCATTGGGCACCAGCCCAAGGTCCCAGTAGCATAGGGGACCTTCATGATTACCATGGGAGCAGTGAATTCTGGTTCTCCCCAGTTACACTACCAATAGCCTGAATAGCAGCAACTCCTTTACTGCTACATAAGCTTCCGGGGTCTCCCAACTGCACTATTGTCAGAGTGGGTGGTCTGTCTGTCTGTCTGCCTGCCTCCCCCTCCCCATGTATGTACATGCACATGTGTGAATGAGAAAGAGTTTAATATTTGGTATCTTTCTCAGTTGCTCTTCACTTTTAATTTCTGAGAGCTGGGTGTCTCACTGAGCCTAGAGCTCACTGATTCTGCTAGGCTTGACGTAACAGCAAGCTCTGGAAATCTGGCTTTCTCCACTTCTCTGCTCCCTCCCAGCACTGGGGTTACAGATGCATGCCCCCACAATTTTATACCTATCCAAATTCAAGATTATGCTTGCACACTTTTAATCTTGGCAGAGGCAGGTGGATCTCTGAGTTCAAGGCTAGCCTACTCTACATAGTAAGTTCTATGCCAGCCAAGGCTACAGAGTGAGTCTTTGTATTAAAACAAACAAAAAAAACCTATGTACCTAAAGTATATCATAAGTGCACATTTTTGCATGTATACTGTGGATGTGTACATGTTAATGTGTGTGCACGTGTATGCATATGGAGGTCAGAGGTTGATATTAAGTGTCTTTCTTAATTACTCCCTACTTTAATTTTGAGACAGGTGTCTCATTGAATCTGGAGCTCATTGATACAGCTGATTCAGGCTGGCTAGGCAGGCAGTGAGTTCCAGGGAGCCTCCTGTCTCTGCCTTCCCAGCACTAGGACTATGGGCATGTGCTATTGCACTCAGCTTTTTACATGAGTGTTAAGAATCCATACTTGAGTCTACTTTATGGACTGAGCCATCTCCCCAGCCTCTAAGTGTGTATCTTGATGAATTTCACACACTGAACTCTTCTATATGACCTGTATCCTAGGACACTGCCTCATGCCCTTTTCTTCACTGCCCCCATGGAGTAATTGCTGTCCTGCCTTGGAACAGATTTGCCTGACTTATTTTTGTACTTAAAAATAGATGAAATCAAACAATACGTGCATTGTTTTGTGAAAGCCAGCCAGCATATTGTTGTATAGTGCTGAAGACCTTTAATTAGCTTTGCTGTAATAATTTCTATTGTGTGAATGAACTGTGCTTTATCCATTTGTTCTTAATACCCTAAAACTTTATGGCATACAACAACTGTTTATTCTGTGGGCATGGTAGGAGCAGCTTGCCTCTGCTTCATGATGCCTGGAGTGATTTGAATGAGAATGCCCCAGCCCCATAGGTTCATATATTTGAATTCTTGGTTCCCAGTTGGTAGAACTAATTAGAAGGATTAAGAGGTATTGGCTTTGGAGGTGTGTACCTGGAGACAGGCTTTGAGATTTCAAAAGCCCACACCTTCCCATTTAGCTCCCTCTGCCTCTTGCTTATGGATCAAGATGTTAATTCTCCACTACTGCTCCATCCCTTTGCCTGCCTGTTTGCCGCCATGCTCCATGCTGTGATGGTCATGGACTCTAACCCTCTGAAACTGTGAGCCCTAAATAAACTTTTCTAAGTTACCTTGGTCATGTTAGAGACATGGTATGTATACCAGATTGAGTGCTAGTACAATGTAACCACATAGGAATTAGGCATATTTTAGTATATTCAAATACATACTCAACCAAGTATTAGAACAAGAAGCAGGTTTAGATAATCTTTTCTCCTTCCATAGGTTAGAAATATAAACCTAATGAATCCTTTAACTGGAAGCAGATGGCCCAGAAAGCAGCAATCCTAGGCCCTCATTGTGATAGGAGATGTTGCCATGAAGAGGTTGAGGGGGTTGAAGGGGCTCCGTTTACTCTGAGAATGATAGACACATAAGCCACTAGTCATGCCATTACCATGTGTGAACTGCAAGAAGGCCACCTTTCTGTGACATAAGAACTGGAGCATCTTTTTTCAGTTCCCCTGCCCTCCTCCCTAGCCCTCATGTCTTGGATTATTTTGCCAACCAGTTATCTAGTTGGATAAAAGAAAGCATTTTTTAAAAGGGGAGGAAGCTGGGGAGATGACTCAGTGGCCCACAGAAGCCAGAAGAGCATGTCAGATCCCTGGAACTGGAGTTACAGTTGGCTGTGAGCTGCAATGTGGGTGCTGGGAATCAAACCCAGATCCTCTGGAAGAGCAGCCAGTGCTCTTAATCACTGAGCCATCTCTCCAGCCCCCTAGGACGCAACATAGTTGTATGTATATGTTTTTAACGTAAATACATGGCGTGGTGCTACAATTCTTTTCTTTCCTTTTTGTTTGTTTTTCTCTGCCTTTCTTGTCTTTAGATCTGCCACTGGATATGTATTTAGTCCATCGCTTGGCCTGCTGTTGATAGGTGTGGAGCATCTACTCTACTGTCTCATGGTGCACGTGTTATCTGTTGCACTTACCCATCTCTCATGGGGCTGTTCTTGGCTGCCTAACACCATGCTGTGACAAGCATCCTATGTGTTTGGGAAATAACCCAGAAGTGGGGTTGCTGGGTCATAGACAGTGAGCTTCCTGGGATCTCTTCTAAGGACTCAGATATTACTGTGTCCCATTTCTTCCTGTTTTCCTGTGCCTGTGCAGGGAAGGTGCATTGCTTCAGATGTCCCAGCTTCAGTCTGGATCTAGAATTCTGCAGTGATATCCTCCAGAGAGTAGAAAGAAAGACTGGGGTTTTATTCTCTTGTAGGTTAGTCATCTACTCTGAACTGTTCAAGTGCTGTTCCTTCTGTTAATTGCAGAGATTCATTCTCCTGTCCTGAGTTTGTAATTTGTTTCTGGACCCTGTTTGGAGGCAGCAAGGTACAGTGGCAGCTGATACCGCAGAGGCACGCTAACCTGAGCACACATGCGGCTTATCTTTGTGTGCCAGCCCCATCCATAAGCTGGAGCCGGGCCACCAGGCTGCAGTATGGGTGTATATGGTGCCAGTATACATTGAGTCTGCCCATCTCTATCGTTCCTGCTGGAAGAAAAGCCACAGCGTGGGTATTTAGAAGACAGAACAGTGCTCTACGTTGTATGAAACATTTATGGTGGACTTAGTCTGGAATTTTGCTTCAAAATAATCTGGCGCAGGGGAAGTAGGTAGGGTAAAGATCAAATGACTGTAAAGTTTATCATCCGAATGCAGACACACCTAAGACTGAAGGAGGGAGCATTAATTACATTAGGATAACAAGCTAAAACCAGGATTGTGCTAGCAAACGAAGACATGGATACCCCAGGGAAAAATGAGATGGAACTCACCCTGTGTTGATCATTGTTGGAGCTGGGCATCTTGTACCCGGAAGCTCATCCTATTTTTTGCTTGTTTGAAGATTACTATAATAAAAAAAGATTTTTAAGAGAATGTTTATTAGACTGCCAAAGCAGTCAGCAGTCTCCTTTGTCAAGCTGGGGATTTAGTCCAGTGGAAGAGCATTTTCATGCACAAGGTCCTGGGTTTGATACCCATTTCCTTCTCCCATCCCCTAAAATAGTCATTGCTCAGGAAATGGCTATTGGGTCCCTTGCCATCCCATTAAGAGTAGTAAGCTGGGGGTGGTGGTGGATGAAAATAAAAGAATTGTAAGCTTAGATCACATTCTGGGCGCCTCTGGGTGGAGGTGGAGTTGGGAAGAGTTGATGGAAGGGCCCCACCTGCTCTTGTCGACAGGAAGAATGAGAAGCTGCAGGTTCCAGCCTAATGTGACTTGGTTCACCTGCCCAGAGAACAGCCACAATTCCCTTCGCATACACACCACAGCCTGGTAGCAGGCTGTATACGGGTGCTTGCGATTGTTATCTGTGGCAGGAAGCAGCCTGCAGACAGTGGGTTCTCAACTGACATTCTGCGGCACACACACTTCCCTGTCCTACTTAACCCTCGCCCTGGTTTCTGCAGTTGCTGGAACTGAGGAAGCCTCTGCTGGGAGTAAACTCCAACAATGGACTTGCGTATCCGTAACTGTTATCTCGTTCTGTAGTACACAGTCCTCCTTCACACAGTGCCGTGACGTGTGATTCATTCATCCAGTGATATTTTCAAGACCCTCTCATACACCAGGCTCAGAGGGCACAGTAGTAAAAGAAAGGCTTTCCAGGAGCTTATTGTCACGGGGGCCACTGGCATCAGGTGCAGCGGTAGTGATCGCTAAGAAAAAAGTAAAGTTAGTGGGTAGGGACTGGGAGTGGAGAATGGGAACTATGCTAGATGGTCATCTCAGTGGGTGTCAGAGAAGGAACTGAAAAAGCGGGAGCAGCAAGGTAGTGGGTAGGCAGGTAGAAAAGGAGGTCACCTCTCACATGCTGCTAAGGGTTCCAGAATCAGCTAGGATACGGTCTTGTAGAGGTCATTGGTGACCTTATAAGATTGGGGTAGGTACAAGAGGGACAGGAAGGAGAGACGTGAAGATACTCAGTGCAGACAGCTCTTTCTCGGTGCTCCGTTGTAAATGAAGCATTGTTAGAGGTGAGGTGGCTGGAGCATTGTGTAAAGTGGGGACAGTGTGCATGTGACTCAGTCTAGCTGGAAACCGTGGAACTCATCAGAAATGGTCCTCTTAAATTCTTCAGCAAATAAAAATGACTCTGGTCTTAGAGTGTAGAACACTGAGGGCCTGATTCAGTTTTCATCTTTTAGAGTTTCATCAGTAAATCACAAATGGTTGGGCCATTACTGAAATATCTATTATTACATGTTTTAATTTTCGACCTATAATCTTTCATTATGCAAATGTTGTGAACTTTTGAGCTCAGACCCTTTCAACAATCTAAACTGGTAGATCCATTTCTCAGAAAAACATACTTACCTGAGGACTTGGTGTATTATTCTAGAGATTGATGGATCCTAAGTCCATCCCAAGAGCCCAAGAACCTGTGTATGAGGTTTATTCAGTGGATACACCTAGACCTCTGAAGACTCCACAGTCATAGAAGGGGACCTCTGTAGCTGTTTCTGTTCTCTTCCCGAAGGGCCAGCCATTGATTGACCAAGAGTAGAAATTATATTTAACATTGTGCTGTAGATCCTTACCGTTCAATGTAGAATAAACTTGAATGTACAGACTGGCTGACTTAATTGTCCATCCTGAGTGTGGTCAACAGCTACATTTTCACTGGTACCTACAAAATATACTGTCCTCATGTATGGAATCTCATCATCCCTGGTGTGATGGTGTTTGGAGGTGGGAGATGTTTAACTTTAGATAAGATTGTTATATCTTCATGAGGGGGTTGTGCCCTCAGAAGAAGAGAGGCACCAGCTCTATCTCTCTACCATGTGAAGACACAAGAAGGCTGTTTGTTACCTGCAGCCAGGAAACAGCCTCTCACGGATCACATCGATCAACACCTTGGATCTTGGACTTGTAAGTCAGGACTGTGAGAAAAAAATATTTGCTGTTTAAGCAGCCCAATCCACAGTATTTAGTTATAGCAACCCAAATTGACTTAAGATGTCTCACATAATTTTTAGCAGGACTAAGGAATCCTAATTTTTCTTTCTTTTCTTCTCTTCTCTTCTCTTCTCTTCTCTTCTCTTCTCTTCTCTTCTCTTCTCTTCTCTTCTCTTTTCTTTTCTTTTCTTTTCTTTTCTTTTCTTTTTTTGTGAGACAGAGTCTCTATGTAACCGTTACCCTGACTGCTTGTCAGGCCTGCAGCTAACAGAGCTCCTCTGCCTATGTCTCCTGCCTCTGCTTCCAGAGTACTAGAATTAAAGGCATATACCACTGTGCACAATTAATTTTTTTTTTTTCTTAAGACAGGTCCTCTCTAGCCCCTGACTATCAGGAACTCAGTTTGAAGACCGGGTTGGCCATGAACTCACCAGGATCCTCCTGCCTCTGCCTCCTGAGATTAAAGACATGTACCACCTAGGTTCTAATTCTACTTTTAAAATCCTATGCTTTGTGTCAGATGTGGTGTCGCATGCCTTTAATCCTAGCACTTGGGAGGCAGAGGCAGGTAGCTCTCTGTAAGTTCAAGGCCAGCCTGATCATCTACATAGTTTCAGGATAGCCAGAGCTGTGTAGAGGGACCCTATCTCAAAACAAACAAAAGATTGGGTTCCCTCTGGACAGCCTAAGAAGAAATCTGTTCCCTACTTTTCCAGCTTTGGGTGGTCATCTAACTCCGTATTGCAACCTCTTCTTCTGTCTTTGAAGCTATCAAAATAAATAGTCTTCAGAACTTTTCCTGACTACTTTGCATAGTTGTATTAATTCCTCTGACATTTGCCTGCCCACCTAACCAATCACATCCCATGGTACGACTCTCAATTTATCACAGCTGTATAGTCCTATACAGAATGTGAGAATTTTTACAGGGCCATTATTCTGCCCAGCATACATAGTATAAATGTGTACACGTATGTTCTAATGATGAGGTTAGTAAAAGCCCTCCCGATTTACAGCTGAGACAGTTGAGTCAGTAAAGTGTTTGCCTGGAGGACCTGAGTTGATCCCCAAAACACACATAAAAAAGACTGGGCTTGACAGTATATACTTTTAATACCAGGGCTGAGGAAGTAGAAGCAGGCAGATCCCTGGGCTCACTGGCTAGCCAACCTAGCCTACTTGGCAAGTTTCAGGCCAGTGAGAGACCCTGTCTCCAAAACAAAAAGTAGACAGTGTCTGAAAAGTGACACTTGAAAGTACCCTCTGGCATCCACAGGCACACAGGGCCCACACGTGAGCATCGGGACACAGCTTGGGGAGGTGAAGTGCCCTGATCTTTCCTTCATTTCTCTTGAGTAGAAGAGAAAGCATAAGATTACTAGAGTGCTGAATCCAAATCTGTATTTCTCTGTTCTGCCTGGATGCTTGCTTTTTAATTCTTTCCACACATTTCAATAAGCAGTATTTGTCAATATTTATGTTCCTGAAGCCAATCTTCTGGGAAATTGATGTGCTGACTGGAAATGAGGAAATGTTAAAGCCAATATAAAAATAGTCTTCAAGGCAAAATGTCAAAGTGAAGAAGGAATTTGCAGTTTTGTGGTCCTCTCATTTTTTACGCATTTATGAGTGAAAGGTCCAGTACACAGGCTACGCGCTGACATGATGCCTTGTCCACTGACATGATGCCTTGTCCACTGACTTGTGCTTGACTGTGATGTAACATTCGGTTACAGACCTCCTGCTTGCCAGACAGATTGCTTGTTATCATTAGGAGGTCCTTGACTTACTTAACCTTGGCTCTATTGTCACAGTAAAGATTTATGAGGTGCCCTCATGTTCCTGCTACCATGTTGGAGTCTTTCCCTCCAGCCTCCTTGTTCCTGCCCTTGACTTCCTCGTTCTTATCCACCAGAGTCAAGTCATCTGAGCGAGAGGAGAAAAACAGTCGAATACCATGCCTTGCATGCCTTAGTGGAGATCACATACTATTTTAGGGATCTTAGAATTGGAGGTTCTTATTGTTTGTGCTGTACCCAGGGACTCTAGGAAATTCCCTTTGACCCTTTGGTCTGTACCTCATGGCACTCTAAGGTTTTTCCATGTAGCTGCGAGCGACAGAAAGGCGGTAAGGCTGTTACCCTGACACTTTCCTTCCATAGAGCTGACTGCTGCCCTGCTGTTGAGCCTTCACAAAAACTCCATCCTACTCTTGGCATCTTTCTCTTTAGGTGCCATTTCAAAACACAGTGTGGCCTTTGGAACTGTGTCCTTAGTGTCTACCTCTATGTACTCCAGTGTGTAATTACAGCTGAGCAGAGCACATGCCGATGACAAGGGTCATCAGGGCTGAGTCCAAGCAAGAATCCAAATCTTCACTGTTACTCTGTGCCAGGGCCCAAGCTTGAGCTGATAGTTTTTGAAAAATGAACAGAACACCATATGTTCTGCAATCTGGGATTATAGTGAATACCTTGGAAGAACCTTCTAGTGGACTTGGAGTGATATGAGGGCCAGGATCATCTATTAATAGATATTAAGTTGCACGGTGTAAACAAATAGTTTTATTCTATATGATCAATCATGTACATTTAAGCATCACAGCCATTTGCCAATAAGTCCAATGTTATACTAAGCATGACCTATAATATGTTCAAGCATTTTGTCTCTTGTCATTGAAAAGTTCAAGTCAGCTAATGGGTGGACAGTGCCTTTTCCAAACCCAGAAATAGCCAGGTGGCAGCGGCACATGCCTTTAATCCCAGCATTAGTGAGGCAGAGGCAGGAGAACTCTGTGAGTTCAAGGCCAGCCTGGTCTACAGAGTGAGTTCCAGGACAGCTGGAGTTACAACAGAGAAACCCTGTCTCGGAAAACAAGACAAAAAAAAAAAAAAAAAAAAAAAAAATCTTGGCATCTCTTGAAAAAACAACAAAAAAGAAAGACTTTTGTTACTTTTAACTATATCAATAAAGAGCCCAGGACTTAGAAAACAGTCTCTATCCGGTGAGAAGAGAGCCTACCACAAGGTAGTTCCAAGACCAGTCTGTTTTCTTTGGGAAGTTTGCTGAGGATGGTTGCTACAAGTGAGGCTCTGTTTACACAGCCAGTGCCTGGCTCCAACGCTGTCCCCAGGGGCTGGAAGAAGTGATGCTCTATTCTGTTGTAATATAGAGACAACCATTAGTGGCTGATAATTGCCCTGTATACTTAGAGACCAGCTTTTTTTTTTTTTTTCTTCCCTGTTTAGTTTTGCTTTTGTTTGTCTTGTTTTCAAATAGGATTTCAGTACGTAGCCCTGGCTGTCCTGGAACTCACTCTGTAAAACAGGCTGTCCTCAAACTCATAGAGATCCACCCACTTCTGCCTCCCAGTGCTGGGATTAAAGGCAAGTGCTACCAACACCTGGCTTAAATTCATCTATTCTTGATGAGTATTTTTTGGGATTGCCAGTGTTTACACTGGAAAGTCTACACTACACTACACTGGATTATTGGGTCCCCGGAGCATAGGAATGTGGCACATTGGAGATTGAAATGGACATGGGAGGGTCAGGTGGAAGCAGAACATGGTACTAGACTTAATAAACATTTTATAGCTAGATCTATCCATTTTAATTGCCTAACTTTTAGGTAATCCCTGGTGTCTGGGAACTAGAAATTCTGGCTTGATCCTTTGGATACTGGACAATCTTCCTCTTTCAACAGATGGTTCATCCTTTAAATAAGACATCTCCAAAACGCAAGCCAAATGTTCCCCCTGAAGACCTTATACGCACATTTTTTCTGTGACAGTTGGGATGCCTGTAAACTTGTCCAAGCATGGTAGCCCAGTGACAAGAAATAAGTCACTGTTCATCTTTGCCAGTCATTGGAAACCTGGTTTCACATCCAGGCTGAGGTTTCATTTTCTTGGGCCTGATCAGAGTTGGTCATCCAACCATCACGTTCTTGTCCCCGTCACCATCCTCCCGTCACCATCCTCCTCCCGCTAAGTGGTCCTTCTTACTACTTGAAGAAATGGCTTAGAAGGAAATGACTAGCCTGAGCCCCTGCTGCTGGTGGGTGCTGTTCTTGGTCTTTCTGTGGCTGGAATGCTGCTGTGGCAGCCTGAACTTGTCATGTAGCAGGATGGGTTGGAGCCCCCAGCTGCCTCTGTGCACACTGTTCCCTTGGCTTCCAGCTGCAGACATCTTCACTGAACCTGTTGTGGTTTGCAGCAAGTGACCAGGAATAACTTTGCTGAGTATGTGATTGAGCCTGTAATTAGTTTAAATATGCATTTTCCACATATTCATTGCATATACATCTCAAAATTTAGCAATTCAGAAACTTGCCATAAAGCCTGCGGTGGTGCACACCTTTAATCCCAGCACTTGGGAGGCAGAGGCAGGTGGATCTCTGTGAATTCTAGGCCAGCCTGGTCTGCAGTGCAAGTTCTAGGACAGTCAGAGCTACATAGCAGAGAGACCCTGCCTTTAAAAAAAAAAAAAATGTATGCTACCTAATCATAACTTATAGGTGACAGCTTTTCCCCTACTCTGTGGAAGATTGATAGCAGTGCCTCATACAACTGATGACATCTTAGAGCCCACAGTATATTGTATACATATAACTGATTTCACACTTTGTAAAGAGGAACGTTTTATTTACACGTACACACACATGCACGTATCTGGAGGTCAGAGGACTGCTTTTAGGAGTACGTTCTCTCCTTTCTCCATGGGACTTGGGATGAGAACTCAGGTCATCAGGTTTGCACAGCAAGAATGTTTACCCCTTGAACCATCTCTCCAACCTCATTTTTCACTTTTTACATGAAGAATTTGTCAGTTTCCTCAAATAGGTGGATTTGCCAGCAAGCTCCACCCCTCCAGACCAGCATAAAGAAGCAGTTCCAGATAGAGTCCATAAGAGCAACAGCCCACATTTCATGCTGCCTTGTCTGCATGGAACATTCACAAGTCTTATCTTTGGGCTTTAAAGCAATACTGGACAGCAGCAGGCAGAGTGCACCATGAATATGTCTAAGTAGCTTGTACAGGCCACCTGGCTAGTACCTGCCAAAATCCATTGTTGTTTTTTTTTTTGGAAGGGGGGGCGGTTGTTTGTTTGTTTGACTCTTGGTCTGGTCTCTCCCCCAAGCTAGTGCAGAATCCAGAAAGTAAAAGTATGTCATGGTTAGAATATAATGTGCATAGAGAATGGAGATTACTTCTGAGAGAATTGTATAGTGGATAAAAATTGGGACTCTTTGCAGAAAATAACTAAAAATAATGTCATCATGTGATACAGACATTGAAAACGACAAGTGTAGATTATTACTGGTTTGTTTTTGGTGTTAAAGCAGAGTATCATCCTGTGGCCAGGCTGCTCTGGAACTCAACATGCAGCCCAAGTTGGCTTTGAACTTGAAGCAATCCTCCTGTCTCAGCCTCTTTAAATGTTGAGATTATAGGACTGAACTTCCATACTGTGCTAAATATGTATACCTAAAGAAGAAAAGGAGTATTTGAGGAGACAGGGTCCTCGGATAGACACTATCTCCTTGCCTCCAGTGCCATCCATTTACTTACTTGAGCCAAGATGGGAGCATGTAAGCAGAACCCAAAGGACAGTAGAAAGTCCAGGGAAAAAGCAACAGCAACAAACCAAAAGCAAATAAAAAATAAAAGAAGCTATGGAAGAAAAGACGCTCAACATATAAGCCTCCCTTGTATATGCAAGAAGGTCTATCAGTCAGAATAGGTCGTAATATAGTAACAAACAGTCCTGAGAGCTCAGGAGCTTAGCTCAACCCATTATCTCCCAGTTTATAGTATGCAGAGCTAATCAAGAGTTGGGACTCTGCCCACTCTTGGCAGTTGTTACTCAGGGACCCAAGCTGACAGAAGCTTTGTGTCTCTGTTGATTGCCAAATTGCAAGTAGTGTGATGGATCATACCCTGACTCTTGCAGTTTGATTGGATGTGAGAGTGGGCTCACAATTCATTAGCTAAAGCACATTTCAAACCCACCTTTAACTTCAAGGGGATAAGCAAGCCCAGTACTTTTCCAGCACTCTGTACTGGGAAGCTAGAAATAATTGAGCCAATAGCGTGTGGACTTATCATTACTGAAATAATGAAAGAAAGATTAGAAAATGTATCAAAAGAAAGACTTGAGCCTGCATGTTGAAAGAAAGGGGAAACTGATGGGAAGGACAGGCCTAAGCACATCCTGATAACATTTCTGAACTCTTTTTTTTTTTTTTTTTAAGATTTATTTATTTTATTTATACCAGTGCTCTATCTGCATGTACATCTGCATGCCAGAAGAGGGCATCTGATCCCATTATAGATGGTTGTGAGCTACCATGTAAGTGCTGGAAACTGAACTCCGGGCCTCCAGAAGAGCAGTCAGTACTCCTAACCCTTGAGCCCTCTTTCCAGCCCCACATTTCTGAACTCCTATGGTTCCAGGCCAAACGAACAAATTATTTACAAAGGAAAAAGAAATAGACCCCAGCAGCACCTGGAAGCTAGAAAATGGTGAAATTTCTTCTGTATACCTCTAAAGATTAAAGGGATACAAAAGAGTCAAATCATGTACTCAGAGAAAAAGAAAGGCCTTTGAGCTTGTATGAGGACCCAGAGTGCGTTCTAGTCTTCCCCACTGTCTTTGTCCTCACAGTGCCTAGATGTTCTGCTCTTGCCATGTGTGGATGCACCTGTGTTGTAGGTACATGGGTCTGTGGGTGTGTGTGGCAGCCAGAAGTTGATGCCCAGGTGTTTTTGTCACTCACTTCCCCCACCTCATTTTTGAGACAGGGTCCCTCACTGACCTGGAGCCCCTCAATTGGCTAGACTGGTTAGCCAGAAAGCCCCAGGAAACTTCCTGCCTCCGCTTCCAGTGAGGAGATTACTGGTATATCCCATCTTGCCCGGCTTTCTACATGGGTCCTGGGGGTTTGAACTCAGCTCCTCATCCTTGCATGACATGCACTTTACTAACTGAACCGTTTCCCCAAACCCTCTTGTTCTTCTGGACATCAATATCTCTTCTCACTTGTCACCTTTTATCTGAAAGTCTGCTACATCTAAATTCACCATTCATCTTCCTCTTACATCACAGCCTACTGCCTGCCATGGTCCAGTGGTTCATTAAGAAAACTTCCAGCTTACAGAGAAGCTGAGAGATGTTTAGCCCATGCACCTCACGGTATATACTTTATTTTAGAGTAGCCATCTAAGCTTCCGAGTGTCAGCAGCATGCGTTAGTCGCTGCAGATTAAGTTTTTTGTTTAATTTTTTTTTTTTTTCCTTTTGGCTTTTTGTGACAGAGCCTTTTTGTTTGGTTTGGTTTTTCAAGACAAGGTTTCAACTCTGGCTGTCCTGGAACTCAGTCTGTAGACCAGGCTGGCCTTGAACTCACAGAGATCTGCCTGCCTCTGCCTCCTGAGTGCTGGGATTAAAAGCGTGCGTCACCTCTGACCTTCAGGGAATTGTTTTGATAATAGGCTAGGAGTGTGTTTTATAAGAAACAAATCTATATTTTCCCAAATTTTTTTGTTTTTTGTTTTTGTTTTTTTCGAGACAGGGTTTCTCTGTGTAGCCTTGATTGTCATTCTGCATTCCCTGAGCATTTCATGTTACAGCTATTCCATATCTTCACCAGCAATTAGTGATGTCAGTTTTATTATTTGGCATTTTAATGGACACAAATAAATATTAGGGTTCTCCAAAGAAACAGAAATTGTGGACACGTTGCGTGCATGCATGTGTGAAGAGATTTATTATAGGTATTATTAACGTGATTATTGAGGTTAAGAAATCCCGTAGTCTGATGTCTGCTAACTGGAAATCAGGAAAGCCAGTAGTGTTTGCTAATTTTTTCTCCAGTGGTATTTCCAGGAAGGGCAGTAATGTCAGTTTCCAGAGCAGAAGTCCTGTCAAGCAGCCAGGCAGGCTGAGAATGGAAACCTTACTTCTTTCATCTTTTTATTTGTATCCAGGCCCTCAGTGAATTGTGTGAAACCTACCTACATTGGGAAGGGCTGTCTGCTCTGTAGAGTCTACCCAGCCTGACACCAATTTTTCTGGAAACACACTTCCAGAAACACCTAGGAATAATATTTAGCCACATATCTGGGGACCTCATCACCCAGTTATATTGATGTGCAGTATTCATCACACATACCCATATGTGCACTCTCATGTACCCATGCACACAAGAGGAGGTTTGCCCCTGGATTCTAGATGAGAACTGCAGAGGTCAAGTCCAGAACTCCTGGGCCTTTCTATGCCCAGAATATTCTTCAGGAGACATAACTCAAACTTCAGTTCATCAGTTGATATATTATACATTGGGTTTTGGTGGGGGAGAGGGTGTAGAGAGAAAATATACATGTCTTTGTGCTTGAAGAATGTGGATCGTGTAAGGTATAGAAATGTTTGGAGTGTCTCCGTGGTACCTTTGTCACCTATTTGTAGCATATCCCACTTGGTTCACATAGCCAAGTCCCATTTTATTGTCAATCAGCATCATAGGATGTAGTAGGAAAAATCGATGCTGTCATCTGGGTACTGACTGGTAGAACAGAATTGGGGTGGTGCCCTCGGAGCTCCCAGCTGAGAGGTGCACACCATCCCTCTTTCTACAGATAGGAGGCCCCTCCAGGGTGTGCAGCTCCCTTCACCCTGGTTGCTTCTTTTGATTCCTCCACCTTTAGGTGATCCCAGAGACAGGCAGAACTGGGGCAGCCATTAAAATAGCGCAACAGCATCGGGAGGGTGGGGAGAGAAACTGGAGCAACAAGCAGCCAGCTCTTGGTCCTGCCCAGGAAATCAGGTCTTAAAGGAGAAGGGTGCAGTTTGGGAAAATGAGAAGTACATCTGTGCCCAGAGCGTGGAGATTCTTAACTTACATCGTAGAATATATACAATGTGGGTTGGGAGTGCTCTTGAACCAGTTATTCCCATTCTTACTCTGGTGCTGTCCCTCAGACTTGAGAAGCCAGGGGTTAGCCCGCCCCAGGAAGCTGCTTTTTAATTCACATGGGCTCTGTGAGCTTCCTTGAGATCACTCTTGATTCACCTGCCAGTGGTTCTAACCTGACGCTGTGAATGCTCCCTTGACCTGGCACAATTAAACTTTTCTTGGCTTGAGTCTCTGACAGGTAACTGAATGCCAAAGGATACCCACTCACACAGGGCACTTGAAGAAAGGAAGCGGCTAGGCTCTGGAGGTAGTCCCCTCTGCTTTTCTAGCTTAGAAAGGGTAAGAGAAACAAGAGAAATTGGGTCTTCATTATGTCCTCTGTTGGCTACTCTTGATTGAATCTTGTAGTAACATTTGCATGATGGAGCCACCAAGCACAGAATCAGGCCAGTGCACACTAATATACTCCTTCCTCATTTGAGACATTAGCAGAAGGGGTTCAAGGACCAGCCCAGTAAGCCACCACCTCTGCCCCAGTACGCTAACGGAGACAAGTTGCTTGGCCAGCAGGCTTTAACTGGTGGCAGTGGCAAATGTGGCACCACTCATGTGGAGGACGGGGTGGGGAGAAGCTCCAGGAGCGCAGGCCACCACCTCCCTCCGCCTCCAGGTGTGCCAGGAGCAACTTGGAGAGGGCACCTGTGGCTTTCTCTTGAGGGAGCCACTCTGGAGCACTGCTGAGGCCTCTGAGGTTTCAGAAAGTCATGTGGCCTGGCTACCTCTGCAGACCTTTGGTTTATCTTGGTTTGCAGGGCTGATTTTCATTTGGTGTAGACTTCCTTCCAAAATGGGATAAATATTTCCAAGGAATTTTAACCTTCAGATAGTTCATAAATATCAGTATTTGTCATTCCATAGGGCTGTTGGTGCTGAATCAAGACTGGACAGATACAAGAAAAGATTGGGGCAGTAAAGTGGTAGAATCCGTCTTGATCGTCGGATGACCTTTCAGGAAAGAAGGTGGGGACATTAGCTTTTCCCCCTTAGCTCTCCTTTTTTTTTTTTTTTTTTTTTTTTTTTTTGTCTTACCTTTGCCCTTTATTTTCATTTGAAAGGTAATGTGCAAACTCAGCATCTTACAGCCAATGCTGTAGGCTCTGTGCCAAGTAGAATGCTGAATTCTGGAATTCTGACCTTCTACATTAACAGAATTTCTAGGAGGAAAAATACCATTCACATTCAGGGATTGTCTAGAAACATGGTGTGGGGCAGTGCAGAGAATTTGAAGTGACTTGAAGACCCGTGTCTGAGTTCCATTTGTTGCTGAACCTTCCTGTACTTGTCAGCCAGTGATTCAGCACAGTGCTGGCTTGTGGTCAGACTTGCTGAGTGTCAGCTCTGTCTCTTTCTAGCTCTGTTCATGTTGAATGAGTTACTTGAGCTTTTGGCCTTCTTTGTGTTTCTGTGAACTAGAGTAAATGTAGCACCTGCCTGTTGATAGTACTTATACTGTATAATAAATAAGCTATGTAAAGCATAGTTGCTGACCATAGAAATGACTCAGTTAATGCAAAATACCATTTACCTAATAGATTGCAAGAGGAGACCTGTCTCCGCATCAGTAGTATGGAAAGTACCAGCGTGGGACCCAACAGAGTCTCTGAGGCTCTGCCCTTCTTGGTCTGCGAGTTTATCTCCTTAGTCCTCTAAGTCCTTCCTCTAGCCTCTTGTCCCTTCCTCTTCATTTATTGCTCTAGGCCTGATGATGATATCTCTCATTCAGTATTTGCAAGTGTGAGATGAATTCCTCCATTTTTTCCCAATATAACTGAGGACCAAGGAGGAATATATATATATATATATCTTCTCAAGGTCTTGGCTCTAGAAAATACCAGTCATCTTGTTATTCTCTGCTTGCATAAAAATAGTTCCTAATTACTTTGTGAGCCTTGTAAAATAACTAAAGCACTAAGAGGCATGGATTCTGCTTTAGTTAAAACACGGTTCTCCCCTCCATACTGCTCTTCCTCTACCAGAGGTAATATTTTCCAGCTCACCTCTTTCTCTAAACCCCATGGTTTCTTTCCTGGTGGAAAGCACTTTAGACTGAGAACTAAGAAGACTCAGTGTGGTCTCAGCTCTACTCCAGTGTGACCTGACTGCTCCAAGGCCTTTTTGGGGCCTGCTCCTTCTTCAGTGTCATGAAAAGTTTGTTCTAAACCCAAGTCTCAGCCTCTGTCCCCTAGGATATAAATGTCTATGACATTTAGACCTTGCTGAGTGGCCTGCTCGCCAGTACCTCAGCTGTAACTGGACCCCTT
Source organism: Cricetomys ansorgei (assembly GCA_026225945.1). Lineage (NCBI taxonomy): Eukaryota > Metazoa > Chordata > Mammalia > Rodentia > Nesomyidae > Cricetomys > Cricetomys ansorgei. Next base: position 6,284,739 of record JAMJFZ010003163.1, on the reverse strand, counting down.
CGCTTCACTCAGTACCTCACACTGCAACAAGACTGTCCTGATGCCATTCCAGGAATTACCTGAATCTTCTCAGAAATACTGGGGAAATATGCAGCATGGGAAGTGTGTGTTTTTTTCTAGTAACAGATCACCTGAATACCTCTCTATATGTGCCCAGGCTGGGGTTGGAGGGCCTGCCCAGAGCACCTCCTTGTGTGCCTCTATAGCCCTGCCCTCAGCCTATGCAGGTGCTAATTTAGAGAGTGCAGCAAACAAGTATTCTCTAAGTCATTTAAATTCTTAAGAAACCTTGCTCTTTTGAGTTGGAAACAACAGAGAATCTTTTGTAAACACACAGGAACTTAGGTTCGAAATGAAGAATGTCTTTATTATTCCTCATCTCTCTGTTGCATATATGAAACTGGATCTGCACATTTCTAAGTTGGCTTAAAAAATAAGCAGCCTGGTTCTGGCAGAAATCTAGGGATGGCACACCCCACTCCCAGGCTCCTGTCTTCTGTATGTTTTACTTACGGGCTTGTAACCATGCAGAGGTCAGATATTGGTACTGTTTCTAAGACCTTAGGTGAGATGTTTAGATGCTGAGAATTTTTAAGAAAGTAGGTCAGGGATGGGGCTCTGCCATGGAGTCCACTTCAACTGTAGTTAGCTGAGCACCAGGTCTTCTCTTTGGTCCTAGAGCATCGTCACTGCTGGGTGTAGTGGCTCACGTCTTTAATCCCAGCACTCAGTCATAAAGGGGCAGATCTCTGTGAGTTCCAGGGTAGCCAGGGCTACTACATAGAGATCCTTTCTTTAATTAAAAAAAACAAAAAACAAAAAAACATAAAAGGCATTATCACTGAGAAAAAGATTTGAAGACTTGAAGCAAGTGCCCTGTGTGACTTGCTTCCTGTCTCTGTGCCATTTTCCCCAGTTACAGCTTGCCATATAGATTAGCAAGGCGTCATGTGAGTGGCACTGGAGGTGTGACTCCTCTGTCTTGGGACTCACAACTATGTATTAAACGTTTGGCCTTTTATCTGTTAGAATGTTGGAGGAGAGGCAGAGGCAGGCAGAACTGTTAAGTTCAAAGCCAGCCTGGTCTAGGTAGCAAGTTCCAGATGAGCCAGGACTACATAGTGAGACCCCGTCTCAATAAAGGTGGAGGGTGGGGAGCAGGCTAGAGAGATGGCTCAGTGGCTTAATCACACTAGCTGCTCTTGCAGAGGACCCAGGTTTGGTTCCCAGGACCCATATGATAAATCGCAACCATCCGTAACTCTAGTTCCAGGGAATCTGATGCCTTCTCCTAACCTCCACGGGCACCAGGCACACATGTGCTGCACATACATATATGCAAGCAAAACACACACACACACACACACACACACGTGTGTGTGTGTGTGTATAGTTATTGCCAACATCAAACTACAAAAATTCTAACTGAAAACTAATAGAAGAGTGAAATCTCTGCTACAGTAGTTAGATGCATTATGTTAGCACATCCAGGCCAGGTAGGCAAGAGTCATTGTCACCGAAGACAGAAGCTGTGACATACATAAATGAATGTAAGCAAACCAATAATTTTTCAAAGTTCGGGGATCTGTGGTAGAATTTGCATGTCAAGAATTGATCTCTTTGAAACTGTTTAATAATATAAAATGGAAAAGACTGAAGTAATAACAGTTCATCTATCTTATCACTGGGCATGTTCATCAGTGCATTAGCCTGCTGAGGAGGTGGGGGGAACCAAACCGTGTGTGTGTGTGTGTGTGTGTGTGTGTGTGTGTGTGTGTGTGTGTGTGTACACATCAAGAAATTAGCTTTGCTTAATTGTAGTTCAACTCAGAAGGTTCTCAACCAGAATTTACCAGGACTGTTACAATGCCAAAGAAACCCTTTGGTGTATAACAGTCCAGATTGCCCTGGGAATAAAATACCAGATTACAATGTCCTGTGTTCACCTGGCATTGGAAACAACTGCTTTACTTAGTAGCTTTTAGGAGCACTCTGGAGAAGTCCTCTCCCCACCTCCCCCGTTCCCATACTTCTTAAAAGATAGAGGTGCCTTAGTTTTAAGGGAGACAAAGGATGCTCGAGGTGAAGGATGAAGGTGCTACCCGAGGCAGTGGAGGAGGTGAGGGGTGGAGGTACAGGAGACAGTAGTGCCTCCTCCTTTGGGAGAGCCCAAAGGGTGTCAAAGCTTTGTTGTTTAAAGATTATTCAGCTGCCTTGGTTTGCTGCTTCCCTAGCCTTTTTGTCTACTAGACCCCATTGAAAAGAGTCTAAAAGAACATCAAACTCAAGTCAGCAAACTCTGTTAAATGGTATGTGGCAGACTGCCCTGGTGAAGCTGAAGGTTGTAGAGAAAGGTAGAATCTCAGTGTCTTAGAGAGGAGAAATTGGTCTTGGCTCTGTCCACATTGTCACTGTCCAGAGCACTGACCCACACAGCTGTTGTGGTTGAACATGTCCACACTGACTGTGGATCTGGATTCAGAGAAGATATTTCATGCTTGTTTTCCTCTCTTTCAGGTTTCAAGTGCCCCATTTGCTCCAAGTCTGTGGCTTCCGATGAGATGGAAATGCACTTTATAATGTGTCTGAGCAAACCTCGCCTCTCATACAATGGTAAGGGCTGTGTCTGTCTCATGTACGTCCTGGTGTCAAGATGAGTTGGACAGTTGGGGGCATAGCCTCCAGGTGAAGGAGGGCGCTGTATAGTTTTCTTCCTGCAGCAATATCTGTGCAGTGGTGTGGAGCCTGCTCTTCCAGAGAGCCTGTTTGTAAGTTGGGGTGGCTGAGGAGTGGCCAAGTAAGGCAGGCCCCAGGTCTGGGTTTCAGTGGTGAAGAGGCTCTCAGCTATTCAGTTAGTCAAATGTCCCTGCCCCTCAGTTCTATAGCCTTTGGTTGGGAGACATGGCCATTCTTTCCCCTACTCATGCCCCTGACCATGTTAGGCTCCAAGACAAAAGGACTCACTCAAAGAGCTGTCAGAAGGGCCCAGAAAGAATGCCATCTCTCCATGGGCAAGGATTACCATGGTGCTAGTGATACCCATGGGGAACTGAGGGCTTGATCATCCCCTCTTTACTTTGCAGCTCATGTGAACACCTGGTTAAGCCATGTGACAGCAGATGGAAGTAATAAGTTGAATTCATAGATCTCATAGGGTCCACCTCATTCCACCATGGCTTCCTACCTAGAGGCTGCCTCAGAATTGAGCAGTGAATCCAGCAAGGGTGGGAATCATAGAGTCTAGGGATTCTGTCTCCTGTGTCACTCTAGCATGTTTCTGGGGATACGTTTGAGTGTCAGACCTGTCTGGTATGTCGTAGTTAAGTTTTTTACTATAATTTAGACAAGTTGCTCAGCTCAGTACAGCCTCACTTTTCTGGTCTGTAAAATGAGGATGGCGATCTTTGCACACAAGACCCTTTAGCACAGAGCTTGGCACATGGTAGTGTTTAAGAAATTACAGCTGCCATTGAAAAAGCAAGGCCTCCACAGTATACACTGACTTCATGCTGCCCAGCCTGTGCTGCCAGGGATTTCTGGCTTTCCATTCCTCTGCATTTACCTGGTCTCCTAACAGTGTTTGCCAGAGAACTGTGTTCTCTACAAGGGTAGACAGTGGGTCAGAAGGGGTGCCCTCAACCCCTACATCAAAGCAAACGCTAGGAAAAGAACTGTTCTGAGAGCCTGAGGGTATTCTCTTGCCACCAGAGGTGTCCTTGATCACAGCATCAGCTAGGGAGGGCTTGTGACTCTCCGGCAATCCTGGAAAATAAATCAGATGAGTCTAACCTGCTTGATTCTCTCAAAAAAAAAAAATCCTACCACAGGTTGAGTAGATCTTACATGAAATTCTTAGGACCAGAGGTGTTTTAAATTTTGAAGTTTTTCAAATTTTTGAACGTTCGTATAGGTATAAACAGTGAAACATCTCTAATGTGAACAATCTAAAATCCAAAATCCAATTTTTTTGAGTATCACGTCCCTACTCAAATGTCAAGAGCTAGAAATGTGTAGCTCAGTGCAGAATGCTTACCTGGCACGCACGAGGTCCTGGGTACTGTGGCAAACCCCTCCCAAGATTGTTTTGTAGATTTATGTTCTTATATCTCTGACCTGCCAGCGGATCCAGTTGCAGGAGGCATGTTCCCTGTCTCGGTACATGCGTGCCAGGGGTCCAGCTACACGGGAGGCTGTGGCCCTGTCTTTCCTCCCAGCCAGCCCCTCCCTTCCCCAGCAGACACTGTGCCCTGTGGCTGCCATGCTCCTGGGTCTGTTGTCACTGTGCTTTGGGCTTCCCCTGCTCAAGCTCTGCTTTGTCCCTGTTACCCATCTCTGCCTGGGACCATGGAAGGAGAAGGGTTTCCCTGTGTCTCCTAGCTCGCAGCAGTCATGGCCTCAAGCGTTGCACTCACTTCTGTCCTGCCTGTGCTGAGACCTTATGAAGACTGTTTTGTCCAGTGGGTTGCCAGTGAGAGATCGCTGCAGACACTGGCTTTGCTGTCATGGCACAAAGAAGAATCACTGGGAGAACTTTGTAATAACATCTGTGGCAGACAAAGTGCTGTCAGGACTACCAGAACATGTCACCTCGCGTGCTAGTGTGGGAAATGGGGAGGGGGAGAGTCTCTAGCTCTTTTCCAGAGAACCCAGGTCTTCTGTGTAAGATGAAATTTAGTTACATTATCACTTGAGTAGCTGGTGCTGCTGGTGCCTCTCCCACCAGCACCTGGGGAAGTCCTCTGAGAGGAAGGGCAGGGTGGCTGTCTAAGGCAGGCTCACTGTGGTGCTCCCGCTGCTCCTTGGTTTTCCTTCCACCTTTACATGAGAAGCCACCTCTCCCTGTATGTAAGCTACAGACTTTCAGTTCTGGGTTGTCTTGTAAGAGCCGGAGGTAGGGAGGCCAGTCACCTCTAGCCCTGTGAGTAGAGCTTATCCTGAGGTGATGAAGTGGCTCGAGTCCATGACTGCTCCTCTGTACACATGACTAATGCAGAGAGGAGGCTGTGGCCGCATGGTCACCTCACACTCAGTCTTCCTTTTCTTTCTGAAGACAGTAGAGGTAAGAGCAGTGTTTGTTACCTAGGTTTGTGTGTGGACTGGAGTTCCTCAGACATGTTTCAACTTCAGACAAAACTTTTGAGTCCTTAAGCCAAAGCTTAAGGCAGGAGCTCTGGGCTTACTTCAGCTTTACTGGTAACATGTTCTACTTAGTTTCTCATTGCCACAATCTCACGCTCTTTACCTTATCTACTTAAAAAAAGTGTGTCTAAAAAGATGGCTCAGTGGTTAGGAGCTTGGCTTTTCTTCCAGGGGACCGGGATTCAACTCCCAGCACCCATGTACCAGTTCAGAGCCATCTCTAACTCCAGTTCCAAGGGATCTAATGCCCTGTCCATTTCACAAGCACCAGGAACACCTATGATGCACAGACACAGAGACAGGTAAAATACCCATTCACATTAATAAATCTTTAAAATAAAAGTTTTTAAAGAAAAAAGTGAGGAGGAAATGTCTGGCTATAAGCTATGAGCTCTTAGAATCTTTCTGGAAAGGGTCAATGTGAGGCTTTCTTCAGTGGTGGTGAAGTTCTGTTTTCTCATGAAAAGTGGCTGGAGGGACTGGAGAGTTGGCTCAGTGTACTTCTTACACTGGCTTAAGAGTACTTCTTTGCAAAGGACCTGGTTTGACTCTGAGCACTAACATAGAAGTTAGCCACCTCCTTAGACACCGGGCACACATGTGCACAGACATACATGCAGGCAAACACTCATACACACACAGTAATAAAAATAAAGCTAAAAAAAATTTTTTTAAGTGAGTAGAGGGCTGAGAATGCAGCTCGGGTAGAATGAGTGCCTACTATGTGTGAGCTCTGCGTTTCATTTCCAGAATTAGGAAGAAGGAGAGTGGGGAGAAGGAAAGAGAGCAAGAGTGAATGTGCGCCAAGCTCCGGAACTTCTCGGCCACGGCCGGAGACCCACACATGCGCGCGCGCGCACACACACCTTCCAGAGTTGCTGGCACCAAATGAGGAAAGTTTTATAAAATTTATGATGGTTATGTAAGATGAAATTTAGTTAACCACCAAAGGAAAAAAGTGGAAGCCTCCTAAATGAGGCAGATAGAAAGTAGTATTTTTCTTATTATGAGGGTTGGCCGAGTGGAAGGTTGGAAGGCCTCCAGTAGTTGCCTGCCAGATTTAAAAAAAAAAAAAACTTAGGGAAAGCAAAACCAGTTTTACTGGTCCAGCTGTGCTCAGAGAAAGAGACAGCTGGGCACCTGGTGCTGCTGGGACAAGGACTCTGAGTTTAAGGCCAGCCTGGTCTTCAGAATGACAGGATAGCCGGGGCTACACAGAGAAACCCTGTCTTGAAAAACAAAACAACAAAAAAGAGAAGATCAACAGCACCGTGATACCGAGGCGCTGATGGAAAGCTCAGGCCACTGTCCCAGGGCTCCTCACCGTGGGAATATTGTGGCAGGTGTTTTGCTACAGCATCGAGGACATGGTGACTAGTACACTGCTTCAGTAGATTCCTGGAGTTCTGGGTGCAGGCCCATGCCTGGCTTCCTGCTTTATGATGCTCTCCCCTTCCTTTGCCAAGGGCTATTCCCTATCTTCAGGGTTCTGAAAATGCTGTTGTGCGAGTCCTTCCACCTTCCTTCCTTTCTGTACCCTCCCTCCCTCCTCCCTCCTTTTCTTTTCATATACTTAGTGTGTGTGCCCATGCTTGTGTGCAAACATGTATGTGTGTGTGTGTGTGCGCGCACGCGTGCCCATCGCACACGAGTGGAGACCAGAAGAGAACGTAGGGAGGACCATGTGGATTTCAGGGACTTAACTCAGGTTGTCAGGCTCTGCAGCAAATTCCCACTATATCATTTTGCCAGCCCAACATAATTTCTTGGAGGAGGTGGGACATGTATGTGCACATGTGACGCATGTAGAGGCCAGAGGTCAACATCAGATGCCTTCCTCGCTTTTCTCCTTTATTTTTTTAATTGTATGTGTATGAATGTGTTGCCTGCATGTCTGTGTGTGCACAGCATGCATGCCTGGTGCCCTTGGAGGCGCTGTGAGCCACTCGGTGGGAGCTGGTAACTGAACCCAGGTCTTCCGCAAAAGCAACAAGTGCCCTTTTATTTTTTAGATGCGGGTCTCTCACCGAACCTGGAGCTCACTGATTTGGCTAGACTGGCCGACTAGTGAACTCTACGGATCCTCCTATCCCTGTTTTGTTGGTGCTGGGATTAGAGACACATGCCGCCATACTGGGTTTTTATATAGGTTCTAGGAATATGAACTCAGCTTCTTGTGCCCGAGTGGCAGGCACTTTACCAACTGAGGCATCTCCCTAGGCCACATACGCTTTCTTTAAAGGAGTGGGAACCTGGCTCCCCTAACAGCAGGAAAGTTGCTGCTACAGCCAGCCTGGTTGGAGCCAGTGACTTGGGCAGACAAGTACAATGTGTCTTGTCTTCTATTCTCAGAGATTTTGTAGTCAGGATGGGAGGGCTCTGCCCTTCTCAGGCTAGGGAAGTCAGATCCTGACTGAAGAGTTGGCGCAGCCCAGAGCTGGGCTCTGCCCAGAGCTATTGTTAGGGGCTGAAGCAGTAACTAGAGTCCAGCAGCTGTGGAGTGGGAAAGGCTAGAAGGAGGTGGCTACTCATGAGCTGCTGTTGACCAGCCTGGCCAGGTTAACCACCTCTGTGTGCACAGGAGTGGTGGGGAGGCCTACGGGGACTCTCTCCCAGTGAGGAGACAGAACCAGAGGCTGGAGAAACTGGGAACAGCTTTTGTGACTATGAAACATCCCAGACCTTTGCTTTATTTGGTTGGCTTTACCCCTGTGAGTATTCTCATTACAGCCAAACTTGTCAGAACATTAGATTATGCCTCACTGTCCAGGGGTATTGTCACAGGGCGCTGCTGACAGGAGACACTCTCTGCTTACGGTCTCCTATCTGGATAGTAGGGCACTCCAGCTTTACTAGGAAAGGAGCCAGAGATACCTGACAATGGTGCTCCTACCTCATCTTGTCTGCCAACATATTGGACTGACGGCAGTTCCGTAGTTGCCAGAGATGGTATAAGACCAAGCACTCACCTGTGCCCAAGCCACACCTTTTGCTAGGAGTTTGCCCTTTGACATGCTGCAGGGGGAAACGTTGATGCATGCCCCTGCTCTTAGCCAACTCTGAACTGCACCTCAGCCTTCCCTCCCAAGCTACTTGCCACCAAGAGTTCTGAGACCCTTTGGTGAGTGCCATGTCAGAGCACTCCATGGGGCAGCCAAGTCCTGGGATGTCAGACAGCAGTGCTGACCCTCAGTCTGTCCTGACTGTTGTGAGCACCTGCAGACTGCACACACTTCACAGAAATGGAAAGCTTAAGCTCCCTGTGAGATGGGGGTATTTCTAAGCCATAAGGGAAGCCACTCATGTGGCCTGGATCTTTAAAGGAAACAGGTAGGGTGGGAAGACCGAAAGAACTTGGCTTGAGAGTAGTGGCCACTAAGCAGCTGCACAGATGTCCCTCTGCCCAGGTTACAGGATTCCCTGAGATTTCTCCAAAGTTCTTGGTCTGTAGCTAGCTCAGGGAGGCAAGGGCCCTTTTCCTTTTTCTCCTCCTTGACTTTTCTTTGACAAATGGCAGCTGTCAAAAGTGATGTACCTGATCTCAGAGAGCAGAGGAGTGCCATTTTCTCCATCCCTCCCCATCACAGGCTTTATCCCTCCTGTTTAGGCTTTTCTTTGTTGGTTCCCTTGTGTGGTTGAAGGCCCTGGCACCAGTACCACCTAGTACTACCCCCAGCCAGGCCCCATGCCCCCATGTCAGTGGCATTGGTTGGCCTTGCTCATGGCATCAAGAAAGTTGGGAGCAGTTCCAGAAGCACCAAGAAAAGAACAGGTGCAGCTCAGATTTGCTAAGAGCAAGGGCATGCACCAGCATTTCCCCCTGCAGCACGTCAGGAGGATGGAAGCCAAAGGGCAAACTCCTATAAAAGGTGTAGCTTAGGACAGGTGAGTGCCTGGTCTTATGCCATCTCTGGCAACTACAGAACTGCTGTTGGTCCAACAGGAAAGAACAACCCAAAGGCAAAGACTCCTCTTTGTTCCTGTCTTCTCCAGGTCTCTGGGCATATCACGGGACCCTTGAGTCCATCTGCATTGTTATCTCCATGTGTACTGGCTTCAGGGTCCTTGGCTTTGTGCCACAGGGTCCCTGTCAGATGAGTGTGACAGTCTCACAGAAATGCTTGATAGCCAAACCTCTGCTAAAACTATTTCTAGGTCCCTTCTCAGTCTCAGGGACATCTGGCAGCTGCTCCTTTTCAGAGCCCTGTTGATTGAAACAGGAAGTTTAAACAGACCTCTTGGGGATCTGGCTCTTCCTGCCCTCTGCTCCCTAGGGTCTGGGCTAGATATGGGCATTGCTGGATTTCCCACACTGTCCAATTGCAAGCCTCTCTTTTTCATTACGTTTAGTGTGTGTGTATGTGTGTGTGAGAGAGAGAGAGAGAGAGGGAGAGAGAGAGAGAGAGAGAGAGAGAGGGCAGCTTGCAGTAGTTGGTTCTCCCTCCCACCATGTAGGTCCTGGAGATCAAACTCAAGTCTTCAGGCTTGTGACAGGCACCTTTACCCTCTAAGCCATCTTACCAACCTAGATTCCAAGCCTCTTTTCCCTTCGGGCCACCCTGCAGCCTCCAGGTGGCCATTCACAGCCTCAACCCCAGAGTTTCGTGCTCCTGCTCGGAGTCAGCCCGACAGGGCAGCTACAGGGTTCAGGTCTTCACACCATGCTACAGACACCCAGGCTGGCTGTTAAGGTACACACAGCTGTTGGAGAAGAGGCCACGAGAAGTCAACAGGTATTCAAGTCTGGGTCTGCCAGTCCTTCACTGACAAGTGTTCAGGATTCTAAATGGGCACTAAATGAATCACCTTGTTCTCCCTGCTCTAGTGTGATGTACAGTTTGAAGGAAGAAAAAGTCAAGTCAGTCCTGTTGAGGAAGAAAGCCCCTAAGCCAGATCTCCATATCTGCTCCCCTGCCACACAGTGGTCGCCTCTGGGCGCCATACAGGCTCTCCTAGAGCAGGTGCAGATGGAAGAAGGAACACAGACTGTGTGGAAAGCTGTTGCGGACACAGAGGAGTTTAACTTGCTTCTCAGGTTCACTGCTGAGATCCAAAGGGAAACTGTTTTGTGATCTGGGAATGGGAAACAAAGGGCATGAAGGCCCTGAAAGCCCACGTCAGGAGTGACTGGGGAAGACATGGCCAAGGATGTCTCCAGGATGACTCCGCCATCTCTAGACCAAGAGTTTTCCTCCCATCCCTGTTGAGGGTTTTGTCCTCCAGCATGTTACCATGAGAAGCATAGGCATGTCAAAGTTGGAAGCCTGTTCGCTGGCAGTGAACACCTGTCCCCTGGACCCTGCGCTGTATTATGTCTCCTCTGTCCATCTTACTACATTTCCCAACAAAATGCAAATTCCTGTTGTCTTAGTGTTCTATCACTGCGAAGAGACACCATGACCACCCCAACTCTTATAAGGGAAAGCATTTAATTGGGGCTGGCTTACAGTTCAGAGGTTTAGTCCACTGTCATCATGGTGGGAAGCATGGTGGCACTCAAGCAGACGTGGTGCTGGAGAGGTAGCTGAGAGTTCTACATCCGGATCCGCAGGAAGAGAGAGAGAGACACTGGGCCTGGCTTGAGCATGGGGACACATTTTCTCCAGCAAGGCTACACCTTCTCCAAGATCACACCTCCTAACCGCTCCCAAGTAGTGCCACTCTCTGATGACCAAGCATTCAAATATGAGGGCCATTCCTGTTAACATGACCATACCAGTGCACTTTTTTGTTTGTTGTTGAGACAGGGTCTCACTGTGTAGCTCTGGCTGTCCTGGAACTCACTCTGTAGACCAGGCTGGCCTCAGACTCACAGAGATCTGCCTGCCTCTGTCTCCTGGGATTAAAGGCGTGCACCACCACGCCCAGCTTCCAGTGTACTTTATTAAGGGTTTTAAGTGGGTTCAAGCATTCAGAACAGTACAAAAGAATATAAATGTGCTTTGCTTCTCATCCTCCTTTCTGTCACTTTAAAGGTATAATTTTACAGATTTTTTTTCTTTACCTGCACAAACCATTATATATGGTGTCTAGTGCTTTGAAAGAATGGGATTGGCCACTTTAGCGTGTTCTACGGCTTGCCAGGTTTGGGGTATGAGGTGACGGTGTAGTGGCAGACCATTGCCCATCTCCTTTCTGCTGTGTCCCAGGCTTAGCTAACTGTTAAAAGAGAACATGATGGCCACAAGTTGTCCCAGTGGCCAGGAAACCAAGCAACTTCTCTCACAACTCTATGGACAGGAACTTCAGTATCAAATTTTATCTATTTTATTCCTTTTCCTCAGGATTCTTGGTAGGGGACTTTGAGTCGCCAGACCCTTCTAGCCAATGAGTAATCCATACTTTATAGGTCCCTAATAGTTTTCTTTCCATCAGAATAAATAACCAGGACACAAGCAACAGCGTGAAGAGGATCACCTGCACAAAGGGCCCCAACCCCGGCCGCCATTCTCAAGCCCCACACACACAAGGGCGAGACATGCGAGGATCTGACTCCCCTCTCCTCATGCATAAGATGAGCGTGATATTGCGTGCCTTGCCTAGCTTGTAAGATCCTGCAGCTCAAAGACCTACACTCAGATTCTTGTCTTGCAGCGTTGATAGAGTTCATGACTGATATCCTGAGTAGGGGAAGTGATCCTGTCTGAGCCCTCCTTCCCAACAGCCATAACCTGCTCAGTGGTTTTTTTGGGTTGGCTTGGTTTGGAATTTTCTGGGTTTTGGGTTTTGGGTTTGGTTTTTTTGTTTGTTTGTTTGTTTTCCAAGACAAGATTTCTCTGTTGTAACTCTGGCTGTCCTGGAACTCACTCTGTAGACCAGGCTGTCCTCAAACTCAGAGATCCTCCTGTCTCTGCCTCTCCAAGTGCTGGGATCAAAGGCGTGTGCCACCACCGCCTGGCTCACAATGTTTTATTGTGGTTTGGAGAACTTCTGGGTGATTCTATGTCACCTCTGCGTTACCAAGCCAGTCTATGGCTTTATTGGAGTTTAGTCTAAACTTTTTCCTTAGACAATCTCTTTATCCTACTGTCTGTACACGTTGCTCCACATGTATTCTGAACCCCACATCCAGACTAAAGCAGACTTTGGAAGTCCTGTGTCCCTGTGTAAAATGCCTAATAGACACCTGGATTCATCCTTCCCTAACCTTGCCTTTTCCTGTGGAGTCTGTTAATGACTTGCATGCTATTGCCCTTGTTACCCATGTGTTGATGCTGTATGCTCAGAATTGGCCTTCAGGGTGAGCTCCCCTACTCTACCTCTAGGGCCTCTTGGCTAAGCAAAGGGGACTGAGGTTCCACAGCACAGCATAAATCTGCCCTTGGGGACTTGGTTTCACCCCTGCCTATGACTCCTTGAGTCTCTTTGCAACCCGTCTTAGACTTCCTGAAGTTCCCAGGTGTCTGACACTGTTTCCTTTGCCTGGAAACCCAGCCTATGCCTTTGGCTTATATCATTGTGAACTTCTCCAAAACCTTCCTTGAACAGTCTGAGTAAGCACATTTTTTCATAACCCTCATACCTGGGCTTCTAGGTCAGAGGCTTTTCTAGTTATTTGCGTATTTCTCCCATTGCTGTGTTCCCCACACACAAAGCATAGTGGTTTTCCTAAACCTGTGTTGCTCTGTGCCACCCACCCACTGGTGACTAACCCTGCTGATCTCCCTGTCTCTTGCAGATGATGTGCTGACTAAAGATGCGGGTGAGTGTGTGATCTGCCTGGAGGAGCTGCTTCAGGGGGACACGATAGCCAGGCTGCCTTGCCTGTGCATCTATCACAAAAGGTACAGGGGCCTGGCAAGCATAACTGCCAAATCCCATATCCAAGGGGCATATCCCCTTCACCAATCATCTGGTCCTCTTTGGTTATGGGATGGCCTGTATACGCTTTGCTTTCTGATAGGGGTCAGGCATCTACTGTGCTGACCAGAAGGCTCGATTATTACAAGGGCAGGGCAGAGGTCAGTTGCTTAAGGTTCAGCTCTGCCTCAGTAATTCAGATGGTAGGAGCCAGTGGGCAGACCTGGCTTGGAGGTTTATAAGATCCTACCTGGAGCTTGACTCCCCTGAATACTGCGTATAGACAGAGTAGCAAGGGTAGAACAGGTGTCCTTGCTGGCCTGTTCCCCCAAGGGCCAGGAGGCAGGAAAGCCACTACCTGTAAATACCAAGAGCTGCTATAATTAGCCAGGCCGACTCGTCCTCGGCCTTCAGCAGTACCCTTCATCTTTTTTCTAACTGGAAAGAAGATACCTCCTTGTCCAAGACAGGACACTCTGTGTTCCTGTGGCCTCCACCTGTTCTCTCCTCCTCCAGGCCACACTGTTTTCTGGCATAGGGACTTTTCTAATCCCAACCCATACTGGTCTTCAGTGTCACAGCTACACCTGGTGTGTGATTGGCCTCTGGGAGACTGTGGTTCTTGGTTTGGTTTCCACCACAGATCCCCATAGCATCTCAGGGAGGCATTAACTAGAGCCAGGAAAGGAAACCCCTGGCCCTAGGGAGACCTAAGCAAATTATGTGTCTGGTTACTGCCTTTGAAAATGCCCAGATGTGGGTTTACAAGTCATGACGGTGTCTGGGGTACTTGCTATTTTTTCTTTGATGCAGACAGCCCTGTATAAAACTGGAGAGTGAGGCCTTACTACACCCCCTCTCAGACTCACTTATTTATCAACATCAAAAAGCCCAAGGGTCTAGCTCCCCCTTCCTACTAGGTAGACTTGGTGCTCCTGAGAGGGGTGCCCTCATCACCCCAGATCGGGCCAGCCTCTTGTATCGGGCCACCCCCTGCCCCTCAAGCATTAGAGACAGTTAACGTGCTGCCCTCCACGGTTCCCCTGCTCCCACTGTGGCATCAGTGCTGCTCTCCTGGGCTCCTACACAAGGCCACTCCTGCCCTTTCTTGAGGGCCAAATGTACTAGAGCCTGGAACCTACAGCTTAGCTCATGCTGAGCCAGGGTCTTTTTTTTTTTTTTCTTTCCTAGACGTTTGCTTTATTCATTTGTTTGCTTATTGAGACAGAGTCTCACTGTGTAGCTTTGGCTGACCTGGATCTCGCTATGTAGACCAGGCTGACCTTAAAACTTAAAAAGTTTTAAACTTAAAAAGACCCAGCCGCCTCTGCCACCACACTGGCTTATTTTTTTATTTTAAGTGAATGGGTATTTTGCTTACATGTATTCATGTGTACCATGTGTGTGCCTGGTGCCCACTGAGTCCAGAAGAGGGCACTGACTCCTCAGAAACTGAAGTTAAAGATGTTAACGAGCCACCGTGTGAGTGCTAGGGACTGCTCTTCTGAAAGAGCAGCTCGCGCTGTAACCACTGAGCCATCCCCCAGCCCCGGGATCATAGTTTGTTTTATTTTTATTAGTTTTAAATTATGTGTGTGTGCACCTATGTGTATGTGCATTTGAGTGCAGCAGCCTGCCAAGGCCAGAGCCATCAGATCCCCCAGGAGCTGAATTGACCGGGTGGCTGTGAGCCAGCAGGTGTGGGTGCTGTGAGCTGAACTTAGGTCCTTTGGAAGAGCAGAATGCGATCTAAACCACTGACCCATCTCTCCAGCTCCCCTCAGCCCCCCACCTTCAGGATCATTTTCAAGAGTCTCCTTTCTCCTGCTTCATTGGGGGGGGGGCATAATTATTTTTCCCTGGGGTCCTTTCAGGAGAGATTTGGAAAGCCCTTCCCAAAAGCCTAAGCTCCTGAAAGGCCCCCTTGGCAGGAGCAGTGTTAACAGCAGCTGATGTGTTTCCTTGATGCCTGCTCCAGCTGTATAGACTCATGGTTTGAAGTGAACAGATCTTGTCCAGAACACCCTGCTGACTGACCCTGCTGGGCTTGCTTGCTGACTCCTCTCAAAGGTGAGCCCATACTTGGCGGGGGACTCTGGGCTAAGGTCAAGTTTCTGGGGGTTGGGGGAGAGGGACCAGACTGCCTGATAACACACACCCCCTCCAAGGAGAGAACAGAAGCAGAGGGGAAGATGGGAGCCATTTCCTCAGTGAGCAGTTCCCAGAAAGTGGAGGGACAGTAACATACTCATAAAGCACTCTGCAAAGGCAGAGTCACATCCGGGCCTCCTTCCCTAAGGAAAGGCAGAAAGCCTCCCTGCAGAGTGCGTGGGCTGAAGCAGGCCCATCCAGGCACTGCAGCTGTCTCATCCGCGCTCACCTCTTCAGAGGCTCCTTCTCTAGAAACAGAACCACCACTCACTACATGGCTGACCGTAGGCCCTGCGCTGTCCACTGCAAAGTGCTTGTCTGGGGCCTTTCCGCTGCAGATTCTCCACCTGCTGGCCACTGCACCCCACTTGTAGGTGAATCTGAGGGCTGGAGGCCATACTCCACCCTCATCCACAGCACAGTGTCACAGAAACAACAGGCCGGCATGGCAGCTCCCTCCCACACATGCACGTGTGTCCCTGGTGTAATTGTAGGGTCCGACATCCATTTCCTCCCCAGGTATCTTGTTTAACTGCTGCCCCCCGCCCCGCCCCCACTCTACCTGGGCCTCCTGAGGTCTGTGTTCACATTCTTTCTTTTTTTTTTTTTTTTTCCTGGCAAACATAACATAAGCCCCAGAAAAGCCAATTGCCTAGTCCCACTTAGTCTCACATCCTGAGGCTTGGAGGGACCTCTTTTCTTCTCTCTCTCCTTTGTTCTTTTTTCTCTTGTTAGGTTTATTTTATTTATTCCAAGTAAATGCCCAGAACAGCTGACGGTGTCAGGCAAATCAGGGACATTTGCTCTTTTTACCTTCACCTCAAAATCTGATGACAAGGGGAGAAGAAAAAGCAAGGGTTGAGAGTGAGGCAGAGGGATTGGATCCTGGCCCCGGAATGCAGGTCCAAATTGCCGGCATCGCGTTTGGCTTTGGGGGGAGGCTGCCTGGACCAGATGCCCCAACCGACCAGCCTGCCCACCGTGAGATGCAGCAGCAGCTCTCGGCCAGATGACGCTCGGCTGACTTCTTCCAGCCCACACAGGGACAGACAGCCCCTGTTCCTGGGAGGAGGCTCCACGGACGCTGGACAGAGCTGAGCTTGGGACACCAGAGGGAACAGGGCACCCCTTCTGCACTGACTTCCAGAACAGTCCTCCTTTCTCCCCGAGGACACCCAACTGGGTGAGAGCAACTCTGAGAGAAGAATGAATTGACCTCTATCCTTCCTTCACCCTCAACCCAGGAGGGAAAGGGCATTTTCTTTTTCACCTTTGAAAGGCGTTGTGGGTCTGTCTTTAAAGTGTTTACAACAACAAAAAAATTATATAAAAAAAGTCTAGTGTCGACTGGTGTTTTCCCTCGTGATGTTTACAGACTGCTGTTTGCTGCCCAGCTAACCCACTCAGTGACAGAACCAAGCATAGCCATGCCCTTCCGCTAGCGCTGACGGCGGGCGGGCACACGGTCACTTCCTTTGCCCAGCACCCCGGCTGGCTCTCTGCGTCACCAACCTTTCTGCCTTGGGGGTTTGTTTTGTTGTTTTGTTTTTGTTTTTCTGTCCCATTTTTCTGGCTTGGTTTTGCACTTTTCTCCTCTTAGAGCCCTGATATTTTGATTTCTTTGCCAAAAGAGAAAAGGAAGACGAAGAAGAGCCCATCAGGACACTTTCCCCCCTACCCCCAGCTCCCTTGCCTCCCTGCCTTTACCCCTGGATCTGGTCTGGTCAGAGGATTTAACAATCACAGATACACTGCAAAAATGCCTGGACATTTTTCTTAGGCCCTTGTGGATTTTTTTTTTTCTGAGAAAATTTAGACTTACTAAAGGAACATGTACCGCTACTCCTGTTTTCAGGCACACTGAGAACATTTTAGCCATTGATGTTCACGTGTGGCATCAGCCCATGCAGGGTAGGTTTCTGTATTTATATATTAAAACACAAAAAAAAGAAAAAAAAAACCTTGCAAAATGTTTTAAAATGTTCAAAGCTTGGAAGAAAAGCTTTTCTTCATCAGTCAAGGTGTTTTGATATGGTATTAAAATAATGTCTAATAAAAGATGCACCGTGTGATTTTATTCTAAGTGTTGTTACACAATCAAGCAGAGGGCAAAGGCCAGTTGCCTCTGTCCACCCCCAGCCCAGCACCCCCTCAGCACCCGTAGTGGCTCTCGGCCACACCTGGGCAGAAGCTTGGTGTGCTAGTTCAGGTGGCCTTTCAAGTTTATGAATTCTTGAGCATCACGGAGTGATTATCAGTCTTCTGTGGTCTCTGGT
Organism: Cricetomys ansorgei; assembly: GCA_026225945.1. Taxonomy (NCBI): domain Eukaryota; kingdom Metazoa; phylum Chordata; class Mammalia; order Rodentia; family Nesomyidae; genus Cricetomys; species Cricetomys ansorgei. The sequence continues at coordinate 6,267,373 of JAMJFZ010003163.1, read as the reverse complement.
TGTGATGGAATGTTTCTGGAAAGATGTTCAGGGGCTACGAGGATGTGGGCACCTCCAGGTGCCAGCCCAGCCCGTCCCTCATGGCCTCCCCATCCTGCATTCTGCTTGCCTGTTGCTCCATCCACAGCTCAGTGCTGACTCATGGGCATGCTTCACCGAGGCCCAGAAAGAGGCCCTGGTCTGGGGCTGTGCCAGCTCCCAGTCCCTGAACCAGAACCAGCCACTCAGCCTCATAAAAGTTGGCAGGTCACAGGTTTGTCAGGAAACTCAGGGCAGAGGGCAGCAGCACGAGCCTGCCCTGTCCCCTAGCCAGGTTCCAGGAGCTGCCTTCCAGGGCCTCCTGCAGAGCCAGCTAAGGAAAGCTCTGGAGGGAGATGGCTACACATCTCTGCCATGACTGTTTCCAGACCTGCCCCTTACACTGTTGCCTCAGGGCCCAGGCCCACGCATTCAGACTGTGCTGCCACTCTTGCTCTGAGGTCACCTTCCCTCAGATGCTTCCTGAAGCAACCACTCTGTGCAAGGACATTTGTTGGAGGCCAGTGGACACATGTGAGCCAAGACAGGTGGGCGTGCTCGGAAAACTAAGTGCTTTTTTAGAGCCTGAGTGTCAGAGACCTCAGGACGTGAACTCTGAGCGCCGCTAATGGCTGGACACGGCTCTGTCTGTACTCGGGCGCTTTACTTCTTGGCAGAACGGTGAAGTAAATTCATTCATCTGAACTTGATTATTTGCATGTGAAGTGGGGATACAGTCCCGCAGCTCAGTTCACTGAGGGTCAGGGATCTGCCCCAAAGGCCTGGCACATGCGCACCAGGCTTCCTTGTGGTTCTGTCACTGCAAAGGGCACTGTTCTATTCCCAGCACCTCCAGCTTTCTGCCTGGCAACTGTGTCTCCCTGTTCTATATATATCCTACCAGCAGAGCTGGCGGGGCAGGGCCCAGCCCTGAAAGAGATCTCCTTGCCTGACCCCTGGGGCTGGAGACCTAGGCTTTGTGTACCCACCTTGGCTGTGTGAGCCCGGCTGCTTTGGCAGTGCTGTGGCTGAGACCAGTAGTTGAGTTGGTTGGGGCAGTGCTGGGCCCCACACCGGGTGCTATTCTAGGCTCTCTAGGCTGGTGCTCATCTCATCCCCAGTGACTCCCGCCCCCACCTGGCACACCAAAGCCCTCTGTTGGCTGTCAAGTCCTCTGAATTTGGACCTAGATTGCCAGTGCCTGGTGTGAGGATGGGATTGGCTTGTCTGGGCTTCCCAGGTGGCTCTTGTGTTTGTCACCTTCCATTCAGACAGCTCCCTAGAATCCCGTGTTGTTTCTGCTCTGCCTTTCTGAGAGGGGAAAAAAAAACACGGAAGAACCAAGAGATGGGTTCTTCCCGTTTGCTCTTCGGAGCCCAGAAAACCCCTGAGAGCTCCAGGAGCCCCTTTTCAAAACCACCCATCTAATAGCCATTTAATAGTACTGAAGCTCATAGGAGAATGTCCTTAGGAGATAGATGCTGAATTACATAGTTCAATGATTTCAAGAAATGTATAATCTAATCCCAAATGGTCCCCCCCCAAAAAAAAACATACACAAAGCAAATAAGGCAAAAAATGTCCATTGTTGAATCTTCAACAACTGATATTTCAGTGAATAGTGTACTTGTTCTTTCAACTTTTCTGTATGTTTGGAATTTTCTTTAATAAAAGAAATTGTGGGGAAATGGTTGTTGATTGAGTGCCTTGTAGTTGCCAGTTACTGGAAGGTATATGTAAGAGCTCTGCCCAGCTGAACTCAACTTGGGAGGGCCTGCAGGAAGGGTGGGCAATCTGTCTGGGTGGAGGGTTCACTAGAGAGAGCTCTTTCCCTGGCGAGTGTGGACTGATGTTTGGATTTCTGCATCCTGAAGTGGTGTGGGAGCAAGCCAGAGAACCATGAGACAGACATCACAGAGAAGGGGACCCAGGAACTGAAGTCAGACTGAGAAAGGATGGGAGCCGCTCTGTGGAAGAAGTGTTTGAGACGGGGATGGGGGTGGAGGTGGAGGGAGGCTCGGGAGATGGCTCGAGCAGGAGGCTTCCCCTGCCATGGCACCTTCATGTTTTTCCAACTCAAAGACCTGGGAGTAAAGGGAGATGGTACTGCAGTCAACTGGGACTCCCAAGGGGTAAAAAGTCTAGAGACTGGGCGGGTGGCTCAAGGCTGGGAACTAGATACCAGTCCAAGAGTCTGCAGCTGTCCCTAAGCAGACACTGAGATTTATGGTGTCACACGCCCTCTTGTGGACTTCTGGGGAACAACCGCCAAGGACCTCCAGACAGCTCTGGCCAGGAAATCTCAAAACTGCCAGGCCCCTAAGTGGGCAAGACTCGTACTTTAAAGATAAAAGCTGGCGGATGGTGCTTTATACCATGGAGGGATGTTGCACATAGAGGATTAGCACGCCTCTATTTCTAATGGCCTATGCAGCAGCAGCTTGAAGAGGGCGTCCCGGGCTAAGCCTAGTGGGGAAGCTGTCAAAGTGACCTCAGCCACTGGCAAGTCTTCTTTCTACCTCAGGTATGCGAAAGCAGAGGTGTTGGGACTGGCTTTCTTCCGAAGCCTGAGCTCCACCCTCTTCCCCCTATTAGTCTGAGAGGACAGGCCCAAAACAAATGGCTCATTAGCCCCAAGGTCAGAGACCTAGAGGCTACAGATGGGGTTCACATTCAAGGGGGTGAGGGGACAGGCCTAACAATGTGGGCAGGAAGGGAGTCTTCCTATCGCCAGGTAAAGGATGAAGCAGTCTGATCCTGGGCACCAACAGAGGCGAGGTCTTCGCGGAGGGATCTGATCTTAGTTTTGGGGTAGACCCACACCATCTGTGTCAGCCAGGAAGAAACTCGATTGGGAAACGCCCTGTGTCTTTGGAGTGAGAGGCGCCTAAGAACAGCAAGGGCCCCAGCTCTCTGCGAGTCCACCTTCACCTTCACTGTGAGGCCCAGCCACAGAAGGGGTTTACCTGGCAGGCGGAGGTAGCGGCCGCCATTCTATTTCTTGCCGAGTCGGTAGCATAAATGGAACGAAGGTCCAGAGCGGGCTCTGGATTCTGGGGATTGTGGGCCACATGTTTCAAGTTCCTCAGAGCACTTTGCCTGGGTTCATGAGACCTCGGGGATCCAGTGTGTCTTTGAGCTGCCGCATAGTCTGCATGCCCACGGTGCCCACTTCCTCTTGCAGCAGCTGCCGCTTGCCTAGCCCGATGCCGTGCTCTCCAGTGCATGTTCCATGGAGTGCCAGCGCACGTCTAGGAGGCCGAGTGGAGGAATCCTCAGCAGCCTCTTCTCCCTCCGCCTCTGCCTTCCCCAACCCCCACACCTCCTTGGCTCAGCCTTTACCTGCCCAAGTTTTCTGCAAAGGCCTTGACCCTGCTCTGCTCCTCCGAATCATCTGGGTTGACCAGTAAGATGCAGTGGAAGTTGCCATCACCCACATGCCCCACAAGGCCTCCTGGGGGTCCGGAGAACAGAGAGGTCACCTCTAGCCTTCTTGACCAGGCCTTGCTTAACCCTAATGCCTCCCAAAGTAAGTAGAGCAGAACCTGTTAATTTTGAGGCCTTCAGCTCCTCCTTGGTCTCTACCAGGATTTCTGGCAACCGGGAGATGGGCACACACACATCCGTAGAATAGGCCTGAATCAGAAGACAAGGCTCTGTGGTTCTCCCCATCACCCACTACCTACCTAAGAGATCACGGTGGCTCAGGCTTAGGACCAGTCCAGAGCATCTTGACATCGTGGAAGGAAACATCTTCCTCCAGCCCACTCACTGGCCTCGGTGTGTTCATTAGTCCAGCGACTGTCACTCTGCTGCATCCAAGCCTAGACCACATGCAGGTCCCCAGCACCCCACACTGCTGAGCTTCTGCATAGCCTGCCCAGAGCCCAGCCTTCCCTTCTGGGTCGACTGCTTCCTCCTCCATGTCTTTCCAGCAGGCCTTTCCTCTGTGTTTAAAATCCCTAAGAGCTCAACACTGCACCTGGGGCTGGCTCACCTGAAGAATTCCCAAGTTAGGGGTCTATAACAGTTCTCCCTCTAGACCGGACTAGATTAGCTGGGTGCAGTGGTCTATAACCCCTGCCCTCATGCCCACTCAGCCAGCCTTTGGTAGGTCTCAGTCCTCTCTATGCAGTAAAGTAGTAGGTCGAGGAAAGGGGTTAGGGGCTGAGCTGTAGACCCCTCCACCCCAGTCCCAGCTCACCTTACATCCTGGAGCCAGGGCCAACATTGCATACCAAGCATTGTGCCGTGCTGTCCAAAGCTGGCTGCGCTTTTCAGCTTCCTTGGCCCAGGAGAAGTGAGAGCCTCCATTATGCTGAGTGATTGCCTCTGTAGTAGGAGCAGAAAGGCTGATCATTAGCCCGACACCGGGAAAGCCCAGGCACCACCACACCACCCTCCCCAGCACACCTGTACACTGCAGCTGTTCTGCCAGTGCCTGCTGGGAGCCATGGAACTCCAGGAAAAGTGTGGGTGTCACTGGGCAGTTGAGCTTGCTGTACCTGTTGCAGGCATCCATCATGATGTCGTCCAGGAACTCTGGAACCAGGGAGAGGACTGGTCAGGTGAGGCCTGGCCTTCTGAGGGGGCCTTTTCTGTAGAACCCACCCCAACTGACCCAGTCCCTGGCTCACCAATGCGGGCCACAGGCACTGCAGACTGGAGGATCTGAACTGTGCTGTCCACAGCAGCTTGAACACTGGGGAATGAACAGGTGGCAGCCAGTGTGGCCTCGGGTGCAGGGTGCAGGCGCAGAGTGGCAGATGTAATGATGCCCAGAGTCCCCTCAGAGCCCACAAAGAGTCCTGTGAGGTTGTAGCCAGCTGCACTCTTCCTGGGCCCAGGGACACATAAGGTAAGTGAGTATCCAGGCCATGTGAGTGATTTCTGTCCCAAAACCTAAAGCTAGAAGACAGGCTTAGACTGGTCCCCTTTTAGCCCCAATTGTCACCACAGTGTTTTTGGCTTAATGACCCAGATAGCTTTGCATAGGGAGAGCCAACTCCAACATATCACTGGCCCTCCTGACTGTCACTCACCTAGCCAGGAGGCCCTGAAACAAAGTCAGTGCTCACCTATAATGGCGGCCCCAGCCTGCGGTGTGAAGCAGCCTCCCATCAGGCAGCACCACCTCCAGGTTGATCACATTGTCCCTCATGGTCCCATAGCGCACGGCATTAGTGCCTGAGGCCCCAGTGGCTGCCATCCCACACAGAGAAGCATCTGCACCTGGATCTAGAGGAGAGACTGCTGGAGAAGGCAACTGGGGAGGCCCTTTCCCTCTGTGGGAAAGATGGGGTCCTCTAAGTCCCCCCAAATAACCCCCCCAAAGCCCTCAGGACCCTAAGAAAGTGCTTAGTCCCAGGCCTACCAACAGGAAACCAAAGGCCACTGTCACGCAGGTGGTTATTCAGGGCTTTACGGGTGACACCAGGCTCCACCACCACAGAGAAGTCTTCTGAATTCAGCTCCATGATTCGGTCCATATGGGTCAGGTTGATGCACACTCCACCCTGGTATCAGAGGAGCCAAGAAGGCTGCCCACCCTAGGTCTCTAGGCCAGGAGCAGCCCCTAGGACCCCATTCTGTGGCTGAGACCCCTAGCAGCTATACCAGAGCTCTGGGATGGCAGGTGGAAAGAGCTGTAAATGTGCTGTGTGTAATGGGATCCCCCAGAACACCCCACTATACCTGCACAGCACAGACTCCCCCCTCAAGACCGGTGCCGGTGCCAAACGGGATAACGGGAACACCTTGGTTGTAGCACAGGGTTGCCAGTTGGCGGACCTGGTCCACATTCTGGGGCCACACCACAGCATCAGGGGGTTGACACCTAGAAGCAGGCAGACTTCAGAAGTTTGGAAAGGTGTGCACCCCTCGCCTCCTCATTTCGCGGACACTGGAGTTGTCCCAGGACCTGAGGACAGGGCCTTAGCAGAAGGGGCCCGAGGACACCTCTCTGTGTAAGGAGGGCGCCAAAGCATTCCCAAGTGGCTAGAGAGGACAGCCCAGGACCCTCAGTCCCAGCAGCAGCCTCTGATACCTGTGCATTGATTCATCATGCCCGTGATGGTCTCTGACGGCAGAAGCAGTGGACACATGGGGGCTCCCTACAACTGCCTTCAGAGCCTCCACAAAGTCTTGGCTGACCCCACCCTGCAGGGGAGAAACAGCGCAAGGGTCAGAGGCCAGACCGCAGGAGCCACAGCCCTGCCCTGTGACTGAAGGGAAGAATGGCGGGGGGTAAGATTACAAGATGACGTCACAGAGCCTCGAAAACTTAAGACTCCCACCCTCCCTGACCTCATCCACACATAGGCATATACCTGTGACCCCCTGGAGCAGTAGCCCCTCCAGGGAGACAGCCTCTGGGTTACCACCCGAAGGAGCATAGCCATAACCGGACCGCAGCCAAGGTGTGAGTACTAGGAGGCGGGAGGAGGCAGCCTCTAGCCGGGTCCAATGGCTGCACTGGGTGGAGCCTGCTTAAGGTGGAGCCAGCTTAAGGTAGCCCCTGCAGATCTGGAGAACAAGGACAGCAGCCACTCCATACCTTAAAAGTCTGCAACCGCTTCCGGTAACCCTTCAAACACAACTCCTTATGTAAAGAGAGGTTTTAAAAGTCCCACTGGCTCCTCCGGCTTCTCCATCTACCAAACCAACATCCTCTGTGACCTTTAGGCCCCTGTTTCCCTTTCCATTCCAGAGCTCAGGCCTGGATCATGACCTTGGCACATACACTGTACCCTACTCAACTCTCTGCCAAGCAGGTTCTTCCTCACACTGCAAGCCCCGGAATCGAGTCACAGTAAGAGTAGGCTGCCACAGTAGAGTGGCCACACGGAAGGGAAACTCGCAGAGATCCTTCCAGGACAGAAGCGGGTAGCATACTGCAGTACCCCAAAAAGGCTTCTTTCCTGAGGAGTTCTGAGAAGCAGTGCCACCCGGGGTAGGTGAGAGAGAAGACCACTTCCGAGATGTCCTGAGCAGGGCGGCTGCCTTGCTTGCTTCAAGCAACTCTCACAGCAGTTCCAGAAGAGCCTTTGCTACCACCATTGAGATAAACTACCTGTGTGTTGGTTTTCCTTCTTCGAGTCAGGAATACGAACTCCTATTTTATTAGTTAGTTACTTGGTTTTTATTCATTATGATTGTGTGTGTGTGCATGGGGGAGCGTATGGACCACAGTGCATACGGGGAGGTCAGAGAACAACTTTGCGGGATCGCTTCTCGCTTAATTCACCCGACCACATTCGGATGGATTTGTCAAAAGAGAGAATTATGCCAGGCATTGTAGTTTGCACCTATAATCCCACACAGGAAGGCAGCCTGGGGAGAAGGGTGAGTTGGAGCTATAAAAGAGACAAAATTACAAATGTAGTTATAGATCTAATTGTGTCTTATCTTCTCTTCATGGACTGGGGCACCTTCCCCCGTCTACAAAATTGAACAAAAGCACCCAATTGACAGTGGCAGAACTGGGTTTTGTAAGATGGGGACAAAGAAGGAAGGAGGGGGTGGCCTTCTTTGTACTGTTAAAGCAGAGGGGACTTTTTGTTGATGTCCAACACACGAGTCCTGGGTGTTGTTGTCACGTTGTCATACACACATGTCATTACACTTTGTTCTTATTCACCAACCCACACACAATCACTTCCCCCAACTACCCTCTTTTCAGAGATTTTCTTCTCACAATGACTCAGGTAGACTGGAATCTCCAGTTTTCAGGAAAGCTAGCCTGACTTGGGATCTTTATGTTTCCTTAAAAGTTTTGTTTTGATTATGTGGCATTTAGTGTGAGTGACTCCATTTTGGTTTGGTCTGCTCTGTTTAGTCTGAGTATTAGTTAATTTTCTCATTGCTATGACAGGAAAAAGAAAACAAGCTCCTCATCTGACTGATTGCAGGCTTTTCCTTCTCCCATTATGAGATTCCCAGGGAAATTCCAGTTTCCTGTGACAGTCCATTATCAGAGACACGTAGAGGTCAGAGGTCACGAGGAGGGAAACTCCCTGAGCCCTTCCAGGATGGAAGGAAGTGGGCAGCACAATGCAGCACCCCAGCCTACTCTGATAGTCCAATGAACAAAGACAGAGGCACTGGTGTCTCTTTAGAATATCCTCATTCTACCAGGATGGCTACATTCTCTCACTCTGTTTTTATACCTCAGTCTTGAGGTATAGAATGCCTGTGTCTGAAATAAGTATCACGAGCAGAATACAAGCAGGGATCAAGGTCAGAAGTCAGGTAAGTGTATGAGCCATTTCTCCATAACCTCTTGGTGTAACAGGGCCCCGGATCTTAGTAGGTTCTCAAACCTTAACACAACTGACTCCGTGAGGAACATGCTTGCTATTCAGACTGTAAGATTCAGCACATAGCACCACCAGCCAAATCAAAAACAAAGACCTCGTCATCAAAGTTCGTAGTTCTGGGGAAGCCTCTAAATGTACTAACCTTGCTTTTTGGCTTTTTTGGCTTGATTTTTGTCATTCTGGTTCTGGCTAACTGCTCTTGCTGAGGTGTGTCAACCCAGCACATGGTTTTTGTGCTTAAAAGCTCACCCTGAGAAAGGCTCAGTGCTACACTGGGATCTCAAACAATGGATGTTTGTATTAACCAGCTAGCTAATAAAGGCTTTCTGTTGGCTGAAACCCACATCCAAGCAGTCTTCTCTACTGGATACCCCACAGCAATTGCTTTAGTTACTTTGGAAGGGCTGGAAGAGTGATTTCTTTTTTTTTTTTTTGTTAGCTTTGACACAGAGTCTTGTATGAAGTCCAGTCTGGCTTCAAAGTCGCAATCCTCCTGTTTCAGGCTTTCCAGTGCTAGGATTACAGGCAAGCACTACCATATCCAACGTGACTTCATTTTAATTTTGACATTTCCCCTTGTCTCTGAGCAGTGTTTCTCTGAAGACATCACTGATTATCTGGTGGTTTGATCTCAGTACCAGGATGAGATCTGTTCTGCTTGGTTGATCTGATCTGATCCCATGATTTGGGCAAAAGGGAGAGGGGTGACAGATGTGGTGTTTGAATCAAAATGACTGCATAGGCTCATATATATTTGAATGCTTGATCCACAGTTTGTGTGGCTGTTTGGGAAGGACTAGAGGTGTGGCCTTGTTGGAGATGTTGAGTCACGCCATTCCCAGCTAGCTCTCCTTGCTTCCCTCTGCCTCACGGTTGTGGATGCAGTAACACTCGGCTACTTCTGCAGTGACACGCCTGCCTGCCCTCTTCCGTAATCCCTGCCATGCTGGCCGTGGACTCGCCTCTGAACTATAAGCCCCCGATAAACTCTTTCTTCTATACACTGCCTTGGTTATGGTGTCTCATCACAGCAATAGAAAAGTAACGAGACACATGTCAAGGAGTTAATGCCGATAAAACCGTTGACGCTCAACTTGAAGCAACTGAGGGGTATGGTGGAAGTGGCTCTCGGGTCAGGCACACCTAGAATCCACCCAGTTTGTCCTGTGGGTGATATCTTCAAATCTCAGAAACAGCTCAGGTCAAGTGTGGTGGTATATACCTTTAATTCCAGGCATCCAGTGCTGCATAGTGAGACCATGTCTCAGAAAGGGGGTGGGGGTGGGGGTGGGAACGTTTTTTTGGTTTTGGTTTTTTTTTTTAGAAAAATACAACCAACTAGAGTTGAAAATTAAGTACTTATTTCAAGATGTACTCCTTAGGTGGCCAATGTCTAGTACTTTTTTAATTGTTAGGAAGCACTGCTCAGAGTGCACAGTATAGAGGACATCTTTGCTTAAAGAGAACAGCCAGGAGAGCTAGAGAAATGATTCGACCTGTAAAGGCACCGACTACCAAGCCTAACAACCTGAGTTCAATCTCCATGACCCAAACGGTGGATGGAGAGAAAGGACTCTGGCAAGTTGTCCACACACAGGCTACAGTACAAACACACACATTCATGCACACACACACCCCATTATTTTCTGCCTTGGCTTCTAGAATTAACATTTGGGAGTACCAGGTACAGTCTATCAGGAAGCCAGCTCAAATTTATATTTCAGCTAGTTAATACCTAGTCCTCACCATGTAAAGTTCCGTAGGACCCATTTATTTCCAGTCTCAAATTCTACAAATGCTCGCAATAAACTACCTGGCATCAGACCTTCACACAGTGGTCTCTCGAGGCTTCCCTACAGGTAATTTGACTCCGTCACACGTTAAATGACCTAGGCATCTTTCTGGAGCTTTGGCACAAGCCTCTGCGACCCCCTTACTCTTCCATCTTTCTGGTCTTTGAAACCAGTATCACGTGGAAGACACGGCCGGCTTGAGATGTATCTTGTGCCCCGGGGAGTGCAGTTGCATCAACCTTTGTGTGCCTTCCTGGCTGACCCAATAAAATCGCTTCCTTAGGCAGCCATTTGGAGCAGAGAACACCTGTGGTATTCTCAGTTTAGGCTCAGCATTTTCACAACTTGGAGCCTTAGCTGGATGGGGTCTTGCCTTCAGGACACCTCACCTATTATCCCAGTGCAGAGCAAGAGGTTCACCTCTAATGGTACAAGTGTCTTCAGCGATTTCAGAAGCTTTGTCTACATCCTCCTTGTCTGTGACTTTAAATTCGCCCTGACTCCTTCCTCACCAGACTCCACATTTCCCTGTCTTTCTGATCTCCCACCACGAATCTGAGGAAGAGCAGTGAGCGAGATCATACCACCGTCTGAGTGCTGTCCTGTCTTAAATTTCCCCACCAAACACATCAGTCTATTACTTTAAAATTCAGTTTCCCTTCAGTTCTCAGTACATGGACAGAATTCAGCCTGGTTCTTTGCCAGAATATAATACAGATGGCTTCAGTCCGGTTCCTAACAGAGTCCTTGTTCCCTGTGAAAACTCATGAGCCAGGCCTCCACCAGCCATATTTCCTTTGGCGTTCTAATCTTCTGAAATGCCACCAGAATGACCTCAGCTCTGCTTACTGAATTCCAGAGCTACTCTGCCTGCAGCTTCCACATTTCTCCCACAAACCAGTTCCAAAGGACCACGTGGTTGTTGGGTCCATGAAATAGCTCAAGTAGACACTGAGAGAGATGGATGCTCTACTTTTACACAACACATTCTCTGTGCGTACTCACATGTGTATAATGTGTGTACATCATGTGTCTATGTGTGCATACATTTACATGTGCATGTGTGCATGCATTCACGTGTGTATGTGTGCACTCAAGTGTGTATGTATAGGAGTGTCTTAGTCACTGTTCTATTGCTGTGAAGAGAACCATGACCAAGGCAGCTATTATAAGAGAGAGCATTTAATTGGGGCTTGTTTACAGTTTCACAGGTTTAGTCCATTGTTATCATGGCAGGGAGCATGTTTCATACATGCAGATGCTGGAGCAGTAGCTGAGAACTACACCCTGACCTATAGGCAAAGACAGACAGACAGACTGAAAGACAGACAGACAGACAGACAGAGACACACACACACACACACACACACACACACACACTGGGTTTGGTGTGGGCTTTTGAAACCTCAAAGTCCACCTGTAGCCATTTAATATGTCTGGCGATATATTAACAAATATAGAAAATTTGTCTTACTGCTAAGAGTATGATTTTATCATAATAACAACAATACAGATGAAAGATTTTAAAACTCTAAAGGTAACAAAGGCAGTACTTTATCTCCGGTGCAAGACTGCAAAAGCCGAGGCGCACCGCCCTCACAGCTGCCGCTGGTTAAACAAACCATGAGGCTAGATTCAAAATGGCCGAAGTCCATGAGGCCTTCACAAATAAAGACACATGAGGCATTTTTAAAGGCACAAGCCTGGCAGACCTCAGTAGAGAGCACAGCACCCATTTTCCAGCACTAACTCTTCTCCTCATCCCAACAGTTTACTCTTATCTTTAAGGCGCCCGCCACCCCCACCCAGCTGGAGCAAGTGCTCAAGTGGTAAGCCATCTCTCCAGCCCCAAAAGATTTCATTGTAATCATCTCTATACCTGTGCGTCTGTGTGTATGTGCACATGGGTGCAGATGCCAATGGATGTCAAAAGTGGGCATCAAATATCTAGTATTTTGCTGGGTCCTCCGGAAGGATAGTACATGATCTTAACTGCTGAGCCGTCTATCTACTCCAAAACCAAGGAATTTAAATACAGTGAAAAAGTTTCATCCCTGTGATGGTGTTTTTTTGTTTGCTTGGGTTTTTGTTTTTGAGGCAGGGTCTCGCTGTGTAGCTCTGGCTGGCTTGGAACTCAGAGATCTGCCTGCCTCTGCCTTCTGAGTTAAAGCTGTACGTCACCACCACACCTGGGATCGCAATAGTGTGTAGAGATGTGATTGTGTCACAGGATGGTGGCACTCGAGCAAGTAAATAGAAATTAAATTTTTGTCCTATTCCACGAGCAACCCACAGTATAGCTGATGCCTTGGGACACTTGCTCCGCTTTCGACTGTCACTAGAGTTAAAATGTCTGTACACGTACTGCCCCAGGCCAGTACGCACATCCGAGCACATTACAAAGTAGCAAGGGAGTGGGTGTTTGGATTTAAGTGGCATATCGCAGCATGCTGTGAAGGAGACCAACCAACCACTGGTGTCCAGTGGAGGTAATTGACAAGAGAGCAGCGAGATCTTATTGGGGCATACATGACATTAAAAGTCATATTTCAGGCAGGGGATGTAATCCAGTTGGTAGCATGCTCACACAAAGCCCTACCCCTACGTTCTGTCCCCAGCACCACCTAAAACAGGTTTGATGCTACACACACCTTTAATTCCCGAATTCAGGAGGCAGAGGCAGGAGAATCCGAAGTCCAAGATTATTCTTGGCTACATGGTGAGTTCCCCACTCCTGGGTACCAACTTCAAGTCCTGTTTTCAATATTTGAGACCCTGTCTCAAAAAAAAAAAAAAAAAAAAAAGAAAAGAAAAGAAAGAAGGAAGGAAGGAAGGAAAAAAGAAAGGAAGAATTGAATTTCAGCAAAAATATACACTGTTTTCAAAATCTTCCTCTGTACTTTTCCTTTATTCCTAAGGGAAAAAGTAATAGAAAAATAATGCTTTGAATTCTGTAAGTTCTTTAGAAAAAAGGAACACACAGAGTGCTGATTTGGTGGTATTATTATAAAATGAGAGAGAGAGAAAGAGAGTTTGCTCTCCTTTTTATATCTTCCAGTTTCATCTCCAAATATGCACAGTTTTTGCAGAAATAGGGACCCATTCTATTTTTGCGCATTCAGTGCTGGGAATCAAGCCCAGGGTCTCCACAAGCCAGCATATGTTCTGCTACCGCATTACACCTCCAGCCGAAATAGAACCACACGTGACAGATCCTCATTAATTCCTTCATTTCTTTCATTTCTTCCTCAATGAATGAGACACCTCTGTCATGTGATCGGCATACAGCATTTTCGGCATCTCCTCAAGCTCTGTTTGTATATGACTAGTTTATTTGACGCACATACTGAAAGATCTAGGATGTTTCCAATGTTCTGCAAATACAAATGAAAATATGATGCACATTTTTGAAAAAACAATTTAATGATGTGTGTGTGTGTGTGTGTGTGTGTGTGTGTGTCACAAATGTGCCCCATATGGAGATCAGAAGACAATTAATGGTAGTTGGTTCTATTCTTCTACCATGTGGGGGCCCAGGGATGTAACTCAGGTCATTAGGCTTAGTAGCAAGCACCTTTACCCTCTGAGCCATCTTACTAGTCTGATTTTTGTTGTTGTTTTTTGAGGCAGTCTCTGTCTACATAGCCCTAGCTTTTCTGGAACTCACTATGTAGCCCAGGCTGGCCTCAAACTCACAGAGACTCAATTGCCTCTGCCTCCCCAGTGCTGGGATTAAAGGCAATCACCACCACCACCACCACCACACCCAGATTCAGCCTTGTTTTTGAGACTGGTTCTTATTCTGTATCTCAGACTAGCCTAGAACTCGCTGTGTAGCGGCCCAGATTGATATCACAGTCACAGCGAGCGATAACCCTTCCTCAGCCTCCCAAGTGCTGAGATTACAGTGGTATCACAGTTAAATTAGAAGCTTTTCTTTTTGAGACAATCTCACAAAGATCAGATTGGGCTTGAACTAATCGTCCTGCTCTACTTCTGAGCACTGGGATGACTTTTGTCCGTTTCCTCTCCCACTGCCATGCCTCAGAAAGTTTTGTGTACATATCTTTACAGAGTTAAGATTATCATCACTTGCAATTTCTTAAAGGTTTTGTGGGCATGAGTGTCTTGCCTATATGTATGTATGTGCACCATATACATGTAGTGTTTGTAGAGGTTGTCAAAACTGGAAAAAAGTCAAACTGGGCATGGTATGTAAATCCCAAATCTGGTCGAGAATTAGACCACCACAATTGAGACAAATTTGAAGCAAGCAAGTTTTAATTAAATTAAGTAAATACTGACCAGGAAGATGGACTCTGACCCGGTCCCTTTTGAGTTTGCCTTGGAGTGGTCTTGCCACCTCCGAAGTTCCCACAAAATGGCACCCAGTCATGTGGAACAAGTGCTTTAAAAAGGCAGAACCTGTAAGGCTAAGTACTTCCCACCAGGTCTAATCAGTGGCAAGCATCTATCCTGATGTACTTCCTGTCTGGGTTATCTCCCGCCTACAAGTGACCAAGAGTATCCAGTGCATTTGGGGCACATCCAGTGCAGTAGGGTCAATTTGTGACCCAGACACTCCCTACCCAACAACCTAAGAGGTTGTGTCCTTGGGCAAGGGAGATTCAGGGTTATCTCACCTGAACAGCCCCACCTAGCCCTCTAGGAAGTTATGTCCTTGTTCCATAGAGATCTTAAGCAGAGTAATTACAACTTAAAGCATAACTTTTGCTCTGGCAGGCACTGTTCACCTGTAATCTCAGTAAGTGGGAAGCTAAAACACTAAGACAGTTAAATTTGAAGCCAGCCTAGGCTTGGTGACAAGATCCAGTCTCAAACCAACAATAGGGTTATTTGTGTCAGTCCTTCCAAAACAAGGCCAAGAAGTTAAGGAAATGATGGGTTTTGTGTTGTGCGGTGGGGAATTGGTTGTTCTAAGATATGGTCTCCCTATGTAGCTCTGGCTGGCCTGAAACTTTGTCATTGAATTCCCAGGGATCTACCTGCTTCTCCCTCCCGACTTGCTCGGATTAAAGGTTTGCACTACCACACCCAGAAAGGGGTGTGCGCCTTACATGGTTGATATTTGTTTTAATGTACATATTTTGTAGTTGAAAAGTTTTAATCGATTACTCGTGAAATTTCTAAAACCCTAGTGGTCACTATCATTAGGTCACTACTGAACTCTCTGCAAATGGCCGCAAGAGCATGTCATTTTAATAGCACAGGAGGAGGAAAGTGACTGTACTCAGAGATAACAGGGAACTGGACTCTAATAACCTGGAAAGTGTTCCCCACCCTACAGCAATGCGTAAATTTCCCAGAGTCCCTAGCAGCGCAGCTCGGGGGTGTATGGGAATTGTAGTCCCGAGACCCGCGTCACGGCTCTGAGAACTCTGGGAACGGCCGCCCGCTCTACAGTCTGCGCGCTTGCGCGAACGCGCCGGCGGACGCCCTTCCCCCACCTGCAGTCGCGAGTGGGAGACGGGGGCCCCCTTCTCCGCGTGCCTCGTAACCCGGAACCGCGAGTGGATGCTAAACCCCTCCAGGTATGTCTGCAAGGCCCGGGGTGCGCGGATCCGAGAGGAGGCTCGCGACCGCGCCGGAGTGGGAACCCCAAGTTCGGCGCCTAGCAGGCTGCGACGACCCCCCCGGCGGACGGTCGGGCCCCGAGCCCTTCTGAGAGTCAGTCCCCGTAGGCTGCTCCCGGCCAACGCGTGAGGTAGGAGGAGGACCGGCAGCCGCCGGGCTCCAGCCTCCCTTTGTCAGGAGATGCGCCTCTGCCGGGCCGCGCGGGAGGGAGTCCGGAAGCCCGGCGGGCGCGCGCGTGACCCTCCCCGAGAGTGTGAGGGCGGGGCCACCTCTGGCCACGCCCCCGCTGCGCCTTAGTGGGTTCCGGGAGCCTCCTTGACTCCCTCTCGACGCCGGGTGTTTCCCGTTAAATCGTCACGGAATTATCATATCTGCCCCGTTACTTCCAGTTTGAGCATAGGTATGAACAGGTTTTTTTTTCCCCTGGGTAACTCAGGTGGGCCTGGAGCTTGCCGTGTAGCCCAGGCTAGCCTCGAACTCGAGATCTGTACCAAATCAGCGTCACCTCTATTTTCACGATTAGAGTTGTGCTTTTGTTTTTAAAGTTTTTACACAAGTATTTATTGTATATTAAGCATACCCCCCCATCTCCTTGTCGACTTTGTGTAACCCTCCCCTCCTGTTAGTTCCCTTTGTCCCCCTAGTTTCATGTCCTATGTACATATGTGGTTTTATGCATCTCTATAAAAAAATCTATGAACCATGAGTCAGAGAAAACATTTATCTTTCTGAGAGTAATGGGTTTCATGATTATATCCAATTGCACTCATTTTCCTGCAAATGACATAACTGTTCTTCTTTATGGCCAGGGGGAAAAAATTGCATTGTGGGGACAGTGAGAGGGCTCAGTGACTAAAGGCATCTCCCACCACTGCTGAAAATCTGAGTTTGAGCCCTGGAACCCATGCAGTGGAAGGAGAGTACCGGAGAACTGACTCCTGAAAGTTGTTCTTTGACCTCCATGTGCCCATGTGTGCACAAACACACACGCACACATCCACATCCACATGAAGTTTAAGAATTCCATTGTGTATGTATGTCATGCTTTTCAGGGGTGTGTAATGTGTTACACATTGTACATTAGGCTACTGTGGTGGCTCAGCTAGAGAGATGAGGAGGCATATTTCATAAGTGCATATCCTGCTAGACCTCAGCAGAGGGAATCACTGTCCTGGCCAGTGCCATGCTCAATTGACAGTGGAACCCTGAGCATCTCAGCTCAGGTGTTTTTATTCTTTCAGAACTCCTTAGGTGTTCTACTGATACCATGTGCAGATCATATGCAATTAAACATCCACCACAGAAATCCAACACCTGCAGACAATACAGAATGCCAAGACCTAGGATAGCGTCTCACCCAACAGTGCATAAAACGATTTAAACATAACTAAAAATAAACTTCCACAGCAGATATGGTCTCTAAATAGAACATTCTGGATATCAGGCAGGCCAGATCCATAATAATAAGCCTCCTTTTCTTCTCCTCCAGCTGTGCCTTTGTGCTTCTGTGCCTTTACCCCAGCCACAGAAAATGATGGGGTCCCAGGTAAGTCCTCTGCATATTTCTCAGTTGGTTTTTCATTTCACTTTTGGAATTTTATGTTTATAGAGAATGAAGTAGGAAGCATAATGAGCTAGATTCAGGCTAGAAGGATGGTTCCGTGGATGAGAGCCCTTGCTGCACAAGCCTGAGGGCCTAAATTGGATCATAGATAACACCTGTATCTCCAGTACTGTGAGGGGCGGAGACAGGAGGTTTGCTGGGGCTGGCTGGAAGCCTAGCTCCAAGTTCAGCGAAAGAACCCTATCCATCCTTGCTGGTTTTTGTGAGGAGGTCCTGCTGTTTTGAGGGGTTGGCAGAAAAGGTGTCATGCAGCATAGGTGACCCTCGAACTCGCTATGTACTTAGAGGATGACCTTGAGTTTCTGATATCCTGTGACACCGTGCCCAGTTCATGCTGTGCCTAGGTGGTACCTAGGCTCTATGCATGCCAGGCAAACACTGCACCGATGGAGCTGCGTCCCCAGTCTGCAGTCGGCTCTTGAAGGATCGTGATTGCTTCCAAGTTTCGACAATTACTGTGCCATTTTGTGGGAGCGTTACGTTTTCTACTCATTTGGGTGAACACCCAGGATTGCTAGACCATATAGTAAAAAAATGACTGGTTTTGTAAGAAACTGTTAAAGTATCTTCCAAGTAGCTATAGCATTTTGCATAATGAATGATGGTATACTTACATATCCTTACCAATATTTGGCATGGCCAGTATTCTAGATTTGATCATTTTGATCATTTTAATGAATATATAGCAGTATCTTGTTTAATTTTTTTTTTTTAATTTTGGAGTTTTGTTTGTTTGTTTGGTTGGTTGGTTGGTTTTTGGTTTTTCAAGACAGGGTTTCTCTGTTGTAACTCTGGCTGTCTTGGAACTCTGTAGACCAGGCTGGCCTTGAACTCAGAGATCTGCCTGCCTCTGCCTCCGGAGTGTGCTGGAATTAAAGGTGTGTGCCACCCCTGCCCAGCTCTATCACATCACTGAGTTCTTTGTCCTTATTTTCTGAGATACTAGAAGTTGGTTGATTTTATCATGGAGCTCATTCTTTCCCTTTGTCAGTTTATCTGGAGATGCTAGGAGCAACTGACCAGCAGTATCATTTTCCTTATTTTTCCACAGATTGTCAAAAGTTTTATATGCAGAGTCACACACAGCTGTTGCCTCTCACAATTGATGAATCAGGATAATCAAATGCACTTGTCTCCTCTAGTTTGTAGGATAATGGACACCATAGGCTTCCAGTACCCTTGGAGTTTCTAGGAGAGGCTTCAGTAACTGGAGAGGCCTTAGGAACTGTAGGTGTAGTTGGCAAATTGGAAAGCTTATTCCAGATGCTTAAAAAAAAAATTATCCTTATATTTCTGTTGCTCTAGAACCATTTCTGGTATCAGTACCTACATACATACATACATATAAAGGGGATCTGTTAGGACGGTTTGTAGGCTGTGGTCCAGCTAATCCAGCAGTGGCTGTCTATAAACAGAAGGTCTAAGAATGTGGTAGTTGTTCAATCTTCAAGGTTGGGTGTCTTAGCTGCTCTTCAGTGTACACCAGAATCCTGAAGAAGTAGGCTCTAATACAGTGAAGGAATGGACTTGGTGAAAGCAAGAACCAGCAGGCAAAGAGAACAAGTTTCCTTCTTCCATGTCCTTTATACAGGCTGCCGGCAGATGGCGTGGTCCAGATTAAAGGAGGATCTTCCTACCTCAGAAGAACCAGATAAAAAGTAGTCTTCCCACTTAAAAGGATTTAATTAAGAAAAAGAAAAAAGAAAAATCCCTCACATGTGTACCTAGCCGCTTGGATTTTAGTTAATTCCAGTTGTAGTCAGGTTGACAACCAAGAATCGCCATCATAGGACGTTTTGTGTGCATGCTTCTCTTCTCGGATTTTACAAAATTAGTGATCGACTCTCAGTTAGTTACCATAATGCATTGGTGTCACATGAAGAATGACAGGATCACTCTATGAGGTCCTTGCTGTCCTGACATAGACAGGCTGGCCTCGAACTCACAGAGATCCACCTGCCTCTGCCTCCATTTTCCTTTGTTATTTGATGCAGACCTCTGCATCACTGTGGATTTGCCTCTTTCTGGCTTTTTTTTTCGAGACAGTTTCTCACTGTGTAGCCCTCGTTGACTTGAAACTTGTTGTGTAAATCAGACTGGCCTCAAACTCAGATCCACCTGCCCCTTCCTCCCAAGTGCTGGGGTTCAAGACTGAATAAAGGTCCTCACTGTGTAGAGCTGTGACGAAACACTGAACAAGCAGCGCGGTTGATGTTGCGGTGACAGCTTACAGCGTGGCAAGAGTAAGTTTTCATGTGTCTCCCTGTATCTTTCTGTGTCTCCCAATGCTAATCTCTAGAATGGAATGTGTCGTTTCAGGGATCAGTTTCATTCACTGACATAACTGTGGACTTCACCCAGGAGGAGTGGGAGCAACTGGACCCCTCTCAGAGGATTCTATACATGGATGTCATGCTGGAGAACTACAGCAACTTACTTTCAGTGGGTAAGGACAGCTTTGGGAAAGGGATCTTTAAAATGCAATGGCAGGTGTTGCAGTTCTTTCAGTAGGGAAATGAAAAGCCAGTAGAAGTGATATCCCAGTTTTGAATAGTTTGAGCACCTTTGAGTTTGTTTTTGGTTTTGTTTGTTTGTTTTTGTTTTTAAGACAAACTCTCACCATAGGACTCTAGCTGGTCTTGAACTCAGAGATCACCTGCCTCTACCCCTGCCACCCCAGTGCTAAAAAAGGTATGTGCCACCATGGCTCTATGAGATAATCTTTTAAGACAAGGGTTCATACATCTCAGCCTAGCCTTGAGCCCCCTATGTAAGCCAAGTATAGTTTGAATTTCTGATCCTCCCAATTCTACCCCTTAAGTACTGGAATTAAAACCATGCACTGCTATTCCTGGTTTTGTGTGGTGCTGGGAATTAGGAACTGAACCCAGGGCTTTTTTTTTTTCTTTTTTTTGGATTCTGGGTAAACTCCGATATCAGAGCTACATTCCCAGACCCACTTGAGGTATTAAGAATCTATTTTTCTACCGGGCAGTTGTGGCACATGCCTTTAATCCCAGCACTTGGGAGGCAGAGGCAGGCAGATCTCTGAGAGTTCGAGGCCAGCCTAGTCTACAGAATGAGTTCTAGGACAGCCAAAGATAAAACAGAGAAGCCCTGTCTCCAAAACAAAATAATTCTGTTTTTCAGCAGGGCAGTGGTGGTACACACCTTTAATCCCAGCACTTAGGAGGCAGAGGAGGGGGACTATCCCAAGTTCGAGGCCAGCCTGGTCTACAGAGTGAGTTCCAGGACATCCAGGGCTACCGAGAAACCTTGTCTCAAAAACAAACAAACAGACAGACAAACAAGCAAATCTATTTTTTAATTCCAAAAGCCTCTAAGAATGACTGAGAACTCAGGTACAAAAACCTGTACTGCCGATCCCTGTCACACTTTAATATTCATCCCTCCATATTTATTAATGCTTGCCTAGCATATTAGAGCTGGGTGTTAGTAGTATTCTCATCTGCTCATGGGAACTGGCACAGATTTTTCAATACAAGAATGATACTGTTTTAGACAAGGCAGCAGTGGGAGCTCAAGGAATAGCTAGTAATACATTAGGCTTTTAAAGGTCTAGACTAAGGCACAGTAATTGACCCTTTAGGAGTGTTCAGGTGAAGTAGGGTAGAAGTAGGTAGAAGGATGAAGAAACCACATCCACTCTCAACAGCCTCAGTGTAAAAAAAGCCATAAACCAGCATGTGATTGTGTCTTAAGGACACGGACTTTCCATTTCCATCGAATGAACTCCGGGATCTTGGTTGTTTGAGACAGGGTCTCTACATAGCTCTGACCATCCTGGAACTTACTGTGTAGACCAGGCTAGCCTTGAACTCAGAGATCTGCCTGCCTCTGTTTCCCAAGTGTTGGGATTAAAGGCGTGTGCCAGCATGCCCAGCTAACTCCAGGATCTTGCTGTTTACTTAAGAGGGGTCTTCAGAGACTTGGAGTACTGCAGTGTAATTGTCTCAGCAGGCCCATGAAAGATGCTCACTTTAAAGTTACTTTGTGGGGCTGGAGTGTTGACTCAGTGGTTAAGAGTGTATACTACCTGCTCTTGAAGAGGACTTGAGTTTGGTTCCCATGGCCCATTTTGGGACAGCTCACAACCACCGGAAATCCCAGCTCCAAGAGGATCTGAAGCCTCTGACTCAGATGGCCCCTGTATCTATATCAGACCCACATACATATTGTTTTTTTTTTAAATCCTTTTTGAACTTGTGAGATGTCTCAGTGGATGAAAGTGCTTGCTTCCAAACCTGATATCCTAAGTGTAACCCCCAGGACCCATATTGGTACAGGGAGAGAACCAGCTCCAGGTTGTTCTCGGAGCTATGCCATGGCTCACATGCCATGGCGTGCACGCATGTGCACTCACGCATACCACACAAAAATGAGTAAAAAGTGTTAACTCTGGTGTAGCGTCATACGCCTTTAATCACAGCACTGAGGAGGCAGAAGCAGGTAGATCTCTGTGAGTCCAAGACCAGCCTGGTTTACATGGAAAGTTCCAGACTAGCTAGGGCTACACAATGAGATGCCATCTCCAAAAGGGTGGTGGTGGGCTGGAGAGATGGTTCAGTGCTTAAGAGTACTGGCTATTCCAGAGGATATGCCTCTGATTCTAGCATTTCCATGGAGGCTAACAGCTTTCTATAACTCCAGTTACAGAGGCCTTCTTCTGGTCTCTGTGGGCACTGCACACATGTGATACACATACATAACATGCAGGTAAAAACACCCATACACATAAAATAAAAGTAAATAAATCTCTTAAAAATTATTTTATGTCTGGATGTTTTGCCTGCCCGTTTGTCTCTATAGCATATCTGTGCCTGGTGTCCTCATAGAGCGTTGGAATCCCTGGTACTGGAGTCACAGATAGTTGTAAGCAACCACGTGCGTGCTGGGAGTTGAACCCGATCCTCTGGAAGAACAGTCTGTGCTCTTAACCTCTGGATCATCTCTCCAGTCCCACTAAAACAAAATTGGGAGACCCTGCCTCGTGGACTAAAGTAGAAGAGCAATAGAGGATGATTTCTGACATTAGCCGTGAACTGCCCACCTGCATGTGCACTCAACATACATGCAGACATGCTTACATACAGATCAGAAGAACATGAAAATGAGAAAAGGAAAGTTCTTGAGTTATTTGGGGGCTGGTGAGATGGTGCGACAGATAGGCCCTTGCCATACAACCTTCATGACCTGAGTTTGATCCCCAACACTATATAAGAGTCAAAGGTGAGAAATGACTCCCCGTATTTTTTGTTTGTTTTTTTGGAGACAGGATCTGACTGTGTAGCCCTGGCTGACCTGGTCTCACTGCGTAGACCATGCTTGTCTTAAACTCGTAAGATTCTCCTGTGTCTGCCTCTTGAGTGCTGGGATTAAAAGTGTGCACCACCATCCCTGCCTCATATTTTGTAAGTTATTTTGATGTAAGAGGTAGCTCAGTTGGTAGAATGCTTGCCTAGCATATACAAAGCCCTGGGTTGGTTTTCATGGCACCTCAAAATAAACATCCATGGTTTTTCACTCTTGTGATAGGGAGGCAAGAGGTTCCGTAGCTCAGAGGTACCCTCCACTACATAACGAACTGAAGGCCAGCCTGAGGTCCATGAGACCCCGTCTCAAAAAATGGATTTTAAAAGTCAGGACTGGAGAGATGGCTCAGTAGTTAAGAGTACTTACTTGCTTCTCTTTCAGAGGACTTGGGTTCAATTTCCAGTACCCACATGGTGGCTCACAACTGTCCTATAACTTCAGTTCCAGGGGATCTGACACCTTCTTCCTGGCCTCCGTAGGTAGTAGGCACACAGGTGGTACACAGTCATACATGCAGGCAAAACACTCACACACAATGAAAAAAACTTATCTTGGGGCCAGTTGTTGTAATACATAGCTGTAATAAAGAGAATTGCTGAAAGTTTTAAGCCAACCTGGTCTACATAATGAGACCTGGTCTCAAAAAGAGTGAAAAATAGGCTGAGTGAGCAGAGTAGAAAAACGTAAAGATGCAAGAAGCACATAGCCCAGTGCTGGTGTGTCTCTGTCAGGTAGACCTGAAGTGTCAGTCACTAACCTCTGTTCTCCCTAGCTTTGTTCACCAGCATCACCTACATGTTCTTGGTCTCTAGGCTAACTGTTCATTGTCTTTGAGGGTACTATGAAATCTTCATCCCTGTGTAACTGTCTTTCCCATGTCATTCTATGCTGACCTTTGTTTTTGTTTGCGGCCACAGGGAGGAAGAGTGTTATCTAGACAGGCTCTTTCTGTATAGCCCAGGCTGGCCTTAAGCTCAGGCTAGTCTTCTGTACTCAGTATCCTGAGGGTTAGGATTACAGGCATGAGCCATGACATTTAGCCTTAACCTTTGTTTTTGTTTTGTTTTCTGCCCACTTGAAGTTCTTTTTGTCATTAGGAAATACCATCCGACATATATTAATTTTCCTTTCAAAGTTTAAGAGATAGAAAAGTCTGCACTGGAGAATTTTTTTTTTTTAATGCTGAGAGACTTGGTCTAAAACCAGAGTCAGCTCTATGGTGGGGGTATTTGTAGGGACTTCCCACTCTACCAAAGAAGGGTTAAGAAAGTGCCTTTCATTGTGCTTTGTCCTAGAAGTGTGGAAGGCAGACGACCAGGTGGAGAAAGACCACAGAGACCCAGATGAGCGGACGAGGCAATTTATAACTCTCAAGAACCAACCACCAATTAAAGAAAGAGGCAGCCTCTTTGGAAAGACATTAAATCTGAACACAGACTTTGTCTCACTAACACAAGTTCCCTATAAATATGATTTGTATGAGAAAACTTTGAAGTATAATTCAGACTTACTTAGTGGTAGAAGCTGTGTAAGAGACAAGGGTGACAAATGCAATGGATTTGGGAAACCACTTCTGTATCTGAAGCAAGAAAAGGCCCATGCCGGAGTAGAGTACTCCGAATATAACGGGAATGGAAAGGCTCTCAGCCATAAAGAGGTCATCTTTAAACATCAGAAAATTAAAAATTTAGTTCAGCCTTTTGTCTGTAACTACTGTGATAAGGCCTTCTCCTTCAAGTCGCTCCTCATCAGTCATAAGAGAATACACACAGGAGAGAAGCCCTATGAATGTAGCGTGTGCAAGAAAACCTTCTCACATAAGGCAAACCTCATCAAACATCAGAGGATTCATACCGGAGAGAAACCCTTTGAATGTCCTGAGTGTGGAAAAGCGTTTACCCACCAGTCAAACCTTATCGTGCACCAGAGAGCACATATGGACAAGAAGCCCTATGAGTGCAATGAATGTGGGAAGACGTTTGCTCAGAAGTTCGAACTCACGACACACCAGAGAATTCATACAGGAGAGCGACCCTACGAGTGTAACGAATGTGCAAAAACCTTCTTTAAGAAATCAAACCTCATTATTCACCAGAAAATCCACACGGGGGAGAAACGCTATGAGTGCAGTGAATGCGGAAAATCATTCATCCAGAACTCGCAACTCATCATCCACATGAGGACTCACACCGGGGAAAAGCCCTATGAATGTACTGAGTGTGGCAAAACCTTCAGCCAGAGATCGACTCTTAGATTACACTTGAGAATCCACACAGGAGAGAAACCGTACGAGTGTGCTGAGTGCGGGAAAGCCTTTAGCAGAAAGTCTCGACTCAGTGTCCATCAGAGGGTTCACACAGGATAGGTGCTGCACAGTGAGGCTGCACTGTGGAAAGCCAGCAAACCAGAATTCTTCCAATGAGGGAAAAGCCTTCGTGAAGATACTGAAGGAACTTGGGAAATAGTACTGAGATGTAATCTAACTCAAAAACGTAGGAGAAAAGGACACTGTAAGACTACTATACTGAAAGTTATATCCAGTGAGAGAGTACATATCCATGTATGTGTGTGTTCAGTACATATATCTCCAGATCCGATTGTAAATAGACATGCCCGGCTCTATTTCCATGAGCTTTTGGGGGGTTTTTTTTGTGTTGCTGGGCATCAAACCTAGGGTCTTAACCACTGATCTACATCCCCAATCCACAGTGAACTTTTAAAAAATTTGAATGAATTGAATATTCTAGGAGGAAGTATAAAGCATATATAAGCAGTACCTTAGAAATTTGTATGTAAGGATATGCACAAAACACAATTTTTAAATCTGTTTATGTAATTTTAATAGCTACTGGGTATTTGAAATTCTCGTCTCTAATTGTATCACAGCAAACAGGTTTCCCATATCAACCTCACATGTCACTCTCAGTACCTTTCCAAACCAGTGTGCGTCCAAAGGGAATTCATGATGGACTCTAAAGTAGCTTGTAGCCCGTTTGCCTCTACAGCTGGCTCACGCAAGCTGGTGTGACCGTTATTATTGAGCTGCCTGGTCACTAAAGAAAAAGCAGTATCATTGGAGCTTTAACCTGCTTCCGGATTTGAAGATTTTTCTAAAGCATTATTTTTATAAATATGCAAAGGTCTGAGATAATCAAAGTCTAGAGAGTGCAAAGAGGCACCTGTGAACTCTGACTCATGTATGGTACAGATCAGAAGTGCTGTGCAGGGAATGTCTTGCCTGTCATGCTCTTGTTCCTTCTCTCTCAGGCATTTACATACAAGTGCATGTCTATTTCCAAAATCCTCTGTACCCCAGAATACTATTTTTGTATGTTTCTGTCTTCCTCTTAATGCTTTATGACTTGTCCTACAAAAAAAGAAAAATGGGTAGGGTGCCTGTGTAATGCACAAATGTTACATTTTAGAGACTTTAAAAAGAACTGTCGAAAGCTGTGTTTCACTGCTTTTTATAGTTTCCATGTGCATAACCGCTTTAGAGATTGTTCTTGCCGTGCCCTTTAAAGGAGGTGTCTCTGCTCTCTCCCCGTATAACACTGCCCTTTGGAACCTGACTTTGCATTAGCTGTCCCCTTGCCTTCTGGTGTTCCCGAGCACTTTGCCTCATATTTACTTTTCTCCTGCGGTGACAAACACCATGACCAAGGCAACTTATAACAGAAAGCATGTCATTTGAAGCTCAGTTTCACGGGATCAGAGTCCCATGACCATCTTGAGAGGTGGGAGCGTGATGGCAGGCAGGCATGGCAGTGGAGCAGAAGCTTAGAGCTTACATCATGAGGAGCAAGCACAAGGACAGCAAGCTAACTAGGGACACGCCTCATCTTTACCAAACAGCTCTGCCAACTGGACACCAAGCAATAAACTTGGGAACCTACAGGGGCCATTCTCATTCAAATCACCACAGTAAGTTAGACTTCAGTGGTCCCCATGTGTTGGTGACTAACATTTAAAGTTAGGTCTTTTTTCTGCCAGGTGTGGCACATGTCTTCAATCCCAACACTCAGAGGCAGAGACAGGCAGATCTCTTGAGTTTTGAGACCAGTCTGGTCTACATAGTGAGACCCTGTCTATAAACAAACCATGTCTTTCCATAACTGGAAGATAATCACTTGAAGCTTAATTCGAAATCATTAGTTCAGCTTTTTCATTATGCATTAGAATTATAAGTGGAAACCACAACTGGGTTTTTATTTTATTAGTTCATGGGTATGGGTGTTTTGCCTGTATGTATTGTCTGTGCACCACGTGCATGCAATGCCTATGGAGGCCAGAAGAGGGTATTGGGTACCCTGGAACTGGAGTTACAGGCAGTTGCTAGCCACCCTGTGGGTGCTGCGAATTGAACCCCAGGTTCTCTGGAAGAGCAGCCAGTGCTCTTAACTGCTGAGCCATTTCTTCATCTCCCCCTAGGTTTTTATTTTTAAAGATAGTTGCTTTTATCTTTTAACATTCATAAATATACACACACACTCTCCATACCAGGAAGCTCATTCCTGGCAATGTGAAGATTTTTTTTAAAAAAGCTAGTACTTAAGATTTTATGTTGGCCAATACAGTTTTGTTTTAATCATTTAAAAATGAGTGAATAAACTTCAGCGTGGTTCACTCCTTTAGTCCCAGCATACAGGAGGCAGAGGCAGGTGGAGAGCTCTGTGAGTTCAAGACCAGCCTGCTCCACAGAGTGAGTTCCAGGAGAGCCAGGGCTGTTAACAGAATCCCTGTCTTGATGTGGGGGGGGAATGAATAAATTACAATAAAAATATGCTATGTCTGAATGAATTTTCATTGGAAAGCCTGTAGGAGCAAACTTCACATCAGATGAGAAAGTACGAGAATATTCCGGTTTGTCTTTGTCTCCAAATAAAGATCTAGAGACCTTATATCCGTATGTTTGTATATCTCTGCCTCCCTAGCACTGGGATTACAGGAAGATGCCAGCTTTTTACGTGGGGGCTTAACGCTTTCATAGCTAGCCCCAGCATATTTTCTTTATTTATTAAATTTTATTTAATATAATTTTATTTTAGGGTTTTTTTTTTTTTTTTTTTTCCGAGACAGAGTTTCTCTGTTGTAACTGGGTGTTCTGGAACTCACTCTGTAGACCAGACTGGCCTTGAACTGAGAGCCACCTGCCTCTGCTTCCCAAGTGCTGGGATTAAAGGCATAAACCACCACCACCCAGCACCAGAGTATTCTCTTATGACATCTTTTTTACATGTTTTGATCTTTAAACCCTGTATCTTTGACTTGTCAATCCTAGAACAAAATTTGGTGGCCCAGACAGAGCATGTTCTCCTTGCCTCCCTTGGCCTCTCTTAATTCTGGTGCTTGTGGTCAGCTAGTCTGCCTGTGGGTGATTGAGTCTCCAGCTGGGGCTGCTCTCCAGTAAGACTGCATTGATTTAACACACTGGTGATTAACTCAGCCACCAATAATAGTGGTGTCACATTAACGGGAAAAAAAGCACTTCTTGATGTCATTTAACCAAGAGCAAGTCCAGATTTGCTTTCTCTATTTGACAAGGGATTAAGTCACTCCCGCTGACCCAGACAACAAACATTGTTTATAAAGAGATAGCTGAATGTTGTGTGTAACATCTATGGTGGGTGTCCATTTTATAGGACTCCTTTTAACCTCTATTTTGCTACTTTGAGCAAATGATTATCAGAACACACAGGCATTATCTGGGGTCGGGGATGTGGAAATACATAATTTAAGACTACAGCTATGCATTGGCTCAGGCTGTAAAAGGGAATGCAAATGGGAAATCCAAATCGAATAAAGTTGATTGTTACACCGTTCTCAAGGCAGATTAAACAGCTGGGTGATGGTAGCGGCGGCGCACGCCTTTAATTCCAGCACTTGGGAGGCAGAGGCAGGCAGATCTCAAGGCCAGCCTGGTCTACAGAGTGAGTTCCAGGACAGCCAGAGTTACAGCAGAGAAACCCTGCCTTGGAAAAACTAAAAAATAAAAATAAAAAAGCAGAATAAACAGACTGATAGCAGTAAGATAGCAGTCATAATTTTTACATAACCTCAAGGTGGATTATTAAGTCAAGGTCCAACAAAAGTTCCAGTCTCTTAGAGTATAAGAGATATTTCTATCATAATCCATTGCTATAAGACTGGAAGTCCCTTAGCCTGTGAATCTAGATCATTGTTCACCAGGGTACAAGCTGAGGTGTTCCTTTGGTACCTTGTGGAAAGGCTTGCTTCCTGTTTACAAGCTACAAGAAGAGAATAAGCCTGCTGTATTCTGTAAGGTTGGGGTTTACTATTCTTCTGGAAGCCTCTCACTCTCAACATGGAGTGCAGCTGGCCACAGCATCCCCTGAGGTAAATCTCCATCGTAGGGTTCTCTTCCTTCTCCCTCTCCTTCCCCATCCCGGCTTTTCCTGTGTCCTTCACAGCAGGAGGGTGCGGTGTCAGTGTCTAAAGGGGTTTGCGCAGGTTCCTTCCCCTCCTGGCCAGACTTCCTGGTCTAAGAGACCTACAGAAAGAGGGTTTTGTTTTCCCAAGATGTCCAACCCACCTTCCTTCGGGGCCAGTTCAAGACTGGTTTCCCTTTGGAAGTGTTTCCCTTAAGTTAGGCCACCATGACGAAACAGGTGGTTTGGCTCTGGAGTGAACCACCTTCATCACCACAAGTGAAGAGAATGTCTGTTTCCCAGAACACCCCAGCTTAGAGCATGTTAAGTTAGTGTGGTGAGACAACAGGGGAGGTCCACTGCCCTCCAGTGAGTGTTGCACTCTGGTGGGGACCACCTGGTGGTCTTGTGCCGTCTATTTCAATCTGACTCCGTTCCTGGCATGTGTCCTAGAGAACTGGCCTCAGTCTGACCCCTAGATTCTGAAAAGGCAGGGGCGGGTGGGCGTATTTTCTCTTATAACAGTCTCATGTCTACTCCAACATCGAGAATGCTGGCCTCCTCACAGCGCGCTGCTAGAGAGCTGCGTCCTATGATTAGAGAGCTGACATAATTTAGGAAAGGATCAGACAGGACCCTCAGGATATCATGTGTCTGACTGGATTCTCTTACACTAGCCTACCACCCCTAAACTCAGCTGCAGTTGACATCCCTGATGACCCTTCATGCACACTCAAACTCCCGTTCAATCTGGTTTCTCTGCTACCAGCCTTGGCCTCCACCTAACAATCCTGCTCCCTCCTCCTCTTCCTTTGATGACTCTCTCTCTACCTGTAGAAGTCTCTCCAGCTGTTTTTCCTTACCCGGTGTCATAGTTCAGCTGCCAACTTGCCATAAACCTAGAGTCACCTGGGAAGAGGGAACCTCAGCTGAAGAACTGTCCAAGTCAGATTCGCCTGTGGCCATGTCCATGAGGCATTTTCTTAATTACTAATCTAAGTAAGAGTCCACTGTGGGTGGTGCCATCCCTAGGCTTGTGCGTCTGATCTATAGAAAGAAAGGTAGCAAGGCAGAGGGAGAACAAACCACAGGGCAGCATTCTTCTGTAGTTCCGGCTGTGATTTCCCTCAATGGTGGGTTGTGAACTGGTAGTATAAGCGGAATAAACCCTTTCTTCCTCAAGTTGCTTTTGTCAACAACAATAGTTAGGTGGATCATAGATGATCCAGGGCCTGGGGATGATAGATAAAGCTTTGGTTCTGAACCTACCCCATACATTTATATCTTCTGATGAATGCTTTCATTTGTGTTCCCATCCATGCAAACTCTCAGTACTTATTTGCCTTCTAGGGCAGAACCTCTCTGTCCAGTTACTCAGCAGCCTACCTTGACTATCTTACTGCAGGGCTACCTGCACAGTCTCTACCTTTTTGGACAGGCATGTCTTCCCTTTACATTTCCCCCTGAGAGTAGCCTCCTTTAGCATAAAGATAACTCCAGTCAAACCGACTTCAGGTCAAAGCACTTGTCCGAGCTTTTAAAACTGGGTATGCCAGGCCATGGTAGCACACGCTTTTAATCCCAGCACTCGGGAGACAGGGGCATGTGGATCTCTGTGAGTTCCAAGCCAGCCTGGGTTACAGAGTGAATTCCAGGACAGCCAGGGCTATACAAAGAAATCCTGTCTCAAACCAAAACAAAAGTTGGGTATAGTGACACATGCCTGTTGTAGAAGTTTATTTTTAGTTGTGTTTAAAATAATTGTTTTTGTGCACTGTTGGAAAAAGGGATGCATAGGCCTTGGCAATTTTTATTGTCTGCAGGTATTGGATTTATGTAGGGGTTGTTTAATTGCTTATGATCTGCATGTGGTATTAGGGGCAGACGGAAGGAGACCCCCAAGAAATCACCAGGACTCGAGATTGATGCAAAAGCAAGAGGTTTATTTCCAACACGTTGGGGTCCACTCGCACAGATTCCCCTAGCACAT
Source organism: Cricetomys ansorgei (assembly GCA_026225945.1). Lineage (NCBI taxonomy): Eukaryota > Metazoa > Chordata > Mammalia > Rodentia > Nesomyidae > Cricetomys > Cricetomys ansorgei. The sequence goes on along the minus strand of JAMJFZ010003163.1, from coordinate 6,236,312 downwards.
TCTAAGTATAGTTTATATAGGCTTTTCAAAGGCAGAGCTTAGCAACAGAGCATTAGGCACAATTCTATTGGTTACATAGTTATGTAAGTATTGACCTTTAAACTGATTGGTGCTGGCACATAGCAAGGTCGCAGGCTCCTAGAAAATGTAAACTTAGGGTCTTAGTCAACGTGGGTGGGGGGAGATCCTTAGCCCAAGGCTGTTAGTCAATGGTCCATATCTTGTTTGTCTGAGAAATTGTTTTTCTTACTCTAGTTCTGGGAATTGTTTTGAGTCATCTTGCCCTTAGCTTGGACCTACACAGTTCTGGTGCTTTTAGAAGCCTGACTAGAGTCTGGCTGCTTTGTTCTTGTCCTTTCAGTGGTATCAGTAGAACACCTAAGGAGTTCTGAAAGAATAAAAAACACCTGAGCTCAAATGCTCAGTGTTTGACTGTTGAGTCTGGCACTGCCATGATGGTGGTTCCTTCTGCTGAGGTCTGGTAGGGCTTGCAGCTATGAAAATGTCTCCGTGCCTTTCATCCTGAGCTACCACAACAGCACAACAACTACACATGCTTTTAATCTCAGCACTTGGGAGGCAGAGACAGGCAGATCTCCGAGTTCAAGGCCAGCCTGGTCTATATAGAGAGTGTTCCAGGCCAGCCAGGGCTACATAGTAAAATCCTATCTCAAAATATATAATAAATCCCTGTAGAGAAACAGGCCTGTGTGAAAGCTAGGAAGGGTCTATATTCCAGGGGTCTCGGTGAAGGGATCACATTCAGAGGCCTGTGTGATCCTGATGAAATGCAGAAAGAGAATGTTGGTACGCACCTTTAATCCCAGTAAAGCAATGGTAGCAAACATCTTTAATCCCAGTATTCAGAAGGCAGTGGTGATCCATCCCTTTAATCTCTAAGACAAAAACAGGGTGTGGAAGCAGACACAGGAGGTAGAGCTCAGAAGAAGTCAGTGTCACACAGGAAGTAATGTCTTAGATGAGTCAGAGTAAAGGACAGGCAAAGTGACAAATCAGAGGAAGAGTTAGCAGAGTGCATCAGAATGAGGACGTGCCCAACTCTCACGATAGAAAGGTGAGCTCTCAACTCAGAGCAGACAGTTAAAGCAGGCAGTATGAGGTGAGCAGTCTGAAGTAGGCAGGCTGGGGGAGAGAAACAGAGACATAGAGGCAGCTCTGTAGAAGTCAGTATCAGACAGGACAAGTGAGTCCTGAGTAGAGCAGTTCAGTCTGAGTCAGAGGCAGCCAGAACCTGCCAGAATCAGAATTCAATCAGAAACAGTCAGCCAGCTCAGAAGGTGAGTTAAACCAGTCATCTTGGAGAGGAGTCAGCCCAGAACAGTGAGTTGAACTGAACCAGAAGAGTCAAGAGTTCAGAGGGTGCTAGTTGGGGTGGTTCAGTCAGTGGTGAGTCTTAAATGTTTTAGATTGTACAGAGGCAGAGGCTGAAGCCTTCCATTTCTGAATTTAAGAGTAGATTAATTGGAGGCCAAAATGCTCCAGGGCTTGAGAACTAGAACTGGTGATTTAATTAGACAAAGAATAAACCATCTTTGCACTGAATCAATGTCATCTAGTGACTCTACATCAACATTTGTTGTTCAATGTGAGGCTTCTGTTGGAGATGACCCCAGCTGATTTTCTCCTCTGTGATGTTTCTGTCCTCTGCAATTTTTTAATATAATACTTTTATTAATTACTTGAGTTTCATACACTGTGTCTCAATTACACTCTCTTCCCATTCCTCCCAGGTCCACCCTCCCACCCCTGTGCCCTCAAAAAATAAAATAAAAATACAAGATAAATAAGGAAAAAAAGAAAGAAAGAAAAGAAAAAAGAAGAAGAAAATTAAGTCAAGTCTGTGTGGTGAGAGCAAGGATCAAGGTGCATGGCCATGTTTTTTGGCGGTGGTAGGCAGCTTGGATCATGGACATCTACCTGGTCTATATTAGCCTGAGATTAAGCATGACAAAGTTCTGCCTGAGGTTGGGCTTTACTGCCCAAACATGAAGGGACATGGCATTCCACAGGCACCCAGCCATCCCACAGATACCTGGACATCACGCAGCCACCTGAATATCACACAGGAACCCAGCCATCCTACAGGCACCTGGCAATTTAAAAAAAAAACAAAAAACCAAACTATATGTATAACAAGAATCATTTTAAATATAAAGATGGGACAAGATGCCAGCAGGGTGGTAAGCAGAGCCAGACACAGCTTCTGCAGCCACCTCCATTGCCTCTGCCCCAGTCGCCTCTGGCTGCTCATGCACTCATGGATGAGAAGAAGCTATTCGGGCATTGGGTTCAGCTGGGAAAACTAAGAACGAAAGCTGGTTGGAGAGATGAAGTAGCATCAACAGATCTGGAAAATCAACTGGCTGTGAGAGAGGAAAGATGGTGGAATCGGACTCAGAGTAGGTGACAGGTATGGGAGCGTGGACAAAGTGGACAAAGGAGCATGTCGTTGACCAGTAGGGTCTGCCCTTGAGCTGCAGGGAAGCTGGGGTCACAGCAGGGGCCACTTTGCCCCATTTCCACCCACAGATCAGTAGGGGAGACTGGGTCATCACCCAAACTCTGTCACCAAGAAGGGCACAAGTGTCTGACACAAGTGTCTGAGGAGAAATCTGGAGATCTGTCACCAGGATTTTCAGGTGGGCAATAACAGACCCCGGATTCTGGCAGTCAGTACAACCACCGAAAGTGAAAGGGAAGCTGCCAACCACACTGAACTGAACACACTGTGAATGGAATATGCCTATCAACTGACCGAGGGAGTCTGCTGTAACCAATAAAAGTCATGGCGGGGTGCAGTCTCCCTAGTTCCATAGGACAGTGCAGGGATGTTGGACACTCAATAGCCATCACCCAATAGCCTGGGGACTGTTTGGGGTAGTGAGAGGTGGGGGAGTGGGGGGCTGACCAATCAGCCGCTGTTAGAGGAAGAATTCGGGCACCAGAAGGGCTCAAATGTGAAAACAGGGTTTAGGGGCTACTGGCCAGTCTTGGGGTCAGGGGTTACTGGCCCCCTGAGTCATGGTACCAATGAAAACCCTGGAGTCGGCACAGAACACACCCAGACACCAGAGTCTTAGTGCAAAGGAAATGTGTCTGCCCCAGAGGGGCAGGGACAAGGACGGCCTGTAAGCAAATGGCGGGTTTTCAATTTCCAAGTTCACAAAGGGAAGAAGAGGAGGTACAGTCAGAGAAGGGTTGGCGTAGCTGTCTTCGATTGGCTGGGAGGAGAACAAAGGAGAGGAGATGGTGGACTTTTTGGGAGAGAGGTGAGGGTACTGCGGAGGGATTTCTGGGAGGTGACCCTATCTGTGTAAGGCCGGGACTTAATTTACGTCTGGCTGCCCTTTTGTGACCCATCGCCGTTTTGGGGTCATATGGGGGGTGGAGTCGGGACTAGCATTAGGTGTGTGTGTCTACGTGTCTGCATGCCATGGCGCATATGTAAAGGTCAAAGGACAACATTCTCTCCTTCCATTTTACATGGGTTCCTGGCATCAAAAACAGGTCATTAAGCTTGGTGTAGCCAGCTCCTCTACCCATCCCGCTGGCCCCCAGCTTTTTTCTGACTGATTGATGTCCATGTCTATTTTGGAATAATATCTCTGGGCTCTTATAAGCATTCCCATAACTCCACCTCTCCCACCATGGTGCTTATTATGATGGCTACATACATTGGTCCATTGGCTTAGGTCCTGTGTACCCTCAGTAGCAGCCACTGCTTGGACTGCAGCAGCTCCCACTGTCACCCTGGCCTATAAAGGACATAGGTGACACTTCCTGGTGTCTCCCTGGGACACGTACTCCCCTCAAGCCTCCAGCTCCTCGTCCATCATGGGCAATAATTCTAATGCTTCTGCCTTGCCTAGTGTGTTCCATTGCTTTTTTTCCACGTTTTTAGGAGTCATCTGGCAGCATGCTGGCCTCATCCCTTTGGGACCTGACCAGAGTGTGAAATTGCATGGCCTAGAATAGCAATCCCCAATGGATGAACTCTCTCATATGGTGTCAGACTCTGTCCCTCCCCACCCAGCACTCTGAGTTCCAGTCAGCTGCTCCCGGCTCCTTCTGACACTCATCAGAGCCTTCAGCTCCCTAGGGACATAGTCTCTCTCCTTTCCTTCCAAGCCTTGACATCTGGGAACCAGGTATACACAGATGCAGAGCTGGTATGTGTGTTCTTGGGTGTGTGGGGAATAAGTAGCCTCTGCAAGGTAAAAGTGGACCACCTCCAGCCGCACAGAGCCCAAGGACTCTGAAGGTTTGAGGCTGCACCAACCCAGAAGTCTTCATCACAAGTGTCAGCCCTGTCATGGGACATGGTAGGCTATGCCCAACAATGTGGAGGGAAAACAACTCTCAGAAACTGGCTCTTTCCCTGCAACCATGACGATCCCCAGATCAGATTCAGGTTCAGTACCATGCAGGCACCTCTACCCTTCCAACTGCCTTCACACTTCATTCTTAATTTGTAATTTGATGTGTACAGTTAGGTGTTTGGATTGTATCTAAGTCTGTGCCCCATATGCATGAAGTACCCTTGGAGGTCAGAAGAGGGAGCCAGATCTCTTGGACCGGAAGTTAACACATGATTATGGACTGACATGTGGGTTCCAGCAACTGAACCCTGGGTCCTCTCCAAGAGCACCCGTGCTTTAACCTTTGAGACATCTCTCCAGCCCCACACTTCATTTTAAACTGTTACGCTCAGCTTCTTGCCTTTTTTCTAAAGCCTTTCCGTGTCTTTAGCAACAACCACACGATCTCGCCACCCTCTTGTGCTCTCCATCCTCTCTCTCAAATTCCCGTTGTTTAGAGACTGCTGATGAGTTCTATTTCATCAGAGTGCCGTCCTCACTGGACATAGTGGTACATGCTTGTAATCTGGAGGCTGAGGCAAGAAGCCATTCTGAGTTCTATGGCAGAGACCCTGTCTCAAAAACAAAGCAAACAGAACCTATCATGGTTTGCAATGGAAGACTGGACGGGCTCATCGCTACCTTGTACCTGGGCTATCTACACTTCTCCCACAGTGAGGGTCCCTGGAGCCAAATGGGCAGTCAGCCATCCAAGCCCAGAAACCCATCTTACTATCTCTGTGTAGTCTACTCCGGAGACTCACAGCCATGGTTGGAATTTGAAAGGAAGCAGCCCGAGACACTCAGGAAGCTTACCAGGGAAATCTGAAGCTCCAAGCAGGAAAAGGGAGGAAAGGAGAGTGGGGAACAGAAGCCAAGATGAGCAAAAAGAAGTTAGTCGGGCTTCAGCATTGACTGGTGTTCGAGTCTGAGAGAACAAAGCCTCCACAGACCGATCGCTGGAAGCCGGAAGCGCAGAAAGGAGACGGGACCTTGCCCAAGACCAGGCCCTTAAGCTGAGTCTGTTATAGAACAGCCCCCTGAAGGCTCTGTGCCCCGCAGATGCAGCTAAGCCTCTGTTCTGCAGCTCTGAAGGGAGTAGCGACGTGAAGTACCCACTGTGAGCCTGGATGCAGGCCCTACAAGGCTGAGCCTCTTCTGTGGGTTTTATATATTTCAGCCAACAGAACGCAAGCTCACCAGTGAGAGGGAAATGAGGAGCATGCCCGGATGGACTGACTCGGCATAAGCCTATCAATCGGAGAAGCCTCTACATGGTTTGCTTGGTTTTTTGTTTTATTTTGTTTTTTAAGACAGGGTCTCTCTGGCTATCCCAGAATTTACTATTTAGACCAGGCTGGCCTTGAACACACAGAAATCCACCTGCCTCTGCATCTAAAGTGCTAGGATTTAAGGTGTGGACCTCCATGTCCAGGATTTGTTTGCTAAGCATATTCGAATTAACTTGAATATATGAATTTGGTTTTTCTTTTCTTTGTGTGGGGTTTTTTTTTTTTTTTTCTGTTTTGAAACAGTTTCACATTGTAGCTCTAGCTAGATTGGGATGCACTGCATAGCCCAGGCTGGCCTTGAGTTCAGAAGAGGGCATCGCATCGCCTGGAACTGGAGTTACAGACGGTTGTGATACCAAGGGCATTGAACCAGGTCTTGTAGAAGAGCAGAGCTCTTAACTGCTGAGCCATCTCTCCTGCCCCAGGCTGCTCTTGAACTCAAGGCAATCGGCTGCTGCATCAGCCTCTGTAGTGCAGGGATTACATACATGAGACACCACACCTAGCTTGAGTCTGATTTTCTATTGTAGATTTTGTAATAGTTAAACACAGAGCAAGAGTCTTTGAAAATTTAGCATGTAGAGATATGTGTTGTGAATGCAAGTTATACACTGAGTTTCAAAGAATTCTTAGGAGAAAATATAATACTCGTAATTTTAAAATGAAATGCAAATGGTCTAATGCTGAAACGATAATATTTGAATATACTGAGTAAATACATTATTAAAATTAATTCACCAATTTCTTTTTGGTAAGGCAAAGACCTGGGTTAGAAAATGGCTATGCAATTTTCATCCAGACCACCAGGTGGCAGTGTTGTGTCAGAACTGCTGCATTCAGGCTCCTGGCGCGGTGCGTTTGAACATGCCGGGAGGACCTACGGTTGTGTTTGCTGTTCTGTTTTTATATTAATTGCACTTCACATTTATTTGTATATAAAAAGCTATCAAAATAACAAGACATGATATGTGTCCTTACCCTCTGGGTCCAGAGCTCTCCCTATGGAGATGCTGGGACTGTTTTATTTTTTTTTTGAGACAGAGTTTCTCTGTTGTAATTCTGGCTGCCCTGAAACTCTTCTGTGACCAGGCTGGTCTCGAACTCTCAGAAATCTGCCTGCTTCTGCCTCCCAAGTGCTTGGATTAAAGGCCTGTGCCACCACCACCACCTAGCGGTGCTGGGACTTTCTTAAAAATTTTAGGGCCTTCCGTGGCAGATGAGCTAGCATCTCTGTAGAAGAATGAATGAGAATGAAATGACAAGATAGGGAGACAATTCGTAATTCTCCAACAAATGGTGTTGAGCATTGTTATGGTCAGATTGTGACCTTAAGCATTGTGAGGTCAGATGTCCTCACAAGAACAGACACAGCAGTCCTGACCCAGGGAGGAGCCTCTCTGTCTGCAACCAGGCAAAAGGGTCGAAGACAGGGTGATTCCACTCCTAGATCCACTCCCCAAGAACAGAGTACTGTAGACAAAAAGTGAGATTCTGGGAGCTGACAGGATGGTGGAGTTAATGTCCAGGGTGGGATGAGGAAGGAGCTCCAGGTGAGTCTAGAACAGAGTGTGCAGGGGTCTGAAGCAGGAAAGGTGTTGTTAGGGTGTGTGTTCAGTGGGAGGTGGGAGCCTAAAGGCGGAGAAGGTGGTGGCTAGCCCTTCAGGGCTGTGGACAGTACAGTCTGGCTAAGGACACTGCCCTCCAGAGAGCACTGTGGGTCCAGCTGTTTCCAGTAGAAATAGCCTGCGTTCTGACCCAGGGTAGAGTTCTAAGAAGGGGGAGGTAGAAAGAGGGGTCCCCAGGGTATATGTACCCTAGAAAGGGACCAGTAATATGACCCCTTAGTGGGTGACAGGGGTCATTCCATTCTCCTCTCCCCTGGACCACAGAAACACACGGAGTCGGTGTTGAATTAGACGATTTTTATTGCAGATGTTTAGACCGGGAGTTGAGAGCCATGGACTCAGTTGGCTTCCAAGGTCTGCTGAACCCAGGGTAGGAGGGCTGTGACTCGAGCATACACGGCAGGGGTGGAGGTGGAGCAGACATCACTGCCCCAGGACACGATGCCGGCCAGGGTCCAGACTCCATCCTTCTGGCAGACAAGGGGGCCACCAGAATCACCCTGCAGAGAAAGACGAAGGACTTGTCTTCAAACCTGACAAGGGGACCTGGACCTGGTGGGGTGCAAGGGAAAGCAGAGGGAAGTTCCTTGGGTTCACTGACAACCCCAGCTGTGCTAAGACTCCTGGAGGGACATACACAGCTGGATTCCCTCTGTGAGCTCGGGCAATATACAGCTCCCAGGGCTGGTGGCAATCGTGGGTACCACAGCACCAGTCTGGACAGAGGCAGCTCTGAGGGGTGTCAGTTGGCATCAGCCCATCCTCTGGTGGGCACTGGGAAGGAATGAGGATCAGTAGAAAAGGGCAGGTGGCGGTGGGAACACAGACCACTGTGGCCTGTGCTCCCCACTCGCGGGACCAGGGCTAGACCGGTCTGTTGAGTGGGCAGGGTGGAACGCTGTACCATGCAGGAGGAGACACCGCTGGCGCCTGCGCAGATCATCACGTCGGTGATCCTGTAACCCCAGTACGCCTTGCAGTCAGCAGTAGACACGATGGGCAGGGCTGCCTGCTGCAGCTTGTCGGGGGTCTTGAGGGCTAAAACGACAGAGGAAAAGAAGTCAGGGTCCCTAAGCGCACCAGCCTCCTGGAAACCATCGTGGGTCCTTTCAAGCATCTGTGGGGGCGGCTGCTCTCTGGTCCCACCCCAGGCAAGGCCTGGGCCTCAAGCAGGACTGTCACATTGCCCTGGCTCAGCCCTACCTTGTGGCCATGAGTAGTGTGTGTATAAGATTTCAAGACAGCATGGCTCCTACCTTGCTGGAGTCTTAGAGTCTCATGATGGGCCATAAAATAGGTCTAGGGCCAGAGAGCGGAGTACCTCCTGCTGAACTGTGGGCTTTCTTCAGGCGCCATCTTATCAGCAATCCTTTGTGTTGGGTGAGTTTTATTAAATATTAAGTCTTAACTGACATGTCATAATTGTGAATTTTATAGATCGCTAGTTAATAATTTTTTTCAGACAGTGTCTCATTATGTAGCTCTGGCTGACCTAGAACTCACAATATCTGCCTGTCTCTGCCTCCCAAGTGCTGGGATTAAAGTGTTCCACCATGCCCAGCTTTAATTAACAAATGTCAAATTAAGAAACGGAAAGATGAACAGATGTTGAAATTTAGACCAAAAAAAGAAAGGAAGGAAGAAGAAAAAAGGAAAAGAAAAAGAAGGGAGAAAGAAAACACGGTTGGAGTCACACCCAGAAAAGCCTGCTGAGGGCAGCCTGCCGCGAGGCACCCCGCGTAGGAAAGCCACGCTTGCTCACCATTGTACTTGGTGTTCCCCCAGCCAGTGGTGACACACACTGTTCCAGCAGGGAAGTCGTCGTCAGCACTGGGCAGACACACAGCAGACACAGTCTCAGAGAACTGGGCAGGAGTGGCCAGCTTCAGCAGGGTGATGTCATTGCGTACAGTGAGCAAACTAAACTTAGGGTTCTTGAAAACCTGTAAGGACCAGAAGCTCAGCTGAGACCTGAGAGGAACTGGGCTCTGTGGCATCCCAGGGGACAAGCTCCTTTCCCGTTGACTCCATCAGAACAGACCCAGAGAGAGAATTCTAAGGCCAGCCGCAGCTCCCGGTGTGCTTCCTGTCCTTCAAGCATTCAGGGGCTTCTCCTTCCTGGGCTTGCCTCCCTCCCCAGCCTGTGGGGTTACCCTCCCCCATCCAACAGCCTGTGTACCTTTGCAATCTTCAGGACCTGGATGTTCTCTTCGTTAGAGCCCTGGTCAAATTCCCCAGCTACCACCACATCGGATGTCCTAGGCATCAAGACGCACAGGGGTAAGCGTGAAGAAGGGGCCTGATCTGCTCCCCAGCCCAAAGAAAACTGGAAGCAGAACCCCAAGGTAGTCTGGGACTCACCTGACCCCGCAGTGGGCAGCAGTGACCACCCAGTCTTCACTGATGAGGGAGCCCCCGCAGAAGTGAAAGCCAGTTTTGTCCTGGGGAAGATGAAGGGAAGGTCAGCAGCCCCTACCTGGGCAGCATTCCAGAACATGCCCTTGTGTACACAGAATCCCCCTCTCACCTGCAGGGACACCTGCCAGGGCCAGGAGCCAGGGACAGCATCTGCTCCATTGACGATTCTAGACAGACCCGCCACCACGGGTTGGATGGCAGGGACCCCACAGCCTGGGGGGTGGGGAGAAAGATAGGAGTAGTCATCTTGTAGAACTCCTCGGCCAACCTAACCCCTAACCCCACCAAGACCATGTCCACTACCATGGAAACATCCAATTCCCCTCCAACCTCTTGGTGCAAGAGTCTCTCACACACAGCCCACTGACCCCAGTTATCCTCCCAGGGCTGCGGAGAGGCAAGGCCCCCATCTAGGCATGCCACAGGAGGAGGAACAGAAAACTGGCTGGACCATCAGACCATCTGGCTCAGCCTCCAGGCTGGCCGTTTCTGTGGTACCTGTCAATTTCAGAAACTATTCCTCATGTGAAATTGGGGCTTCACAGTTGGGCTGTACATTTGAGTGAACAATGTGACCCCTGTGACCAGCCTCTGCATCTCTGGAGTCCTCTGACCTGCTCAAGGGTCAGCACCTCGCTCTCCTGCACAGGGACTAGGAAACGGACAAGGATCTTCACTGACCCAAAGGCACAATGCTTTTTTTTTTGTTGTTGTTGTTGTTGTTGTATTTTTGAGACAGGGTTTCTCTGTTGTAACTCTGGCTGTCCTGGAACTCACTCTGTAGACCAGGCTGGCCTCGAACTCACAGAGATCCACCTGCCCCCGCCTCCCGAGTGCTGGGATTAAAGGCGTGTGCCACCGCCGCCCAGCTACAATGATCTATTTTTATAATAGCTAAAAAGTGAGAAATAAGAGTGATGGATTCGCACAGCAAAGTATACCTAAGTGAATGATCTGGGTCTCCATGGCAACCCGGGTTGACCTACAAGTTTCCGAGTGAAAACATGAGCGTGTTGTAAAACTGACGCAGTCAAATACTATTTATGTAATTGTAAGTGTCTTTGCTTATGGATTTATAAATGTAGCGTATTTCTCTAAGCCTGAAGAGAAATGACTCCTGACAGGACAACGGACAGAGCAGAGGGAAGCTTAGCTGAATCTGGGCTGTCATTTCAAAAACCCGACCAGGCTGAGGCTACCTCGTGCTGCCACGAAACCCGAGTTCAGACCCCTGACATGCACGTAACAAAAAGGTTGCCACTGGCTGGCGTAACGGCAATTGCCTACAATCACAACCGCTCTGAAGGCTGAGGCAGGAGGATTGCTCAAGGCCTAAAGTTGCCATACTGACAAACAGGGGGAGATGGTGTTTCGGAGCAAAGTGAGCAACAGCAATGAAAATCAAATCATATGAGTCGGGATTCTTCTGAAATAAGATTACACACCTATAATCCTGCCACTTGGGAGAAGGAGGCGCAGGGTCGGGAGGGACCCTGACCTCAGAGGGATGCATTTATTTCCTAAGTGCTAGGACTAAAGGCAGGTGCCACCCGGTCTGGCTCATCTCTCCTGTTTTGTTTTTACTAGCTAGTTCCTCCTTTTTGTAAATGAAAAGCAAAATGTGAAGCTGGGTGTGGTGGCATGAATCTTTAACCCAAGCACTTGGGAGGCTGAGGCAAGAGGATTGCTCTAAGTTCGAACCTGCCTAGGCTACATAGTGGATTCTAGGCTAACCTGGGCTACAGAGGGAGACCCTATTTTGAACAACAAAGCAAACAAAATGCATAGGCTCTGCCAACATGGTGAGTGACCAAAACCCCTGGAGACCAGAGCCAAATCCTGCTGTGTGCTACCTCAGCCACATCTGGATCTACAGACCACGGTTGGACCCAGGCTTCTCCTTTTGCCCAGAAAGTTCTAGAAGGCCCCTCTGTCTTCCCTGAGGTGAGCTCTCCTGCTCACCTTGGAAGAGGTTCAGGCAGGAAGAGTAGGGGTTCATCTCTTCCAAGGTAAACCCCCTCGGGTCCCTCCTCCTCTGATGAGACCTAGATGGCCACCTGAGCCCCAGCACTTACCAAAAGTGGCCCCCACGAGGGCAAAGCAGGACAAGAGCCACAGGAATGCCATGGTGCTGGTCAGGGACGTGAGGTTTGCCTACTCCGAGCCTCTTTTACGTCCCCTAGGGTCCTCAAGCCCTGCCCAATCCCTATGACCCTATCCAATCAGGAAGGTCGGAAGAGCCGCCCTCCCTGATATGCAGAGACCTTGCGCAGAAGTGGGGTCCAAGCCCTTATCACAGTCTAGCTTGGCTCTTAGCCTATAATGCCCAAACCCTGGGAAAAGAGCAGCTGTCCTGATCTAACAGCACCCCTGGCAGTGCATCCCCAAGGAACTGTGGGCAAGACCTCTGCCCGACCAGGAGCATAGGCCCCAAGAGCCCTGTTCATGCAGCCTTTCTGGGAGGTGGGGTAGGAGACTCAGTGCTCATCCTGATGACGGGGTGGGGGGCTTCCCGGCTCTTAATTTAAGCAGTCCCAGAATAACTACAAAGAAGCTGGGGGCTGGGCTGTCTCAGAGTAGGTAGCTGGCCCATGACCACAACTATGTTTCACTCATTTAAAACAAAGGGTTACATGGCCAGTCAGGATCATCCAGGGATCCCCTTGTCCCCAGTCCCACCAGTGTGGAGAGGAGGAGCAGGAATGGCCACACTGTGTCTCTGTGGTCAGTGGGTTCCCTCCTGTGATAACTCACACTCTATGGGATTAGTCTTGGGGCTGGCAGTGCCTGCCTAACACATATGAACCCTGGGTTTGACCCCCACCATCATACACCTGGAATACTCACCTGTAATCTAAGCATTCCAGAGGTGGAGGCAAGAAGGTTGGGAGTTTAAGGTCACTCTCAGCTATATAGCAAGTTCTAGGCTAGCTTAGGCTACATGAGAGCCTCTCTCAAAGGAGGAGGAGGAGGGGAAAAGAGAGAAGAAGGAGGAGGAGGAGAAGAAGAAGAAAAGAAAAAGAGAAGAAGAAGAGAAGGAGGAGGAGGAGAAGGAAGAGAAGAAGAAGAAGGAGAAGGAGAAGGAGAAAGAAGAATGAAAAAGCTAATCATTGACTTTGTATAAAGTTTAGTTTTCTTTTTAAAAAGATACTATGTTTACTGAACTGGAGTAATGGCTCATGGGTTAAGAGCACTGGAGACTCTTCCAGAGGACCCAGGTTCTAGTCCCAGCACCCCTCATGGTGGCTCACAATAATCTGAAACTCTAGTTCCAGGGCAGCCACTGCCCTCTTCTGGCCTCTGCAGGCACTACATGTATGTGGTGCACAGACAGACATGCAGGCAAAGCACCAACACATTTTAAAATTACATTTATTTACTTACAGGGCGGCACACATGCATGGCATTGTGCACACGTGGAGGTCAAAGGACAGCTTGTAGGAGTCAGTTCTCTCTCTCCACCATTAGCATCCCAGGGAAAGAGCTCAGGTTGTCAGGGTTCAGGGTTGGTAGCAAGTACCTTTACCCACTGAGCGTCTCAACTTTGTTTCTGCAAAACGAAGCTCTTTCTGTACAAAATCACACAGAGAACAAAGTCTTTTCCTTGCCACAGACGGGGATCTGAGACAGGTGTGGGGACATGCTGGCAGGAAGTACGGGCTGAATGTATTCTCAACGGTATGCATTCACATCCCTTCTCTCCTGGGGCCAGGCACTGTGCCAGGCTGAGGCTCCAGAGCATGCAGTGCCCCCACCTGTGTGGACAGAAAAGCTGGACACCAGAAGGGGTGCTGAAGCAATGAGAACAGGGAGCAGTGATAAGAAGGACACGGTAGGGATCTTGGTGACGGCATGCAGTTGCCGCAGAGGGCGCCACCCAGGCCTCGTGGTCCAGGCAGTTGACAGAAAGCCAGTAGGGCAGCTATAGCGGTTCATGCCCATAATCCCAGCACAAGGGAGGCAGAGGCCTGCAGACAGTGAGGCTAGCCTATGGGATGGAGAGCCTTACTAAGGAGATTTTTTAAATATTCTATACAAGACTAGAGAGGTGGCTCAGTAGTTAAGAGCACTTGCAGTTCTCCCGGAGCACCAGAGCCTGATTCCCAGCACTTTCATTGGGTTGCTGACAACCACCTCTAACTCTCTAGGGGATCTGACGCCCTCTTCTGGCCTCTGAGGACACACATTTCTTTATATCCTTGGATATATACACACAGAGACATAGACACACAGAGCCAAACACACACACACACACACACACACACACACACACACACACACACGGGGCGGGGGGGGGGGAGATGAATAAAAATAAAACAGAAATAAGATCTTTAGAGGATAGTGTGGGCTACATAGCAAGTTTGTAGCTAGCCTGAGTTGAAGACTGTGTCTTAAAAACAACGCAAACTATGTTGAAAGGAAGGAAAGCAGGCAGGAACTGTAGGTGAACTGCGTCTTCCTCTAAGGCCCTGGGACTCGTTGGTCGTCAAGGCCACATGACAACCGCAGAATTGAGTCAACAGGACATATGTCACTAGGCTCGCTGAAGCAAAGCCGTTCATTTGAATTCGTCTTTAGCCCTCGGGTTCAGGGTGAGCAGGTGTCCCTCCAGGACAGTCAGAGCTCTGACAGCTAGAGCAACAGCCAGGCCATCCCCGGAGGGTCCTGTAGACCCTGAGTCCTGGGCCAGCAGCTCTCCCTAGCTGCCGCTAAGCCTTCTCCCCATTGTAGTGGCTGTGCAGCTGCCCAGGGGTTTGGCCCTTAGCCACTTTGATGTGAGGAATCCATGCTTCAGCCCCAGGCCAGGGTGACTTCCGGAAACTTAGCAAGAGCTGCGCTCCTTTCTCAGCCTTTCCAAGCAGGTGGCCAAGCTGTTTGGACTCTCCTCGCTTGGGGCAGGGGCGGGGGGGGGGGGAATGTCCAGAGCAGAAGACAGGATCAGATCCAGATTACTGGCTCTTACAGCTTCTGTGAAAGCTGAACTCACCCAGACTGGAGGACAACGGTTGTCTGTCTCCAGACAGGGGAAGAAGAGTTTATGTAGCCCACCTGGATCTTAGTTACATCCCAAAGGGATGGAGTCTCTCTCTTCTTCCTGTCTCTTATCTTTTTCCTTCTTTCTTGATAAATAAGATTATAAGGTACCTTGCATAGGATTGGTAAGATAAAGCCGTGGGTCACAAGGGTTGCTCAAAGGAGTTTGGACATGTCTATTCATTTAGTCCTAGAAAATTGCAGGTTTTCTGCTCAGAAGGGAGAAGGTCCATATAGGTTTATAAACTCATGGGCTCCTGCGTGGTTCACTGCTATTTTAACATCCTCATTTGAAGCATTCCATATAAAAGGAATGTTGTCTCTGTAGGCAACCTCTAAGGGCTTTGCCACGCGGGGATTCTTGGCTCTCAGTTGGTAAAAGGCTTCAACTGAGGCCGGGTGAGTCAGTCTGGCCTCAGGAGAAAAGAGGATTGATTCTCCTGGCTCCTACCAAGGGGCTGTAGGTGGCTGCCTCTCTATCATCCATTCTTTCTGTGTTCTGTAATCACTACCACCCACGCCCTGCAGTCTTAGTGTGTGCCTACTGTTGGTAGCTCACTAGCCTTCGTTGGCTTCCCTAAGCCCCACCCACCTCTGTAAAAAATAGCTTTGTTAAAACTCTCCTCCATCGAACCTGCTGGGACTCTCCGGATAATGCTTTCTTGGGGCTGGAGAGCTGGCTCGGCAGTCAAGAAAACCACTACTCTTGCAGAGGACCTGGGTTTAGCTCCCAACACGCACATGGCAGCTCACAATTGTTGGTAACTTCAATCCCAGGGTATCCAATGCCCTCTTCTCGCCTCCGCAGGCACCAGGCACGCACACGGTGCACCTAGATACATGCAAACACTCATAACCATAACATAAAAATAAATTGGAAGTAATGCTTTCAGATCTGACATGGCGGCTCACACCTGTAATCTCAACATGTTAGGGCAGCGGTTCTCATCCTGTGGGTTGTGACCCCTTTGGGGGTCGACTGACCCCTTCTCAGGGGTCTCCATGTACTATCCTGTATATCAGATATTTACATTATGATCCATAACAATCCAAAATTGCAGTTATGAAATAGCAACAAAAGTAATTTTATGGTTGTGGGGGGGGCACCACAACATGAGGAACTGCGTTAAAGGGTCGCAGCGTTAGGAAGGTTGAGAGCCACTGTGCTAGAGGCTGAGGCAGGAGCATTGTTGTGAGTTTGAGGTATCAACCAAACAGAAATTCCCCTCCAATTACTCACAATGTAGTCGCTAGACTTAGAGACTAGAGCCTATAATTTAAAGCGCAGAAATGAGTCTGGGGATGTAGCTCTGTTGATAGCATGTCTCAAAAAACAAACAAACCAAACAAACAAAAGGCACGGGGAAGAATGAATGTTGGTGAGGATGTGAAGTAATGTGAACACCACAGCTGCCGTGGAATGGTTCACTAGCTCCCCAGAAAGCTAAAGATAGCATCAACTTATGAGCTAGCAATTCCACAAAAAAAAATCCATAAAGGCAAGGACTTGAGCAAACAGTCACACACCGATGTTCACAGGCAGCGGTGTTCACACACGGTTCTGTGTACGATAGCCAGCAGTAACAACCACCCCTAATGTCAATCAACCAATGGATGGCTGGACACATAAATTATGGAATATATACACAATTGAATATTATATATATATCCACCTACCAACATAGATAATATGAATTCCTTATAGAAATATGCTAAGTGTGAAATTCCCATAGGGCGTTGGGTTAGCTGGTAACAGGGACCATAGAGGACAGACTGGAATTGGACATTATAGTCCAATGGATAGAGTTTCCATTTAGAGTGATTAAAAGAAGTTTGGAGGACTGGTAAGGTTCTGCACACTCTTGATTCCAGCATTCAGGAGGCAGAGACAGGCAGGTTTTTGTGAGTTTGAGGCCAACCTGATCTACACAGCCAGTTCCAGGACAGTCAGAGCTATATAGTGAGACCCTATCTAAATCAACCAACAAACTAAAACCAAGCGACCCCCCCCACACCAAATGTGTGTGTTGAACTCAAGTGTTAGCGGTTAGGGACTGGAGAGCTGACTCAGCAGTTGTGAGCGCCGGCTTCTCTTCCAGGTGATCTGGGTTCTAGTCTCAGCACCCACATATTCGCTCACAGCCATCTGTAACTACAGCTCCAGGGGAGAGACCATGCTGTCTTCTGACATTAGAGAAACCAGGCTCACTTGTGGTACATACACACACACAAGCAAAACACTCAAACACATTAAAGAAATCTTTAAAAATAAAACTTTTTTTTTTTCCTCACAGGGTTCAGCACTTGCTGCTGAACCTGATGACCTGAACCTCCCATGCTGACTCTGGCATCCTTTTTCCTCTGAGGGAACCAACCTTCCTCTGTACAAACACATCCAAGGACAACCTGATGGGAGATGTCACAGGAAGATGTCAAGGCTTCTAAGAACTGGCTGCCATGGGTCCCCATTTCTCATGCTCATTTGGTCTGGTTTGGTTTTCCAGACAGGGTTTCTCTGTTATAACACTGACTGTCCTGGAACTTACTTTGTAGACCAGGCTGGCCTCAAACTCACAGGAATCCTCCTGCCTCTGCCTCCCGAGTGCTGGGGTTAAAGTCGCGTCCCACCACCGCCCGGCTCTCTCATGCTCTTAACAAGAGTAGTTCCTGAATAAGGCTGGGAAATGGGCCCAGCTCTTTCCACCTCCCTTTGCTCATACATTTGCCAAGACACTTTGCATGGACCATGCAAGGTGAAAGCCTGAAAATACAAAGAAGCAATGGATAAAAACAGAACTCTGACCCTGCTCAGAGCAGCCAGCCCAGGAAGCTGAATAGTAACAGAATCCAAACAGTGACACTCGGGCCAAAATGACTGGCACTCGATACCTAGCTAAGGCTTCTGTCTTAGTCACGGTTCTATTGCTGTTAAGAGATACCATGACCACAACAACTCTTATTTTAAAAAAAAAACAAAACAAAAAACAAACATTTAATTGGAGCTGGCATATAGTTTAGAGGTTTAGTTCATTATCATCACGTGCGAAGCACGTTTTTTTGGTGGTGGTGGTGGGGGCACTGGAGACCCAACCAGATTCTCACGCACAGTGGGCAAAAGCTGTACTGTAGAGCCACACCCTAGCCCAAATATAAGGAATTTACCCACAGAATAGCTACTTATAAGGGCAATTTCAAGGGGCTTGAGCTGTAGCTCATTCCGACAGGACCTACTTAGCACACGGAAAGGCCCCAGGCCTGGGCTGGAGGCTGCAGCATGGAACACACAGTCAATTGCCATCAGAACAGTATTAAGAGACAGGGCCTTTAAGGGGTGATTAGATCCTGAGGTCTCTACCCTGACAGATGGGATTAAAATCCTTCTGAGTCTGGAATGAGTTCAGAGCAGGCAGTTTACAGCAGAGTCAATTGCAGGGGCAGGATGGAGCAGTGAGAGCTCAGGGAGAGATACCAAGACCCAACAGAGTTCAAGGAACGAACTATGTTTTCATGGAGGAGGGCGTTTCCCCAACCTCATTTAGCCCGGGATCAAACTGGGAGAGAAGAGATTAAGCAAAGAAGCAAGGAGCTAAACTGCTCTTGGGATAACTTACACACTATGACTACAAGGCTCCCAAGTCCTGTGTAAGCAAGTCCTAGGTCCCAAGTTTTCTGCTCTTCCGAAGCAGGGAAATTTCATGAAGGTGATTCTCAGAATGGGGCAGGGTTTCACTCTTTCTGCTCTGCCATGAAAGGAAACTGCTAGATAAACCGCATGGAAAATTGCTAATAGTTTCCACAAACATCCACCCACCCTGCCACCCAGCCCTTCTGCCTTCATGTACTCATTCAGAGAAATGACACATCAGGCCTGTAACCCGGCCACTCCGAGGGGTTAGACAGGAGGGCCCCAACATTCATGGCCAACCTGAGCAACTTAGCAAGGTCCTCAAAAATAAATTTATAAAAAATAAGTAAAGTGTCTTAAAGAGCTAGTTAGAACCCGGGCCTTGGGATCAGAAGTACAAGGTCATCCTCTGACATTTAGTAAATTGGAAGCCAGCCTGGACTGCGTAAGACCCTGTCTCAGAAACCAAACCAAAAAAGCTATATGCTCAGGGGGAATTACCTAACATGCTAAGGTGCAAGGCCCTGAGTTCAATCCCCAATATGAAAAAACTCAAAGTCCCCTCCCTTCACAGAGTCCCAGTGCACGGGGCCTTGGTTTCCCCAGTCAGCTCCCTTCCTGAGAACACTTAAGTAATTAGCTCTTTGGAACTTCGAGGGTGCCTTACTCCCCATAGGGGTCGGGATTACAAGCTGGGGAGCTATACCCCATTCCCTTGCCCCTTCCCACACCATTGTTTTGAGTCCTGAGCCAGCACTCTCCGGTCCCCTCTTTACCCCTCCCCAGCTCCACTGCCCACCCCTCCCCCCCCTGACCCCAAGCTCTGGGGCAGCTGTACAGGTTCCCACAGCCCCTGCGTCTGAGTGTTCAAGCCAGCTGTAGGTTCCCACGGGCAGCAACACATCAGCACAGGCTGGGGCTGCTACTAGGGCCTGGCCACTCTGGCAGGTCCCAGGGAGCCTGATGCCGGCATGGGCTCTTCACCTCCCATGGGGGCCTCCTAATGCTTGGGGACACACTCAGGCTTGCCCCATTGTTCTGATGGCCTGGACACCACCTCCTCCAGGATGCCTGCACTGTTCCCAGGCTCTTAGGGGGGGTCTGTCCCCTTCAGAGTGGGCCCCTGTCCTCTGTGGGTTCCTGGCCTCTGTATCACCTATATCAATAATGATAATATATGTCTCACACCAAGCCTGTGCTAAGAACAAACATGTTAATGTTACAGTCATCCACGCTGTCCTGGGATGGAACCTAGGACTCTGGCCATGCCACCCAGCCATCTGTGTCAGCCCTGCCTTTGCCCTTGCTCCCAGGCTCAGCTGTGGGATGCAGCTGCCATCCTTCCAGGCATCCATGCCAGCCCTGCTTTGGCACATTCTGCCCACTAAGGGACAAACCCACAGAAAGCTCTCAGATAACAGCCTGCAGGCAAGGATATAATATACCTCACCCCACCCTCAATACACGCACACAGCACAGCACACATCTGTGTCTACAGCGCCATGGCAGGCCTGTAGCTTCTCTCCTGCTGGGCCCTCCTGGACACTGCCCTTGGTAGGCACCCAACCTGACATAGGCCGGAAGGCTGAGCCCTTTTGTCTTTGTTCTTCCAGTTAAAGGGTTGGGAGCTCAAGCGAGTCTGTTCCTCTTCGAGTCTCACCACTGCTGCCTTTACAGCGGAGACGCTGGAGGATGGATCTAGATCACATGTCCCTTCCCAGTCCCAGAATCACCTCAGAAGCTGGCAGCCCACCCCCTTCCCTATGCCCAGCCAGTCAGAGGGCCCCTTTCCTCCTCTGAGACGTTGCTCACCTACGGGGTAAATTCAATGTGACATGTGCTGGATATGTGGTTAGAGGACTTAGACTCCCACGAGCCCCTCAGCCCTGGTAAGCCATTGAGTGAGAGACCCAGGGTTTGGACCAGCGTCCCATTGACACCTAGTTCAACCACTCAGCTCAGAGTCTCAGTTTCCCCATCAACAGCCTGGGGTCACATCATTGCCAAGCTCACAGGAATGGTGTGAGGATACAAAGCAGACTGAAGTTCTTTCTCTGTTCTTGATGTACAGGAAGTGTGCAAACCATAGACCCTTTTTAAAAGACTTATTTCTTTATGTATATGAGCGCTCCATCTTCCTGCACAACAGATGAGGCCATCAGATCCGATCATAGATGGTTCTGAGTCACCATGTGGTTGCTGGGACTTGAACTCAGGACCTCTGGAAAAGCAACCAGTGCTCTCAACCACGGATCCATCTCTCCAGCCCAAAGCATAGACATTTAAAGGGTTAAGTATTAAGGTTCTAAAGATGCCAAGCCAGCAGTGCGTGTATGCCTATTATCCAAGTGCTGAATCTTCTGTCCCTCCAAACTTGTCTTCCCTGTCCCATAGGACACAAAGCCTGGGGTCAGCCCTAGGAACATCAGCCTCCTTCCTTGGGGACGTCTGACTCCCAACATCCCATTGTAGAGGCAGCAGTGGCTAAACTCAGAGGGAAGACTGGCTTGGGCTCTCAGCACACAGCTGGGAGAACAAAGACAAATGGGATCAGCCTTCCTGGGCCCCAGATACTGTGATATGTCAGGGGTAACTTCAGAGTCAACTTTGGGCTCTCCTCGCTCCTCTCAGGCTGTGAATTGTCACTGGGGAGGATGCTGTCCCAGACTCTTAGTCCTGGTAGGTGTTCCTCCCGCAGGTGAGAGGGGTTCTGGACACATGAGGGCACACTCTGGGATGTTGTTTTCACCTGGGGTTGTAGCCAAGATAGGAGTTGACTCCCTCCTTTTCCTCCCCAGGACAGCACCGGTATCCACTTCTGTGGGGTTTCCTCATCAGAGAAGACTGGTTGACCTCTGCTGCCTACTGCGGAGTCAAGCGAGACCTGGGCTGCCTTGGGACTCTTATTTTAGCTCCATTTGGAGTGAAGGAGGGGAGCAGGTCCATTTTTCATCTTCATCCCCATGCATCTCAGTGCCTAGGACATCTTACGTGGTGGGGCCTGGGAAGTTTGGCCATCAGGTCTCTGATGTTGAGAATCTCCAGATTCTGATGATTGCAAAAGTACATGGGTTTCTGGACAGGTTGAGAGCTCACCATGGGTGAGGGAAGCAAGCCTAGGAAGGAGAAGCCCTGGTTCCTTGAAAGATGGAGTACACTGGGGCTGAGACTGGCCTTGGAAGTCTCTTTCCAGGCTCTGAGGCTTGTCTTCTCTTTCTGAGAGCCCTGCTTTTCCCAGGGCCTTAGCTGAGGATCTGGTCCTTATTGGCAGGTTTTCCAGAACCCCACAGTCAACATGTCCACTCTCTGCAAAGACATCACCCTGCTTGAAGCTGGCCACTCCTGCATACTTCTCTGAGATGGTACCTTCTGTGTGCCTGCTCAATGATGGCCACGTCCCTGCTGGGACACTGTGTGCCTCTCCAGGCTAGGGCAAGGCAGATCATACCAGTGAGAAGCTGACATGCTGGTACATGGGAGGTGGGTACTACCATGCTGGATGTGGCTATAAGTACTGACCACTCATTTGCCCCTCAGACACAAGACACCCCCGCCAGGCTGCAGCTGCTCTGCCTCTCCCATCTACCTTACTGTAGGAAGTCCTGGGGCCCCATGATCACAGATGAGATGGTCTGCACTGGGGCCAGTTGTGCTACCTCCTGGGCTCTTTCCAAACCCTCTCCCCTCCCACCCTGCAGGAGATCCAGGCAAAAGCCTAAGGTCAGGTCTTGGGCAGAAAAAGTAACAGTACTAAGCAGGACTTTCTATAGGGCCGTCCCAGCCTTCTCTGGACATACCTACCCAACATCGTCAAGGAACCAGGGCTTTAGCTGGGTCACTGATTAACCTCAGCAGAGGGAGCTAAGACAGGGGCTTCATGTTCAGAGCCAGAATTTCACAGAAGTCAATGGGAATGGCATCTCCTATGTTGTGCAGTGCACAGCTTAGACAATGGAACAGGGCAGGCCATCGGATTCCAGAAGACGCTCAGGTCTTCGCCCTTTGTCAGTGGCCCCATGACCAGCCCCACTTCCTTTTAGTTGACCCAGTTCTACTGAACTTCTGTTAGATGATGTTGCCCTGGAAATAGACCTGACTCTCGAGACATAAACCACATAGGAGCTGGAATCTTTCATAATTCACTCAGTAAGCATGTGCACAGTGTCTACTGCTGTCAGGACTAGCCCTGGGCCAGAGGCTAGGTTGCTCAGATGAGCAGATTAAAAACCCTTCTCTTCCTCCTGCAGTTTCAAGTCTGGTGCCTGCATTCTTGTGGCATCATGTCCTGGGGCACTGCCACCTGCTTTACCTCCACTCCTGCCATGTACGCCCGGGTCAAATTGTTCCTGCCCTGGGTACAGGAGACCCTGGCAACCAACGGAGTCCACTGCCTCTGCTCAGGGCGAAGCCTATGAAAGCCATGGAGCGTGAGTCAATGCTGTCTGCCTCCTGTGGGGAGCCTCCAAGTCTGCACTCTTCTAAACTTGAAGCTTCACTGGGTTGGACCATATGGGGCAATGTCAAATAGGTTGTGGGAGTTTCTGTAAAGGTCCCCCTTGATCCTTGTCCCCACCACTAAGGCTCTGTCTTCCCAGGGGGTAGTGAGGAAGGACACAGGCGGATGAGTGTCACGGGGAGGGTGGTATCTAGGTGACTGGCGTCCAGGTCAACCTGGCTTCTCCACCTTCAAGGCAGTGGGGTTGTTACCTGTTGGTATGCTCAGAGGCCTTACCTTGGGGTGAGGGCGTGGGGAAACAGCCCATTCTAACCTTATACACCTGTGTTCTGTGACTCTTCCCCACAGCGGCCTCTCTAGGCCTTCTCTTTTCCAAGCCGTGTTGGAGCCACTGACTTTATCAGATCAAGGACTTGTGATGTGGAGGAATGTGGGAGCAGGGTGTGACCAGGTTTGAGGAGGTCCATCAGGTGGGACTCTCCCAGCCACACACGTGGTGATCTTGTTCTCTGTGGTTTTAGCTATCAGCTTCGGTGAGTAGAGGCCCAGACAGCTGGGGAGCCCAGGCCACACCTACCCACTGTGGCCCAAATACCCAGAAACAGGGAAGAGAGAGGACAAGGGGAGGGCCTAAGGGCTTGTTGCTCTAAGAACTCCACCCCATCCTAGTGGGGCACTAGTACATCCTGGTGGCCAGATGGACCGTCTCATACAGTCTTTCTACATAGATAGCCCTGGCTGTCTTGGAACTTGCTATGTAGACCAGGCTGGCCTCAAACTCAGAGATCCACCTGCCTCTGCCTCCTCATGCTCAGTCAGCTCTGGCACCCTGTGGATATGAACAGCCTCCTGGGTTTGTCTCCCCAGGAGTCCCAATCCCCTCCCGATACATGCTCCTGGGATGTAAAAGCAGTGAGGATCTCAAGAGCAGCACGTCCCAGGACTCCACTCTAAGGGGACAGACATTGCTCTTGGGCAGAGGTGGCCTACTGTACCTGGACCTGGCTTCCTGGCCTCAGGCTCCAATTTTAGATGCCCTGAGCCTTTGCCCCCCTCCTATACACAGGGACTGAGGATGGCTTTAGGCTGAGTGGGGCTAAGGGCCTTGGGTGGAGGCTATACAGGCCTGGAAGCCCCAGGTCTTTGCTCTGGCCATACTCATTAGCTGCCGTGCTGTGCGGTCACCTCCATCCACATGCTGGATTGGCCTTTAAGGATCGTTAAGTGGGCAAGATGCTGTCCCTGACTCCGGGCCTTGGCAGGTGTCCGTGCAGGTGAGAGGGGGGATTCTGGCCATGAAGGGGCTACTCTGGAGCTGTCCAGCTGGGACTTGTGACTTCCGACTTCCTCTGCTTTCTCACTGGGATAGCAATGTCTCCTTGCAGGGGAACCCACACCATTGAGGGCTGGGTGGTCACTACTGCTCACTGGGGGCCAAATAAGGCCTGCCTCAGACAGCTGGAACCCCCCAGGAGTCAGAGAATGACAAATCTCTAACTCCATCAAACTGTCCAAAAGGAAAAGGATCTGAGAGACCAAAGGCTGGGGACAAGCTACTCCTATTCTCCAGTCTGCCAGAGATGCCTACTTACCAACGGTGCCACCCACCACCCTCATGTGCATATAAACTGAAACCCAGGGTAAAGATAGTTTGCCTAAGGTCTCCCTGAGATTCAGATGCCAAGCTGTGGCTCACCCCACCAGCACACTGACCTTGGCTCTGTCCTGCAAGTGCTGAGTGTTGAGAACAGTAGAGGTAGTTGGGAGGTAGTTTTGTGTAACCGAGACAGAGCAGCAGGGGTCTTTAGGACAGGGGCTGCACATGAAGTGTCTTCCCCAATAACGGGGAGGGAGACTAGTGGAGAGCTGACTCAGTGGTTATGAGCATTTGCTGCTCTTCAGCGGACCACGGTTAAGTTCCTGGCAAACAGCTAAAAAACACCTGTAACCCCAGCTCCAGGGAATTAGACACTCTTTTGACCTCTACAGGCACTGACAGACACAAGGAATACACTTACACAGAAACACACATAAATCTTTGTCTTTTGAGACAGGGTTTCACTATGTAGCCCTGGCTGTCCTGGAACTCATTCTGTAGACCAGGCTGGCCTCAAACTCAGAGAGATCCACCTGCCTCTGCCTCTCCAATGCTGGGATTAAAGATGTGTGCCATCCCCTACCCTGCTTCTTTTTTAAAAATAAAATTTTTACTGGGCAGTGGTGGCACACACCTTTATCCCAGCACTGGAGAGGAAGAGGCAGGTGGATCTCTAAGTTTGAGGCCAGCCTGGTCTACAGAGTGAGTTCTAGAACAGCCAGAGCCACACAGCAAAACCCTGTCTCAAAAATAAAACAACAAAAAAAATAAAATAACTGGTTTGGGCTCAGTGATAGAATGTTTGCCTGGTGTGTGTGCATGTGTGTGTGTGTGTGTGTGTGTGTGTGTGCGCGCGAAACCTGGGTTCAATCTCCAGCACTGAAATAATAAATAGGCCTATTATTGGAAAGCATGATGCATATATAAAAACTGGGAATCCCTTTATGTCAGGATGCCTGCATCAAGGGCACTTCATCTCCGTGCCGTTTTCCTGAATCTCGAGTGTCATCTACACGGGTCTGCCCAGCCTGGTCTGAAAAGGTTTGTTAGCATGCCTTTGTGTCCTCAGGGCCGTCCGTGACATCTCCCTGCTCAGCCTAGCCACATCTGTGCACCTCTCCAAGATGCTGTCTTTGCCCAAACAGCAGTTTGCCACAGGATAAGTGCCACACCAGGCTGAAGCAACATTACCCAGTATCTCTGCAGGGGCTTGTTAGTGTATGAGACTGATCTTGTTTGGGGGTCAAAATTCCAAGTGCATTCATAAATTGTTAAGTTCACTTCTTTAAAATCTTTTAAGTCAAAAATCCACCAAACATGGGGTCTGTGGAGATGGCCCAGGGGTTCAGAACACTTGTTCTTTGCAGACGACCCAGCATCCATATGGTAGTTCAAAAGCCATCATGTAACTCCAGTTCCAGAAGGTCCAATGCTCTTCTGACCTCTGTGGATACCAGGTATGCACATGGCGCATAGACATATATGTACAGGCAAAACACTCATAGGTATAAAATAATCTAAAAAAAAAAAAAACCCACAACAACAACAAAACCCAAACAAACAAACAAGCAAAAGAACCCAATTCCACTAAACAGGGAGATGGCTCAGCAGTTAGGAGCTCTTGCTGCTCTTCCAGAGGATCCAAGTTTAGTTCCCAGCACACATAACAAAGGCTCACAACCGCCTGTAACTGCAGCTGCAGGGGATCCTAAGCATCTGGCGTCTTCGGGCATCTGCACGCAGGTGCACATACCCACACACAGGCACACACACCCACACATAATTAAAGATTAATCTGAAAAAAATCCACCAAACAGCTGGACATGGTGGTGCACACCTGTACACCTATAATCCCCATACTCAGAGCTGGAGACAGGACCAGGAGCTCTGGGTTATCCTTGGCTGACCTGGAGGCCAGCTCTGGCTATACAACCTCCCCACCCTGCAAATACATAAAAATTACAAATCCATCAAATACAAACAGAAAAAAAGCTAACAACAGGGTCCTGAAGGAAACTTTGCAGAGCAGGTAGAAACCACCCTGGAGGACTGCAGTGTACCCCATGGATCCCCAGTGGCATGTCTTTGGCTCCTGAATGTGGGACTGCACTCTCAGCTGGGAATCTTTTTTTTTTTTTTTGGGGGGGGGGATGTTTCAAGACAAAGTTTGTGTAGCCCTGGTTGTCCTGGAACTTGGCTCTGCAGACCAGGCTGGCCTTGGCCTCCCAAGCACTGGGATTAAAGGCATGTGCTACTATGGCCCAGCGCTCAGCAAGGAGTCTTATGGCTGGGTAAGCAGTTCCACCCAGAGTGTGGTCCCTGTTCACCTTCCTGTCAGCCTGAGCAAGTCTGATTTTTGTCCTGTAAAACCTCAAGTTGTGCTACCCAGGCTTCACCTCACTACGATCCTGTCTCCCATCACTGAGGAGCTTCCAGAAAGGAGACAAGGTAGTGGCTCCTTATCAACCACCAGGAACATCCACCCATGTACCTCAGAGGGCGAGAGCCTGTGGCCACAGAGGCCACACACAGGCCTTTGGGTCAGGGAGGGCAGGACCAGTGACGGCCCTGCTTGAGGCCCAGGCCTTGCCTGGGGTAAAGCCTGACAGCAGCTGTCCCACAGCTGTTTCCAGCAAGCTCGTAGGACAAAGGTCTGTGACCGTGACCCTAACCCCCTCTGCCTCTGAAGCCAGGACTTCACACAGGCCTCAGGTGGCTCCACACGTCCGGTATCCAGTATCCCTCCTGCCTGCAAGTTCTGGGGCAATGAGATCACCAGCACACGGGCCTGTACAAGCACTGACAGGGCCTCCTCCTGCGTGCTATGGCTCCTGGCCCTCTGTGGACTGCTGAAACCTTCTTGGGCCAGAAGGACCACAGGCTCACAGCCTGGGCTCCCAGCGACGCTGGCTTCTGCTATCCAACCTTGATCCTGCTCTGTGTACCAAAGACTGGGCTGATGCTGATACTCCTGGGTACTCTGGTGGGCCCCTATTGGGCATCATGTCCTGGGGCAGCATCACCCACCCTACTGCCTTTCCAACCTGTTACGTCCAGGTTTAGAAGGTTCTGGAAGTTGAGCCCCTCCCATCTCTGCACCCAAGTAAAATCCAAATAAAACCAAGAGCAAGTACTTGCCCTTGCCCTCCAGGGTAGTTATGGGGTAGGAGGCTAGGTATCTCAGTGGGGCTCCTTGATGGCAGATCACTTAGTCTTAGCCTCTTCTTTATATAGGCAGGGAAAATGAGGCTCACATTCATATGTACAATGGTCTAAGCTGAGACCGCCACCAGGGTGCCAAATACACACACTAGTCTTCTTTCTGGGCCAGAGGCTGCCAGGACTCACAGGAGAGCTGCCACCTGAGTCAAGGCCTGTTCTAGGCCCCTGTCTTCTTAGCTTAGAGGAAAAGTCTTTGTTTAGTTCAAGGAAGACACTTTGGGTATCCCAGACTGAAATTCTCTCTAGAAGCAGGTTTGATAAAGACTGGAACACCAGTGAGGTTGTTTTGTACAGGACCTCGGCTTGTGAGCTTCCACCTTGGGGTACAGAAAACCCAGCAGGTACCTTGTTGCTCTGGGCCTCAGGCCCTGAGTCTATAACATGCTCCACTTCCCACAAAGGACACTGCCACCTTATCTTATCTCCCTGGCCAGACTAGCCACCCCACCCCTCCACCCGGTCCCTGGACCTTGATTTTCTTCTGAAGCGACCTACTGTTCTTTTACCCTCTCTAGAATCTTCACCATTTCTAGGATACATCTACCTTCCCACCTATGGGCAGTCTCAAACATCTTCTTAGGCTGCTTTTCATTTTTAAAATTTTATTAAATGTAGACTATTAGTCAAATGATTGGAAAAATCAATAGTGAAAAATAGTTCTTTAGGGTTTTTTCTTGGTGCAGAGGTGCACACCACACTGTACTTGCCTGTCACAGGGAGCCCTGTGGGTTGGGGCTCATGTGTCCAGACTCTGGCCTCGGCCTGGTGATCCCTAGCTGACAGTGCCCTCTCATTTAGCTTCTCGACCCCTCTGAGGAGGAACCCCACATCCTGCCTTGCTATAAATATGTACAAATCCCTGGACAATAGAGGGCACCAGGCCCAAGACAGAGCTGGGGTTACCTGTCCCCAAACCTGCAGGATATCCACTTTCAAGACGGATGCCTGGGTAGCTCAGACCATCGCTGCCCACTCCCCAGCCTCCATACCCAAGTCCTCTGCTCTCAGGCAGCAGCCAGCTGGCCCAGGACCCGGCGGAATTGCTGAGTGCTGTGACCTAGCTCCTTGACTCTGTCTACCATGTCCTGGGCAGCAGAGGGTGATGGATACTGCAGGGCAGCGGCTTTGGTGGTGGTCACAATGCCACGCAGGAGGTCACACAGCAGGTTGCTATAATGAGTCACCTGGCTGCGCACATCAGCCGCTTTTGCCTGCCGTGACAGTGTGTCCCCAATGAATACCAGCTTGTGTGCGCTGAGGATGACAAACTTGCTGTGTGCCACAAAGATCTTGGGCGGCTGGTTGGTGGCCACCGCAGTGAAGAACGCATCGACTGCATCTGTCAGTGTGGTCAGGTTGGCCTCGCACTGCTCCAAGTAGAAGAGCAACAGCTGTCGGTCTGAGGGCCCCAGGGCCCCTGTCCGCCCTGGCACCAGGGGCTGGGCTGGTGTCCAGTTGGCCAGGTCATGGTCTATGGGACGAGACACCTCCTGTTCCAGTCGCTCAAACTGTTTCAGCTGTGGGAGGCAGGAGCAAGGTTAGGTTGTCAGCTGACAGACATGTGCAAACATCTGTACTCATCAAAGTACTGCTCACCAAAGAAAGCGAGCCACCAGTGTCAGTAGCAGCATTACAGGCTGAGGACATGCTGGGGAGTGCATAGGAAAGAAAATGTGCACATCAACTTGAAACAATGGCACTCCATGGCTACAACGTGCATTTCTATTTTTTTATTATTGGGGTGGGGTATTTTGTCATTTATCCTGGCTGGCCTCAAACTTATGATCCTTTTGCCTCTGTCTCCTGAGTGCTGGAATTACAGAAGTGTGTCTGGCTTATTTTAATTATTAACATATATTCTTTTTAACTTTTTATGTGCCATATATTCCCTAAGTAGTTCATACACTATTCATTTACTTCCAACATACCTGTGAGGCGGCTACCAACTGCAAGCCCCATTTGGTATCAGGGTAACTAGTGAACAGCTCAGCTCAGGGTGACCTAAGCTGCCCGTCTTCCTTTTCTACACCCAGATAAGGGGTAGTGAGAGAAGTTTTCATTTACTTTGTGTTATTACCTTCACAATCAAAACTGAATGTCTTTAGTATTTTTCAAAAATACTTTCTTACCCTGAGAAAGGATTCAAAATATGAAGAAACACAGAACTATTATTTAGAAGGAAAACTGGATACAATCTAAGCAGTCAACAATAGACATTATGTGGCCTATAAAAAGGAGGTGGGGGATGCCAGACAGAGGCGGAGTGTGACTGCTCACAGTGTCATCTCGGGCCGGCACGGGGAGGCACAGCCTGCAGAGAGAAGCTGACCAGTGGGAAGCAGTTTGTCTCAGTTTCTGTGAGGCCTCTGGGAACCAGTGTTTTCAAACCTACACTGTTCTGTGAGCTCTCTATGATGTACACGTTACTCTGACAGTAACTTCATTTGTGTTTTACTGCTGTGCCTGTGATGGCTAAAGCAAGCTAGTCAACTGCTACAGTCACTGAAGACAGCTTCAAAAGAAGCCAATCAGACTGAATGGAGTGGGTGGGGCACTACTGTAGTCTTAGCTACTCAGGAGGCCGCAGTGGGAGGAATAGTTGAGCTTAGGCGTTGTTCAAGTCAGAGTGCCATCTCAAATTATTTAGCGATGGCCATGACCCTGGGCAGCATGTGGCTGGGTAGAGGGCAAGGGCTCTACCCGTGGTGTTCCCACTGTGAGGTGACTACTGTGAGCCTCACCTGCTGCAGCTCCAGCTGGCCCTTTCCCTGCCGCATGATGTTGCCCTTTTCTAGCAGCTCCTTCTGGGTCTTCTCAAATTCCTCCTTCCCCTGGAGGGAAGACACAAGACTTGGACTGAGAAGTCTCTTCTGGGACAGAGGCACCAGCAGGTCCCATGGGTACAAGAGCCAGGGAACCACCAGGTGGCAGTGTAAGTACACCAGGCCAAGGGAAGAGGCAGCTCTAAAGGAAGCAGTCCCTGCAGTAGGGGCTTGGCACAGGAGAGTACCCATGCAGAGATGCACTCACTCCACATGGCCATGGCCCTCCTCAACAGCTCCCATGCCAGGAATCAAATAGAAATCCTCCCCTTGGCCTATAAATGAAGTGGCATGCAGGCTTCTCAGAGGTCCACTCTCCATTCCACTTGATCTACTCCCCTCCCCAGATCCCAGGGTCTATCTCCTCAATGTCTCTACACAGAATGGAGCCACAGCTACAGCCACCTGAGCAGCTCATCCCCACAGTGTCCTGGAGCTATCCTGGCTGGCACTTCAAGCCCCAAAGACACAGCCATGTTGATTATCAATCCAAATACAGGGTAAGATACAGGGAGGGTGCTAGGGTTCACCAGTGACCAATCCTGGAGCCTGAATCTTCCTCCGACAAGATGAGAGAGGAAGAGGGGGTAACAGGGTCCCTGCAACAACAGTGGCAGAATCAGATCCCTTGGGCTGGGCAGGTGAGCACCCACCTGTAGATGTACGTAGTCATAATCCTCCATCCAGCCCCCGTCACTGTTCTCATACTGCCCATCTGGAGAGTCCTGGGAGGTGAACTTGGGGGGTGAGGGCAAAGGGCGTGACTGGATGCTGCTGGCTTTGTCAGCGGGGTTAGGGTGCAGGGAGCTGCCTCCCTCAGGCCCTGGGCCGAGGGCTTTGGTCCGTCTGAAAAGCAGCGAAGCATTGCCATGCAAAAAGGAGGCCAGCTGCTTGGCGTCCTCGGGTACGGCCCGTGAACAGGCCACCAGGCGGTCCAAGTCTTCAAGGGTGAATCCTGGGCCTCCTCGGCTACCGTCAAGGACCTGACCGTGAACCAACAGTGTCTGATACACATCCTCCATCTTCTGTAGCTGCCGGGTAAGCTTGGCATGCAAGGTGCGGTCAGAAGTATGGGTGGCATTGCTCACAGCACTACGGGCAAACTCCAGGAGCTCGTGTACTGCCCCATGAACCGCCGCCACTGCAGCTTTCAGGTCCTGCCCAGGAGGCTCTTGAGGCTCAGAGGTGCTACGCCAGCCCCCTGCCCCACTGGCACTGCCCACCAGGTCCAGTAGGTGGGCTACAGTGGCACTCACACCCTGCTGCAGCCGAGCCAGAGACTCCACAGCAACCTCCAGCTCCAGGGGCTCCCGGCCGGGAACCACTACCTCCAAGGAAGATGCTGACTGGCTGCTGCGTGTGCTGCCTGTGCTAGAGGCTGACAGGCGCTTGCCATCTGTTGGGGCCTCTCGTTCAGCTGGTGGGGGCACAGCATATACACCATCATCAATTACACTTCCATCAGCCACCTCAGGAGGGAGCACCCGTTCACGAGGCACATCATACAACGTTCCAGGGCCAGACCGCCGCAAACCAGGGGGCACATCATAGAGGTCAGGAGCAGGGGGTGGCACATCATACACATCCTCAGCTGGTGGAGAGTCCAGAGGAGGAGCAGCATGGATCAATGGGTGTCGGGTTGGGTCAAAGGGCTTGGGCTTGGCGAAGGCAGGGGGTACATCATATGTCTCTTCACGCTGCAGTGGGCCATCGGGCACATCTTTGCTCACAGAAGGAGGAACATCATACACCTAGGGGACCAAGTGAAGGCTGTTGTCCATCTGCCCAGCCCTGGAAC
Source organism: Cricetomys ansorgei (assembly GCA_026225945.1). NCBI lineage: Eukaryota > Metazoa > Chordata > Mammalia > Rodentia > Nesomyidae > Cricetomys > Cricetomys ansorgei. The sequence goes on along the minus strand of JAMJFZ010003163.1, from coordinate 6,204,044 downwards.
TGAAGGCAGGACCCAGCCACACAGACCCAGCTGGTGTACACATCCAGCATGATTCTTAGCTATGATGATCATACCAAGAGCCTGCTCTGGGGCCAGATGACTAAATCTCTGTTGAGGAACTCCCTCACAGTATGAGGGCTATATATGCGTTCAGTGTGCAATTCTAACTTGCTACCATATCACCAATGCCGCCTCCATCATCCCCATCACCATCTCCCGACCTCACTGTCATTGATAAACTTTCTCTTCTGTAGCAACCACTTGGCTAGGCTTAGTGTGTTATATTCCAGTTGGGTTTCAAGACAATTCTGTATGATTATTAATCCCTCTTGCACATTTCAAGTGTCCTAGATTAGAAGGAAGATTCTGTGGTCTCAACTGGGCAGTAGTGGCACTCGCCTTTAATCCCAGCACTCAGGAGGCAGAGGCAGGCTTTGTGAGTTCCAGGACATCCAGAGTTACAACAGGGAAACTCTGTCTCAAAAAACCAATTAAATAATAAAATAAAAAGTTCTGTGGTCTCCTTGCTGATACCTCTCAGAGCATACACATGAGAAAGACTGGCAATGGGTCATTTTCTGAGGCTCAGATGAGCTTTCAGTTTCTTTTTAATTAATTTACTTTTTAATGTATATAGATGTTTTGTCTGCATACCACATACATGCATGCCTAATGCTCATTGGTCAAAGAGGTGTTGAATCACCTGGGACTGCAGTTACAGATGCCAGACAATGCATGGGTGCTGAGAATTGACCCTGGGTCTTTGGGAAGAATACCCAGTATTGTAACCACTGAGACATCTCTACAGCTATTCAGTTTCTATATCTGTCCCTAGAGCAAGTAAGGGCAGAGGCAGAGTCTGCAGACAACAGTCCCAAGCCCAGTGCACACACTCAGCCATGCCTTTCACCATCTCTAAAAGCGTTCAAGGCCCAACATTTTCTGACTCCTTACCAAATGATGGTTGGATGGTGGCAGGCCTTTCTCCACACTAGGAGGCACATCATACACGTCCAACAACGGGTCTCGGCCATTGGGGCCCTTGACTGCCATGGGGGGGGTGTCATATACCTGGAGGGCACAAAAGAAGGTGTGATGATACAAATTGTCAGGGATACCTGGTTTCATGGGAAGAGTGGAACCCCCAGAAACCTACCTCAGGTACTGGCTGGTGGCTGCTGTGCTGCCCAGGCCCTGGCTAGGCTGAAGAAATGCAGCTCCCAGAGCAAGGCCCAGTCCCTGCCCTCTCCCATGCCTCTGACCCCCAACACTTACCTCCTGGCCATATTGGTTGGGAAGCAGTCCTCGAACAGGGGGCACATCATAGATGTCCTGGGGACCTGGAGCTAGTAGGTGGCGTGGGGTGTCATATTCGTCCTGTTCTGTCTGGGAGGCCTCATATACATAGCCCTGTCCAACTCGGGTAGGCACCACCACCTGGGAACAAACAGCTGACTGCACCACACTGGTCTCCTATGATCCACAGGAGACCCCCCCCTGAGAGATGGATGAGACACACAAAGGAAGTGGTGGAGCCCTGCAAGGGTGGGCTTGGAGGCATGGCTTCTCCTTCCCTATGTACTCTCTTTCTGGAATGAAATGCAGTGCTTGGAAAATAATTAGACCACTAAGTTTTTAGAGCTGTCTGGTTCTGGGCCATGAAACCAAACGTCTCCACAGCTGGATGACCCAGTAGATTCCACAGAATAGGGTGCATGTATGGTTACACACAGGTGACAGGATGAAATAGGAAAGGTAAGGGGCCTGGCTCCTGAAGCAATGCCCCTGCCAAGCAAGGGGCCTGCCAGCCTGCACTGGAGTCCCAGGCACAGCAGGACCACAGACCTTATGTAAGGTCTCCTGTGTTGATGCTGTTGACACCTCTCCACTACCCTGCCTCTGAAAGGTCTGCTCAGCAAGAGAATGACCCGGTCATAGGACCACAATCACCTCCAGACTCTAGAGACGGAGGATACAGCCTGGAAAGGCAGCAAGCAACCCTCCCTTAGCCACAGCACAACTTAGTAGGACTCCTCAGCATAATGATCTCAGAGCTAACTCTCAGACACGCAGGGCGAAGATGTAAAGTCAGCTATATGGCAAAGGAATTCTAACTGGAACTATAACCATATGCTCTCTGTACCCGCCTGAAAGAGTAAAGTCTTAGTGGGAGTCACTGGTCAGAGGGAGCTAGCCCTTCCCTCCCCAGGGCCCTAACCCTGGGTCCATGGCAGTGGTCCATAGCAGCAAAACTATGGTTCTGTATGGAGGGTAGGCAGGAAGGAGTCAGGGTATACTCTGGGTGCGCATACACTAACCCCAGGACCATGCTGCCCCCTCACAGCAGCACTCAGCCTGGGAAGAATGGAAGTGTGCCAGGCAGCCTCCCTTCTACAAGATTCTCCAGCCAGGCTCAGGGTACCCTCCCCCATAGCGCTCCCTGTTCAACCTTTTCCACAGAAAGGGCTTTTGTTTTCTAATCAAAAGGGATGTCTGGGACAGGGTTGACTCAGGGCCTCCACACACATACCCTGTCCTCCTTCAGGCTCAACACCCTAGAACCTAGCCCCAGCTCCCAGCAGGCATGCACTAGTACCATCCCTCCCTATTGCAGCCCCCCCCCAACTCCCGGCCACAGCTAACCCAGACCTGACAGTCCTCCAGGCAGCACATGTGAGCTAGGCAGCTGACATTCAGGCCAGCTGGACTTCTAGGCTGCCTCTGGCAGACAGCCTGGCAGGGTGGTGTGCACCACTGTAGGAGCTGCAGGGTCTCCTCTGTGGGGTATCCCCACCCACCAATACGGGACCCGGGGGCGGAGTTGCAGCTGCCTCTCCAGACTCATCTCCCTGCTCAGGCCCCAGACTTGAGTCTCCTCCAGGGCTATTTTTAGCCCTGGATTTTGGATGTTGGAACCTTCCCATGGCAAAGCAGACTGGGGCTGGAGGGACGTGGCAGGTTAGATCGCCCTGTGGCAAAGACTGAGGCTTCTCCAGGCCCAAGGCCTCCTAGGTGGAATCAAACCCAAAAGGGACAGATAGTGCACCCCTCAAACAGAGGAAAGCCAGGCCTCAGTTTAGACAGCATCTCTGCCTTGTTAGCACCCATCTGGGCCTCAGAGCAAGCACTGTCAGACCCCCAGTGGTTGGTCCTAGAGCTAAAGGTCAGCTCCTATTCCTACACCTGAGTCAGGTGATGGTTAGCAGTCATTGGCTAGCAAATGTTCTGTTAGGAAAAGAGCAATAGAGAAAGCAGGGAAAAAGCAGCTCATTAGGGAAACCGACTCAGAAGCTGCTGAGCTCTGCTAATCACAGGCTACACTGCTCTGCACCTGATACCCCATTAGCAGGTCCTGGAGGGACAGAGACAGACACACACCTGAGGCTGGGCTGGAGAGGGCTGTTCTGCCCCTCACCTCCTTCCACAGGTACCAAGGAAAAGGGAGACTGAACCCAGAAGCATATTCCTGCCTATCAATCCCAAATGGGGATGAAACCTCCAGATTAGCCCTGGCTCTACAGGGACCAATGCAGGGGTCCAAACAGCAGGAGACAAGTAAGAGGAACAAAGACAAGAGGAGTCTCTCTTGGCTGTTCACTCTGTGTTGGGGTCCCAGTCCTCCAGATAGCTTGGCTGCTTACCTTCCCCTCTGTAAAATGGACACTATCTCAGTAAGCCAGCTGCTGGCTTGGGTGCTCACAATCCTCCCACAGAGAAGTCGCCTTTTCCTCCTTTGGGAATGGAGTACCATAAGAATAACATGGGGCTAGACAGTTGCCTATCTTGCTAAGCAGACCACCACCCTTTGCTGGCCAGGAGGAAGTGCTGCTTCCCAGACAAACATGACCTAGTTCATATGTACTCCCTACTCCTGGCAAGCTGTAGTTCCTGACCCAGGAATGCTCCTTCAAAAGGGACCTTGCACAGATAGATGCCTTCCCTGCTGGGGTCTCACCTGCATGCTTAGAGCCTCTGTCCCTCGGCCCGTGGTGCCCAAGCCTTGCCAGAGGGCCCTGGGTACTCCTGACCTTGCTTCCCTCAACCACACACAGATGGACACTGTCCAGGGGTCCAAGCTCTCCTGGCCTCATCCTTATTGCTTACTCTCACAGGTCCTGCAGGCTATGGCACTACCTCCTTAGTCCTTGGAATAAGGGGTCTCAGTTTCACAGACACCAGGAGTGATGGGGAATATGGGGGCTAGAGGCCTCTGATAGCAAGACCTGGAAATGTGGGAATAAATATGCACATTAGGTATTTATCACCATGCTCTTTGTAATAAAAATCAAGCCACATGGTATACATAGACATGGATACACAAATTAAAAAATAAAAATACATTTTGAAAAAGTAATAGGAGTAGGGGTCCTGGAGAGAAGGTTCCGATGTTAGAAGTGCTTGTTGCTCTTGCAGAGGACCCAAGTTCGGTTCCCAACACCGCACCAAGCAGCTCACAACTCCTGTAACTTCAGCCCTCTTCTGCCTTCCACAGGCACCCACAGACACATGGCATACACTCATACAGCAACAGACAGACAGACACACACACACACACACACACACACACGAAATCTTCAGGGGAGGCTGCAACATAGCAAAACCCAAGTACCACTTCCCATCAGTATTGGTGAGAGATTTAACAACCAAGAAAATACTTCTGGTATGTTGTGATGGATTTACAACTTTGAAATGCAAAAATAACATGCACAGATAATAATACTGATCATCAGAATCATAATCATAACCACAGATTTAGGAGGCTGAAGCAGGAGGATTATTGTGGGGCCAGAATAGGATACAGGATATAATGACATTCAAGCCAACCCTAGATACAGAGTAAGACTGTCTAAAAAAACAAAAAGTACATATACAGATCTGTAAAAGACAAATAGACAAGATGCTAGACAAAATGTGCCAACATTTCCCAGTGATAATCCCTTGATGGGAGATATCCTAGACTTTTTCAGGCATGCATTTTTTATGGCAAACATTTCTTTCATGTTCATAAAACAAAAGCAGATGCAATGGCTGCCCAGACTGGGAATGACAAAGCTTCTTAAGAATGGGCTTCTCTTCCTAGGCTATCAGTCAAGTCAGCATCTTGGGAACACTGATCTAAGCAGCTCCACCAAAGGCTGGAGCAGACAAGGACACAGCTAGTGAGCCTCTGGGTGAGTGAGGGCAGGCCCCTTGGCTAGCCCCTTGGGCTTCCTCCTCCAGCCCAGATGAACAGCTGTCCCAGGCAGGACAAGCTTTACTGAAAAGCAGGTGAGGAACTGAATGGAGGGCAATAGTGATGTGCATGCATGCACATTTGTATGTGTGGTGGGTGCATGTGGAGGGAGTGGACCCTGGCCTGTCTCAAGGCTCACTGGACAGGTACTGCGCCCATCTCTACACAGAATAGCTGCACATGCACATACACTGCTTAATGGCCTTGACGGTAGGCTTCTATTAGTTGCTCTTCCTTGGCCAAATGACTAAAGAGGCAGATGGTACAAAAATGGATTCCAGTGACTCCGGGATGGATCCCTGGTGGTCAGACCTATAGCCTAGTGTTCACGAAAGATCATCCTCTGCAGGCACATCATTCCTGGTCAGGCTTCTCTGTGGGCAGAGATGTGGTGACACTACCTATTCTCTAGGTGCTACCAGTTAGGTTCTCACCTTGTCCCTGGGTGCCTCAGGGCCATGGTTGAGTATGCACCTCTCCAATGTCTCATCAGGCACAGTTGTCTCTAGACCTCTCCAATGTCTCATCAGGCACAGTTGTCTCTAGACTAGACATGATCAGAACATGAAGCTGACTTAGCTGGGCTAGGGCTGTTCTTTTAAGGGCTGCTGTGCTCACCACAGTTGGCTGTTCCACCAGGGCCTCTGGGCACCTGTCTGGCTGTTAACGCCTTCTAGGGACAGTAGATGCAGAGAGCGGAGCATGGTAATTCTATCCTTGACATCTGCAGGGGACATCCTCTACTTCCAGGCCCAGGAATTTCGTTCCCCAGTTCTTATTCTTTTGTTTTGTTTTATTCGAGACAGGGTCTCACTATGTATCTATCCTGAAACTCACTATGTAGACCAGGATTGCCTTGAACTCACAGAGAACCATCTGCCTCTGTCTCCTGCCTATTGAGATTTACACCCAGCTCCATATATATCCCCCCCCCACCCTGTTCTTAAGGGCTTTGGTACAGGAAAACAGACTAAAATAAATGTAAGGAAAAGTTGCTCCTGATTCAGTATGAAGCCAGGGGGCCTTCCTTTCTTTCTACTTCAGTCCTGACTATTCCATGGGCAGAGGGGCAGAAGGTAGTATGGAGGAATTGAGGGCCCAGACACAGTGTAGAGCCCAGAGGTCCTGCCTCACAGAGATGGCATTGGTTTGTGGACACAGGGATAACAAGATGTGCTAGGTCTCGACCCAGGGGATGACTCCTGAAGGACTGGTGCTAGGCCCTGAGCACAACACAGCTTCCCGGTCCCTTATGGGGGTCCACAAGGCCATGGGAGCCAGTGACTGCTGAGAGCCCTTTAGGACTTGGCCAAGTCCCTTTAAGTGACACTAAGTGACACGCACGGTTACCTGACAAGGCTTACTACCCAGACAGCTGGGTGAGGCAAAGGTCAACAAGCAACATAACCTCCAAGAAAGCTCCTTAGGAAATGTGTGTCTCTTTTGTCCCCTCCTTTATTTTCTGTTGGCCAGAGGGCAGACCCAATAATTGGATCTCAAGCAGCCCCATGTTGTTCCTGGCCAGCTCACCTCTAGATGGAATTTCTAAGAGGAGACATGCTCCTCTTCTCCCCTCTGTGTTGTCACTCAAGCCTCACTCACAACCACTTTTTCCTGGCCCACAGGGTTTATTTATGCTCTGCTGTACTTTCCACTCAGGCCAGAATAAATTGACCTTGACACCGGCTGGGGCAAGTTCCTCCTACTCAAAACTCTACCCCCGAAGCCTGGGTATCAGGCCCCTGAGACTGTCCCTGGCCTGTTGCTCTGGCTTTTTCTGCTCACTTGGAATGCAGGACATTTCTCCATACCTCTAGACCTGTCACAAGCTGTAATCTGTGGTTAACATTCTCCAACTTAGAACAGCTTGCTGGAATGTCCTCAATCTCCATGGCCAGCTCAATACCCCTTTATTCACCCACCTCATCAGATAAAATGGACACACTTATCTAAATACCTCCTTCCTTGATCTCAGACCAAATATATAGTACTACTGGAGTGTGGGTACTCTATGGTGGCCAGGCCCTACTAGGCCCAGAAACCATAACCTAGGCTAACCCCATGGGACTTCACAGCTATGCCAAATTGGCCTTACCTTTGCAGGTGGCTTTGTTCCCTCCCAGCTGCGGGTATCCATAGATGGAGGGACTTGATAGATGTCATGCCCTATGCCAGCGGAAGGTGGCACCTGGTAAATGTCCTGGGCTGGACTTCCAGGCCCTGGGGGCACCTGGTAAAGGTCTGTGGCTGGGCTAGGAAATGAGTGATGAGGTGCCTGCTTTGAGAATGTGGATGTCTGTTTGGCTGGGGGTGACTGGAACTGTGGGTTTGGCCCAGGGGCTTGGTAGAGACCTTGCTGAGCCTTGCTGGGAGTGGGTACCAGGTACACACTATCAGACTGGGGCTGGTATGCAGTGGGGAGCATAGGACTGTACTGGGAAGCTGGTGGTACTGGGGCATGGAGACCCTGGGGGAGGCTGGGCTGTGGCTGTGGTGGGGTGGCAGGTGGGCCTGGTCCAGGCCCTGCTGGCTTCTTGTCATACATGCCAACCAGGATCTTGAGGCGGTTACCAGGCACAATGCCCTGGCGCCCATGCAGCGAGCAGAGCCACCAGCCATCCAGGCCCTGTGTGTCCCGCTCCAGCACTGTCATGATGTCACCCTTTCGAAAGGAGAGCTCATCCGGGGATTCTGCTACGTTGTCATAGAGGGCTTTGGCCAGCACGTTCTGGGGAGAGAAGACACAGGTGGACATGAAGGAAGGGGATGGGCACAGGCCTCACCCAGCTCCCACCCGCTCTAGAATCAGTCAGCACCCAGCTTTGACTTTCAGAAACAGATTCAGTCACCGGGCAGTGGTAGCGCACACCTTTAATCACAGCGCTAGGGAGGCAGAGGCAGGTGGATCTCTGAGTTTGAGGCTGCAGCCTGAGTTTCAGGACAGCCAGAATTACAACAGAGAAACCCTGTCTTGAAAAACAAATAAACAGAACAAAACAAAACAACAACAACAACAAAAAACCACCAGACTCAGTCAGGTCTGGCAATAGCAGGGGCCTTTGCCCTCACTCTCTCTGCCTGTCCTCCATCAGCAAAGCAGAGCTGACCCCAGTGTGTATCTTTCAACTGAACTCGAGCCCCTCAAATCCTGATGGCAGCAGGTGATATGAACTACCATTAACACTCCAAAGATGGCTCTCCATATGTTACTTAAAACCATTCCTGGGGCTGAGATGGCTCAGCAGTTAAAGGGAGCTTCCTGATATTGCAGAAAAGCTGAGTGTGGTGTCTAGCACTGATACTGGGTGTCACACAACCCAGATACAGGGGATCCAATGCTCTCTTCTGGACTCTGTAGGCACCTGTACTTACTCGTGAATGTATGCAGACACATACACACCATACATGAAATTTAAAAATAATGAAATAAAATCTTTTAAAAATTCCTGAAGTCATGTGATATCCTGTACCAAAAAAGTTAAGGATAATGGCAATAAAGTCACCAGATTACCAATGGAGAATTGAGGAAAGCTGAGAAACACTGTTTCTTAAGATAAAAACACTAGGGAGGCTGGTGCTGATGGGGTTGGGGACTACGCACATCACAGGGGGACAAAATGGTCATCATCTGCAGACCACATGATCATCTTTGTAAAAGCAAACCAAGTAGAAGAATCAGCAGTAGATGAAAAATGTCACAGCAAAGACAGAAAAACAGAAGTTATCTGAGAACTCATCACATACAAATTGCACAAGACTAGAGAGACAAAATGTTTTTACTCAAGTAAAACCTTGAACAGAAGGAAAAACGCACCAAGATCCCAGTGGGATGACCTAACACTCTATATAGTGTTCACGTGCCATACTTCCTTAGTACAGCAGCCTACCCATTATCCATGGTTTCACTTTCTGTGGTTTCAGTTAGTTACCTATGGTCAACCATGGCCCCAAAATATTAAATGAAAAATTCCAGGAATAAATAATCCATAAGCTTTCAATTCCAAGCCATTCTGAGAAGCATGATGAAATCTCTTGCTATTCTACTCCACCACCCTGGGACCACCCTGTATGCACTACTTGCTTGTTAGTTACTTGATAACCATCCAGACTATCAGATGTATTCAGCTACTGTAGGGATTTTTGTGTTCAAGTTAAGTCCTACTGTAAGGGCTCCAAAGCACAAGAGCAAAAATTCTTATATAATTCAAATTTGCCAAAGAGAAGCTATAAAGGTGCTACTGTTAGTGAAAAGACAAAAGTTGATAATTTATATTTTTGGAGGAACCAATCACATAACTTTTATTACCATCTATTGGAACTGTTATATGATTGTTATTAATCTCTCACAGTACCACATTTATAAATTATTATAGATGAAAGCAAGGCATGGCAGTGCACACCTTTAATCCCAACTCTGAGGAGGCAGAGGCAGGCCAATCTCTGTGAGTCTGAGGCCAGCCTGGTCGACAGAGTGAGTTCCAGGCCAGCCAGGGATACGTGGTGAGACTGTCTCAAACAAAAAGAGGAAAACAAAACAAGCAAACAGAAAACAACAACAACAACAACACAACCCCACTACTACAGACAAACACACATTGGAAAAAACACAGTACACAGAGGGTTCAATACTAATCTGAGATTTGAAGGACCCTTTGGGAGTCTTGAAGCACACCCCAGAGACTAAGGGGAGAATAGTGTGAACTCAGGATAACTTAACAGTGCATTATAATAATTCATCATATTAAGGTGCCATAGCGCTTTTTTGAGGGAGGGGGAGAGTCTTTGAGAAAGAAATAAAGGAATAGAGGCCAATAAATGAACAACCCACTTCTAAAAGGTACAAGGACAACTCTAAGCAAGGATGGGGCAGGACAAGGGCTGGAAAGCAATGGGAAAAGGCTAAGACCCCCTCACAGTAGGCAAAGGTAGAAAAAGCACTGTAGGAAGGCAGCCACTGTAGATACAGACCCAACCTTACAGACTATCAATCAGACTCAAATAAAAAAGGTCCAGTGCCAGGGCGAGCAAAGTTTATAGGACTTTTGAGGCGTTTATACAATGAAAAAGGAAAAGATAAGACCAATAGAAAACTTACAATATATTGAGGTCACCCAAGGGAAATCAAATGGTCAAGACCTGCTGATGAATGGTCAGAGTTCCAACAAGCAGACACCCAGAGGAATCATTCACATGGTCCTTCAGATGTCCTGGTATTTAAGGAAGTGGTGCAGGCAGGAGTATTCAAAGGTTTTACTGATCTTGGGAGTACTTAGCACTAGAGTGCTTGCCTATTACACATGGGGAACACCTGTGTTGATCACGGAGCAATGAGGAGGTAAAGGTGAGGCATGTCAGCCCTGCCCACCTGAGTTGGAACAAGAAAAAGATGTGCTATGGTCCGGAATTTTAAAGCTATAAGCATCTATAAAGCAATATCCTCTCTATGTCAAAGTCAATTATTCAGGGACAGATCCCAGACACATTACTAATGTAGGTGCTTCTGGGACTTGAGGGAGAAGCAACAGGAAAAACAAGGACATTAAGCAAAGGGAAAGCAGCACCTCCCACCCTTACTGGAGCTCCTGTCAACTGTCACAGCTACTAAAAGAAATGCTACTATTATGGCCTTTCTATATTAGGAAGACCTTCCCAGAACAGGAACCTGCACTTTATGTGGCCCAGAAGCCAAGTAGCCTATGCTGCAGCTATGTGACTTGAAGCAGGCAGACGAAAGTATGGGAGACAGGGAACAAGACATAAGGACCCCGTGGGGAGGCTCCAAGCTGCCGCTATAACTGAGCAGTCCTGCTGTCACTGCCTCCTTGTCCAGGAACTGGGCTTAGAGATGGCAGAGGGCAGGAGCAAGGGAGGAATCTGGGCTGGGTGTGGCTGGGACATCTTCTGTCCTCCTAGAATAACAGAAGAATGTCAGCCTCAGCAGGGCTGCCCGGCAGAGGCTGATTGAGTACTCAAGAAGGTCAAATGCACAAGGTCCCTCCTAAGTCTCCTGGGTCTGAAGACACAGAGAAATCTAGACTTGGAAATGGGACCTGGGCTCTGGAACATAGCTGTGTGGCCTTGCCTACTTAGACCCAAAAGTAAAACCATCCTCAGGCCAGGCTGGTGGTACACAACTTGCAAGTCAGCATCTGAAAGGTGGAAACAGACAATCAAGAGTTTGAGGCTTGGACAATGAAACCTTATCGCAGGAAACCAAAGCTAAACCAGCCAAACAACAAAAACATCACCATCCTCTGGACCTTACCTCCTTCATGGAATCAATTAGGAGCTGGAATTCCAAGCAGCAGGAAGGGCCATGCCCCTGGGACAGAAATCCAAAATGAGAGCCCAGGCTCTGAGGCAGAGGAGTCCCAGAGGGTTACCTCTGATTTATCTCTCAGGCCTGCCACACTGAGAGGTAAAGAGCACTAGAAGGAAGAGGGCCCTAGGAGTCACCAGATGGCAGCCATTTTTCCAGGATAGTTTGGAGTCTCCAGGACCAGAAAAGGCAGAGGCAGAGGAGCTATGAGCCAAAAAGAGCCAAGTCCCAGGGAAGAGCCAAGCAGGCAGGCAGCCTAGGGAAGACAGAGAGACCCTGAAACTGCCACAGTGCCTGAACTCCATCCATTCCAGTTATGGAAGAATTAAAGTGCGCGGAATAAGCTAGACATAGAGTATATGAGAACATCTAGCATGCAAGAGGCTGAGCAGGAGGACTCTGAGTTCCAGGTCACTTTGGTCAACATGATATTCCCCCATCCCAGAAAAAAGCCCTCCACAACAAAACATCATTTGAAATTTTAATATGAGGCATCAGACTACCACTGAAAATGTTCAAGAAAAAGGGGGTGGATATTCTCTGTTCTTGCTTATAGAATTTTTCAACTTGTATTTAATAAGTATTTCTTCTTTTGAAGTTGAAAAAAATTGTGTTTGAGTGAAGGGAGAATCAACCAAAACTAAATATGTATGAAAATGTCATTTAAAAAAATATCCCATTACTCTGAATGCTATTTTCTTAAAAGGTAAGAAAAAAAATACTTATCTAGGAAAAGAAAATAGTGGGCCACCTCCCAGGCTCTGGAGGAGCAGGCCAGGGCAGGAACTACCTTACAGCCCACCAGGCTCACAGTCCCCATCCCCAAGCTGCAGGCAAGAGAAGAGAATTTCCCAAATATGGTCTGAAGCCTGCCTCCGGGAATCACCAGTCTCACCCCCCTCCCTCAGTGACCCCAGAACATCAAGCCGCCTGGCTGGGTCCCCCAGCCCCTGCCCTGGTGACCACAGGAAGTGCCAGTAGAGTGAGTCACAGGGAAATTCCCTCTAGCCAAGTCAGAGGCGGGTGGGAGTGTAGACAGAAGGGCCTGCTCCTGAATCCCCTCACCTCTTATGATAGCTACACAGGGAGGGCTCAGAGAAAGGCCCCACTGTGTGGGTCCAGGGATACCAGGAGAGCAAAGACATGAAGGCTAGAAGGGTCTGTTGAGGGAAAGATTCAGTGAACAAATCAAGCAAGGGAGAACTACCCAGCCCAGGTGAGCTACTTGGGACTTCTGACCTCCCAGAGGTGCTAGCTCTACCTACACCACAAGCTCACTGAGTGCCTGCCAAGTATGCCTTGGCCAAGTAGGGTTGTAACTGTATAGTCAAGGGCAGCTGGAGCCAGGCTGGGAAGTACCTCATGGACTGGGCACGTGGCATCAAGAGCCTGGCACCAGAGTTCCTCTGCCTGTGTCAGCTGGTGTGCTCTGGCCCAGAGCCCCTGTAGCAGCCTCGCTCCTGGCCAACCCAAGTCCTAAACACTGCCAGTGCCTGACCTTTGGCTTTTTCAGTTGGCCAAGCAAAGACCCTTTCAGCCTCTCTGGCTCCCTAGTTACTACTCAAGACTACATTGCTTCTCTCGCTCAAGTCACTAAGCAATAGCTCAGCCCAGATCAGGGTCTAGCTCTCCCTCCCACTGCTATGTGACCTTGGATAAGTCCCTTTTCCCCTAAACAACCAGATCACCTCTGCTAAGATGACACAACTAGCTTTAGAATATTGTACTTTTGTTTAACAAGATGACCCTGGTTCCTGTTCTTGCCAAACTCCTAAAGATAGTGTACACCTACATTCTTGAGGCCGGGTCAGCAAAGGCTTTCGACTGTCTTGGGGCAGAAAGACATCCAATAGTAATTTCCCATGTCTAGGAGCGAAGCTCAGTGGTACAACGCTTGCCTGGCTCATGTGAGGCTCATTAAAGTAATAGTTTGCTAAGATGGGGAGAAAGAAGAGTGTCAGAAATAAGACCTTTGCATATATGTGTCTTCCCCAAGGAAGCAACACTGTAGCTGACTTACTAAGAACACAGGGCAGAGCAAGGGTAGAATCCATGATGCTGGAGCAGGAGAAAGGATGAAGGGAGACGTCTGTGTCCCTAGAGGGACAGGTAGGCAGAAGCTGATTGCTGTAGGGTTCTATAGGTTATCCCTCTATCATCCCAAGGCTAATAAATGCCATCCAAACAATGGCTTTCCATAGCCAAATAAGCCCATATGGGTAAAAGTCAACAGTAGCCTGACCATTCCCACTGTGGACATGCTTTCAGCCCCTAACTCTTCCATGAACTCTGTATTTGGAAGATCATAGAGACTTTGTGTCCTGACACAAGTTGGAGGAATAGTCTCCCTCAGCTGGACAGTTACATGGCCTATGCTATGACACTATTCATGTTATGTCCCAAGCTCACAATGGGTACAACTGGGACTCTGAGGTATGCAGAGCCAGGTTACCACTGTCCATCTAGACCAGTGGTTCTCAACCTCCCTAATGCTTCAACCCTTTAATACAGTGCCTCATGTTGTGGTGACCCTCAACCATAAAATTATTTTCATTGCAACTTCATAACTGTAATTTTGCTGCTGTTATAAATTGCAATGTCAATGTCTGATATGCAGATGGTCTTAGGTGACTCCTGTGAAAGGGTCATTTGAACCCCCAAAGGGGTCATGACCTACCAGTTGAAAACCATTGGTCTAAACGATGTTGTCAGTCACATCCAAGACATTGTGGAGGTTGCTGCCTAACTTGCCAATATCCGGCCACCTCACTATGGGAACCTTCTGCTGCATCCTACACCTACAGGACCCAATCAGACATTATTACTCCCTCTCCTCCTTTAGGAACAATGTCTACCTGGAGGCACCCACTTCCCCTTTTGCCCATCTCACACATTGACAGTTCTTGTTACTGCTAAATTCTTGTTTCTAACCCAAGCATAGGAAGAACAAGTCTATCTTTGGCAGAATCCTGGGTGCTAGAGCACCAGGTTTGTTATAAGAGGTGCCACAGCCAGTGCCTGCTGAGCAAAGCCCAAAACCCTTAGTGTGACGCCAATGTTCCCCATTCCACACAATATCCCTGCTGAACATGGGAGCCAAGGGGACTGACCCACAGGTACTGCCTGTTGAGAACAGCCCTCACTGTGTCCTGGGCTTGTGAGAGCTTCAGACCCAATAGAGTTCGGACTAGCTGAGGGAGAACTGCTGTGATGGTTATTCTTCTTAGTTCCAGTTGCATTAGGGGAGTGGGAGTCCCCAAACCCTGACCATAGGGCAGGGGGCAAGCTGGTAGCTTGCAGTGCTGAGAAAAAACACTACAGTTTCCTCTCCACAGAGCCTTTAAGCAGTGCCAGCTAGGCCCACTAGCCAAAGGACCCCCTGCAGGCAGGCCTGGTTGGTTCTACATCTGGTTCATAATCAGTTATAACAGCAAACCATGTTCTCAGCAGCCCTAAGCTAACTTAAGGTGGGAACTGGGGGAATCAGGAAAGGAACTGGGCAACATGCCACAGCTAATAGGTTCCTAATGACAAGCCAAGCTCCTATCAACCATAATCATCTCACTTCATCTTCAAAATGACCCCAGGACACCCAGAATTATGTCTATTCCTTTACCTGAAGGAAAGTGGAGGTTTGGATGGGTATGCCTGTCTCACCCAAATTTACAGAGACAAGAAACGGCACAGGCAGTTGTAGGGCTTTGAGATAAAAGTGGTGTTGCGATTCATGGAAAATGCTGTGCTTCACAGACTCCAGGAGTGTTAATTGCAGAGCCTTTCCTACCCTGCCTAATCCCACCCCCAATGCATACACACAGGCACCCACTCCAAGCACAGAGCCTCGCACACAGCAGGCACTAAGGAAACACTGGCTCCCTTCATATTCAGAACCACTGCAAACATGAGCCAAGTTTATTTCTGGGATATTCTGTTTGCTTGTCCTAAAGAGCCCCCAGTGGCCAGTAGATATAGGCCTGGTGAATGTGTGCCCAACTGTCAGTCATACGCACCATTCCTCCTCACTCATGCCCAGGCATCCACCTGGAGGGGCATACAGCCATAGACCTGCTGACTAGGGACCTGGCAGTCCTCCTTGCCCTAATCCAGGATCCAATGGAGCCCTGGGAGATGGCACTTTTCTCCTCCCTTTTGTGTCCTGATGTCTGGAGTGGAACTCTTAAGACAAGCTAGCTTCTGCAGTATCCTGCCCTTTCATTCCCATGGACAACTGAACAGCCAGTTCACGTCCCTGATATGCTGATATGCAAGAGTGTGAGAACCAATGCTCAAAATGGCCTTTGCACGAGCCCCACATTCCGGATCCATCCCAAGGGAGCACAGCTCCAGACTTGCCTTCCTCAGGAGTATGTGACAGGACAGAGGCAGGGAGGACATAATGGGTAGCTCCCAGATCCACATCTAACACTCTGCAGCCAGGGCAAAGGTCTGGAAAAGAAGTGAAAACCCACCTGCAGAGTGTGGTCATTGCCAGGGATTCCCCTACATATATATGCTGGCTTCTGCTCTAGCAGCAACAGCAAATGACTTAGTATCCAGATCCTGCTATGGGTCAGAAGCAGGTTCCTGCTCCGGCTCCTGACACAATGTCACAGGTATTTGTCTTTGGGAGACTGGACAGAGATGAGGTGGCATGAGGACTCCTCCCGCTGTAGAATATAGCATCTGCAAGTCCCCATCACACTATGGAGGGTGGGGATACCGCCTGCTTCATTCCCTGGCCCTGGGATTCTAATAGAGGATTTGTGAAACGTATCCATGGGTTGGCTCCAGTTCACCTTTGGTGCCTGATTTAGTGATCTGATGCCTCAGCAGAGTTAAGCATAAGACTGAACCTTCATTTCAGAGACAATATGGGGCCCAGGATAGGGGTAGTCCCCATCCCTGACTCTGTCATCATGGAGGGATCCAGAGATCAAAACAAAGGGACAGCAGGATCTCAGTACAAGGCCTTGGTTTATTCATCTTCAGATATTAAGGCCCTTGGAGCTTTGACACTCTACAGCCCTAAATAATTGCCTTCAGTAGCTCTTAATGTAGTTCATCTTCCTGAGCAGGGACAGGAAGACAGGACAATATCACAGAAAGTGTGGTTCTCCAGCACACAAAATACATCCCCTCCACTTTCTACCCCTCCCACAAAAGCCTGACCTTGTGCCTTACCTAGAGGTGCAAGGGTTACACCAAGACAAAAATGGAATGCTGACTCATCCTAGAGCTCAGAGGACCAGACCTGAGAACACAGCCCCATCCTCTGGGTCTGAGATCACCCCATAACCCCTCTGCCCTAGGAAGAAAGGCTTATTCAGTGTATCTGCTGGAGAATGATCCTCATCACCCACCGCCTACTCCCCAATATCAAGCCTGACTAACACTGCCTCTTTCCAGAGGCCTCCCAGCCTGAGCAGGTTGGGTTGGGGAGGGGAGGAGAGGATAAAGCTGTCCAGATTTGGGGGAAAAACTGTGGTGGGACTTCCTGAAAGAATGGATGGTAGCAGAGGGCCACAGTAGAGCATGACAGCCCCTCAAGGCTGAGTTCCCTCATCCTAGACAAGGATTCAGGAGCACAAATGGTGCAGTACATGGAGACCAGGTTCTGAGCCCTGAGCTCAAAGCACAGACTGACCCTCTCTGTCTCAGACGCCACACTTAAAACCTTACAACCAGGGAGGGAAGCAGCAACTGTCTCTGGAGCCTTCTTGTGCAGACAGATTCCTTTGAGACTTCCTAACTTCAATGCCTTGGCCAGACCTAGGGAGATCACACAGCACAACCACTAATGGCCAGAAACTCCAGTCTTCCTCCCCTGACCAAAGGTGACTTCGCTGGCACAATCTGGGACTGCCTTACCCTGCCCTGCCTCCACCCAGCTTCCAACGGGTTCTTTCCTTGCTCAGGGCAAAGGGAAGGTGAGTGCTAGTGCCAGGAGGGTGTGCCAGCAGTTCCTCCCCAAGGCTCCCTTCCCTAAGGCACCACCTGGCTCCTGATCCTCCAGCCACCCACACCTGCTATTCTGGCCCATCAGCCCTGGCCAGTCACCATCCAACTCTCCATCCGGAGAAAGGAGGGCGTGTCCCTTGGCCCAAGACAATTGGAAACTTTCTCACTTAGCAAGGAATGGACACATGGTCGTTATGTGAAGGTCACAGCAAACCCTAGTTCCGGAGCGTCTCTCAGCCTAGACCATTCTATACCGCAGAGTCGTGAAGATAAGCTTCTGCCTTCACTGGGTTTCTCACCCCCCCCTCCCAGGTCCTAACCTGCCCCGGCTCGCAGCCCGCCTGCAACCCTCAGCAAATCTCGGCTTCTTAGAGAGCATCTCATATATCGCCTCGGGCTCAGCCTCAGGCAGCTCGGCCGGTGCGCTGCTGCCTGAGGACGCAAGGGTCTGTGGAGGTCGAGTGTGACACGCCAGGTCCGTGGGCTGCGGGGGGTCGAAAGGCGGACCGGGCGCCCGAGGGAGGGGCGACTCATTAACGCGCCGGGCAAACCGGTGACTCTGCAGCCGATGGGACGCGCCGGGCTCGCAGGAAAGGTCTTCCTCCCCGCCCGCCCGGCCTCGCGCCCAAACTCACCAGGTGCTTCATGGTGCTCGCTGGCCAGAGGCCGCGCCACCCGGGTACAGCCAGCCGCCGGTGCCGCGCGTCTCAGCCGTCGCCTGGGCCGCCCGCAGCCGGTCCACTACGGCCCGACCGCCCGGCTCCCGGCATGCCCAGCCGCGCGCTCATTGGCCGCTGCGGCCCCTCATGCAAATGAGCCACTGAAGTGGGCGGGCCGAGCTGGCTACTGCCCAGCTGCGGACGTCCCCGCCTCCCGCGGCCGCAGCCCGCGCTAAGGAAGGTCCTCAGATGACGCCGCTCGGTACCATCTCTGCTCTGCTCAGGTGCAGCCCCTCTTCCCCTCCAGACGCCGGCCTTTTGCCTTCCTCACCCACCAATCCTGGAGTATTCCCACGCGAGTCCGACTCAGACCTGAATTCCGAGGCAAAGTGAGGGGGTGTGCCCCAAGAAACACTGAAAATAATAGCACAAGACTAAAGCAGACAGGCCTTACTGTGTAAGGACCCCAGGAACCCGGCGTGATAGCTCATGCCTAAGGCTCCCAGCAATCGGGTGGCAGAGGCAGAAAGCCAGCCTGGGTAACTGGGTAAGATCCTGTCTCATAACAAAATAGAAAGCCCAAGGGTTGGCCAGCTACAGCCTGACCTGCTACTTTTCATAGACAGCACCAACCCTCGACCTTTGGGGATTCCAGTAGGTCCCCTGAGCCCAGGGGAGTAAAGCCAGGGACTACATCCACTCCACAGATGCCTCTGGCCACTAAGCAAGGAAGTAGAAAGCTAGTGCACTAGTTCTTCACTGAACTGAATCCAGACTCCGGAAGCAGGGTCCCCATGATCAGGTCACAGTCATTCCCTAGAAGACTCTCTCCATTCCTGAGTCAGTCCTGTCCAGACATAAAACTCGTGCCCAGCAACCTTCTTGAAACCTGCTCTAACTTGTCTGTTTCAGTGACATCCAAATATGCACACTGAGAATGAGGGAGAAGGAAAAAGCACCCGGGGAAAGCAGTGGACAGAGCAGCACTAAGTTGCGGTTCAGTGCTTGTCACAGATTGCTGGAAAAACTGGAATGAAACTTATTTCAGACAACACAGGACCCTGACCAGTCAGCAGCCCCTAGCCCCTTACTACACACTATCAGGCAGCTGCTGATGCTAGGAAGCAGTGAAGACAGACCCCCACTTCATTTCAGCAACGTTCTGAAGATGGCAGGTGACATACACACATGTTCAAGGCCAACCTCCACTTGACAGGCATCTAGGCAGGCTTCCTCCCAGAGCTCCTTCATCAAGGGCTAGCCCACAGAGTGCTCACAAGTCTCTGAACACCTGGTTAAACCAGATTCCTGGGTCTTAACCCTTCTGAAAAGCTAGACACCTGCATTTCCCCAGGGGCTTCTGGCTTAAAAGCTACTGGCCAGAGCTCACACCATGGCGGGGAATGGCAAGGAGAAACGACCCAGTGTCCTAGAACACCACCTGGAACATTCCCTCCTGCTGGTCACCCTGCACTACTCCCATCTCTCCTACATCCTCTGCCTCCATCTAGCTACTCAGTGGGTCTAAGCCAGCGGGGAACATGTGTAAGCATTTATCCCACTGTGTTGGGAGCTGAAGGGTCTTCAATGAGTCTCTACTTTGGAGCGGAGGAGCAGGACCCAGGACTATTGCCAGGCCTGAAGTGCAGGCCTTCAGGTAGGAGGTCTCTGCAGGATGGACAGGAACACAAAGGGCCTGGTCCTCAAAGGGATAGCCTCTACCCCACCACTGGCCAAGGGAAGGCACCACAGGAAGGCAGTGGCTAGCTAGGACCTTGGGAAAGGGAGACCCCTCTCTTAGAAACAGATTAAAGTGGCACTGGGGGTGGGGCTGTGGGTATGAGTGTGGAGGTGGGGGAAGGGAGCTGGGCTCAGGCTCAGGCATTTCAAAAATTTGCTCCTTTTCCACTTAACCCCCCCCCCAGCCTGTGAGTCTTGGAATGGCATTTCCGCTTTGAAAACAGGACCCCAGGATTGACACCCCACTGTGCTGGGCGGCAGGGAGTGGGGGGGGAGGGGGGGATGGGCTACTGGGGAAGTAGCACCCATTGGGCTGGTTGAGACTGGGATATATGGAAGAATGCTGATAGGAATGCTACCTACACATACCCACAGCCTCTGTGCCGGCACAGACACATGTGCTCAGTGACGGAGCCCCTCCCCCGCACTGGCACATCCTCCATGCTGGCTTGGTACACATGTGCTCATTTCATGCCACCACAGTTTTGCAACACAAGCTTTATTGCTGGCCCCACTTTACACGTGATGAGACTAACACATAGTTTTGGGGTCCTTGTCTCATTCCACATAATCCATGCACAGAAGGGACAGAGCTGGCATCCAGAGAAGGGGGTGGTCGTGACTACTCTGCAGTGGAAAGGGAACTTAGGGAAAAGGACACTCCAGGCTAAAGTCAAAGACCTCTGTCACACTCAGAACTCCAAACAGACATGTGTCTGAGACCCAAGTAATCACCCAAACCACCCCCCCCAAAAACCCCAAAACAACAACCCTGAATTCAGCACTGGGATCAGCATTCCTCTGAAGTTCAGCTTCATTGATGAGGGTGTGTGTAATGGGATGGAACCGAGAGGTAGCTCAAAAATATGGGAAGGTCAACTCATGCACAACCATGCCTGAACACACACAGGAACTAGCACACATAAGTACAACTACATTCAGGTGTAACATACACAGACAGGCTCAGGCACACACGAGTGTAAAGTGTATATGCCGAGGAGGAGCTGAAAGAAGGCGCTGCTGAGAAAGGCTGCACAGGCATGGCTAAACAACCGCTCCCACCCTCCAGGATAGCTGTCAGTCATCCCAGGAGTGGCCTGGAGTCTCTACCAGGTTGAAGATGAATGCGCGGGCTGCAGGGGGATGTCACTAGCCTCTGAAGCACAGTAAACATAGTAGGCCTCTCAACTGCCTATTACTGTGAGAAAAGCCTGGGAGAGGGTTGGAGCCTTCTGGGCCTCAGAAGCAGTACAGGCCCCACAGAAGAGCCATCACTGCTTAATGCCCTGTAATGTCCACTGTAGCACTTACAACAGCAAAGAAGGGGGAAGGGTATAGTGGAAATACCCAGCTCTAAGGGAATGGCTGGATAAACCAGCCAGTCTAGGAAGACCATGCAGCTACACAGAGAACTATTACACAGGGGAATGACTTATGACTAAGTGGAGTGAAAAGGGCAGGCCTAAAATGACTTGCATGAGATAAGGTGCACAGCCTCTCCCCTCCTGAAGCTTGGGCTGAACAGGTCAGCTGATGGCCAGCTCTGGGAGTGGCAGTGGGAAAGGATTTCCTGAGGCCGGAGGTAAGCACTGTAAGCCCCAGGGGCAGGAAGACATGTTGTCCCTAAAGGGCCATAGGAGCTGCAGCCTTCCTTCTGAGATGACTACTCACAGTGGCAAGCTCAAACCTGGGCAAGGCTACAGGGACCTTATGACACAGCCTATCACATCAATCAATCCTCACCACCTTGAGACCAGGAGATGGTCACAACCCAGAGGCTCAGAGGGCAGTACCCCACCAGCTTACACAACCAGGAAGTGGTAGTATTGCTTACACCGGTAATTGCCATTTAGCAGCCCCAGGTGCCCCAGACATCAGAGTGTGTTCTCCTAGGGCGGGTATTAGAGCTGTTAGCCATAAAGACTTTGCTGTGCTCCAAGGCTGGAATGACCAATGAGAACATTTGCTCCTCATTACAGTAGTGACTCTGTAGAAAGGTGTGGGTGGGGCCCTACAACCTAGAGCCAGATTCTTCCTGGTCAGCCATGCCCTCTGTCACTCTTCCAGCAAGTCCCAGTGGCCCTGAATGCAGAGGTAGGATCAAAGGCTTCTAGGCAATGCTACCTTCAGGTATGGTCCTGGGACAAAATTCCATGGAGTGGGGGCAGAGCAACCCTCCTTTTTACATTTTTCTGTAGCAGTGGTGCCTGCCCTTGCAGCTGCTCTAGGATCTGGCTCTTGTCTCCTCACCCTCTCAACATTAGGAAAGAATCTGACTATTAGAGGAAACTTGTCAAGGAAGAGAGGGGCCACAGAGAAGGAAGGACACGGGACAGGTCCCTATCCCCAGAAAGCTCAGCTCTGGTGGCTACCCTACTTCTGTCAGCCAGTAGACTGGGTGGGCAGGGACAGGGTGTGGTCAAGAGACCTCACCAGCTGGGCCATCTGCTTTCCCTCTCCCATAGCAACTAGCAGTTCAGGCAGAGGCACATGCCATCTGCTACATACCCTCAACAGCTTTCACTGAGCACCAATGCCCACACCCACAGATACCCACAGATAGGCAGAGAACAGTTTCGTCAGTCTTGGGGGCTGCAGTCAGTGAGTTCCAGGGCCAGTATGGTCACAGGCAGCAACCCAGGGACTCCAGAGTATATAAAAGCAGCTCCTTCCCACATGAGCCTACTTCATCCTACACAGCAGGGCCCAATCTGCCTCAGGAGATCTGACCACGGCCTCATCTAGACTAAGCCTAGGAAGGAGCTTACACGAATGACTCTGGCTGCCTATGGCATCCTCAGCTGGTCACTGAACCTTTCAGAGCCTCAGTATGCACATTGTTAAAGGCAACCCTTACCGGCAGCTGGGTCCACACTCTGGCACTGACATGGATGCAGGCATGGGCTATACAGAACACAGGGCACTCTGGTGTCTCAGTGCCAGCAGCACCCCCACATCTCACGTCACCAGACCAAGTTCCACCTGCTAGAAGCCCGGGCACCCTCCCTTGGAGCACCCCCACAAGCACAAGTACATACCTCTAAGCCCACTCCCCAACCAAGCCTTCCCTGCTCTCCCTCCTCCTTCCTACAATGCCAGGAGATTCCCCCAAAACCATATTTGAAGATCTGGGTGCAATCCTTCCTTGGAGTGAGCCGCCCCAGATCCACACCCAATGCTGAGGTGATTGGGGATCTCCCGTCACACCGCATGGGAGTGGCTGGGTATGGTATCTACCGCTATTGTTTGTACCCAGGGTCTGAGCATCATATGCATGTGTCATGCCGTATGGGGCAGTGCCATGGAAAAAGTCCCCTCCTCAGAGAATTTACACTTGGGCTGTGGGAGGTGGACATGAACACCAGATAATAACACTTGTCTGTGGTGACAAAGACTCAGGGAGGGCAAAGAAAGTGGCGGGGATGGGGGGTTGTTCCATGCAAAGTGTTTGAGGGCTTCTCTGAGGAGGTGGCATGTGAGTAAATGTGTGAATCTTTTGCTAAGATTCATTATGCATTATGATTTAAAAAAGTACAGGCAAGTGAGTTGCTTGGGAGTGGGAGAGCAGACTCAGGATTAAGGTGTTACAGGAGGGGCTCTTGGCAAGCTAGTCCTAGCCCTGACTACTGGCCTCTTGAAGGGAAAGGTGTATCCTGGACTTGGGCTCTCAGAGTTGAAGCAGGATGTCTGGGTCAGTCCCAGCTGGAAAGGGTAGAAAAGGCCAGTCAGCTTGTGTCCAGGATTTATCTTCTCTGACCTGATCTCCTTGCCCTCCAGCTAGAACCTCTTGGGAACAGAATAAGGTCCTGGAAATATCACAGGTGACTCAAAAGCCTATAGTTAACCTGTGGTAACTGGGTGGGAGGGAATGCAAACTCTTAAGGCCCCACAGGAAGGGCTGTGAACAAAGAGAACTGTGGTCTCACCACATTCTGAACAAACATCACTTTGATAGATACAGTGATTGAGGGCACAGACTACTCTCTGTGCATGACCCAAGGTTGCATGATTAGATATCAGGTTTTCTAGTACCAACAATATACCAGTGTTCTGATACTTAAAAATCCACATTAAACAAAAACAAGAGACAGCTTTTCATTAACAAGAGGATGGACTAAATGTACCGGGGTATATCCATAAGTAGAATATTATTCAGCCACCAAGAAGAAACAAGTCAGTGATTTCCATGTGAATGGCAATCTCTAAACTATTTCACTGAATGAAAAAGGCCAGAACTAAGACAGAATGAACAGGCAAATCTAAGCCAGTGATAGAAAGCAGAGTGGTGACTGCCTGAGGGGGGGGTCTCTGAGAACTTTCTTAGGTGATGGTGACATTCCTTATCTTGATGGAACTCTTCATTAGTCCAAACTTATCCTATTGTACATTTAATGCCTGCACATTTCGTGATGTGTAAAATCTACCTCAATATAAAGGTTTCAACAGATAAAAATGAATCAAAGCACAGGGGAAAATGATGCATGACATTACATAGTATCTTGAAAGACCCCAAAGGAGGTATTATGATCCTAAACTCACTATGTCACCCTTTTTTTAATGTTCCCTGGGTGTCAAGGAACTCATGGTTAAATTTCTATGCCCATTTAGCCTAGGCTTTCTGGAATAATGTTCCTCTTTCCCCATATATTACATAGTTCTGGAGGTTTTGATGATCCCAGACTATTTGTGTTTTCCACTAAAATCTGTTTCAAATCCTTCTTGGAATGTTGCAGGGTTTAATAATAAAATTACTGAAAAGCCCCCTTCGTCTCTATTCTCCCCCCTAGAAAAGAGATTAACTTTAGAGCCAGACTTGTGACCATCTCTCCTGCCAGAATGGGCGTCCCTCCTTACCTCTGAGGTCTTAGCTCCCTTTCTTAGACAGAAGACAATGCCTCAGCAAACAGTGACTAAGAGTACACAGAAGCTTGGGGGAGGAGGGGCAGTGAGAATCAGGACACTTGCTGAGCAAGTCTATCCCTGGAGCTACATAAAGGTAGGAGAGGACGGACTCCACAGTCATCCTCTGACGCCTACTCTTGCACATGTGCCCACACACATGATGACAATGGAAACAGCGGTGGCAATGGATAAAAAAAGAAAGTAAATAATGAGGTTTGGAAACAAGGAAACAAGGAAAGCAAGCAGCTATGAAGAGGCTAAGTCTGAGGATGGGAGGTGGAAAAGACCCTTGAGGGCAGTAGGTATGAGGGGGCAGAGCTGACCGCAAGGAGGGCCCTGGAGTTCCCCGGGCCACTCATCCTACTGCCACCATTAGCACCTTAAGTTACTGAGACCCACAGGATGGGGTTGAAGTCCTGCCTGGCTACTTCCATTGCCTGACTATGCTGCTGTAGATCATGTCTGAGGATAAGCCTGCACCCAGTAGCTTCACCTGCATGCGACCCTGTACACTCCAGAGAGCATAGCAGCGGAATGCCCGGATGGCCTGAGATGTGGTGGGCTAGCCAATGGCCCCATCAGAGGCCCCTCTGTTGGAGAATGAGGACAATGACCTGCCAAAAGTTTAAAGAATGGGATCCTACAGGCTGTGCAGAGCAGGGGAGAAGCCAGGATCATGCCACTACTAAAGCTGTGGCAGGATCTAAACTGAACCACAAAGAAAAAGCCACTAGAGTATTTGCTATGTCACAGAGAACTAACTGTACAGGGGTCAGGAGAGGGTCCTTGGTTACCACACCTGCCAACAGAAGCTGGAAATGGTGACTATCTCACAGTAGCAGCCCCTACAACAGCCTCTTATGAAGAGCTGCACGCATCCCTTGCTGACTTCCTCCCAAATGCTATGGCTCAATGCATTCCCGTAATGCCCCCGAAGAAACTGAGGCATAATGAGGTTTTTGTAACTCGTTCTTTTCAAACCCAGCATGGTTCCTTCTAGAGCCCCTGGCCCTGATCTTCCAAAACATTCCCCCATCCTAAAGCAGCTTCTTCTTTGAAGCTGGCCTTTAATAAAGTTCTTCAGAAAGAGACTGAACAATCTTAAGGTTTATGTAGGGCCATCATTACCTGCCCCAGCATGATGGTAGGGGAGATAAGGGTGCGCTCCACACCTTCAGCAGATGGCTGAGCTGGGGCAATGAGAGGTGAAGCATGAGGGGACAGGTGGTCATAGGTCCTGCCCCTGACTAAGTTTTGTGACAGAACCTGCCAGCAACCACATGATCCCATCTTTAAATACAAATAACAAATGGGGTCAGGAGGTGTCCGGGACGGTGCTGCATGGCTAAGCAGGGGTGACCTACCTGGTAAAGTGGGTACAAGGTTTGAGACCAGTTCCTGCAAAGGGAAAGGCAGGAAGGACCAAAGCCCAGTAGCAGGAGCAGGTATGGCATGGGCTCCGGGTATTGAGCTGAGACTTGGGACTTGGATGCTGCCTCTTCCCCACTTCTTGTGCCCTTCCTACAGGGTAGCAACTGGCTACCAGGCCAGATGTAAGCCCTGGTTCAGACCCCTGGCTCCCTGGCCAATTCTCTCAAGCAAGCACAGGGGGGAACCCAGAATCATTCCAGGTTCAATCAGTGCCTACTGATTTCCACTAGACTGACTCCGCTACCCAGCTGCCCAGCCATGAGCAAGCTGCCTGGCCTCTGAATCCAAGATGGCTGTCTGCAGGGACAATAAAGAGACTCTAGGTTTGCTCTCCACCATATAGCAAAAAAAAAAAAAAAAAAAAAAAAGAAAAAAGTAGGGGCTGCAGCACTGAAATTAGAGTGCCCAGGGAGTATGATAGTCGTTTTACCACACTGAATGTTGCCAGACCTGGTTCCCACCCTGCCTTACCTCTCACTGGCCTTGTGACTGCGGCCACATATGAGTCTTCCCTGATACCCCGTCCATGTCCATGCCCATGTCCAGTACACAGGACATGCTTACACAGGGCAGTATCAGTGTTCCTTGAAAGGGCCCATCCTCCAAGAAAGGCAACAGTAGAGGCTGGGTGAGCTTCTCAAGTTGCACAGACAAGGAACAAGAGGCAGACTGATGGCAGTGGGGTTGCTCTGCACAGGAACTTGCTCTCCACCTTACGGTGACAGGGCAGCCAGCTTCTTGTCACTTGAGAACATGGGTCTGAGATGGCAACACAATCATTTTCAAATGTGAACTTCAAGCTAGGACAGACTGACAGATAGACCTATGGCACTGGCCAGCCGTGCCCAAACAGTCAGGAAATGAGTGTCCCAGCACTGCCTGAGGACCTCTGCTCTCAGCTCCCGGCAGAAGGGGAGCACTGAGCTAGCAGGACCACCATGGTGTCCTCCTCCCTCTGGATCCCTTAGGGATCAAATAACAGAGTTAAAGACCCCTAGCACAGCCAGGAGTGATGCTGCATGCCTTTAAGACCAGCTCTTGGAAGGAGGCAGGGGCAGAGTTCAAGGCCAGCCTTATCTACATAGTGAATTACGGGCTATTCAGGGCTACACAGTAAGATCTTATCTCAAAAAACCTAGTCCAAGTTGTCTCTCCGCCATCATCTCCCATCTGGATCCATAGCATCTTATAATTTCTGTGGGCCAAAGTGCCTGCATCAGCTCGATCCAGGAAAAGACTGCCCAAATGAATGGGTGTGCTTAAAATTCAAACATGTCCCTAAGTACCACATGGCCAGGCACCATTCTGTGCTCTCTGAGCAGGCAGCTCTTTCTAGAAGCCTCCACCAGGGCTCCCCAGCAAATGAAAGCTATTTTCTGCTTCAGAAATGAACTCTTCCTAGCCCCACCACCTCACTACCAAGGTCCCAAGAGAGAGGACAGTGGTCTGCCAGCCGAGCTGTACGCTGTACAGAATTACTGAGGCCTGTGGCTACAATTGAGAGGGTGAAAAGTGACCTGGAGTGGACCATGGTGGGGGCAGACCTTGACTTTAGTTTTTAATAGTGATTCTTCTCTATATAAGCCCTACCAGACCCCTTGGCCCTCTCTAGTTACAGATCGTTACTATGGCCCACAGCCGAGGACGACTACCTGAAATCTTGCAAGGTAAGGGTCTGCATGCCATCTGAGACTCCATATCCAGAGCTCTGTACTGACTCTAGACAGCCAAACCAACTATGGACCTCCTACCCAGAGGCCTCTCCAGAGGGGCACTCTCTGTTAACTAGTGCCCTGGAGATCCTGGCCATCCAGCATGCTCAGCAGATCTATCTTGTTTCTCTGACCAGGGTCCACAGGGGTGGAGCTAGCTGGTGCCCTATGCCCCAAGCCAGAGAAAATCCTGAGGTTTGCAGAACAGCAGAGCAGAACAGGAGAGGGGCTTGGCAGCCTTTCTCTGTCTCTTCCTAGAGATGAGGCAATTATGCTTTGAACCAGAAGAGATGGGGGTGGGGGTTCCCATCAGCACAGCCTGGAAGCCCTAATTTTTTCATCTGTAACTCAGCATTACTGCTTCTGGGGGCGGGCAGGAGCTGAGATCTTTAATTCCTTAATAACAATGCTTTGCACTTACACAAGTCTCTCTTCACCAGGAATCTCCATACCCTATGGTGGTTAATTAAGAGACCACCTGTCCTGCCAGGAAGCCTTGACTATCTATATCACCGAGAGAACCCCGGTTCCCAAGTAGATGAAGAACAGTTCCAGAACAAGGCCACACTGGACAAGGCTCTGGCCCATTGTCCCTTCCGGTCATTGGGAAAAACCCCTGACTCAGCAGAGAAATCGTGGCTGCAGACCATCACTCCAGGGCAGACAGGATGAACGTGTGGCTTCACACCTCTGTCTGTCCATCTGTGAAGTGGGCTGGAGCCTGTACCTGAGCCTGTCATCCAGGTCGACCACCTCAAGAGGAGAGACCTAAGGCCCAAGTATAAACCCTGGACTAAGGGCTGCTCAAGTTAGAATGGGGGGCGGGGAGGGGTGTCAAGCAATGGGGAAGACCCTACTGAAAGGAGCCCTGGGGTTCAAGGGCCAACAAAACTTCCCACAAAGTGAGTGCAT
This sequence comes from Cricetomys ansorgei, assembly GCA_026225945.1. Classification (NCBI taxonomy): domain Eukaryota; kingdom Metazoa; phylum Chordata; class Mammalia; order Rodentia; family Nesomyidae; genus Cricetomys; species Cricetomys ansorgei. The sequence goes on along the minus strand of JAMJFZ010003163.1, from coordinate 6,175,178 downwards.
AAACCGGAGGCAGGGGGAGGTATGCTGTTTCCATCAGCCGGCTAAGCCAACCATTCTGGGATAAGGGTGTCTCCGGGGACAGGACAGACCCCGCCCCACGCCTGGCCATCCGGATGGGGATCCGGGAGCACAATAGGGCAGCTCTCCCAGGGAGTTTTCTGGGGGAACTGCACAGACCTTCCCACCTCTTACCCGGCCCAGCTGACCTAGACGTGGGTTTCCAGGTCCAGGGAGTGACAGAGCCCTCTTCTCGGTAGGCCTCGCCACTCCGGTAGGAGGTTCAGGAAAAGCGCGGACCCTCGCCGGAACCAGTCCCAGGGGCTCTCAAGAGGCCCACAAACACCCCCAGCCCAGCCTAACCGTCCCGGGGAGCTCCCCGCGGGGCCGGTATGGGCCCGGACACACTGGGCTCTTCTGGAAGAGGCTGGAAAAGCAGGGCCAGAGAAGCCGGCTAGTGGGCGGCGCCCCCTCCCTGTTCCCCACCTCGGCCTGAGAAGAGCCTCCGGCGACCCCCGGTGGCCCAGGCCGGCAGCGGGGCGGGGGTGGGGGTCGGGGTGTCAGCACTCACCGGCACGGTCATCTTGGCCGTCGCCCCCGGGGCCCTGCGGCAGCGGCGCGGGCTGGCTCGGGGCTTGGTGGGCCCGCGCCGCTCACAGCCCCAGGCGCGGGGTCCCGGCGCTCTCCGCTGCCCGCGGGCTGCTCTCCGCCACCGGACAGTCCGGCCGCTCCCCCCGCGCCGCGCATGCGCCACCCGCGCCGCCCCTCCCCCTCCCGCCTGCTCCGCCGCCGGCCGCGTTAAAGGCGAGGACCCGAGACCCCAGCATTTTTCTGTCGGCACAACAGGGGAAGGAGGCCGGGTTCCCACACCTTGCCTGTCCTTCCAAAAGCCACCTCCACACTCACTATTAGAAAATCCCATCCGGTCCGCCCACCCGGTTCTGGAGCCCAGAATCCCCACCCCCACGCAGCACGTCCCTCGCTGCGGTTCCCAAGTCCTACTCCCCCTGGTCTGGAAGCAGATAGGGTAGAGACTGAAGGCGATCTTAGATCAGCCTAGCACTACGCCAGAATTCCACTGCCCTCCCCGAGCTGAGAGGGAGCCTAGGCTCCTCCAGGGCCCACTCAGTCTCGCAGGTGCTCCATACTCCCGGGAAGCAGCCTGAGTTAACCTTGGGGCTCCTTTCTCCCTGAAAGTGAAATCTAGAGTGGGTTTTAGGGAGGGCCCCACAGTGCTGCCCCACCCCGCAATCCCACCCCACCCCCGACGCGCCCAAGACTGGAAGACAGGCCTTTGGGGATCTGAGCCTTCCGTTCCCCCATATTAATCACCCCTAATTTCTTCAATTGTATCACACCTGACGTGATGCTCAAATAAGCACTGGTCTTCAGATTGCCCTTGCTGCTTTCATCTTCCCCTCAGGGTACTTAGGCTCTGAGATCCAAGGGCCTAAGAACCAGTGGTCTGTTCTGCTGCCAAACCACACATAGTCTGTCACTGCTCCATGGGACCTCTTCCTGGGCGAGGCCAGACCCAGGGTAGTCAGTGGCTGCTGATCCCAAATGGGAAATGGGCTCAGCGACGGTGTCTAGGAGGTCAGTCTACTGTTTTCCCAGGGGAGCAGGTACACAGCATGTTCCAAAAAGAGCTGATTGGCAGCAGCCTTCGCTCATGAGAGGACCTAGGGAGTGAGAGCTTCAGCTAGACCTCTAGGAAATTTGTAGTGTTGTACCTAGGAGGGATAGAGTTGCTGTGGCTGCTGCTTTTTCGTTGTTGTTTGTTTTGTTTTTTATTTGTTTTTTTGCTTTTTTTGTTTTTCAAGACAGGGTTCTCTGTGTTGCCCTGGCTATCCTGGTCCTGCAACTCACTGTGTAGACCAGGCTGGCTTCTAACTTAGAGACCTCCCCAGTGCTGGTACTAAAGGTATGTGCCATCACACAGCTACCTTCTCCTCCTCCACCCTCCTCCTCCTCCTCCTCCTCCTCTTCTTTTTCTTATTTATTTTATTTTGCATGTGTGTGAGAGAGTATTTGTGTATCCCTGTATGTACACCATGTACCTACCTGGTGCCCTCAGAGGTCAGAAAAGGGCATGGGATTCCCTGGAACCGCACTTATGGAAACTCAGCAGCTATGTGGGTTCTGGGAACCAAACCCAGGTAGAGAACACCCTTAACTACTGAGCCATCTCTCCAGTCACAGGGACAAGGTTTTTTGTCTTCCAGATCTACAGTGGTTGGAGGACCAACTGTTTGGGAGAGGAGGCGAGCATGGTTATCTGACTTCCTCAGAGGCTCAGGGGTGGCCTCAGATCCCCCAATTTGTTCCCCCTAAGGTCCAGACACCCTTAGTTCCCTCAACCCCCAATTCTGAGAATGGACCTGACAATGAGGGGATATATTCAAGAAAGGGGGACTCAGGACAGCCACCAGACCCAGATCTTAGTTCTAGGACTACTGAGGGGATCCTTCTCTGTTGCCCTGGTACCACCTCAGTACGTGTCCCCAGTGCTGTGCAAGGTATTGCTAGAAGAGGGCAGACAAGGCCACAGCAGCCAGAGGGGGGCCTGGGCCGACAGCTGCCGTCTCCTCAAAGGGCATTCTGTGTGTGTGTCTGGCACATGGCCCTACCCGTGCCCACCCGCCTGCTCCCAGCTGGCACCCGGGCTTCTGAGCTGAGAACAGCAGCTCAGCCTGGCGCCTGGGCTCCAGGCCACGCGCATCCCAGTCTCGGGGCCCCGCCCCTCCAGCCCAGGCTCCGCCTCCCTTCCTTTTCTTTTACTTAGGCGGGGAATTGTGCAGACTTCTGTCTCCTCTCCCTTCTGTCTCTTCTAGGTGACTAGGCCAGAAGTCGGTGAGCAGAGGGTAAAATACGCCTTCCACACTATGGATACAAGGAAACGGGGACTCAGAGGATAGCGTATGTGTGGTCCGGCTTTGGAAGCCAGCTAGCCCTCGTCTGCAGCTTGGAGCACAGCGAAACTCACAGGGAAAAGGCTTCCAGGCAGATGCCTCGTTAGCTCTGGCAGAGGATCAGGGACTTGGGTATAGGGTGTGAAGCAGCTAGAGGAGGTTCCCTCGGGGATCTGACTATCCTGTATCCCTAGAGGTCATGGCTGCTCTTCCCTCGCTAAGCCTTGCAGACAAATGATTCCAGAATGACTCACCGAGTTCTTCAGAGAACAGCCTGTGGGGATGTCCAGACCAGAAGCAGCTGGGCTGCCTAACGAAGGCGCCACACCAGAGAGGGTTCTTGAGGGCTGACCAGGACCTCCAGCAGAGGGCACTCCCTCAGGACCACAGGGAGGAGGTAGCATACCCAACTGTGCAGACACTTTTGTTCCCCGGGCCTTGCCACATCTATGGGAACTGACAGCTGGGAGGAGGTAGCTTCTCCTCCCACGATTAGCCAGGGACCTCTGTGATCCAGAAGCCTCTGGCCCAAGAGAATGCAGTGAGTCTCTGAAGGCCCTTTTCAGACACTGTGTGACAGTTTTACCTTAGCCTGGTGTCTTTGTCACCATTAGTGAACCTGCGCTGGTTATTATCAACCAAAGCCCACACTTTTTCAGATCTTAGTCTGCCCTTTTTCTGTTCTAGGATCTCACATCTTACTTCCTTGTCGTATTTTCTAGGCCCTCGAGGCTGTGACAATTTTTTGACATGTCTTGATGACCTTGACAGCTTTTGAGGTGTACTGGTCAGAGAGTTTATAGAATGCTTGTCATTTTGTATTCATTTGACATTTTTCTCACGATGACTTTGGGGTTATTGTTTTGATGAGGAAATCACAGAGGTAAAATGCCATTCCTCTTACATCATATAAAAGGCACATGCCATCAGCATGGCTCACAGCTGTTGATAATGGACTTTGATCTCCTGACTCCACCACTGGGAAACTTCCTTCCCCACCAGCTTGCCTTTCGGAAGGAAGTCAGTGTGCTTGAGTGTCCTTGCTTAAAAAGTGGAGGGAGGGCTGTGCTCTGCCTCCTTTCGGAGCTCCTATTTAAATGACTTGGAATTTACTTTCCATATGAGAGAACTGCCTGTTCCCTTTTACATTTCAATCATTTATTTTTTCATGCGGGTCCATGAATGTTGCTTGCAACAGGGTCTCTTGTATCCTGGGCTGGCCTTGAATTTGCTAGGTAGCCAAGGGTAACCTTGGACTCCTGATCTTCCAGTTGCCACCTTCCAGGTGCTGGGATTACAGGCTTGCTGGAGCCGCCACACCATTCTAACTGTTGTGTCTGTTTTCCTGCCTCCCATTGTTAATGCTGGAACTCAGGTTCTCTGGAAGAACAGCAAGTACTCTTAACTACTGAGCCACCTCTCCAGCTCCTATTTCATAATTTTTCTTGGGTTCATTTATTACTTATGCTGGGTTTTTTTTTTTTTTAGTAAACATTTTTAAAATTATGGTAAAATATAAATAACCCCAAAGTAGCCATTTTCATCAGTGCTTGTGATTCCGTTAAACTCATCTCAATAACCGAGGAAATTCCTTCCATCTCAAAATCCTTAGTCACATATGCAAAAGTGCCTTTTGCCTTCTTAGGTAACAGATTCCAGAGATTAGGATGAAGATGAATTGAGGGTCATATTCAACTGGCCACAGGGAGGCTCAGGCCCTACCCTTCCTGTTCTCAGAGGCAAAGACCAATCCTCAGTACGTCACCCATGTACCATTCAGAAAACCTGCCCCAGATACAGGCCATGCCCTGACTAAGGGGCAAATGACTCAGTCCTATGTAGCCTGAGTGGCACAGTGGAGTCCTGTCTCCCTCATTCGGCAGCATGCCTGGACTCCTACTACGGTTTGGCCAGTGTAGAAATCGTTTGCTCAATTTAAGTATCATCTCTCACTGCTCATGGAAACAAGCTACAAAATAAAAGACTCTATGGTGGGCATTCTGACAAGAGAACCAAGACCCTTGACACCCAAATCACAGGAATTTTTACAAAGTAGCCAAGGAAATACATGCTATGAACATAGAAACTTTAGCACTTGCAAGTTAACCAGTTCAGTTAAGCAGATCATGGGAGCACTCAACAGCAGAATCTGAGCACAGCCAGAACAGATACAGCATGGCAGGAATATATAATGACAGTTTTGTGTAACCGGAGAAAAAGGAAGTAAGCTCTCGTACTTGAACAGAATTTACATTTATGGCATGCATTTGTACTGGGAAAATAATGGGAGAAGAGACAAGAGAATACCAACCATGGTTATGCTGAAGGTAAGGATGGGCAGTTAGTTGACACTATGCAAACTCAGAAAAGGAGTCTCTTCTGTCTTTTCTCAATTTCTACAAACAAGTTTTTATTTTATTTTTTATTATTATGGGATGTCTGGGAACTTTCTCTGTAGACCAGGCTGACCTCAAACTCAGATATCCACCTGCTTCTGCCTTCTGAATGCTGGGATTAAAGGCATGTGCCACCATATCTGGCTTTTTGTTTGTTTGTTCAATTTTTATTGAGGTGGAAAATAGTTTGGGTAACTATAACTATTTTTTAAAAGTCTTTTAGATTTATTTTATGACTATGAATGTTTTTCCTGAATGTATATGTGCACCAAATGTGTTCCTGGTGCCCATGGAATTCAGAAGAAGATGTTGGGTCCCCAGGAACTGGAATTAGGGGTGGTTGTGAACATCATGTGGGTGTTGGGAACTGAATCCCGATCCTCCATAAGAGCAACAAATGCTTTTAACTGCTGAGTCATCTCTCTAGCCCCTAACTATAATTATTTTATTTTCTAGCTTTTAAACATTTATTTCTAAGAGAGAGAGAATGCTCAAAAACTGATGTTGAGAGATGCCTGGTGTGGGTTCTACAAATTCAGGTTCTCTGGAATTTTTGAGTACATTTATTATTTATGCTGTGGTTTTTCAGTTAAATACTTTTTAAATTATGACAAAATATAAATAATCCAAAACTAGCCATTTTTCATCAGTGTTAAACATACAATTCAGTGGCATTAAATACATTCAAAATCTCTGTGTGACTTTGGAGGCTGGAGAGGCAGCTCAGTCAATAAAGTACTTGCTATGCAAGAATGAGGGACTGAGTTCAGATCCCCAGCACCCACACCACAGCTTACAACCACCCATGACTACAGCTTCAGAGGATCCAATATCTCTGCAGGCACCTGCACTCCCATGCACATTTTACACACACACACACACACACACACACACACACACACACAGTGTTAAAAATAATAAAAGCAAATCTTTAAAAATTACATTTGAAAACATAATGTTAAGTGAAACATGTTGTGGAAGTTTATTTTTAGTTATGTATAAAATGTTTTGTTCACTGTTGGAAGAGGTTCTGCCTAGGTCTTGGTGTTTTCTGTTGTCTGCAGGTATTGGATTTATGTGGGGGATATTTGACTGCTGATGATCTGATGTACTATCAGCACACCTGAGGAGTTCTGAATCAATAAAAACACCTGAGCTCAAATGCTCGGGGTTCCACTGTTCAGTATGGCATTGGCCATGACGGTGGTTCCCTCTACTGAGGTCTGACAGAGTTTGCATGTATGAGAATGCCTCCTTGTCTTCTTTGGTAAGCTTTCCCAGCAGGTATACTGCTACAGAAATAAGCAAAGGACAACAAAAGACAAATAATATATGATGTCACTCACATAGGGAGCTGAGACTAGGTGAAGCCAAAGAGACAGAAGGAACACAGGTGGTTGCTGAAATAGCAGAGGATGGTTTCAATCTATCAACCTCTGAGTTATGGGCCCCAAGTGTAACTTGGTAGGACAATTTCTTTTTCTTTCCTCCTTCCCCCCTCAGATAGGGTTGGTCTTACCATTTAACTCTGGCTGGCTTGGAACTTGGTGTGCACACCAGGGTGGCCTTGAACTCTCAGAGATTCATCTGGCTCTGCTTTAAAACAACTTGTTTTTGAGACAGGGTCTCATGTAGCCCAGGCTAGCTATGAACTTGCTATGTAGCTGAGGATGATCTTAAATTCCTAAACTTCCTGTCTCCATCTCCTGAGTGCTAGGATCACAAAGGTGTATCATTACATCCAACTAATTTTGAACAAGGTTTAAGAGAAATGCAATTACTGATCTCTACAAACTACAAGTTATCCTGAGATGATCTCCATCAATCCTCTGGGGCCTAGTCTAAGGAAGGGTCTTCCCCAGGGGCCAACACTGAGGGAGATTGGGAGTGCAATCGAGCAATAAGCCACAACATATGGACTCACCCCTAACCAGGCAAGAGATGAAAGAAGCAGACCCTAGAGTACTGTCCGCTGGCCTCTTGTTCTTCTAGAATGTTTGCAAACACCCAGTGATCACAGCCCTGTCCAGAAATAAGCTTCCATCTTCAGTCACTATGACAAGTGGAATTTCATTCTTCACTGGAAACAACCCCCAGGCATTGTGTTTCTGAACTCAGAAAACAGAGCCAATGGGCTGAATAGTATACATTCTCTAAATAATTAAAGGGCCCAAAACAGCAGCTGCCACTTTGGGGTCATCAGTGCCAGTCCTCAAAGCCACAGTGTTATGTTCTCAGTGAGGGCAGATCACCAGGCACCTCCTTCAGAGCCTCTTTGAGGCTGCCCAAGGCCAAGGGTCTTCTCCAAGAAGGGGGCAGGGCACTGGGAAAGTCTTGATACTCCCAAGGAGTGAGATTGCTTTGTGAAAACAAGAAGAAACTAAATGTAGGGAGCAAGGTCTGTACTTTGGCAAGAACCCATGCTGCTTGTCAGCCTTGACCTCCAGCATCAGGGAAGGAAGGGGTGGGGCTGGCTTGGGTTTTGGTCCCTGTGTGAACTTCAGCAGGGTATCTTACTTTCAAAGGCTATTTTCTTCCCCATCTGTCAAATGAGTTTTTCATAAGTCAGCCAGGACTATCCCCAGTGCAGGGGGCACCATCTCTATTGTACTCTGTGATGACATGGGACACAGTGGCCCAGGTCCAAATAAATGCAGTATCTGCTTCATTGGGAAGCACTAGGAGTGCTAGTGGGCTGTAGTGGCAAGAGGAAGCACTCAGTTAAATGCCAATGCCATCAGAATCATATTTGACTCAGTTTCTCTGTTTTCACACTGCCCTGTGGAGCCCTGAGCTTTCTACTTCTTGTGTTCTAGAAGGATGTCCTGTGTTTACTGATGGACTAATTGGAGGGGAGATTAATGAAGACACCAGAGGTATCCTTGGATGACCTCTAGTAAGTTCTTCTAACACCCAATGTTTGATCAAGGGATGTCCAGTAGAAGATTCTAGAAAGCTGCACATTTTCCAGAGTGCTGGTTATTGAGGGCATCCTGCATCTCTGGAGTACAACTCTTTCAATTTGAGGCTTAGGTACAGGAGATAGACCCTTACAGAGGAACCGGAGATGCCTGCTCTCTCTTAGCCTGCTGGGAGTAGCAGAGGCTTCCTGAGGAGGCAGCTTTGCAACAGGAGCTCAGAGTATGTATGAGTTCAAGGGTCCTCTCTGGGAAGAAAGCCACTCTAGAGAGTGGCTCTTCTCCCAGACTCCAGCCTGAGCCCTGCCATGTGTGTGTATAAAAGCAAGATGAGGTTTAAAAAAGCTGAACCTTGTGGTAAAGGCTGGGCCAAATCTGGCTCTGCCTGCTCTGGGGTGTAACCTGGGCAATGGGCCATACAATCAAGCTGGTAAGGAGTCCCCACCCTGTTCAGATGTCTTTTACAAAGACACAGACCTGGGCTGGTGCAGAAGAAGTTTCCGGAATTCAAAACTAGTTTTGCTAAGTCTAGTTAAGTCTAGACTTAAGTCTAGTTTGCTCTAAGATGGCCTTTATCTTTCTAAATCATTGTAGGTCTTACCCAAATTCCTGGATGGACACTCAGGGACAGGAAGGCAAGATTTTTTTATAACAGAGGATGACATAAGCAGTGAGGGATACATATATGGGGGGGGGGGGGGAGGTGGGGGAGGGAGAGGGAGAAAAAGAGAGGGGGTAATACTTCTCAGAAAGAACTGGGCATTCTATTTCAAAGCCTTGAAAATATACACCTTTCCAGATAAAAAACACTACTGTGTAGAAGTCATCTAGAAATAACTAGGGGTGCAGATAAAGACCTACTGACAAGTCAGTTCAATACAGCAGTATTCAAAATGAAACATGTTTCCTAAATGGCCAACAACAGAAAATCAATAAAATAAACTATGGTATGTAGTCCTTCAGAACTAAGTCTTATCCCAGGTTTGAGGTCAGCCTGGGCTATATACGGAGACCTTGTCTCAAAAAGCCCAGAGTTGGAGAGATAGCAGATATAGCTGAAGATGCCTGAGTTGCCGGAATGGATCCCCAGCACCTCATAAAAAGATCGTCTTATGTAGTCTGACAGAATTCTGTAGTGATGGCAATGCCCCCTCCCGCTCTGCTACTGAGCACATGTGACCGATGAGCGCTTTCAGCCTCTGACTTCAAAAGTGCTTTTGAGGAACTGCATTTTGTTTCTGATTGTGGTGTGTGTGTGTGTGTGTTGAGGACTGAACCCAGAGCCTTCCTTACAAATAAATGCTAGGCCAGTGCTGGCCATTGAGAAACATCCCCAAGGACACATTTTTAATTTTAAAAATGTAGTACATTAAAATTATGGGCTGCTGAGATGGGCCTTGTTTTGTTTACAGTCTCAAGTAGCCCAAGCTAGCTTCGAACTATGTAGCCTTAATTTCTACCTCCCGAGTGGGGTTGCACGCACGCACGCACCACCTGGTTTCATGTGATGCTGGAGGCTGAGCTAGGGTGTCGTGCATGCTGGTCAGGCATTCTCCCAAATGAGCTATATCCCCAGCCTGGATTTTATTTTATTTCAAAACAGGATCTTACTATGTAGCCCTGGCTGGCCTGGAACTTGTTATGTAGATCAGTTGGCCTCAGACTCAAGGGGATCAGTCTTCATCTGCCTCCCAAGTCCTAGAATTTAAAATATGCACCTGGTCAGCTGTGGTGGTGGTGGTGGTGGCACACATCTTTAACCCCAGCACTGGGGAGGCAGAGGCAGGAGGATCTCTGTGAGTTCAAGGCCAGCCTGCTCTACATAATGAGTCCCAGGATAGCCAGTGCTACAGAAACAAAACAAACAAAACAAACAAAACACACACACACAAATTTAAAAAAACAAAAACAAAAACAGGAGAAAGAAGAAAAAAGAAAAGACATAAAAGACATGTTGGGCTCCCAGCTTTTTTTTGTTTTGTTTTTTTAAGACAGGATTTCTCTGTTGTAACCCTGGCTGTCCTGGAACTCACTCTGTAGACCAGGCTGGCCTCAAACTCGAGAGATCTGCCTGCCTCTGCCTCCCAAGTGCTGGGATTAAAAGCATGTGCCGCCACTGCCCAGCTCTATTTATTTTTTTATTTCATGTACACTGGTGTTTTGCATGCACGCTTACCTGTATGAGGGTGTCATATCCCCTGGAATAGGAATTATAGACAGTTAGGAGTGCCATGTGGGTGCTGGGAATTGAACCTGGGTCCTCTGGAAGAGCAGCCAGTGCTCTTAACTGCTGAACCAGCTATCCAGCCCTGTTTTCAAATTTTCAATGAACAGATTCCTTCTATCATCAGAGCAGCATAGCAGTAAGAGGAAGTTCAGCATGGGACAGCAGAGGGAGAAAAGGCAGCCAAGATCAGGCCAGGTCCTGCACTGGCCAGGAGCAGAAAAATCCATGCACTGCTTTGTTTTGACAGCAGTGGAGGCATCTGATGTTTGGATCCTCTCCAAGTGGCAGGACAGCCTAGTGGACACACTGCACACTCGGGCCTTACCATCTGTTGCCAACCTGCCAGCAAAGTGTTGCCTCATCAGCTGCGCTTGTTGGGAGTTTCAATTTTGTTGCTTGCATTTCTTGCAGGCTTCCCAGGCCTTACTTCAGCTGCTTCTTCATGCTCCTGAGAACTAAGGAGGCCTCAGCTTCGCTCTTTGCTGGGACTCCCAAGAATTCAAGAAAGGACCAACTCAGCTGACACAGGAGGGACCAGGGCTAGCAGATTCAACTCACCGTGGTTTTGCTGATGTGGCAGGAATTTAAGAATGTGAATTATTTGAAATGGTAAAGATAAAGGGAGATGTAATTTTCTCAAATATATACCTGAAGGCTTTGAAATATCTTATACAGGTAGGAAGACCATAGGCCATAGGTAGTAATCTTCCAACACTGGTATACCTAAAATTCACCTGGTTGCTTATACATTCATTTCCAAGATGGGGTGATAGTACCACACAAGTAGTTTCACCTGAGGTGCTGAGGAAGGGTGACTGGAGCCCAATAACCCAGGGTTAGTATGAACAGCAGAGTAAGATCCCATCTCTTAAAACAAAAACCAAACAGAAACCCAAACCCACAAAACAAAACCCTACCTACCCTTCAGTATACCCCTTCATTTATAGATGCAGAAATGAGGTCAGGAGAGGCGGAGGGCTGGTCAGCAGAGCTAAGTTTAAATCTAGATGTCTTTGCATATCACAGAGTCCCTCAATATGATGTAATATTTAAGGGATGCCTTAGACAAAAGTGAGGTGTGTGGAGGTCTTCTCAAAACTAGCCACTTGTCCCAACCCCAACTGGATAGATATCAAACAATCTGATTTAATTGTGGCACTAACTACCCACACATGGGCTTGTTTCCACAAGGCCGTCCCAATGCCAACCACAAATGAGATGCCAGATTATCCTCCCTTCCACCCAGCTGACTACAAATCTGGGGGCCCCCGTGACCACTTTGCTCACTGTTTGGTAATTTTCTATAACTCATAAGCTCAGGAAACTTCTCTACTTATGATAGAGTTTACACAGAATGCAAAAAAAACAAAAAACAAAAAACAAAAAAACAAAGAAATAGGTAAGGGGTTGGACAGTCTTGAGCACAGGAATCTGTCCCCAAACACTTAGGAGTATAACACCGTCTTGGCATGTGGATGGCCACCAAACTCTCTCTATAACCTTCTTGATCTAAAGCAGTGGTTCTCAACTTTCCTAATGCTGAGACCCTTTAATACAGTTCCTCATGCTGTGGTGACCCTCAACCAGTTATTTTCATTGTTACTTCGTAACTGTAATTTTGCTACTGTTATGAATTGTAATGTAAATATCTGATATGCAGATGGTCTTAGGCAACCCCTGTGAAAGGATCATTTGACCCCCAAAGGGGTCACAACTCATAGGTTGAGAACTGATGATCTAAGAGGAAGTTCTTTCTCTTCCCCAGAGAAAAAGGGAGGGCTGAAAGTTCTAATCCTCCCAATCACCTAGGCAAAGCATACAAAGGAGGGCAAATTCCAAGGTTTTCAGGAACTCTTGTTACAGGAACATAATAGCCAAATACTGGTTTTGTTTGGTATACCTCCTAGGGATATTCTTTTTGGGCTTTGTGTGCACACAGCAGACCATGTTGATGTAAGAAGGATGGGAGAGCTGTACCCAGAATATGGGAAGTTCCCTTGCTTGAATCTCACATTCAAAAACCCCATGACAGAGTTAAACAGCAGGGCCGTAAGACAACGGAGACCTACTAAGCACAGTAAGAAGGGATAGTCTGAGATGCATTGCCAGGCCCCCAGAGTTTTAAAATGTATTCTAATTAGTCATGATGACATACACCTGTCATCCTGGCACTTGGTAGGTGGAGCCCAACAGTCAGGAGCTCAAAGTCATCCTTGACTCCACAGTGAGGTCTAGGCCTGCCGGAGTTTGGGAAACTGTACCTCAAAAAAAAAAAAAAGAAGCTGTAGCTTGGTTGGTAGAGTGCTAGCCTAGCATGCACGGAGCCCTAGGTTTGATTCCCAGCACCACATAAATTGGACATGGTGGCACATAATTAAAATTCCAGCACATGGGAAGCGGAGGCAGGGGATTTGTTCAAGGCCGGCCTGGACTACCGGAGATCCTGTCTCAAACAAAACACAACAAAACACAAACAAACAAAAACAAAAAAGAACAAAAAGTGTCTTCCATTGGTTGGTTAGAGTGTTTCACAGGGCAAGTGTGTTTAGTGGAGAAGGTCACTGAGAAGACAGCTTCTTGCCCTCCTACCTAGGGCTGGGATCAAGGACAGTGACATTCCTCCACACTCTCAAGTCATTTCAGCTGTACCTCCCCTGAGAGAGAAGACTGAAGCCTGGAGTTACATTAGTGACCTAGGAGTCCGGGGACAGCTAAAGACACTGGGTAGGGTTTGACTCTAAACCACCCTGTGCATAAATTCTGCTAAAATCTGGACACAGTGACTCATGTTGGTACCTGCAAATTTGAAAATCATTTGTCCAGGTCAGGAAGCATTTATTTTGCATGTAACGAGTCATGGCCTGCTGCAGCGCCTTTCTAACACATGGCTGCCATCTCTGAGCATCTGTCAGGAGGGAAGGCCAAACCGGCAGGCTTCACACCATCGGTTAGTACAAGTCCTCATACAGCTGTTCCGGGAAGGGGGCATTTAGCCTGGCCCAGTCTCCTCAGCTTTCCCAGACAACCCTAAACTTGCATGTGTGTGTGTGTGTGTGTGTGTGTGTGTGTGTGTGTGTGTGTGTGTGTGAGAGAGAGAGAGAGAGAGAGAGAGAGAGAGAGAGGGAGAGAGAGAGACACTTATGCTGTGTAGGTCAGAGGTAGACATCAACTGTCTTCCTTAGTTTTTCTCTCCACCTTAGTTTTTGAGTGTCACCAAACTTGTTTGCCAATTTGGTTAGACAGTCTGGCCAGTGGGCTCCGGAGATTTGTGTGACCCTCCCTGCACCGTCACACTTGGGATCCAGATATGGGTGGTTTTACCTGTCTTTTACACTAGTGCTGGGGATCCAAACGCAGGGCTGAGGTCACCGAGGTCACCGAGCCATCTCCCTAGCCCCCTCAGATCTGCTTTTTACATTTTTAAAAATTATTTTTATTTACGTGTATGGGTGTTTTGTCTGCATGTTATGTCTGAGCACCATGTGCATGGCTGGTCCCACAGAGGCCAGGAGGGGGCATAGGACCCTCTGGAACTAGAGTTACAGATGGTTGTGAGCTCTTACATGGGTGCTGAAAACTGCATCTGGGTCCTCTGAAGAGCAAGTGCTGACAAAAAACATCTCTCTTGCTCTTTGATTCTGCTTTTAAAAGTACAACAGGGTTGGGGGGCAACTTGACAGGTCACTTTTCTTTAGGTTTTTTGAGACCTTCCTCCTTTACTCCAATGCTAGGGCTAGAACCCAAGCCCTTGTGCATGCTAAGCAAGCTTTTCCCCACCGAGCTACCTTTCCAGCCTTCTTTTGGTTTTTCAAGACAAGGTTTCTCTGTGTAGCTGCCCTGGCTGCCCTGGGACTCACTCTGCAGCCTCAAACTCAGAAATCTGCCTGCCTCTGCCTCCCGGCTTTTATCTATCTATCTATCTATCTATCTATCTATCTATCTATCTATCTATCTATCTATCTATCTAGACTGGTCACTTTTGAATCACTCTTCTGAGAATTGCTCCTGGAACCATTGGGACAAGGATCAGTTGGAATGCCCCAAAGGGACACAGAGAAAGCTTGCTACCTAGAAAGCCCATCACCATGCAAACACTTCCATCCTTGTACTGTCTTCCTCTTGGACCCCTGAAAGAAGACTGAGTGAAATAAAATACTAAAACACATCAGACAAATAGAAAAATGTAAGGAATAAGACAAGAAATTCCTGTGGCTGGTTGGGTTGGTGCATGTCTGCAATCCCAACACTTGGGAAGCTAGGGGTGTTTGAGACCAGCCTAGGCTACAAAATGAAACTGTCTCAAAAAAGTTCTATTTCTCCCATTTTAAAGCTGTAACTCACACCTGTAAATGATGTTCTTCCTTCTCTACTCATGTGGCCTATCCAAGAGGTGTAATATGAGATATCTGTGATTAGCATTTATGTATTACTGTATATTGATGTACCACATCAATCAAATTGCATTATCTTTTACCCCTCCCTCTCCCAAGACAGGGTCTTACTATGAAGCTCTAGCTGTCTCAGAGCTTATCAGGTAGACCAGGCTAGCCTCAAACTCACAGAGAGCCACCTGCCTCTGCCTCTTGAGCATTGGGATTAGTGGTGTGTGACACTACACATAGTTTTGTTTAAAAACGTCTTTTATCTTTTTAAAATTTATAAACTGAGGTGAAATCACAGAACATAAAACTACTATTTCAAGATTCTGGGGAATTGAATCCAGTTCACATACATTTGAGGCAAGTGCTCTACCACTGAGCTACCCACCCCTAGCCCACCACTGATTGCCTTAAGGTGCGTAGTTCCTTGTCATGTAGCATGACAAACACGCATACGATTTTTCAGTCGTCATAACTGAGATTTCCTTAGGTCTTCCCTCATCTGCTCTGCGTATCACTGCCTGGTACAAGGTATGTCAAGGTACATACATGAGGTCCCACTCAGTCTACTGAATCACAGATCACTGCCTCCTCTCACCATAGGTCTACCCTGTGGCTGGGCTCTGGATGGTGGAGTTCAGAAAAGAAATTCCAAAACATGCCACTGTGGCTTGGTTTCAGTTAAGGCACTTGAACTGTCTCCTGTCCTCTCTCTGCCTGTCTCCATCTCTCTTCAGCTTTCTGAGTGCTGAGATTATAGGCATGTGCCACCATAACCAATTCTGTCCTTTTTCCTAAAAGCAGATGAGCGTCTCCGTGAAATGTATCCTTCCTACATCAGAAGGAAGGAGCCATTCTAATTGCCAAGGACGGGAAGGTATGACCAGAGAAGTCAGTATAAGCCAAAGTCTAGATAAACCCTTACCTTTCTATCACTGCCAACGCCCTATCCTAGCCTGGGCCCCTCCCTTGACACACGGTCATAATTTAATCTTGCTTCAATTCAGTACGTAAGCACTCGGCTCTAAGCGCTTTCTTGGGTGTTCATATCTTAAAACATTTTTTTTTTCATTTATCTATTTGTGTGTGTGTGCGCGTGCGCGCGTGCGCATGTGATACATGTGTCTTGTCTTATGTGGGTGGAGGTCAGAGGACAATTTGTGGAAATCAGTTCTCTCCTTCTACCACTTGGGTCCCCAGAGATTGAACTCAGATCATCAGGCTTGGCAGCAAACGCCTTTACCCACTGGGGCATCTTTGTATTTCTTATGAGGTCTTCCATGTACATGTAAATACAAATCCTATAACCCGAATGCACTTTCTTATCCTCCCTTTAAATCTGTTCTACTTTAGTTTCATGGGTTTAGCTGTAGACCTTGAAGATACTGAAGGAAGTTCAGTTTCCAGATTTTTATGATTTTCAATAATCCTGCCAACTTGTACCAACCAGCGCTGGAACTTGGAGAGAGTGGCCATTTCCTTCCACTACAGACATCTCTATATTCAGAGGTTCCTCTGTGCCCCGACACTCACAACATGGCTGCAGGAGCCAAACACCCTGAGAGGCAGTGTGCTGTGAAGCCACAGGAAGTGTGTGTGGCCTCTGGCTGGCTCCCTGATGACTTCAGGCAAGTTTCCTCTTGTGGAAGATGGGGCAGCGCTAAGAGACAGTGTGCAAGTGTATGCGTGCATGCAAGTGTGTACGTATGTGTGTTGGAGTGGGTAACTGAGAAATGATGTAGTGGGGCACCACCAATGATCTGTGATGACACCCAGGCCCTTTGGGTCTGCTGACCTATCACATTCTGCCTTCATAGTCAGATCACTTCTATCTGTCCTGTGTGCTGCAAACTCTATCAGTTACATCAGAACATACCCGAGCACTTCTAGCTCTCATGAGAACTGGTATCAAAAGGCAGAAGGTTGTACTCCAGAGTGTGTTAGACCCTTCCTACTGTGCCCTACCTTGCCAGATCACACCAGTCAAGCTACTCACATTCAGACACCTTGCCACACGAACCACAAGGCAGCACAGAAGCTGGAGAGCCTGTGACATGGTCTTCCTAGTCCTGAGGGGTGCAGAAACACCCTGGCTCGACTTCTCTCCCAAGATGCCCTGGTCCTCCTGTGGTGCTGGCCATTTAGCTAACTGGCTGCATGGCACAGCTCTGCCAACAGACCCTGGCTAAGTACTGGCCAGGGCCTCAGTGCACTTCTTCCTCCTTAGCTCCAACAGTGTACACCATACTTAAGGTTACTTCTTAATGTGTCACTGTAAGCCCCTAGAGGCCTTATATAGAATTCTTAATTAGAACACTGTGTTCCTTGAGAAATAGGTGAGCAGAGTACAGAAACAGCCTTGTTTGACCTCATACTGCTTTACAGCAATCTGTCATCCCCCACCACCTTAATTAGAAGGTACCAGATACTTTGGAATTCTGACACACCCACTTGGGACATAGAGAAGACAAAGGACTGATAGGCCAGGGCAGGGCAAGAGAACTCAATTCCTAGGGAGTCTCTGCTCCAGTCAGCTGAGCAGTGACTGCCCTTAGATAGGCCTCCATAGTCAATAGGGCCATCCCTCCCTCAGCACTTATGAGGGCTCCAGACTCTTTCCTAGGAGCCAGTCCAACCAAAACACAGCATAGGGGCCAATATGCCCGCGTGAGGGCCCAGCAGAGCACTGGACCACTAGACCCACAAATGGTGCCAAACTGTCCCCAAGTACTGACTCGTTCTTCACATGTCCCCACAAACATTTCTTTAACAATTCTCAATTCTTGAATAAAGGTACCATCTCCTGTTCTACTAATGTGGACATGAGGAGCTAGATAAAAAAATTTATCCCCCCACACATTCTTATGAACTGTGGGCTAGACAGTGCCTGCCATGGTTCAAACAAACTGTCAGAAAAGAGATTTTTTTGGGGGGAAGGGGGCAGTGCTTGGGACTGAACCAAGGGTCCACTGAGTAAGGCCAGACATTTGTCACGGTGGCTCGGTTCTTTAAAAGAGAGTCAGGTTATCAGGATAGCTAACAATGTAGCTGAGAAAGCAATTCTCACTAAGAACTCTGGTGGGCTCACAGGAGCACAAATTGACGGAGAGGAAAGGATCATGGGCGGCCCATGTCTGCTGCAGATGTCCCCGTTGGTGCCCTCCTATGTAGATCTGTGCCTCCAAAGTCTCAGCTTGCAGTGCGTGGCCAGGCAGGGCTGAAAAGACTCCTGGCTCCTCTGTCTGTTTTATACCTGTGAGAAATAACCACTTGTTTAGAGAACAACCATGTCTATCCAGACATTCTGTCTTGCTGGCAGTTCTGTCCCTTGACTCTGATTCTTCATAGTGGCAGAGTGTGGTTTCTGAGCTGTTAAAACAGACACACATCTTAGTAAGCAGAGAGGACCTCCTTCCTAACAGGGAGCCCCTCTTGGCTGTGTGTTGGAAGGCTGCTCATTCTCTTCTGGCTCAGCTTGAAGCTCTTCAAAAATCATTCCTTATACAGAACACAATTCTGTGTCTCGTGGACAACGTGAAAAAACTTTTATTATGAAAAATTGAAATCCATATGCAAGTTGAGAATAGCATAAAGATTATATGCACTCCTCTCCCAGCTCAGCAGCTACCAACACATGGCCATCTGCTTTCATTTCCTACCTCCCTCCTCTCCTGGGACAGCTTTAAAGAACAAATAGAAAAGGCTGTCAGTTTTTGACAAAGCCTGACTGTGCTGGGCTCACTGGTCAGCTAGTCCCAATTTCCTCCCCCTTAGTCTATCTCCTGTGAGAGGATGGAAACACTACATGCACACACACGTCTACAGCCTCCCCTGGAGCCAGAGTTGTGTGATGACCCAGGTCTGCTTTGAGGCCACTTTAAGTCTTACTGATGCTGACACACACTGGTACATGCATGTGTGTATGTGTATGTATTTGAGTCAGGCGAGGAGGTGCTTCATCAAGGAGTCACATGTATTCAGCAGAGAAGACTTTTAAAGAGCTCCATGTAGATCAAGAGAGAAAAGTAAATGTCACAGCTACATAGTTTCTTACAATAGCCAGATCCTATGAGAAGGAACTAGAGGGATTTTTTTCTAAAACGATTCATGGACAGATAAAGCCTAGGGTCAGAGGTGTACAGCTGGGAATATATGCACCAACGACTCATGGACAGGTAAAACATCATTGCCTAGGGTCAGAGGTGTAGAGCTGGGAATATATGCACCAAGGAGAAAGGGGCAGACTCTTCTAGAGAAAGGTAACACACACTGAATACAGGCCGTAGAAGGAGAAGCCTATTTGAGGGCTGGATTGTGACTGAGGCAGGCAGGCCCAAGGCTCACAGATGAGTCTTACTGATTTACTAGACTTCCTAATTTCTTAGGCTTCAAAGGCCTTTGCTAAGAGGTAAAACCCTAAACCACCATAAGCTCATGGCCCCTTATCCTAAAGGACCCTATATCTTCTGCACATAGTGGCAGAGTTGGCTCATGTAGTGTTGATACTATTGCTGCAGAAACGGGAAACTGAGATAGAATGCTGGGGGTACACAGCACAAGAACTGTCAGAGAAACAGTCATCCTGGTGCAGTGGGTGACATGCCAGAGAGCAAGCACCACAGGTGGGGCTCCCATGCTTGCAGGTCCTGAAGTCCTGCCCTGATGGGGTGCCGGCTGGTTCAGGTTAAAGGACTTCCTCCATCACCCCAAGTCCCAGTACAGACCATCTGTTCTGACGCCAGCTTGAAATGCTGTCTTGTCACTTGTAGAGTCCTTTGCAGATGGATGCAAACAGACCATGAGTTCAAATGTAGCTTGTAAAACTCCCTTTCTGGGTAATGAGATGCTAGCCATCTGGTGCCACCAATTCAGTTTTGGTTGCTACAAACACTGCCCACACACCGAGGCCTAGATGGAAAAGCCCACTGTGACCTACCGTTCCTTGTCCTTAGACTGGCATCGGTTCATTTCAGTGTTAAGACACTGATGTGACTTACACCCTGCCACAGGCCAGAAAACAGAGCTGTGGTCAAGGTCATAGAGCTGCCAGAGCTGTGTCTGAGCACAAGCGGAATGCAGTGTTTGAAGCCCCCTTCCTCCCCATTTCCACGGCCCAGGAGGATTTAATGCTGTATTAGCACGGGTGGTTTATGTATCCCCCTCACCCCCCTTTGATGTTCCCAAGGCAGGAAGCTTGTGTTTAGAATTTCCTTAAGGAGTATAAAGAAGAAGGGTCCTTTAGAATTATCCCTCTCACCCTATTTTTGAGACAAGATTCACTCTATAGCCTAGGCTGGCCTGGAATTATAGCCCAAGTTGGCCTCAAATGTCCAACAATCCTTTCTTGGTCTCTCAAGTGCTGGGGTTCTAGGTGTGTGCCAGTAATTCTGGCAAGAACATCCCTTGACAAATAAAAAACTAAAGAACTACTGAGGTAGAAAATACATCTGAAGTAGACTTTTTCTTTTTTGAAAGAGAAAAAGGGGAGTAGGAGGAAACAAATGAGCCACTCAGCAATCTCAGCGTTAATGTATCCCAATGTCCCGCCTTACACATGAGAACCTCACGCAAGAGAGGAGCATCAGCTGAGAACAAAGGCCCAGGGACTCAGTATTCGCCCACATTGAGGAGCCCCTCAGGGGTCTCTGGGAAAGGCTGATCTCAGAGAGAGGCTTGTGGCCTCACAGAACTCCTGCCATCGCCGACAGGTCTAGACATGCTAGCTGGGCCTGGGCCAGACTTCACAGCACAGCAAAGGGAAGGGCAGTGGCAGCTTCATGTTCACCAACCTCACAGAGGACTTCCATTTGTTTATTTAAAGACAAAGTTTAAAAAGTAAAATGAATAAAACCAGGTGAGATTAAGATGCATAAACCAAGCTGCAATGTAGAAAAAGGCCTTGCTGGAGACATGATGAAGAACACTGGAAAAGTTCACAGACACACGGGAGAGCTCACATTGTCAACAGGACTCAGCTGCTACTAATTCTGCCCAGAATGTCAAGGTTTCATTTTGCTCAGCCTGAGATCGCGCTCAATTTCAAACTGCCTGTGGTCCACTCGATCCAGAAAAGCTTTCCGTTCAATGTACCTGGAAGAAGACAAAAGCAGTGTCCATAAAATCTGGCAGAAAGGCCTCCCCTGCACTGTCCCAACCCTAGGGGTAAACTGGGCAGCAGCAAACCAGCAAGTGAGCCAGGCTGGTGTCCAGATGACCTGGATGACCTTTCCTAAATTTCTGTAAGCAATGAGATCAAACACCTCTACACCCACAGTAACACACAGGGTTTCTTTCACTGGAAGCCTGGAGCTCTGCTCCTGCTCTCAGGCCAAGGTCAGAGATGTCTCTCCAGGTCTCCCCCAGTCTCCCAGACGGGGTGGGAAGGAGGCCAGCCTATGCTGGCAGGCACACTGGTCAGGAGGGAGCCTGACTGCTTAATGAGACACAGCTGCATTTTAATGTACCTTTTCTTGCCATAAAGTATGCTGCGATTTGCTTGCGGGGAGGAATTCTCTGCTGCTAATTAATCTACTGAGGGAACAAAATTGCCATTAAAAATGAGAGACATAATTGAATCTCTGCACTAATTTTTCTTTGTTGTGCCGTGGAAAATGTACATCTGTCCGACAAGGTTATTACACTCACGGTGAGAATGTAACCAGGCCCAGGAACCTGTGTTCTTCTCGGAGTGCAGGCCTTGTTTTCCTGCTCCTCAGCATTCTGAAGTGAGGCCCATCCTATCTGCTTGCCAGCTGAGCCTGTGGCTCACACACTACTGGGGACTGGTCAGAAAACACAGGTTCTGAGGCCAGAGGGAGCTGAATTCAAATCCTCTCATTCGCCGACTGTGTGACTCTGGACAAGCCACATAAACTTGGTAATTCTCAGTTTCCTAGCATATTAAAAGGGGGAGGGGACAGCAACAAAGTAGTGACATATAATCCCAGTACTGCTGAGGCCGAAGGAAAAAGATTGATGTGAGTTTTAGACCAGCCCGGGCCAGAGACCACTCCTGTATTTTTAGTTTTATTTTTTTGGAGGCAGGGCTCATGCATTTCAGGCTGGCTTGTAATAGAGTCAAGGATGACCTTAAGCCTGTCTTTGCCTTCCTAGTGGCTAAGACTGCAGGTGAGAACCACTATGCCTGACATATGTGATGCCAGGGCTTTGCACACACTGGGCAAACACTACCGATGGAACCATATCCTTGGGTCCAAAATACAGTCTTAACAAAATAGGAAACACTTACACCCTCCTCCCCCAAAGGAAAGCTAGAGAAAGATCAGTCCTTGTTATCCAGAGGGCTGCTGTGAGAAGTAAATGAAATAGTATATCAGTAATGCTTAGCATGGAGCAAGACTCAACAAAGCGGAAGCTCATACTGTCACTATGATTGTGAGCAGCCAACTTCCATCAGAGTCCTGAGGACAGCAGATGGCCCAAGTGCTGTCTGAAACTAGTAACCACCACCTGGTCTGGATCAGGAATTAGGCTGTGGTGTCAAAACTGTCAATGAGGCCAGAATAGCTGGAACACATGGGAAGGCTGTCCTTAGGTTTGACATAAGTCCCTTGGGTCACAGTTGTCAGATTTAGTAAGTGAAAATAAAGGAGACCCAGTTAAATCTGAAATTCAGATTCCCTGGCAGAGAGAGCAGTGGCAAATACTGTATGCTCCTTCTGACAAAGGCAAGAACTGGGACAGAGGTGTGGACACAACCTAACAACTCACTGCAGCAGCCCGAGGTCCCCAGGCAGGGCCACTCATAAAATTAACTGAGAGTCTCGCCTACTGCAACCAGTCTTCCTCGACCCTGCCTATCCTGGATCTGGAGAAGCTGAACACATGGGAACCGGGGACCTGGTGGCAGGGGTGCTAACTGTCCCTGAGAAGAGCCAGCAGAAGAGAGGTCGCCACAGGCTAGAGATGGTACTGTGTAAGCATCATGTGTGGGTGTTTCAGGACAGAGCTCTCATGCTACCTGCTGGAGATCAGGAAGGAGAAGGAAGTGAGCTTTACATTGGGATGGTCACTGAGCGTGGATAAGGGTTTGCAGGTTCACAGAAGCTGTGTGTGTCCAGATGACCTGGAGAACACTGAGAGCAAAATCCAGACTAGGCACTAAGGGGCAGAGCTGAGGCCGAGGGAAACCTCAGCCAGCAAGGGCACATGTATAGATGACATTCAGTTCTCAAGGACAGCCAGACACAGACCATCAAGGCAGGTCTGGCGACTTTACTGCCCTGTTCACAGCCACTGGCAGCTGCTAAAAGGACCCTGTGACGGCTTGGTTTACAGCTAAGAGCTGACCATAAACAAGCCTTCCACTGAATGTAGACTTGCTGATGTGCAGAGGCCAGCATGGTGCTGTGGACGGGGGATTGAGTTTGATATCTACTATCTGTTTTTGAGCAAGGCATTTATTTTTTGGCAATTTTGTTGATTTGTTTTCTTTTTCTTCTCTGTAACACAGGAATAAAAATGTAAATGCCCCTCTGCAGATGCAATGAAACCCTGAGAGGTGCTTTTTAAGATACAGCTAAGCTAGCTGTTTTGGGGTTTGGGTTCTGGCTTCTCATCCACTAATCGCATCCATAATCTGTACGGCCTCATACTGGGACATTTGGAATAGAGACCAAGTCTGGGAATGCTCCTGAGGAAGGGCTGCCTTGAAGGCCACCTGAAAGTTCACCTACTTCAACTGGGCCACAGGGGTTTCCAGCACTTTAATTGGGTCACAGTTCCAGAACAGACATGATGGCTGACAAGTGCAATAAGAATTATGGTTCTTGCTAGTCTTTGGGTCTTGCTGCTTCTCTGGCTGGTGTCCAGCCCTTCTGGGGATTCAGCCCCTTTGAGCCTGGCTCACTGGGAAGCCTAGGACTGAAGGAGTGTGTCATCCTTTCCTGCTACTATGCTCTTTTATGGCCCATTTAAGCAACGCAGATTTATTTATTTATCTATCTATCTATCTATCTATCTATCTATCTATCTATCTATCTGTTTGTTTATTTAAAAAAGGCAGGCTCTCTCTGTGTAGCATCAGCTGTACTGGAATTCTCTATGTAGACCCAGTTGGACTCGAACTCATGGAGATCAGCCTGTCTCTGCCTTCCTGGTGATGGGATTAAAGTGTGGACCACCACATCTGGCAAAGCAAGCAGATCTTTATTATCATTAATAAAATATGCTAATAGCATCAAGAACATATAATGATTTTCTAATTTTTCCTTTCAGAACCAGGTTAAACACAATAGGTTCTGACATCTTCAGGATCTTTCAACCCAAATTGCTTTTCTGCCTCAATTTTCCTGAAATTCAGGACACTGGGTAAGGGAAAGTAGGGAACACTATGAGGGAAGATGCCAGTACCTCCTGTCAGAGAACCCAGTCTGGAAGAGGTCAGAGAGTGCCTGGCCTCCAAAAGCTTCCTCTGTGGTCATCCTGTGGCTGAAACCACGCAAAAGGCTTCCCGTACACTACTAAGGAACAGGGCGTGCATAGGAGGCACAGGGTAAGAGGATGCTCCGGGGCTGGTACTGCTCCTAGTGCTGCAGTGCTGGTCCCTGGTGCACATTTGGAGCAGTACAAATAGCACGGCAATGATAAACTTCAGCTCTTAATGGGCAACAGAAGCACTCAGACAAAGCACAGCTCTGGGTAGTCCTAACAGGGCAGGATTCGTCTGCTCTAGGAATACAACTGAAAGGCAAAAACCGCTAGGCCCAGGCATGGCCCCAAAGACAGCAACGACGATCATTTCCTCCCCTCTGCCTTCTTCTTCTATCACCTCAAGGCTGTGATGGTTCTGGGAGACAGACTCCTGGAAATCCTGGTGATAGATTCTTTGGAGAATGCAAAGTATTTTAGCGGCCCCTCCTTCATGTTCTCCAAATCACCAAATACCTGGCTTCCAATTACTGGGCTTGGTGACCTTCAGTTTAACTGGACAGAGAGCAGCGGCAGCCAAGCCCAAGCCCGTGTTTCTCTTTACTGTGCATTCTCCGTCTTAGCATTATTATTTGGAAAGTTGTGTCGTTGATGATATTCACCATCAGGAAACCTGTGTAATTAGTTAGCAGAGCTAGAGGAAGCCATGTTCAACACCTAAACAAAGTTTGCTGACACCCGACTGTCTCTGGGATAGCGCTTCAAGCACTCTGCTGACTGAAAATGCTGCTACACAGAAACCTGTTCTAATGTATTATGCTGGACTTTTCTAGGTGATTTGTTTTGACCCTACCAGGCTACCAAACAAAGCCAGGGGCATCTGCTAGCCAGTGCATTGGGCATTTAGACACTAAAGTGGTATGGTATTTGCTTTGGGTGTTTATTGCATACTAACAAAACATGACAGTATCAGTCAGTCAGTAAGCAGAACAGAGAAAACAAACAGGGTGATGTGACTGAGGAGGTGCAGCTATTCCAGGGTAGCATCTGAGCGGGCCCTGAATGACCAACCAGAGCTTTACAGGGGAGGTACACTACAGGAGGGGGCACTCAGGCTAGGCTGCAGCAAGCAGCTGGAAAAGTGAACAGAAATGGTTGCTAAGTCTTAGAACTAGTGTTTGCTTGCAGAGAAGAAGAAAACAGCTGGCTAGGGCCTACACTCCCAGGTTGAAGGGCTGGGGAAGGCAGAAAAGCCAGCCTGAGAGTCTTGGGGAGATGCCTTCAAGCTCTACTTCCATCACCGTGTAAAATATTCCTAAATAGCTAGCTGGGACTTAAAACAAATGAAGCACCCAGCTTCCCAGTAAGGTCTGAATCTGGGGGTGGTCAGTGGGAGGAAAGAGATGTAAGCAGAGGCCTGGGAGGAAACAGACATTTTACGTATTTGGTTCATTCCTGTAACACCCTTATGAGGGATATAAGAAAAGGTTTCTACTGTACAGATGACAAAACTGGGGCTAGTGCCTATCCTCGTTAGCTCTCTGTTGCTGTGAGGAAACACTAACTGAAACCAACTTGGGGAGGAATGGGTTTATCTAGCTTACAGGTTATATAGTCCTTTATGTAGGGACTCCAAGGTAGGAACTCAAGGCAGGAATCTGGAGGCGGGAACTGAACAGGAGTGCTAGGATTAAAGGTGTGTATCATGCTGGGTGTGGTGCAAAGTTTTAATCACAGCAGTTGGGAGGCACAGGCAGGCAAATCTCTGAGTCTGAGATCAGCCTGATCTAGAGTGAGTTCCAGGATAGCCAGGAATACACAGAAAAAACCTGTCTGAAAAGCAACAAAAACCAAAAACCAAACCAAACCAACCAATCAAAGAAACAAAAAAAGATGTTTATCATCACACTTGGCAAGACTTACTTTATCTTTAATTATGTGTGTACATGTGTATGTATGTATGCAGGTGCTCAGGGAGGCCAGAAGAGGCCATCAGATTCTGTGGAGCTGAAGTTACAGATAGTTGTAAGCAGCCCAATATGTGTGCTAGGAACTTAAACTCTGGTCCTGGGGAAGAGCAGCAGACACTTCAAACCACGAAACCATCTCTAGGCCTACTTTCATGTTTTTGTATCTCCATTAGCCTCTAGTTGTTGCTATTGCTATTTTTGATTCTGACATGTATAGAATTCTATTCTGTGTATTCTTTAGTGATTTGCTTCTTTTAAAAACTGATCTACTGGTTTTGCCCACTTTGACCATCATTTAAGCAGAGTCATAGCCTTACTTCCTCCTTTCTGTTTTGATGCTTCTGTGATTTATCTATGCTCACAACCACTGCTGGACATAGCCCACTGTATGGATAGGCCATATTTGATTTAACTCTTACACTACTGACTGACCTTCGAGTTGTTTCTTGTTTTTGGATGTTGCTCATATTGTTGGTACATACCTGCATTTCTGCTAGGAATAAAGAGTGAACTGCTGAATGACAGAGAATGACTGTAAGAAGTATGAGCAGATCACTATAGATGGTTACTTTCCAATTTAACCGTTCTACACCTCAGATGCTCATCATACGAAGAGACCGTTCTTTATGATTGGTTATATTCTTGTCTTAAAGTCCACTTTGTCAGTTTTCTTTTGGTTAGTACTTGCATAATTCGCTTCTTTTTAACCTTTTTATTTTCAACATTTCTTCATTCTACATTTCACATCAATGTTTTTCAAACAGCAAATTGTGCTTTGATTTTTTAAAAAATTTAATCTGTTAATTTCTGACTTTTAAATGGAACATTTAGTTTATTCACAGTAAAAAAAAATCCTGATAAATATTGATAAATAAGGCTGACCTTAAACTTCCGATCCTCCTGTCTCCACCTCCAAGTGCTGGGATTATAGGCACGCACCACGAAGCTCAGTTTATGCTATGCGGGGGAATCAAGCCCAGTGCTTCCTGCAAACTAGGTAAGTTTTCTACCAAATGAGCTACATCCCCATCTCAGTTATGTCAGTTCCCATTTTCTGAAAAGTCCTCACTGGGTAGACATTTTTAAGTAATTTTAAAATATTTAATTTTTATTTTAAAATATATTTAAATATTATTATTATTTTATGTGAATGAGTGTTTTGCCTGCATGTATATCTGTGCATCATATGTGTGCCTGGTGCCAAAGAAGAGGACATCAGATCCCCTGGGACTGGAGTTACCAACAGTTAAAAGCTGCTATGTGGGAGCTGGGAATTGGACCAGGTTTTTTAGAAGAGCAGCAGTGCTGTTAACTACTGAGCCATCTCTCTAGCCCTTGGGTACGTATCTTTTAAAATTGTGTTTTCTCTTCCACCCTGTAATTTATTAACACTCCCTTATCTCTAACAGCACTGCTCCTTACTTTTATGAGACACCTGCTTGAACATAGTGAATGTTGTTCAACCCACACAATCAATACTCAGAGGCTATCCAGTGTAGCATACTCTGGCCCTTCCCCTGCTATTTTAGAACCCTGTGCAAAACTGAATAGCTTAGATAGACTAACCTTGATCTGGTGGTTAAGCAAGCTCATAATCTTTTTTAAAATATTTGAAAACAGATAGCTTCCAAGTTAATTTGAATAATGTTTGTTTGTTTGTTTTTCAAGACAGGGTTTCTCTGTTGTAACTCTGGCTGTTTTGGAACTCACTCTGTAGACCAGGCTGGCCTCAAACTCACAGAGATCGCCTCCTGAGTGCTGGAATTAAAGGCATGTGCCTCCACTGCCAGGCCTATTTATTTGATTTTTTGAGATAAGGTCTCATCATATAAGTCTGGCTGGTCTGTAACTCACAGATACCTATCTACCCTTGCTTCCAAGTGCTGGGATTAAAGGCTAATTTAGGCTACTTAACAACCTGAACGACATGTACTCATGTAGGCCTTCACGTGATGGGTATTCTTCAAAGTGGTTTATGCATATTACATCCCTGCAAGTAATATATATATTCTCTAGTGTCTATAGGATCTACATGACCAGAGTGAAGGTGTAAGATTATCCCAATTTTACTGGCAAAGGAGCTGAGATACTGCTATGCTGAAAGAAAAGATCTTACTGGTGAGAGGCAGGATTGATGAGAAGCCCAGACTGTTATGAAGGACCATTCAATATTTCAGGGGTGAAGAATACTGACTTATAGCCATGGGCCTTTGTTCTTCAAGTTTTTCCTGCACTCCCTAAACACTTAGCTTAACTTAGAAGCCCTATTTTTTTGTATTCACCAAAAGACATACATGAGAGTTGGGTGTGGTGGCTCTTGCCTGTGATCTCAGAACACGGAGGACTGAGGCAGAAGGATTTCCATGATTGTGAGGCTAGACTACATTATAGAATGAGATCCTTTCTCAACATTCCCATGGAGAAAACAAAACAAAATAAACTCTAACAAAGAAAAGATCACTTTTGGTTTATGGATATCCTTTTTGTATTCTAAAGTGAACAGGAAATGGTATAGCAATGGCCTCACAAACGGTCAGACCATGCCCTGGATCACAGTAACATGGCTGAACAAACTAACATCAAACCATTCATGACAATGTGACAGTATCCTGGCATCAGGTTGGATTTCTTTGCTTTTGAAGCACTTGATCTAGTGCAGATTCTCAGAAGGTCAAATGATTCAGACAATTAGGACAAGCCAGTCACCATGTGCCAGACCCAGCCTTGTAATAAACCAAGAGGTGACTTATAGTTCACTGAAGCTGTAATTCAGCAAACTCAGTCCTGGGGACATTGCTGCTCATCCCCATCCCTTGCCCTATCTTCACCCCGGTGGCTTCTCACAGATGAGATGTGCCTCTTCTTAGAACAGAGCCTCACCAGTAACCACTCCATTTACTTTAGTAAAGCACTCCATTTTCATCCCACCATGAAAAGCTCCTGCTTGCTTAAACAGAACTACTAGAAACAAATCGTTGTAGAGTTCTGAGGCTACAAAGGAATAGAAGCCACTCCTTACCCTTCTTTCCCTCGGTTATGGATGGCCAGTTCTTCACCAATCCCTTCTTCTTCCTTGAAGCTCTCCCAGTCCAATTTGGACTTCTCAAGGGTGCTCATTTTCTGTTTTTTGGCTCCAATTTTCCCCAAAAGGCTGCTCATGCCACTTGATCTTTTTATCCTATGGAAAGAAAAAATAAATATAAAAACCCTGACCTCTGGATTAACAGGTTTTTTTTGGGGGGGCACAGGGTTCCCTGGATTGGAGCCATTTGTTTCCATGGAAGCCATGCTTACAGCTAGGATACTTTCTTCCCTGTGTGGAAATGTTAGGCTGTGCAGAATCCTAATATGTCTTTCCTGCCTAACAGAGTGCTCGGCTGCACAGCTGACAGGAAGCCCTCACCCCTTCAGACCTCTGTGCTGTGTGGCAGGTCACTGCTTGCAGGGAGGGAGAATGGTGAGGTTCAGGCAAGGCTTTGGAGTCACTTGTATAGATCCAAATTCTAGCTCTGCCCAGTGACTCAAGACTAGTTGCTCAAGCATATGTGCCTTGGTTTCCCAATCTACACCGAATGCTTACTCATGGATGGAGGGGAACTGTTCATGTGAAGAGCCAAAACAGCATCCACCATAGGGTCAATGTGCAGTTAACTGCCGGCCACTGTGAATCACTGTCCTCCTCCGACCTTTGAAGCCCCAGGGGACTCTTCCACAGAGTTAAGAACCAGTTTCCAGTACGTTCGAGCAAGAATTCACAGCACTGTAAAAGGGCCTTTTAAAGGCAGTTGCCTTTCAACTCCTGTAAGCTGAGGCCTGGTTTTTCCCAGGAGGTGGAGAACATCCCGAAAGCAAAGAATGTACAGCCTGTGCTCTACTTGCTGGTGATGCTATCTGTCATGGGCTGTGGGAGAAACCCATACGCCACATTCAAGTCTTGGCAGGTCAAATGTTTCTAGTCAATGTTACATGAGTGAGATAAAGAAATCAGAAGGCAGCTAGAGTTTGTGAAGGTGATATGAGGGGAAAAAAACACAGAAAGAACATGTTTTTTTAATTTTTTTTTTTTTGTAGGTGGGAGGCAGGGGTGTACAGATGAGAAGACAACTTTTTGGCATTGGTTCTCTCCTTCCATCTTTATCTGGGCATCGATGCCAGGCTTGTAAGCTTGTACTGTCAGGTGCCAAAGGCCTTTACCCTCTAAGCCACCTTGCCAACTTGCTTTTGGTTTTATGAAACTAAAATGAATTCTCTGCTGGAAGAGCTGGAGGTTATTTTCTGCTTCACAGAGCTAGGCAAGAGTTGGAATATTCAAGCAGTGCACACTAGCATTGCAACATTTTCTCTTCAATGCTTTCTCAGCCTCCTTCCCACCTGACTTGCATTTGGACTATCATGAATAACCTCAGGCTTAATGCTGATGAGAATCCTTTCTGAGCTGACCTGGTTTCACTCCAACCCATTATAAAACTATGGACTGTGGGCTATCTGTGCCCTAAGATAAACCAACAGGTTAGTGGCCACACCAAACACAAGACTTGAGAGTGGTACAAACATTCTCATTCTATTAACACTGGTCCAGAGGATGTTAGCTTCCCCGTCTAGTTCACACACCCCTATACACTGGGCTTATCAATTATTAAAATAAACTCTGAATGGCCAGGCAGGCATCATTGTCTTTGTGTTGAGTTGGATCAACAAAGTTCAGAGAGGTTAAACAAAAATACAACAAAGATCAAATCAATAGAAAATGAAGACCCAGGACAAAGTGAGGCTTCAGGACTTGAGTGTCTCCAAGATGAGAAGCTGCTTGAGTGTTTTCTGATGATTATTTTATTTAGCTTGAGATAATTATATGAAAGGACCCCAGTCCTTTTTGTGTAGTAGTATTGACTGTCTATAATTACAACAGAGTTCACTGTAACTACATGGTAAATACCACCCTGTTAAGGACATAGATATTGTATGTGTTCACTTTGCTCTGTGCCACTTAGCAGAGACTTTGATTCACTGTTCTGTTGCTGCTCATCCTCAGTGATGCCCTGGGTTACTGTTTACAAGAGATCTGGAAAGGAAATGAGGAAGTAGGCCCCTAATGAAGAGGTTGGCAGAGCTCATCAGTGGGGTTGTGAGGAGGTATGAGACCTTCATTCTCTGTGGTCTTTAAAGCCAATTCCAATAACTAGGCACCCACAGAAGAGAACTTTTGGTTTGAAAAGGGATTTAAAGTTATCTTTCATTATTGATTATAGTCACTCAACAGAGAAGGCAACTCCACTGTGTTTGGAATTAGGAACACAAGAAAGTCTGATCTTTGGCTATGAGGAGAAAAAAATCTAGTAAAAAAAGGTAAAAAAATTAGAGAAACCATGACCATTTACTAAAAGACCCAAAGAGGAATTCGCTGAGGGCTGTTTAATTTAACCTTGTTTTATTCATGTGTTAAACTCTACTTTAAGGGGAAT
This sequence comes from Cricetomys ansorgei, assembly GCA_026225945.1. Taxonomy (NCBI): domain Eukaryota; kingdom Metazoa; phylum Chordata; class Mammalia; order Rodentia; family Nesomyidae; genus Cricetomys; species Cricetomys ansorgei. Next base: position 6,143,527 of record JAMJFZ010003163.1, on the reverse strand, counting down.
GAAACCTGCCTCGGCCCACAGTGGGACTAGTTCAGTGCTCCTCACATCAGCTGTGTCTTCTTTCTGTGCTCGACCCCACAGTCTGGGGACACAAATCCTGTAGAGCTGCTTGTACACTCCAATTTCTACTACTGCTCAATGTGGGAGAGGGAGAAGCACCCCCCTTTCCCTGCTTTCCTGGAGCTCACTGCGAGCAGGATTCATGTCTTATTCATTACTTTTTTCTTTCTGAGACAGGGTCTCACCCTGTAGACCCGGCTGACCTGGAACTGGAGAGATCTACCTGCCTGTGCAAGGATTAAATGTGTGAGCTACCACGCCCTGCCATTTTACTGCTCACTCTGTGTCACTCTCAGTGAAGCAAAAAGCTTACTCACAGCATAAGATTGTTAGATTTTCAATTGACCAAGCCCCAGATTTAAGCGCACAGTTACCCAAACAAAAAAAGCTTCCCTTCATTACAAAAAGACTCGACACTATGCTTGAACTGATAGAGCAGAAAAATTAATTCCAAAACTGGACCAGCAAGGACAGGAATGTGTCTGGGCACTAGTGATCTTTCTTCAGAACGTCAATATACAGAGTTGGGCTCAAGTCTACACCTCTCATATCAAAATTGGCAGAATCACCGACATTGCAAATCATCTGCAACAAGATTCTTTGGCAGAGATTTGCGTTTTCCTTAGTGTCTGTCATCTGTTTACACGGGAGGGGCACACACATGTACTACTTTCCAGGGCCATGCATAAGGTCTGGCACTTTGTACAAATCTGAGAAAAGCTCAAGCTGAGAATTGCCTGTTAAGGGCTCTGCTTGGAGCTGTTGTTCCTTTGAGTTTTCCCTAGATTTTACTAATCTGTAAGAATGAAAAGTGCAGTCCAAATCCCTGGCCCATTTCACTACCCACCTGTTAACTAATCTCCCCAAATCCCAGGATCAGAGCAGAGCATTCAAGGACTGAAGCCAGTAGTGAGGGAGAGTCAGGCAAAAACTCCAATAAAGAAATCCTACTGACTTAAACATCTTGTGGGACCAGAATCACTTTATATTATTGAAGCTGATACATATTAATGCCAGGAAAAGTGGCACTTATCAGCAAAAGGTAGAATGAAAACTGGCAAACAGTTGCAGTTGCACAGCTTTAGACTAACACATTACTCTTCAGATTGACTGCTCTTGTGCCAATCCAATAGTAAAAGGCAGTGTCGGTGTAGTTTGATTTCAGATTGCTTTTCCTCCTTGAGACAGGGTCTTGCAATGTAGCCCAGGCTGGCTTGAGATTTTTTAAATATGTGAATGAAACATGCCTGATTATTCTGATGGCGAAAGCCCTGGATTCCCATCTCTTCAAAAACAATGCTATTTCCATGTATTAGGTGCAGAGAGGTCTGATTTGTCCTGGTGTGGACTCTCAGCTGGCAATGTCAAAGAGGACAATGGAATTCTGCTGTCTAGCTGACTGTGGTTCAATTTAAATAAAGAGCACCTCCTAGGTAAGATCCACCCACTTAAAGCCAGTAAGACACAAATCACCCTCCCCAAAGACCACATGGTCTCCCTGTTTCTGCTGTAATCAGGCCATTAATTTGGAGACATTTAACTGGAGCTAGGGGTTCTCAAATGACACCAACATGAATGACCTGCTGGATTCCACACTCCAAGAGACAGTTAATGCCCCTCTGTAAAGAGTAGTCCTCTGGTGATCTACTGTTTTTTGAGACAAGCTAACTCAGTGGGTTTGCACCCACACAAAGGTCAATGTATTATTTGTGCTCAGTAATTTGTCTAATTTAGATCTTTTGGAAGGAGTCAAGACTTGACTGAGTGTTGGGGAGATTGGGCTCTTTCTTGGTGCACACAGCACCTGCCATGCTTGATTCACATATTTAATACAAAAGGATCAGCCAGGTGTGATGGAACATTCCTGTAATCCCAGCATTCAGTAGTCCCAGGCAAAAAATGATGCTGGCCAGCCTACACAGTAAGACTCTTTAAAAAAAAAAAAAAAAACCAAAACCAAAAACCCCAAAATATAACAGAAGAAGCAAAAACAAAAATGTAAATGGATATGCCTTCCCAGTCAAGATATCAACTTTAAGGCATGGCACTTCAAGTTCATTCTATTCTTTCCTGCTTCTGAGCAAGTTTATGACAGAATACAGAATATGCCTCAATTCTTCAGGAAGAAAAATTTCACCAAGCTAGTTTTTCTTTTTGCATGCAGGTGCTTAAACTATGTAAAATAAACGTCAATTTTAGACTCAAAGCTGAGTTGTTGAATTTGCCCCTAACCAAACCCTAACTTGAATGACATACATTCAAGACTGACAGACTGAGAATTGCGGCACCTATGATCCTAGCAAGAGTCAGATGTTCAAGGTCATCCTCCCCTACAGGATGAGTTCCAAGTCAGCTTATGATACACAAGGCTCTGTCTTAAGGTATGGGAGGGGAAGGAAGAAGAAGGGAGGGAGAGAAGGAAGAGGGAGGGAGGGAGAGAAGGAAGGAGGGAGGGATGCCTAAATATATGCTACAACATGGATGAACCATATAAATATTACACTAAGTGAAAGAAAGTCACATGCTGATCACATGATTCCATTTATATGAAATGCCTAGAATAGGAAAATCTTTGTAGACTAAAAGTATTACTAGATTAAGAATTTCCAGGTTAGAGGGGTTGGAGAGCTGATGACAATCATTGGCAGCTGTTATGACTGGGATATGAATTGCACCCCACTCTCTTCCCCAAAGGCTCAAGTATTGATGGCTTGGTTCCCAGATTGGTGCTGCTGGCAGGTAAGTGGATCACTAACCTAATTAATGGATCAATCTATTCATAGCTCAATGAGCTACTAGGAAGGGGAGCCTAGTTAGAGAAGAGAGTCACTGGAGGCATACTCTTTTATTTGTTTAAAAAAACTTGACACAAACTTGCTATGTAGCTCAGCCTGGACTCAAATTCATGTTCCTTCTGCTCAGCTTCTTGTATGCTGGGATTATAGGGTTGTGCTACCACATCTGGTGTCAGGCATGCCTTTTTAGGGTGTATTTTTGTCCCTGGACCCTTCCTTTTCTGTTCTTTCTGCTTTCCGGCTACTGAGGTGAACAGCTTGTTCCACCAGGCCTTTCTGCCAGTGTGCTGGCTAGTTTATCAACTTGACATAAGTTAGAGTCATTGTAGAAGAGGGAACCTCCACTAGAAAATGTCCCATCAGACTGGTGTGTGGAAATGGTGGCACATTTTCTCAGTTGATGATTGATATGGGAGGGCCCAACTCACTGCGGTAGTCCTGAATGGTATAAGAAAGCAGGCTGAGCTAGCCATGAGGAGCAAGCCAGTAAGCAGCACACCTCCATGGCTTCTGCTTCAGTTCTTGACTCGAGGTTCCTGTCCTGACTTCCTTTGATAACAGGCTGTGATTTGGAAGTGTAAGCAAAATAAACTCCTTCCCCTAGTTCTTTTGGTCACGCTGTTTTATCACAGCATAGAAAACCAGGTAAGACAGTGAGAGTCACAGATCTGAAAGTAATGGGGCCAGCTCACCACAGACTGAACTTCTGAAACCACAAGGGAAAACACTATCCCAAAATTAATTAAATAAAGGGCCAGTGAGAACTGTCTCCTGCAAGGTGTTCTTTGTTTCCCACACCTGCGCACACACACAAAATAAAGAAATGTAAAACTTTTTTTTTTAGTTAATAAACCTTTTCTTCTCGAAGTTGTTTTTCTCGGACTTGCTGCAACAAGGAAAACTGACTAACAGCAGCAGAGGCACACAGTTCCTTCCTGGAGTAGTGGAAGTTCCCCTGGAGTGTTCCACGGGAGCTGTTGGAAGACACAGCTCATTTTCCAGATTCTGGTTCTAAAATGGTGTGGACAGACACACTGACTGTGAGAAGATGATGGAAGCCAGCTAACTCCACTTTCAATGGGTAAATTCTACCTTAATTAAGCTATTTTGGAAAATGTAAACCTTTTCTCTAAGCACTGAATTTGTACGCCTAATTCATCTTTTATTATTCTGGGGAAATAAAAGAAAATAAAGGAAACTATTCTCAAGACAAAAATATTACTTAAACTCACAAAAGTACCTTTAAAACTGAACTATCATGTGGCCAATCAGGCATGGTGGCACATACTTTTAACCCCAGCACTCAGGCAGAGGCAGACAGCCTTCAGGAGTTCAAGGCTATCCTGGTCTACACATTGAGTTCTGGTCTAGCCAAGGCTACATAGTGAGCTCCTGTCTCAAAAAAAAAAAAAAAAAAAAGAAAGAAAGAAAGAAAGAAATCAACCAACCAAACGAAAGGCTTTGTGGCACACCACTTATAATGATACTCAATGGTAAGAATCCGTATCAGTCTGTAGTCATACTTCCCTGGCCTCAGCTGAATTTAGATGCTAAGCAGGGTTGGGCTTGGTTAAATCTTGGAAGGAAGAAATGGGAACCAGTGTTATTCAGTGGTTTTTGGTTGTTGCCCCTTCCCCACCCCCACTGCTTGTTTTTTTAACAATAAGATAATTTGGAAGGCCATGGGAAATCAGTGTAAGAACTTAACTTTCCAGTTTGAAAATGTAAAGTGAGAGACACAGCACTGCCATTATTTGAAAAGCCTCACTTAGATTCACCAATTAACGTTTTGCCACATATGCTTTTTTTCCTCCTTAAACATACTTTTACTTCCAGGACAGTATAGAGCTATTTTTAAGTAATTTGCAGACATCATACCACAGCACCTCTCAATTTCAGCTTGCATCCCTAAGACACCCTTCTACATAGACTCAACACCTTATATCACATCACGCCCACATACCTTAATGCTGATATAACCTCTAAAAAGACTACCTTTGAATTTTCATCAACAACAGTTCAAAATTGTCCTGACAGTTACTTCTCATACTGTCCCCAGCACAGTACATTTGCAAGTGTCTTGGTCTCCTTTAAAGCTTTAATCTTCTCCCTCTGGCCTTGGTGCCATTATTAATTTCTAAGAGTCTACTCTGGCTCCTCATAGACTGTTGCTCTCCTGGACAGATTCAGGTTAAACGCTTTTGCCAAGCATATCACCTTGCTAAGGCTGGGATGTACGGCTGCTCCATCATCAGTGGCACATGGTGTGAGGTCAGCATTCTGAAGTTGTTAAGTATGGTTCTGAAGGCACACTTCCTCCCTTTAATTAACTTGTACTAAGAGGAATAATGCTCTCAGAAGCCCATGAAGTCCTGGTTGCTTATTTCTAGTACTTCAATCTGAAATGCCCAGCCATGCCTACATATAGACTTGGGTCAATGAATAGTAAAGGATCCTATAGGATTCTATTAGAAGGACAAACACACAGACGATCTCCAGGGGATAGTCAAGTGCTGGCATGAGAAAGTCTTAAACTCAAGAAAGCAGTACTGAAGAACCGGCGAAGGATTATGGGGGCCTCTCAGGCCCACACAAGAGGAAAGCATCTAGATGTGTAAACCAAGGGAGGAGAACGACGTGAAGCTGGTGGCAAGGCAGAGCCTGTGACTCAGACAGCTAGGAAACTCACTCGACTCTTCCCAGGTAAAGAGATAATTCCACAGCCCTTCCTGACTCTGCTCCAGCAGTTTCCTTCCTGGAGCCATTCCCAAGGTGGGGGAAGGGGGACCTCATGGCAAATAGGGAAAGGCATGTCACTGTTTCCTGACAGTAAGAAAGGGAGGCAGTGGTGAGCTCTCTGAAATTTGAAAATACTCAGTTTACTGAGACAGGATTATGCATGGGAAAGGGATGTTTGTCCCTGAGGTGCAAACCACTGTTGTTTGCATTTGTATCATCAGATTAAGCTGGGGACAATAATTTATTGACCAACACAATTGACCAGCTACACTTCTGAGATGGAATTTAAATACAGCTTCTAATAAAGACCTTGATGACATTTTGCTTTAAGTGTAGTCCTGGGAGCTCAGTGGAGGAAGACACAGCTCATTTTCCAGATACTGATTCCATATGGGCTCCCAACCAATCTGAACCACAAAGCTAAGAGGAGCCCTGGCAGACTCAGAATCTGGCATTTAAAAGGCAATGATCTCTCAAGGAGAACATTGCCTAGCTTTCTGTGGATGACCCTTCGAGACCCATGAAGGTCAGGCATGTGCTGGTCTGAGGAACAGAGCCATATTCTCACAGTTATTACTCCTGTTAGGACAACATGGCTGGACACATCTCTCTAAACTAGCCAGAGTGAGAAGCAAAACAGACTAATGTGTCTCAATGATGGGTTATTTGGCTAGCTGCTGAGTGAGGACTTGGCATTTTTCCTAAACTGTGGTGTTCCATAACTTTAAGTGCCCCCCCATCCCCCCACTGTCTGTCTCCTTACAACAACCTGAGGCTGAAGATACAGCTCGACTGGTACAGTGCTTGCCTATAGAATGCAGGAAGCCCTAGGTTTAACTTCTGGCATCAAGCAAGCAAGCATGATGGCTCATGCCTATAATCTTAGCACTCAGGAAGTGGAAGCAGGAAGATCGTAAGTTCAAGCTCATCTCTAGCTACATTATGAGTTGGAGGTCAGCATGGGATACACAAGACTTGTCTTAAAACAAACAAACAAAAAAAAAAAACAATAAAACTCAAACATTGAACAGCCAACCCTTGAGATATCAATATTAAAAAAGCCAGGTTTAGTAGTACATGCCCGTAATTCTGGAACTTGGGAGACTGGCAAAAAAGGAGCAGGAGTTCAGGATCAAATTCAGCTATAAAGGGAGCTTGAAGTATAAGAGGAAAAGTTATGTTTAAAATTTTAATTACTGTGCCTAAAAGAGCTGTAGAACAAGGACAGACAACTTCCTGGAGTGCTGGGCGGGGACTGTGTAGACCCCATTTGGTTAATCCTGCTGTACTAGATGTGCTCCAATGCACTGGATATGCTTAGTCACTTGTAGGCAGGAGATAACCCAGACAGGAAGTACATCAGGAGAGATGCTTGCTGCTGATTGGACCTGGTATGAAGTATGCAGCTTTATGGGTCTGCCTTTTTAAGTATCTGTGCCATGTGACTCGGGGCCATTCTGTGCAAACTCGTGAGGTGGCAGGTCCACTTGGTGGAACTCTCAGAATGGACCTGGTCAGAGCCCATCTTCCTGGCCAATGTTTAATTAATTTAATTAAAGCTTGCTTCAACTTTGGCTCAATTGTGGTGGTCTTATTCTCAACTGGTGGGACTTACAGAAGCCTTCTCAAAAATCAAAACAATAACAACAAAATCCAGACACCAACATAAAATAAATTTTAAATTCATAGGCACCCACAAGATTGAGGTCATGTTTAAGTTTCAGGACATGGAAGTATCCTCAGTCAGACCAGAAACAATTCCTTCAGTTTTATATCATAGACACTTCATTTAAAACTGGTCACGTCTGCCCCTTTTTCGGAATGGGAGGCACACTAACCACATGGCTCTAAATAAAACTTACATGAGCTGAGCTCCTATATACTTTGCAGATATTATTCCAAACTCTTTTCTAAACTTTTCACTGCTACTAAATAGCATGTGAAATCCCAGATGCGGAGATGAACACTGGACACAACTGTGATTCCTGATACCTCAGTGTTCTTTGGGAAGATATGATCCTTTATTAGATGAGGAACGTCATTTCTTAGGGGGCCCAAGTCCTAAATCCCATTCTGGTCCACATCTACAACACGGCCTGCTTGCTTAATTGCTAGAGTAGTGTTGTTAGGGCAAGCCGGGCGGGTTTCTAAGGAACCACGAGACATGGACCGCTGTAACATACATGAGGCATTTATTTGAAACCGGCGCGCCCCGGGTCCCGCCTATCCCACGCAGGAGATGAGCATGGCGGGGCCCGATCCCTTCCCCCCCATCCCTTTTATTGGGTTCAGGGGAAAGGGGTCTGGGGATGGGGGCTCGTGCAGCTGATTGGCTCCGAGCTCTCTATGTTAGACTAATTGGTTGGGAGTTTCGTGCGTGCGGGATCCAGGGGGGGCGTGGTCAACCTGTGCCCTTGGACTAGCCCCTTGGGACAGGGTGGCACCTGGGAAGGAAGAATTCTGCTTAAGAGTACTGTTAATGGCTGTACTTGGGAAGGCATCTCTCAATAGGAGGCATCTCCCCCTATATGTGACTGCATTCCTAGGCTTCATATTTCCTTCATATTTCTTACATCCTTTCAGTGTCTCTGGTCTCACAGAAGCTATAATCTGCTAAAAACCTCAATGGGAAATGTAATGAAGCTCATCTCAATCTATCTACCCTTCTACCTCCCAGGGCAGCTCCCATCTCTCCCCAGAAAGCTGGGCGTTTCATCAGCAGCCTTTTCCTGATGCCATCCCTGCTGATTCAGAATTTAAGGGATTCCTGAGAAGCAAAGATCTGCATGCAGGTGATCTCAGGAAGGCAGCTGGAATCCCCAAATGTTACTCTGCTAAGGAAATGCAATGGATTCAGTAAAGAAATATTTACTCTCACACAGCTTGGGACTGAGAGCAGAAAATTCAGCCTCTTGTTTCCCTTAGCCCTTCTCTTAGCCCACCAGCCTACTTTCTTGGACACGGGAAGTGATTTCCATAGATAGTCGCCACAGCCAGGCCACCCGTAAACCACAGCACTGCTTCTTTAATGGAGGGAAGATTTCTACTCACTGCATCACTGACCACCAAAAGGGAATTCCCATCTCTAGAGCAAGAGAAACAGTTAAGCGCAGCCTCTTTCCTTAGGCTACCAATCAGTGGATGCTATAGCAGCTTTTCCATACAGGAATACAGATGATTTCCCAAGGTTCTGTGATGAGCCCCTACCTGCTGAGTGATGCTCCCATTTGCGCTGAGGGCAGTCAGTGTATCTGCTTTTGTGCTCAAGGCCACAATAAAGTTGCAATGAAAAGACCTGAGTCTAGGTCATGGTCCAAACATCTACCAAAGGTGTTAACAATCCCAGGCTGTCACTGGCTGACAGGCAACGAGACAAAGCTAGCAGCCCCACCAGACACATCAGCTAAGAGACTACTATAAAAAATCCAAGCACGACTGGCTGAAGACGGGTAGAGCACTCAGCTCTCCTGTCTGTCCCCGCGTACCTGCCACGTACCTGCCACGTGCTCTGTGAACCATGGCATCATGACTCCCTGCTGAGTGAGGTTCTCCTGGCTTCTCACCCTAAAGCTTCAGTTAAAGGAGTCTGACTGCTACTCTCATCTGGGGGGACCAGTGCTTTGTGCAGCCTGCCCTTCCTGTCACGTGAGGCTGGGCTAGCACTCTGCAAGGACTGCATGAGCAAGCACCATTAATGTTCTCACGGTCCAGACTCGGGAAGGAGATCATGGACACCGACCTAAATGATACAGCTCAAAAGTGGGACACTCATGTGAAAACCAGAACCAAATCCAAACCATAGCCTCAGTCACTCTGATGAAAGTTCTCCTGGGAATGAAGATAATGGAAGTCACCCAAATATAAGCTCATGCTCTGAAAGCATGCTGGGAAACCTCAGAGAATACTTTTAAAATAGCTTTATTGAGCTGGGCAGTGGTGGTGCACACCTTTAATCCCAGCACTGAGAGGCAGAGGCAGGTGGATCTCTGTGAGTTTGAGGCCAGCCTGGTCTACAGAGTGAGTTCCAGGACAGCCAGAGTTACAACAGAGAAACCCTGTCTTGAAAAACCAAAAGAAAAAAAAAAAAAGCTTTATTGAGATATAATAGATATAATTCACACTAACAGTCTACCCACTTAGTATACAATTCAATATGTGGGGTTTTTTGTTTGTTTGTTCCCCCCGCCCCAAGACAAAAATAGTTTCACTGTCGTGGAACTTCTTATATAGACAAGGTTGGCCTCAAACTCAGAGATCTGTCTGCCTCTGCCTCCCAAGTGCTGGGATTAAAGAGATGCACCACCATGGCTGGAACAATGGTTTTTGATATATTATCATAATCTAATTTTAGAACACTATGTCATCACCACAAAAAAACCTCAAGACAAGTGCGGACAGGATGGCAGGATGCCTGAGGACTACTTGTGTAGCAAAGTTCTAGGTGTTTCTAATATTACCTTGGATCTAAGCTTTCAAAGCCCTGGGGTGCTATGGCTTTGTAGCCAATGAAGTAAATTATTTTCCCCACCACCTAATTACTATATATTTATTTGTACTCTGGACAAGTTTACTTGTTTGAATCTCAAGTAACCAATTAGTGAAATGATGGAAATAATAACCACCTTGAAGGGTGATAACTAAATAGGAGACAAGACATTGCTAAACCCTTATCTTCAGAATGCCTTCAGGAAGCCAAACCCTTTGTTGGCCACTAGAGGCAGAGACAGAGTTCTCCTCCTCTAACCCACACGGAAGAGACAAATATGCAAACAAGCAGTTACTTTCTTCAAAAACTCCACAGGAAGTGCAGCTGAGCAGGACAGGGAGTGGATGGGGAAGGCTGCAGAGAGGAAGGAGGTGGTGTGTCATTAGAAGGGCAAGAAGAAATGTGCCAGAGGGAACAGCTGGGACAGAGAAACCCAGACAGCACCCGAGGTGGCTGCGAATGGACACTTCACAAAGCTTGGCACACTGAAGAAAGTAAGCTGTCCCAGCAGTCTCCATTTGATCTTCAGGTGTCCTCAAGAAGATGCACTCCACTGGACAGTCAGGAGGAGACATCAAATGTTATCTTCTCTCCTCACAGATTAATGCCTAGCCCAATCCTCAACAGAGAGGATCCTCATGGCAGCTGAAGGGAGCAGATGCAGAGGCCTAGGGCCAAACAAAATGCAGAGTTCAGGGAACCCCACAGAAGTGGAGAAGGGATTGCTGCAACCAAAAGTGTTGAGGACACCAGGAGAACAAACCCCATGGAGTAAACTGGCCAGCACTCTTAGGGGCTCATAGAGCCTGGAGCAGCAGACATGGAACCTTCTGGTCCCCAAATATGTCTTGAGTTTGCCTGACCAGGTGCTCTTACAGATTTCATACAGACTGGAATAGGGGTGTGTGTCCCTGAACCTCGTGCCTGCCCTTGAGTACCTTGCCTCCTTATTGGGTTGCCTAGTCCAACACTGAAGTAGGGAACTGTGCCTGACTCTGTTTCATCTTGTTGTACCATGTTTGAGCAGTAACCCTGGGAAGACTGCTCTTTCTTGGGGAGATACGGGGTGGGAGTGGGAGGATGGGAGGTAGACCTGGGGGATAGGGAAGATGGTGGGGGGAGCTGGGAGGAATGAAGGGAGGAGTGGAAGGGTGTTGGAATGCAATATATGAGAGAAGAAAAATTCTAACAAAAAGATGCACTCTAAAACACACACACATAAAAATTAAGAAATTAAAAAACATTTATCTTTTTATGTGTATATATGTATATTTGTGCACATTTGGGTAGGTCTTCCCCTCTGTAGTGGAATATTTGAACTTATTTTCAAATATTGTAAAGCTACATGCACTTCTGTGCAGTAAAATGAACATAAAAAAAAAAAATCAACCAAACAGTAAGGAGTACATATTCATGAAAAGAAGTCCACACCCTTTGAGTAATGAACAACATGAATACAGTGACCATTATCATGAAAAAAATGTTGAGGTGAAGGAGCTAGTGCAAAAATATTTAACATTCTCATCTCAAACAGAGGGGACAACTATTTACTTTTTCTACCCTGGAAACAGAATCCAGGGCCTTTTGCATACTAAACACGCACTCTACCCAGTGACCCAGTGAGCTATATACCCATCCAAGTTGATGCTTCTTAAAACTAGAGGAAATTAAGAGAATATACAAAACTTATAAGACAAGGAACAGTACTACAGAAGTACACTATTTTAAAATATGGAAGAAAATACACACATACACACACACACAAAATAGCTAAAAGTTTTAATTAAGTGACTGTCTCTAGGAAGCAGAAGCCAAGTGTTTTGGTCACTGGTATGGTCACTGGTATGGTATATTTTGGCTTTTCAAAGTATAAATATGTATGATTTTGATTAAAGAAAAAAAATTCACTGTCAACTGGAGAGATGGATCCACTGTTAAGAATATTCGCTTTCTTCCCAGGTTTGACTCCCAGTACCCAGCATTACACTGCCTGTAACTCCAGCTCCAGAAGATTCTATGCTTTTTAACCTGTACAGGAATGCACACATGCAGACACACACACATACACACACACACATACACTGTGCAGATTTTGTGGCAGACCTTTGATCCTAGCACTAAAAATGCAGAGGCAGGTGTTTAACTGTTACAGCTCCAAGGGGAGGGTATTTCCAAGTGTTATAGTTCCAAAGGGGAAGGGCATCCCCAATGCAAGTGTTACAGCTTTGAAGGGAAAGGTATCCTGGCAGTTAGGAGCCAAGGAATATCACAAAGTCACACACAGCGAACAACAAACCACACAAGAGATTTATTGAGAAAGACACAGGAGGGTGGCTGCCTCTGCTCAGGCAAGAAGCAGCAGAAAATTAAGCAAGAGGCAGGCTTTATATAGAGTTTCTTGGGGGCAGAGTTTTCTAGAATGGAAATTTCCAGAGTGGGGATCGTTAGGTTTTCAAAACTCAGAAGTGAGCTTGGACTTTTTAATCCTACAAGGTGGATCTCTCTAACACCAGTCTGGTCTGTTTATAGAGTTAGAGTTCCAGGCTGCCAGGACTCCACCTAAATTAAAAAAAAAAAAAAAAGCTGGGTTGTGGTGGCACACATCTTCAAACTCAGCACTCCCAGCACTTGGGAGGCAGAAGCTGGTGGATCTCTGTGAGTTCGAAGCCAGCTTGGTCCACAGAGGGAGTTCTAGGACAGCTAGAGTTACAACAGAGAAACTCTGTCTTGAAAAAAACCAAACCAAACCAAACCAAAAAACCAAATCAATTTTGATTAACCTTAACGCCTCCTTTTTTTTTGGGGGGGGGGGTGGGAGGATGTGGTATAGCTCAACGATATAGCATATGCCTGGCATACGTGAGTTCAAATTAACATCTACCCAAGGGGAACATCCTGGAAAGTCTTCAATCTGCCCCATTAGTGTTTTCATTTTCCTAATTTTGAGGCTGTCCTGTTTCACCTCTAGTGCTGCAGTACTTTACTGCTCTGTTTATTCTTAATAAATACTGTGCTTAAGTATCTGTAATCCTCTCCACAACACCAAAGTTCTTGAATGGAGCTGTTTTTGATAGCACTTTGTGCATACGTCATTTACTCTAAGTAGTTCATTTGCTCATTCACAATGTCCTTTATTACTTCCTACTCTGTACTGGCAGCTATGCTGAAGCCAGGGACACTGTGTTTCTAGGGTTCCTGTTGCTGGGAGCTCTGGCTCCTGACAGTGCAGAGTAAATAGAATACCAAGAATGTCTACTGCCTGCTTCTCCTTCCAACACCCACTACATATTTTTTAGTGTTCCTCAGAAGCCTAAGAACCACCAGCTCTGGAGTCCCTGAAGTTACTAAGAATACAAACTTGGGGTCCACAAGATGGCTATGTGGGTGTAGGCTGCCAAGCCTGACTACTTGTGTTTGAATCCACATAGTAGGAGAGAACTGATCTCACAAGCTGTCCTTCAACCTTCCTATGTGTGCATACAAGTAAGAATGTACTCAAAATGCCAACTCTAAGGTTCCTTTCTTGCTCCCTAAAAGTTCCCTTTAGGAGCAAGGCCCCTGCATCTGCACATCACTAGGAATACACTAAGGGCTGAGGGCCACCATTTAAGCAAGCTCTTGATTTCTTTGGCTGAAGGACAAGTAGTCATCCAAACATTACAGCTTGGACATAAGCTGAATGGGTCATAACTAGGTACAGTTGTTAAGCCAGCATAAGACAGGTTTAAAAAACAAAGAATATGTAGACTTTTAAGATTCAGGAGAGGCCAAGATGGGGTAGTCTATCTTCTACATCTGGTTTTGAATCTCCTTTAGGTAAAATTCACTCAATTTATTGCTCTTTACTGATAATGAAATAAATTCTCATTGAGTGCACTGTTGGAATGAAAAAGGGTAAGAAGCTAAAATACTCTTTCAGCACCTAACAGAAAAGGTTTTACAGAACCCTACTTCTTAGTAGATTTATAATCTGATAACTAGCGCATGAAGGGTTTATAGATCTCTTGAGAATGACCCTCACTATACAAATAATCAGGTCCGTCCCCAAGTACACTGCATCCAACTAGCACACTTTTGCTATTATTCTGAAGGCTGCCTCTCAGGCAGGCCGCCCAGTCTCTAGAACAAAATGAAGCAAATTCCAGCTCTTAAAACACAAAGTGGGCCTCCTTATTCATCAGGGCTACTTCAATTCATCAGGCTGATGATGGGGTTTCCTCCTGCAGCTGTATTGGCAATGCTCTGCCTGCGGTGTGGAGACATCATGTTCTTATAGTTAGGAGCCTGAAAAGAAAAGTCACCACTGGTATATAATGGTTCACTCCTATAGCAGCAACATTTAGGAGGCTGAGGCAGGATGATCAATTCAAAGCCAACCCTCAGCTCTACAGTGAAACTCTACCTCAAAACAAAATGAGAAGGAAAAACTAAAGAAGCAGTACTATGTGTCTCTGTACTTGCTTGTTCCAATGGAGGCTGAATAGTTCATGCCCCTCTATGAGTCATGCACTGATAGCAGGGCAGAAGAGGGATTGATTACTTGAATCTTTCCCGCCCTTCGTCCCCTACTTCCATCTTTCCCCATGCTGAAACTTATGCGCAGTGAAACACACAGAGGTACTATTTGTCTTCTATCAGCTTGAGCAAATGCATACACCTGTGGCCCTCAGTCTACCACAGGATGTCTTCATTCTGGAAAGTTCTCTGATAATTTCCTGTCCCCAGCAATCACTCTTCTGACTCCTGTCATCAGTTTCACCTCGTTTTCAACAATATATCGATAGAAAATGGTGGTTACTCTTGAGGGGCTGGTGCCTTTCATGCAGCACGATGCCCTCAAGACTCACTGTACTACATGTACCAGGGGTGCATCCTCATTACTGCAGGCTCTGCTAATCCGTCCTCCCATCCCCAGACGCCTGGGCTGTTTGAAGTTTTACACTGCTAGGAAAAAAATGTGGTTGCACGAAGGTTTTAAAATCCACACGTTTTCATTTCTTTTGAACGAAGAGAAGCAGATCGCTGAGGATGGAGTAGAACCATTCTGAACTTAACAGCAATACCTAACTAAGAGTTCTCCAAGTTATAAACTCTCCTAAGAGCCTGGCTGCTCTATATCCTTGCCAACATTTGGTGTTCTTCATCTCATTTTAACTAACGTGGATTAAGATGTTCACTTCCTTGAAGTCTCTTACTTAATGATGAACATATTTTCATGTACTTATTTATCTTTTTATGAAGTCTGTCAACTTTTATTTAAAACACTGGGTTGTCTTATGCAGTCAAGTTATGTCAAGTACATGGATATGTAGCATATACCAAGATACCTCCAGCAAATATTCCCTGTCTTTCTGTTCCTACTCATGTTCTTAATAATATTTCTTGATGAGCAGGAGTGGTATCTACACGGTTACTGGGTCAACATAAAAGAGAATCAATAACTATGTTATAGATTTAAAGGCCAAATGGGGTCAGTGAGATGCTCAGTGGTAGAGGTGCTTGCTGTGCAAAGCTGGAAACCTGAGCTTGCTCCCTAGAACTCACAATAAGGTGGAAGGAGAGAAATGTTTCTACCGCATTGTGTCCTGACCATCCCCCACACGCTGTGGCACACGTGTGCATGTGTGCCACACACACATACATAATAAAATTAAAAAAAAGAAACAAAACAGTGTTCTTTTTTAACCTGTTTATATTTAGAAGTACATTCTAAGGCTGGATGTGGTGGAGCACATTTGTAATCCCAGCATTCAGGAGAGGTAGCACTACTTGGTAAAGACTGTCCCAGTGACCCACCCCTAAAAGTAAAACTGTCTCTCAGCAAAGCCAGAACCATTATACTCATCCCACTGCCTAAGCACAAACTAATTCTAAAAAGATAAATCTTTGATGGCCTCTTTTAGATACATGCTATTTTGCTTTGGGAGCAAAGAAAACCACAGGAGATGGCTAGAAGGGAACATGCTTCTGTCAGATAAGAATCTAGAAGGGGATAAGAATCTAGAAGGGGAGCCCTGAAACGCTATTGAGATTGCCTTCAAACCAGAGTTGTGGGGCTTTTTACTTTTTTTAAAGTAGAGGAGAAAACCACAAAAGACAAGAAAGGAAGTACTTAAAACCCTTCACACCACACTGTGGTTATTAATGTAGCACACTCCTATTCTCTCACTCTCCACAAGGTGATTATGCATAAGGAAGGAAGTTATGGTGGTTAGAGAAAGGTGTGACCACGCCAAGGCTTCTCCTAACTCCTCTGCTGTGTGTGCTGCTCCCAGCTGGAGAAAGTATCCTTTCACATGTTCCCTTCAGTAGTAGAGGTATCAGTTTAACTCAGGAGACGTGGAGCTTTCTTTTTATTAAGGCTCTACACGAGCCTGTGGGGAACAGAAGTACTGGATTGACAGTTACCTCGTGGTCCTCTGGAAAAGCCCAGAAATGCTGACTCCACCTTCCTGTGTCTTGCACCTGCTACCTCTTCGTAGCACCATATCCACTGAAGACTTATAAATGTGCGCCCCTCCCCTCCCGCCTAAGCTTCTTGCAATTAATCCCTACAAAATCCTTTAAAACAACAAGATGAGTACAAGGGACCACAAGAGGATGGCACTGCAGACGAACTGTCACAGTAACTGCAGTTCCACTTGTTTTTCTAACACCCACATATCCCTGAGGCAGGAGCCTCGGAGATGGTCTACTGGGGTAACTAGCTGGGAAGCAGAAGCCAAAGCTGGAGGCTGGGAGAGACTTCGTCATCAAAAGAAGGAAGGAAGGGCCATGCAAAGGTGTAGTGGAACACTTAGAAGAAGTTTTTGTTATTTTGGTTTCTTTAAAAACGCAAAATGGCTTTTGGGTTAGGTTTGTGTTCCCACCCCAGGTGTGGTAGATGTTTATGAGCTGGATATGGAATGCTCGATACAGGTGGCTATAACTTGGTTAGGTGCGGTCGTTCTGGCACGTGTAGCTTGTTTTGGGGATTGTGTACTGCATGGGTTTATGGGACCTTTTGGCTTAGGGTACAAAAGGTCTGAAGCTCCAGTCCAGAGTCGGGGTGGGTGTTGGTTGGTGGTTTGTTAGTGGGGTTGTTGTCGTTAGTGTGTTAATTTTTAAAAGAACAAAGGTGGGAGAGATTGAGTTTACGGACCGTGAGCTGAGAAGCTAGTCTGACTCACTGTCAGCTAGTCCTCTTCAAGCTTAGGACAGCCTAAAAGAGGCTGTGAAGATTTCTACCTTTCTCTCATTCTGTATCAAGGCCACTTGTAAAAGCAGTGAAAATTTCTTTCTATCCTTCCTATCTCTTTCCTTAAACTGAGGGTAAAAGATTGTAGTTTACTGCTACACAAAGGCACAATAGATCTCTTGTCTTTTTATACTAATGTTCAACCTTCTTAAGAAGTGACCCTTTAATACAGTTCCTCATGTTGCGGTGACCTCCCCCCTCAAGCTTAAAATTATTTTCATTGTTCTTCAAACTGTAATTTTGCAACTGTTACGAATCATAATGTAAGTATCTGATGTGCAAATGGTCCTAGGCAACCACTGTGAAAGGGTCATTCAACTCCCAAAGGGGTCAAGATCCACAGACTGAGAACAGCTGGGCTAGAGAGACGGCTCAGAGGTTGAGTCCTTGCTGCTCAATCATGAGAACCAGAATTCAGATCCCAGCACACATGTTAAATGGCCCACAAATCTGTAACTCCAGCTCCAAATGATCTAATATCCTACTCTAGCCTTGGCAGGAACCCACACATACATGTGCTCAGACACATACACAGAAGCACATACACACATATAAAATTAAAATAAATCTTAAAAGAGAAACATAATCTCAAACTAAAACCTATGAAATAAATAAATTTTTTTAAAAAGTGAGCAAAAATACCCCAGTTTAAAAAAAAAAAAAATAGTTCACCTGTTCCCCTGCTGGGGAATCACACTTTCACCCAGTTTTTCCCATTTCCTTTCTTTAAAGATTAGTATTTTTTATTATATTTATTTATTTAATTTATTGTGTATGAGTGTGTGCATATGTCTGCATGTACCACTGTTTTGTGTAGAGGCCAGAGGACCATTTTCAGCAGTCAGTTCTCCCTGTTACCAGGTGGCTGAGGATGGAGCTTAGGTCATAAGGCTTAGCAGCAGACTTGTTTACAAGCTGAACCATCTTTCTAGCCCCAGAATTTCAAGTATGTTCACTCAGAGAATCTGAACATCCACAAGATTTACAGTTCATTTACAGAAAGAAACATAAAATACATAAAAAAAATCCTTACTCCTTTAAAGCTGGATGCCACCCTATGGTACAGAAGGACCATAATTTATCAACTGGCCACCACTGATGAGGAGAAGGTAACGGTGTGAGAGAGTGAAGTAATGAGCCCAGGAGCAAAGTCACTGAGGAGAGACGTCCCAGTGTGCAGGAGGTCTATAAACATAGACCTTGAAAAAGCAGTGTTACCGAACTTTACGGTTTCTGCAAATCTGGTGAAAATTGACATCTCTTTTTAACTTGAATCTGAGGGTTTGGGGCTGGAGATAGGGCTCAGTGGATAAGAGCACCTGCTGCTCTTCCAGGGAACCCGGGTTTGAGTCCCAGCACCCATATGGCGGCTCACAACTATCAGTAACTCTAGTTCCAGGTGATCTGATGCCCTCTTCTGGGCTCCACAGGCACTGCATGCACATGGTGTTTAAACATAATACAGGCAAATCCCCATACACATAAAAAAACAAATTTGTAGTTTTTTAAAAACTTTTATAAGCAAAATGTGGCATCTTTTCTAAAGTTTAGGTATCATTTGCATTTCCTTTTTTGTAGTTTTTCAGTTCAGGGACCTTTAAAAATGTGAGTCAGGCTGGGTGTGTGATAGCACACGCTTCATTCCAACACTGAGGTGGATGGATCTGAGTTTGAGGTCAACCTGGTTAACATGGGGAGTTCTAACTAAGCCAAAGCTACATAGTGAGACTGTCTTTTAAAAAATGTAACTAATTAAAAACAAACAAACAAACCTGAATGGTCATGATTAAGTTGGTTTTATTCCAGAGATTCAGGGATGGTTCAACAAATGCAAATCAATAAATGTTAATATAGCGCATAAATGGACTCAAGGGCACACATCACATGATCATCTCAAAAGGTACAGAAAAGGCTTTGGGCAAAATCCAGTATTCAGTCATGATAAAGATCTTGAAGAAACTAGGATTAGAAGGAACATTATACATTTATACACAATGACTCTATAGCCAACATTACACTAAATGAGGGGAAAATTAAAGCATTTCCACTAAAATCAGAAAGAAGGTACATTTTCTCCAATGTTATTAAATATATAAAATTAGGATTAATATATTAATATGCAAAGAGCTAAAACACCAAGTAAGATAGCAAACAACTCAATTGATAAACAGAAAAATGAAATAGTTAACAAAAAGTGAAATCCAAATAGCTCGAAGCAGCTAGACAAGAAGGAAATAAAAAGGAGACAGATAGAAAGGAAGAAGTCAAGGATCACTATTTTCAGGTGATATGGTTTTATACATAAGGGACCCTGAGAATTCCACTAGGAAACTCTTAGATTTGATAAACATTCAGCAGTGACAGGATACAAAACTAACACTCAAAAGTCAGCAGGTTTCTATATGCAAGTAATATGCTGAAAAAGAAATCAGGGAACAACACCATTTAGAGCTACCTCAAGCAAATCAAAACAGAACAACACAACACATCCTGCAATAAACCTAACCAAGAAAGTGAAGCACTTCTCTAATGAAGACTTTTCAAACAGAAGAAAAAAGCTGAAAACACCAAAAGATGGAAAGACCTCCCATCTCATGGATGGAAGAGTTAATGAAAATGGTTACATCACCAAAAGCAAGCTCAATTCAGTTCAGTCCCCATCAAAATGCCTAAGAACACTACACATTCAGGTCAGCCGTATCTACACAGCAAGTTCCAGGTCAGATTTGACTACATAGCAAGACTTGTCTCAAAACATAAGTAAATAAAAATAAAATTCCAATTGTATTCTTTTCAGCTATAGAAAAAAAAATCTTAAAATTCACCTAAAAGCACAAAAAAAAAATCTTGACTAGCCAAAGTAATCCTGAGCAAAAAGAATGTTGAAGGTATCACCACATCTAATTTCAGGTTATACCTCTGAGTGAAACCAGACACACAGCTAATGAATAGAGGACCCAGATACATACACGCAGAGCCACAGGCACTTTTTGGGGGTGGGGCAAAGATACCAAAATTATACATTAGAGAAAAAGGCAGTCTTCAACAAGAGAAAACCGGGCATCTACACATAGAAGGAACTAAATCTTTACCTCTCATCCTGTACAAAAAGCAATTCTACATAAACCAAAGATGTTCATGTAGGATCTAAAACTCTTAAACTGTTAAGAAAAACTGGCAAAAGATTTTCTGAATAGGACTTCAGTAAATTAGGAAATAATGCCAATAACTG
The DNA here is from genome assembly GCA_026225945.1 of Cricetomys ansorgei. Lineage (NCBI taxonomy): Eukaryota > Metazoa > Chordata > Mammalia > Rodentia > Nesomyidae > Cricetomys > Cricetomys ansorgei. The sequence continues at coordinate 6,122,978 of JAMJFZ010003163.1, read as the reverse complement.
ACAAGACCCCTTGAAATGTAAACACTGCTACAAAGCAAAGGGAGTTACCAAGTGAAGAGACAGCCTGCTAGTATATACCAGACAGAGGGTTAGGATATAGAAAACACAAAGAACTCAAAAACTCAACAAAGGACCAGAAGAGCCCATCACTTAAACAGGATAATGAAATGAACAGTTCTCAGATGACGTACAAATGGCCAAAGAACCTATGAAACAAGCAGGCACCTGCTAAGCTATCTCCTAGCCCCAACAGGGCTCTGTATATACTATAGGCAAATACTCTAAAAGCAAAGCACATCCACAGCCCCAAACACCTGAGTTTCTCTTTCTGTTGATTTTATTTGTGTGTGCGTATGCCTGTGTGTGTGCATATACATGGAGGTCAGAGGACAACCTTCCAGAGTTGGTATCTCTCTTGACCATGTGGGTTCTGGGACCTGAACTCAGGTTGTCAGACTTGGAGGCAAGTACATCAACCCATGGAACCATCTCCAACTCTACTTGGGTTTCTAAAATATGTTAACACCAGCCTTGTAAGTACCATAAGCAGTTTATTACAATTTACGTGACTCTCTGTGAGTTCAAGGCCAGCTTGGTCTATAGAGCTAGTTCCAGGACAGCTAGGGTTACACAGAGAAACCCTGTCACGGATCATCTCCCCCCTCCTCGCCCCCCCAAAAAATCTAAATGACTTAAAAAAAAAAATAACATGACCGGTAGGACTAGGAAATGACCTTATAACAGAGACAGTGACAACAGCTCCCCAGGGCCTCTTTTAGATCATAGGATACTATCAGCAATCGATCATTAAGAGAAAAAATGATCTGGGGGAAGAAATCATTTCTGGTTACTCAAATATAACATGATTTAGAGGAAACTGGTGCCATATAGCAGGCTAAGCAAGGATGGGATCTACCTCCTTATTTAATAAGATGCTTGGTTAATAATGTTTTCTTTTTCTCTTCTACCATATTGATATATTTACACAAAACTCAAACCACTTGTATTTCTCTATTCAAAAGTTTCTTGTTTGAGTGATAGGTGGGGAAACCCTTCAATAATACATCAATACCTACAGGTCAACAAACCACTACCCTCATCTGGAGAAGCTTCTATCTGCAGTAGATGGTGATTAACACAGAGACCCACAACTGGCCAAGGAACAGAGAATAGACTGTACTACGCTCAGACCTAAATGGAACATATACTGCACTCCTAACCCCAAAGGCTCAGTGATTGTTGAGGGAGAGGGGGAAGAGAGTGTAGGAGTTAGAGGCAGCAGGTGACTATCATGAAACAGCATCTTCCATTCACAGTTGAGCAGCTGCACATATGAACTCACAGTGGTTGTGACAACATGTATGACCTGTACAAGCCCATGCTGGACCAAATCCCAGCATGGAGAGGGGTGATGGGCACAAAGATCCTCCCCCGCCCCCCCCCGCCCCACCTCCAGCCATGTAGCCATTGGCAAGTGTTAGCTGCTGGGAGAGGGCAGTCTTCTCTAGATTGTAGTTCCAGGTAAGTCAATCACACTTCAGGGGATGATCACTGGATACTTGGGCAGTAAGAATTGGTCTTGATGGGTTAAAAAAAAAAAAAGATGAGAAGTTGGGTGGGTATGTAAAGAGGGGTAGATCTGGGAAGGGTTGGGGAATGGGGTGAATATGGTAACAACACACTGTATGAAACTCTTAAAGAATAAGTTAAAAAAACAAAAAACAAAAAACAAAAAAGCATTGCCCTGGGGTAAAAGGACCATAAATTAGAAAGCAATTTGGACTGAGGCAAAAGCTCAGTGGTAAATGCTTGTCTTGGCATTGATTACCATGCATGCCCCACAGTAAAAAAGCAAGTCAGTTTTATTGTAGTTCTGCAGTAAGAGAAAAAAATAGAATGAAAAATTTCACTGCGAATGAAGTCAAAATTCAAATAAAAAACCCAATACATAGAAGCCCCTCAGTAGACTTCACTTCTCGGACACACAGGTTCTTTTCCCACTTTGGGCTCTTATTTGCTCAGAAAGAAAGAGTTAACTCATAAATTGGAGGAATGTTTTTCAGCTCTGCAGAAAGCTTTTAAGGACAGGGTCAGTGCAAGGACCAGATTCTTCATGAACTCATTAACAAGACAGGTCACTGCAGCCTTAGGGTTCATTCATCAGCAGGAAAAGCTCTGCTGGTAATGACTGGTTGTTTCCTGCATGTCTCAAAATGCACAGCAGAGCAGCGGACTCCATTGTGAGTCTGCTTCCTGACTGGGAAGGAAAAAAATATTTTCATGATGACTATTCCTTTCTTAGACTGGTGTTACATTTGGCCCAAAGGCATTATGGGCAAGCACAGGGTTTCCACTCCCAGGGCACTTTTTAATGCTCTCCTTTCCAGTTAATTATGTTTTCTAATGACGCTATGTTTACTTCACTAGGTTTCACTGACAAGGCACCAGTTCTTAATGAAGTTTGTGTACACTCTGACAGCTGTAATTAGAAAGTGTCTGAAGCAATCGCCTGCCTATCCACTTGTATGCCATAGCATGAGCTACACTTCTCTGGTTGCCATTCTTGATCACACTATTCTTACTCTAAAGTGAGATTCAAAGCTATTAATGGAAACCCAGAAAAACCCAGTTTTGCTATAACATTCAGAATGCTTTGTTTTATAATGTTGAACTCGGCATCCAGCCTGAAGAAAACCATGTAAAACTGCACAATTACCATGATGTTAGGAGAAAACCAGGTGCTTCTCTCTGAAGTAAGAGACTGGCTAGACAGGCAGGTGGCTCCAAAACAACTCTGAGACAAACCTCTTCGTGTTGGGCAGGACTCAGAGTGTATTCAGCATTGCGCTGACAATCACAGGCAGGAAGGCTTCTGTGGCCTTTATATACACAGCAAGTTTCAGCAGGAAAAGGGGAACAGGGGTGGTTGTGGGAAAACTGACCAACAAAACTGACACTTTTCATAGCTTTGGCCTCAGGATTTCTGGAGAATTCGAAAAGTTCTTTTCCTCTTCCCGTTTTTTACTTACCCTCATTTCTAAGATTCTCTTTGCATGCTTGGTTTATGTTTTTCCCAAGCAGCTAAATAAAAAAGCAGCATGGATCCATGGGAAAGAACTTTGACTGGAAGAATCAAAGGTTTCAATCTTTCAGCTCTGCTCTGTCCTTAACTTTGCTGAGGTTCACTTCTCTGTAAAAGAAGTCGGTTCCTATGGTCCGAAAATTCCAGTGGCACTGAACTGATACATATCACAGTTCAGTACTTCAAGATGCACCTTATGCCAGAATGTCCACACTGTGATGATTGCACTTGCTAGCATGTCGGAACATCTACCGCCAGGACTCTTCCTTTGTATCTGTGTGCTAGAGGTTTTAGAACCCTTTGTTAACACAGAGCTTGTTATTCACAGTAAGATGTTGAGAACTGAGGCTGGGAAGATGGCTCAGTGAATAATGTCTGCTGTGCAAGTGTGAGGACTAAAGTTTGGATTCCCAGGACCTATGTAAAGGCCTAGCAGGTGTGACAGCAACATGTATTTTCAACACCTAGGAGAGAGATCACAGGTTCCTCAGAGCAAGCTGCCTAGCTAGACTAGATAGAATTAGCAAGCTCAAGGTTCACAACAGATCTTGCCTCTTTAAATAAAGTGGAGAGCAACTGAAGAAGCTACCTGATGTCAACTTTGTGTTCCAGATGCACACAAACGTATATGCCCTCTCTCACACAAATGTGAAAGGCATATGCATGCATACACACAAACGCACACATGTGCGGATGCTTAATTAAAAAAAAACAGAGAAAAGCGGTACTTTCTTAATTAGTACTTGGAAACCCTAGGACTTTCTGAGAAACTGCTGTTCACTGAGGTGACCACCCTTCTTCTGGTGCTTCTTTTCACTGGTGCCCTTTCCTTCTTCTCCATGAAGGAGCTGGGGCTGTGGTACACAAGCTTTGCTGAGCCTCAGCTCTTCACCACTTTAGCAGACACAGCTTGCTTTTATTACCAGCTGAATAACAGAAAGGCTACAAAACTTTTTGTTCAATCAGAAGGAGGAGAGCAGGTAGAGAGGAACTCACTGTTGTCATTACTTCCCAGCCCTTTTGCTTAAGACTTCTGACTGGTTCCTCCTGGACACCACATACACCAGGGCTCCACTTACACACTGAAGTAAAATATCCTTTCTCTTGACTCTTGAGGAAAGAAGGGAAAGTATCTAGAGCAGTGGCTCTGAACCTTCCTAACCCTTTAATAGCTCCTCATGTTGTGGTGACCCCCCAACCACAAAATTATTTTCATTGCTACTTCGTAACTGTAGTTTTGTTACTGTTACGAATCATAATGTAAAGATCTAATATGCAGATGATTTTAGGTAACCCCTGTGAAAGGGCTGTTCAACCCCCACAGGTTGAGAACTGCTGACCTAGAAGCTAGGTGGCTGGGTTGAGAGCCAGGGAAAATTTGTGCATCCCAGGACAAAACAGATTGTATTGTGATGCCTGTCATTTTGGTACATCAATGGATATGTCTTGCTAATAATGTCTATATTGCTTCCTTAAATAGTGAAGACTTTAAATTTGTTTCCACAGAAGGAAAAAACACTGCCTCCCCAAGCATGACAGTATAGTGATAGGCAAACAGGATAATTTGTTGTCCTATTGTGAGTGGTTTGAAGTAGACCAACATGGATGTTGGATTACAAGGAGTGTAGCTCAATGAACTTGAAACAATAGCTCCAGTGTGGGAGTTTGGCCTTCATAATAATCTCCTGTGAGGACTGCCTTGCTTAATATTCAAGGTTTGCTAGTACAGACCTAGTGTTAGTGCAGAAAGATCATGAGATTGTGTCCTGGATTTTAACAGGAAAGAAGCAGGTGAACACACATGCAAACGCAAACACAAATGCCTCAGGATCATTAAACTGGCCAGACTTCTGTAAGGAAACTCCCAACTGCACGTCATACCAGATTGAGAGATAGGATGCAGGAAGCAACAATAAACTAGATAATCTTCAACAGTCATACTTAGATTTTCCAAAATAGTTATAAAAACTTCCACTCCAAAGCGTCAACACTCCTGCAAGAAATTATATGCTTCCCATTCCAACTCTAGAAACAAACCTCCCCTATTCCTCTCTCTGTTCCACCGCTTAAAAAAAGAATCCAAAGTCTTGTCAGCAAATAGGACTTCTTACTCTGAAAAATGACTTAGCTTCTCTTGGGGAAAAAAAATCACATGGTCTCATCTTTCCACTGACAGCAAGAAGTTAAGGCCACAGTGAAATCTGAGAGCTCAAGCATATTGACAAAAACAAGGATATGTTTTTTAGTTTTTTGAGATAGAGTGTCACTATATAGCCCAGGCTGACTTCAATCTTGCAGAAATCCTCCTGCCTCAGCTTCCCAAGTGTTAGATTACAGGCACGCACCAACACACAAGGCAATATATTTTTATTAGCAAATAGAAAATTGGGCTGGTGAGATGGCTCAGCTGATAAGAGCACTATCTGATCTCCCGGAGGACCCGGATTCAGTTCCCAGCATCCACATGGCAGCTCACAACTGTCTGTAACTACAGGTCCAGGGTATCCAACACTCTCACACAGACATGCATGCAGTGTAAACACCAATGCACATAAAATAAAAATAAATAAATTACTTTTAAAAAACAAAGAGAAAATTGCATAAGAAAGGAAGAAAGAGAGAAAGAGAGAAAGAGGAAGGAATGAAGGAAGAAAGCTGTTTAACTGAGAACCTGTCACAGACTGGTGGAGACTCAGGAGATTCAACAACTTACTGCAAGACAGAATATTCATGTGGATCCTGAAACACAGAATGGTTTCAGTGGGAAACCAGAGACAGCTTTCTTGGCGAGGGCCTCCTGAATAAAGTAGACTAGGAAAGGCATGAATGGGTAGCCTGGTCATGTTCTTATCTTACTGGCAAAGTACCCAGTTTCTCGTAATCACTATGTTGGTGGTTATGGGACTTTCCTACACAGGCCTTCCCAGGCTGAAGAAGTTCCTTCTGTCCCTAGGTTGTTGAAAGCTATTTCATCCCTTTTATGGCAGAATAACATTACATTAGTAGATACACAACATTTTGTTTACCTGTTTATCAGCTGGTAGTGACTGAGCTGTTTCTACTTCAGCACATTTGTGAACCAAGTTTCTGTGTGGCTGTTTCAATTTCTCACAGGTATAATGAGTGGAACTGCTGGGCCATATGGTATCTGTGCTGAGCTAATTCTATGTCAACTCAACATGGGCTACAGTCATTGGAGGGAACCTCAATTGAGAAAACACCTCCATAAGACTGGGCAGTAGGCAAGCCTGTGGAACATTTTCCTAATGGGTGATTGATGGGGAGGGTCCAGACCATTTGGGTGGTCCTGGGTTCTGTAAGAAAGCAGGCTGAGCAAGCTATGAGGAGCAAGCCAGTAACCAGCATTCTTCTATGGCCTCTGCATCAGCTCCTGTCTCTAGTTACTGCCCTGTTTGAGTTCCTGTCCTGATTTCCCTCAGTGATAAAATGTTACCTGGAAGTGTAAGCTGAAATAAACCCTTTCCTCCCTAAGTTGCTCTGGTCTTGGTGCTTCATCACAGCAATAGTAACCCTAACTAGGACAGTATCTCTCTAATCTCTCTCTCTAAGTTTAATTTAACTTTTTTTTTTTAAAGGAACTGCCAACTTCTTTCCTAAAAGGCTGTGAAATATTTATGTGAAATACTTACATCTAATCAACAAATACATAAGGGTCTTAGTGTCTTCATGCTCTGGCTAACCCCTGCTATGTTCAGGTTTTTTTTTTTTTGGAGAAACAGCCTCTCTTTGTAGTGCACACTGGCCTGAAACTCACAATCCACCTCAAGCTAATGAATACTGGGATTGCAAGTGTTGAGCCACCACTCCTGGCTCATCTTTAAAACATTTTTTTAATTTTTAATTTTCATTTTAGTTTACATGTATGGGTGTTTTGCCAGCATGCACCTGTGTGTCTGCTGCCTGACAAGGTCAGAAAAGGCTGTCGAATTTCTTAAACTGGAGTTACAGATATTGTGAGTTGCTCTTAGTGCTGGGAATCCAACCCAGGTCCTGTGGAAGGGCTCCCAGTGCTCTTAACCTGCGAGAGATCTCTCTAGCCCCCGAAATTATTATGATGTGAGCCATCCTGGTGGGAATGAAGTGGAATTTCACTGTGGTTTGATCTGCATTTCCTTAATTAATTACATACAGCAAGCTCTTTAAGTAAATATTTTTATTATCTTAAATCCATGATAAGACATTTAACTGGCCATAATTTAAGTTAACAGATAACCTAAACCACACTGAAATCCTTGCCAGAAACCACAAGAACGCACAGCGTAAGCTTGTTCGCTGCAGGACTCTCTCTTGTCATAATGGTGATGAGAAATGGCCCCAAGTTTAACAAAGAAAGTTAGCTGAATACCACAGTTACCTTGTTTGCAAAACAATCAGAAACTGAGCAGACGATCATGTGACTCTAAGGTACATGAAGTGAAAACAAGTGGAGAAAGCTTTGTGACGCATGAAGATTAATCTACTGAGCAAATATAACCAAGCTTATATGGAGACACAGCCACCTCTACAAGTAAAATCTACAGCAAAGGAGTCTAATTTGCATCCAATTGGTGTATTATAAAGATAAGAAGGAAGAAGATCCTTTCATAGTCATTGATACATCGCTACTGAAACACACTCCCCAAGACAAACAGAATCACAAGAATAAAATGCAGCAAACACCAACTGGTCACACAGGTCATGGTGCTGACGCTGTTACTCTATGAAATGAAGTTAATCTAGATATGCCCCCAGTGGGAAGAAGCATCACATTTACAAATCCAAACCTGGTGGGGGAAGCTGATTACTTATAACCTGTACCTGAGGAGTTCTGAATCAAGAAAACACCTGAGTTCAAATGTTCAGGGTTCCACTGTCAACAAGTATGGCGCTGGTCAGGACAGTGGTTCCCTCTGCTGAGGTCTGACAGAGTTTGCATGTATGAGAATGCCTGCTTGGGTAATGGAGTATCACTTCATTTTAAAGAGCGTCTAGCAGATAAACTATACTCTTCACGCTTGAAGACTTGACAGATGTCTTCTCACTTCTCAAAAATGAACGAAGTAAGTCTGTCACTTCGAGGAGAACAACTGACAGTACTGGGTGACAACGATAAATTCTGAACTTTAGAATTTTGGAAAATGTGTATATATCACCACGAGCTGGACAACCTCCAAGTACTTTAAACGTTTTCTAATGAAATTGGCAGTAATAGTAATCAATGTTATTTATTGAAACTATCCAGTGAAGTCAGTCAACATTGAAAGGCAGCATAATCCAGTAAATAAGTATTTTCCAAAATGAGTGACATATGGTGCTACAGATCATATCGGTGAGAAGTTCCTCAGGTAGCAATGAAACTGTACAAAGTTCCCTGATAAGGCTTGGTTGTACTCTTAACTAACCCTGAGAAAACTGGCATTGTTCACATTTGAGCGCAGCAGCACAGGACAGCCAACACCATCCAAACTGCTAACATGCTCCCTTCTCAACTACCCATCTGCATAAAGCAATCTGTCAAAGCAGATCACATGCTCACACGGATGTGAAGTCAGCTACGATATATTAAGCTAGACACTAAAGCGATTCACAAAACGGCAATGCTGTTTTTATCTGATTTAATTAAAATAGTTATATTTATGTTAACATGGTCTTCTCCTTATTGTTATTAAAAATGAACTGCAAGCTGAGCAGAGAGGCACGTCCTTTTAACCCCAGCACTTGAAAGGCAGAGGCAGAAGGACTGCTGCAAATTCAAGTGGATCCGAGTTTCAGGCCAGCTAGGACTGCACAATGAGATCTTGTCACAGAAAAACTGAACAAACAAAAAAGAATTGTCAAATATTTTAATTTTCTCTCAACTCTAATTTTATTTACAACAAATAACAACAGTTAAAACTCAGTCAAGGGCTGGAGAGATGATTCAGTGGTCAAGAGTACATACTGCTCTGCCAGAGGACCTGAGTTGGGTTCCCATTACCTAGCCTGCTTACTAATGTCTGCAACTCCTGTTCCAAGGGATCTGATGTCCTCCACGGGTACCTGCACACGTGCAAATACTCACAGACATACACATAATTAAAAATAATGAAAATAAAATCTGTTAAACCTGCTTAATAATTCTGAAGAGTGGAAAGGGGCCTTGAGAACAAAAGATATGAACTTTTGATTTAGAGCAAAGTGCACATTAGCTTCCTGCCAGCAGGGGAAGCCAGGTTCTTATTAACAAGGAATAATTCACACCAACGGTTCCAAAATAGCAAAGCTCTGTGGAGGCAATCATGCTGTTGATTAAGTGTTAGATTCTAGTCTGTGCATTAGCACCAACCCCCTCGGAAAAAGACTTAAGAGAGAGGAGGGAGGGATTGAGGGGGAGAAGGATAAAACGGCCATTTTGCAAATCATTCAACCAGTCTTTCCCTGGAATGTCAATGTAGTTAAAACCGGTAAGCAGTCAGTTGTCACACTACCAAGACTAACTATTAGTGCTCACCTTCCACCAAATTCTCCTACAAGGTTTAAAAGACAGCAAATCTAGACAACTAAGACCATTAAAAAGTATGTTTTGCAGGGCTGGAGAGATGACTCAGTGGTTAAGAGCACTGGCTGTTCTTCCAGATTATCACATGGTGCATATGGTGCACAGACATACTAGAGTCCTTTTAGCTTTAGAAAATACACGCAAAATTATTTCATCCTAGAGTCCTTTTTGCTTTAGGAAATACACAGAAAATTATGCTAGTCTCATTAACAGGAAATGAGTTTACCATTGTTATTTCAAAATAAATTAATATATATTTTAAATTTCCTTTTAAAATTTAATATAGTAAATATTAATAGGAGTCCTCAACAATTTATATGAATACAAAGGAGAGACCTAAGAAGGAACAGTTTGAGAACCACTAACCTATGCTCGTGTGCACTCCTTCATGCATTCATTGTGTATGTGGAGTGTGTGAGTGCAGGTGCCTGTGTATATAGAGGGGTCAGAGGACAATCTCAGTTATCTGTCCTTGCCGTCAGCCTTGTTTTGAGGCAGGATCTCTTCACTACTGAATAATCAGGCTAGTTGGCTAACAAGCTTCTGAGGATTCTCTTGTCTCTGTCTCCCAGCCATAGATGATGAGCTGGGATTATAAAAGCATGCTACTCTATCAGGACTTCCATAGCTTTGCGAACCCTTATGCTTGCAAAATAAATATCAATCTCCTAAGCCATCTCGAAAACCCCCAAGTATTTACAAATGTATGTTAAGTGATGCATTCCTGTAAACAGTACTTAAGGGTAGAGGCAGGAGGATCGGGTCCTAGGCCAGCTTGAGCTACATGAGACCTCCCGAGTGCTGGGATTACAGGTGTACAACTATGTCCTGCTAGAAGAATAATCCTATAAAAATTAATTACATTTATGTGTATATGCGCATGTACATGAGGGTTTATGTGTGTGCCACAGCACATGTGAGAGGACAACTGGCAGGAGTCAGTTATCCCCTTCCACCATGTGGTTCCTGGGAATTGAACTCAGGATGCCACTTGGCAGCAAGCCCCTTTACCACTGAGCCATTTTACTGGTCCAGGAAAATAATGTTTATTGAGCTCTTCTGGACCAGAATGTATACCCTATCTCATTTCATTCTCAAAAACAGCTCTTTGAAATTCCTAACTTTACAGAATAGGAATTATGATTTCATCTTTTTATCTAAAAGAATCAAAGAGTTGAGCCAGGCAAGTCTATCCAAGTCCAAAGCATAAACATCATACTCTCCCTGCTTCCAATCACAACACCATTCTCTTCCCTCTACTGTAAAGTCCAAGGGGCCCAAAGTAAGGGCTCTAAGATTTCAGTGTAAAGAGTGATAGGGAGCTAAGAACCCAGTAAGAAAAACTCAATGCAATCTAGTGGTAGCACAAGCTGTATGTTCGCAATTTCCTATCTGAGTATGAGTACCGGCACCGAGCAGCGGGAACACACCCATGTTTACAAGGCTGCTGATCAGCCTCAGTAAATGATCAACTGGCTTCAAAAGACACAGATCAGTGGAGCTTTCCAGTTCTTGAAGAAAGCAATTCACAATTGCCTACTGAAGGGTTCTGGATCCAGCTAGAACCAGAAACTCACAACAAAAGCAAATCAAGATCTGGGCATCATTTATCTTTTCATGAAAGAATTAACAGAAAATCTGAGAAAGGCATTTTCCTTGTGTGGCTCAAAATCTGCACATCAGCCCATTTTCTGAACTACTGGCAAACTTCACTCAATTTTTCCTTTCACATTTTGTATCACAGAAGAAATCTTTGTCACTCACAAATTTAGAATCAATCAAGCCCCAACCCTAGATATGCATATATACCTTTTACATGCCTGGTTGAATCCTAATTAAACAATAAAAGCTCCAGCAAGGAACATTTTATTTTCAATGTTCTACATGCAAACTGCTAATTAAAGAGGAAAATTAACTTTATTAACTTAGAGAAACAGCTCATGACCTCACTGCTGTAAATCAGATCACAGGCTCAATTTCTGTCCAGGAACAGACACGGTTCTGGCTTTGGAGGTAAGGAGTGATAGTTTGCTAGACATGCCTCTGTCACAGCAACTACTGTCATCTGTCCAATTACATTGCTTGGTCTAAAAGTTCCTTCAGCCCTGGGTTTACTCAGTTACACTTGCTAAGAGAAAAAGCAAGCCCATTTCCTGGGCCACATTTATGAAACTAAAACAAAGACCCACTTAACACCTATACAAGCAGATGCTCAAATGGCCAAGGTATATTTCAGTGATCTCATTTCATTCATTCTTTGATTATATACACTGTGTGTGTGTGTTTGTGTGTGTGTGTGTGTGTGTGTGTGTGTGTGTGTGTGTGTGTGTGTGTGTCTGAGCTCAAGCTATGGTGCAAACATGAAGGTCAGACAACAACCAACAGGAATCAGTTTTCTCCTTCTACCATGCAAACCCCAGATAGAGAACTCAGGTTGTAAGGCTTAGTGGCAAGCAACTTTACCCACTGTGCCATCTGGCCTGCTCTCACCTCTTCTGTTCTTGCTAATCCTTACAGATTCATTCTATCGGTCTTTTTCTGCATAAAACGGCTGGCTGATTTCTTTAGTATGCAGGAAAAATAAGTCCATACAGATATATCTTTATCACTGAATGCTTATAGGAAAGTCTAGAACAAAACTGCCCAATAGAAATATAATAGAATTCTACAGTAGCCATGCTAAAGTAACAATCTTATTTTTTAATTCTTTACTTAATCTAACACATCTAAAATGTTATATCAACAAAATCGCAATAAAATTGAGATTTGCTTATTTTCTTCATTAATTCTTCAAACTTCAGTGTATGTTACACTTCCAGCATCTCTCTTTTAGACTAACCACTTCCCAAATGCTACACAGCCACATGTTGCTTAAAAACGGCTACATAGTAAAGGACTGAAATATTGTGGCTCATGACGATAACTCCAGTTCTAAGGGACCTGATCTCCATTTCTGACCTCTGTGAATAGCAGGCATGCACATGGTACACACACATACAGGGAGGCAAACACTCATACACATAAAATAAAATAATCTTAAAATTTAATAATGTTTTAAAAATAAAAAAAATTAAAGATGAGTAGGACTAGAAGACACACTTTACAAACATATACACATGCTAAACAGTCACGTGAAAAGACATTATCAGGGCAAATTTTCAGAGCAATGCAAGCTAAAATTACATGAAATGCTATTTCATACTTAATGAAATAAAAGACTGAGCACACCAAATATAGAGAGGATACGGGCCAGTTAGAGCTCTCATGAGCCAATGGCAGGAAAATAAAAGAGGACAACCAAGTTGGAGAATTGTTTTCGGATAGTTGTGACATTAAACACTTCTACCCTCATTTGGCATGTCCATTCCTAAGTATTTATCCAAGACAAGTAAAAATGTTTGACTCAGAAAGACTGAGAGACTGAGTGTGGTGATGCTGGCTTGTAACTCCAGGTGGAGGCAGAATGAATGGGAGCTTAAGGGCAGCACCAGCTATTTAGCAAGTCAGAGCCAGCCGCGGTTACACAAGACAACCTCCTATCACTCCTCCATACACCCACCCCCAAAAAGATTGTAAAACAACCATGGTTGGTGAAATAGCTCAATGGGTAAAGATACTTTCCAGCAAGGCTGACAGTCTGAGCTTCATCGATAGAACCCATGAGGTAGAAGGACAGAATCAAATTCCTAAAGTTGAGTTCTGATCTCCCAATTGTACACACATATACACACAGAGAATTCTAAAATGTTAAAAACAACACAAAACAAGACAAAAACCATTAGCCAGCCCACCAGCAGGATGGATGGACATAGCCTGCTACATTTATATAATGGAGATAAAACAGGAATGAACTACTAATACACAAAACGAGGACAAATCTCAAAAACACTGAGTCAAAGAAGCCAAGCACAGAAAGCAAAATAATGTGTAATTTTATATGAAGTTCTGAAATAGGGAGAACTAACCTAGCAAAATAAAACCAACAGCTGCCAGGGACAGAGGTGCAGGGCAGAACCAAATGGGAAAGAGATATAAGGAACTTTCTGGAGTGATAGCATAAGACATCCTATTTGAGGCTTGGGGATACATGGATATACATGATTGCCAAAACTCACTGAGCTGAATAGTTAAGGGTCTCTGTGATAACTAACCTACTTCCTGTCTTGAAGTTACATGCTATAAGACCAAAAAAGCAACACTCAACAGATGCTGCTAAATCCATAATGAATAAACTTATAGACAAAGAGCAGAATATAGAGAATTCTCACTCAAATGTTCTCTATCATTCTCTTATCATATAGTGACATGACCCACACAAATCTCAATTTTACTAGACAGTGATTTACAAATAAGGTTAATACACACAAGCGACAATTAATATGACATGCTTGTCTCTGTGAAATCTTACTTCCAACGAATGAATATCCAAATAAGGTTGCTGGCTAAGGTAGCCCACCCAAAAAAACAGAAAAGAAAAGAAATCAGAGAAGAAACAAAGTATGAGATAAGATACAGAAGACACTCAACAGTGTTAGGGAACAATCAGTCTAGTCCGTTGAGTTTCAAAGGAGACAAGATATGAAGCTATTCAGCATGTCTGAAGTAAAAAGGAAAGCACAGAGGTTATGCCTTCCCGGACGTGGTGGCTCATGCTTTTAATCACAGCAGGTGGATCTGTTAGTTGGGGGTTAGTCTAGGTTATGTGGCAAGCTCCAAGACAGCCAGGGTTACATAGTTACATAAGACCCTGTCTTAAAAACAAAACAAACAAACAAAAAAATAAGTTATGTCTCTACTTTTTGCCTCCTCTACACAGCTTCCAGCAGTAAGAAGATTCTCCAAAGCTACAAACAGGTATTTTATACCGCAGTGCCTTAGCAATACATAGTATCATGCCAAGTAGCACAATGTTTTAGCTCATGTCACTTACATCTATAGCACCCAACTTTGTTCATCACCACCAGTCACAGCCTAAACTTGCACACTGCATATCAAAATCCCTTCAGCACACTTTAATCTAGCGCCTGTGCTAAATGGGAACAACTTAAGTTAAGGGCTTTCCTGTTGTCGACAAGACAGCCAAGTTAAGTGCAGGAAAGGCTGATGGAATACCATGTGCTTCCTGCCTAGGAAACAAGGCCACCAGGCACATGGCAGGGCTTCTGCGTATTTCAACAAGGATGTGCATTGTGAAATGTTACTGTGGAAACAACACCTCCACAAGGAGACAGTCGAAGTGAAGGAAGGGAATAGCAGGAATTGCAAAATAGGCCTGTGGGATGAGTAAAGCACTCCCTACGTGTCTATGCTTGAGCTATGGTGTGGTTAAGCCCAAGTGTCATTCCAATCACATTTTAGGCATTGCACACTGTTCCAGACTTAGTTACTTGCTGGACAGAAGCTACAGGACCCAAACCAACCTGCTGCTGTGACTAACACTGGGAGGAAAATACACATTCATAAGAGATAACAAGTCTCCAAAGACCAAAATTTACCTGTTGCTTTTTTGTAAATGTGATAATAAAAAAGATCATGTGTGTGTGTGTAACACACACACACACACACACACACACACACACACACACTGTCCTGCTCACTTCAAATTCACCAAATGCAATCCACAACTCTCTACTAGTTGCTGGGCATACTGGCTAGTTTTAATGTCAAAGAGTCATCTGCAAGAAAGGAACTTCAATTGAGAAAATGCCTAAAATCAGGCTGTCCCTGAGGGCATTTTTGATAAATGGCTGATGTGAGAGGGCTCATACCACTGTGGGTGATGTTACCCCTGGGCAGATGGCTCTGGGTATGTAAGAAAGCAGGTTCAGTAAGCCATGGAGAACAAGCCAGTAAGCAGCACTCCTCCATGACCTCTGTTTCAGCTCCTGTTTCTAAGTTCCTGCCTTAACTGCCTTCCATGGTGGACAGTGAGATGAAAGTATATAAGCAAAAGAGTATTAAACCCCACAGTGCTTTTGGTCATGATAAATTCACCACAGCAATAGAAACTTAACTAAGATGCTTAGAAACATGAAAAAAAGTAACAGGGTATCTGTGATGGATGTTTAACATTTGGCACATAATGACCTAGAAATACTAGACAAAATATATTTTATAAACTCACAAAGAAGAAAGGAACCTCTAGACGGCTAGACTTAAAGGAGGAAGTGAAAAACCACAATAGTACTCATGACCCGACAGAATGACTGAGAGGGTGGGGAAACGATTTTTAATAACTTCCGGGCCTGGGTTTTGTAAACTAAATCAAAGCAGGACTTGTCTTGGTGTTACAGAGACAGAGAGCTAGAACCTAAGACCCTGGCTAGAGCAAAAGGACAGACTAGGGAAAACACTAATCTAGTGTTGCATGGAACACACAGAAGAGCTCATCTCTTCCAAGTTGTAGGCAGATGTGAAGACATGTCTCTTGTGAGAATTAAGAGACATGAGTTGGCAACTCATGTGGATTTGGGATTCAAGACTATGATCCTAACTAAACTAACTAACTAACTAACTAACTAACCAACTAACCAACTAACTAACTAACTAACTAACTAACTAACTAACTAACTAACTAACCTCAGTGTTTCAGAGACTCCAAACCACAAATTTACATTCAAAGTTAGTCTAAGACAAAGCGCAAACCAGGGTATCTAAGAGACATAAACCCATGCCCAATTTTTAAAATAAATTCTGGCCTTAAAAGAGCACCATCATAAAGAGAACAAATAGAATAGCTTTAGAACCCAAGAGCTTCCTTCCAGTAAAGAACCCTCAGAAATTACAAAGGAAATATACTTAAGATGATTACACACAGAAAACAGGACTTTATGAATAAGTTCCCAGCCTGGCATGGTGGCACACGCCTTTAATCTCAGCACTCAGGAGGCAGAGGCAGGCAGATCTCTGAGTTCAAGGCCAGCCTGATCTACACAGAAACACTCTGTCTCAAACAAACAATAAGATTCCATGAAAAAGAAGCAATTTGAGAACAAACTAAAAAAGAATTTCTAAAAAAAAAGCAAAAAATTCAGTCACTGAAATTAAATCAATGTTCAGATTTAAGAAGATTAGACTGAAAAATAAGTGAAGAGGTAAAACAGGAAACAACCAGAAGACAACTCAGAAACAGTGAGGTAGACAACATCAAAGAGAAGTTAAACAATGCAAGGACAGAAAGGGGACTGTCTTCTGTCTTGCCTAACAGGAGTTCTAGGAAACAACGCAAAAGATGCAATAGTCAGAATGCCAGAGAATTTTGCAGGCCAGATACAAGTCTCCAAATCTCAGATTTCAGAAACAAAACAGTATCTACACCAAAGCTGAAAGACAACAATGTAGGCTAAAAGGAAATGAGTTCCTTTTGGCTATCAAAAAGAATAGCTTAGAAAAAAACTGACTAGAGATAAAGGACAGAACTCCTTAACATCAGGTTAAGAAGTCTGAACTCAACAGGAAGCAATAAGGGTAAATTTTTGGGAAAGTAATATGATTTGAACTGAACCGCTGACTAATTATCCTGGTAGTGGCATGTTGGGTGGATACAGGAAGAGAAACTGTGGGTTTAAGTAAACTTAGAAAATTATTACAACAGTTCAAGCCTTTGGAGAGACTTTAGAATTTTGAGACAGGGTTTCTCTGTTGTAACTCTAGCTATGCTAGAACTTACTCTAGACCAGGCTGGCCTCAAAGTCACAAAGATCCTCCTGCCTCTGCCTCCTGAGTGCTGGGATTAAAGTCACACAGTGACTTTAGAATAGTCTAAAGACAGACATTTCAAAAAGTAAGGTGCAGAAAAAAGGTTATGGAAGTGGAGATAAAAAAGAGTCACTGTGTGGCAGGAGAGGGTGGGTAGGAAGGGTAGAGAATAAGGAACACTGAGAGACTCATTAAAGACACAATTAAAATAACTTATTTGATTGGGTACAGGGTTGGGGGCAGAGAGGATGAAGAACTCAGATTTGGGACCAAGTGAGTAAGAGCACACACAGTACATGCCCCTTGCTCCTCACCCCTGGATCCACAGTGAGGCTGTGCAAGGGGGATTGCTGGATTGGAAAGAGGCTTTTGGCAAGTTACTTAACACCAGGGCTCTTCAAAGAGCCCAAGAGAAGGGAAGGAGGGGGCCTTGAATTAGAATGGTCCTGGGATGACAGGTTCACACCACTGTGGTCATCAGTTACCATAATAAAAGAGACTTTCCTCAAACCTTTGGCTGTGGGGAAAACTCCTTTCTCAAATAGCTGGAGTGAAGGAGGGGCTCACAATTTAAAACAGAAGGTGTGGCAAGGCAAGGTACAGATGGCTTCCCACTCATCCTCAAGAACAGCTAATAATCAAATTGTGCTTTTCTGGTCTTAAACATTCAGGCTTACTAGGTCAAAAGATAGTTGCTCACTTAGAATCTGTCATTTTCTCACCTTTCAGTTTCTTTAGGTTTTGCTTGCTCATCTGTTTTCCAAGTTTTAAATTATTTCATCTTACATTTATAATAAATTTGCTTGAATAGTAGTAGGGCTCTGGCAAGAACCCAGGACCACGCAACTAGATACAGCAAATGCAGACTTCAGGCAGGCCTGATTTTCAATCCCCCCCACCAAAATAATTACAACACAGCTGCTCAGCTTCTCCTGTAAGAAAAATCTCCAACAGAAATTGAAAATTTAATATAATGTGAATCTTGCTATATAATCATAACCATCATAAAATAGCACTAGATTCTTATATCAGCTTCTTGGTCAGAACATAGGATCCACTGATTGCCATGCTGCAAATGAATGGCATCCATCACTGACACTGGACAGATGAGACAGTGACTTCTACACAAAAGCCTAAGATGAGCGGCACACAGCATAAGAATGCAGTCCCTAAAGTGGCTCACAATTTCTGTCTTTATAAAATTCAAGGGTTTTAACCTGAACTTTAATTTTTTTTTTTTTGCATTTATTTATTTTTGTTGGGGGAGAGGGAGAAGGTCATGAAACCCCATCTTGTGTGAGTCAGTCCTCTCAATCAGGTTTGGCAACAAGTGCTTTTAGTGGCTGTCTGTCTGTCAACAGATCTTTATTTGTAATCAACAACAGCAACAACAACAACAAAAACCCTTCACAAATAAAACTCTGTGTCTCAAAAATGAGAGGGGAAAATCATTTTCCAAACAAAGTAAAGTTGAAAACAATTGTAATTTAATATTATCTAGAGACGGCATAGAACAAAGAAATCTCACATCAAAGACTAATCTAATTAGACAAAGAAAAATGTACAGCACCCATATACAGAGTCTTAGGAATGCTTTAAGCACCTGAGAGCTTGCTTTCCTAGGATTAATTCTGCCCTCTAGTGCATGCTCAATTATTACTGCTATATCAGGAAACTGCTTCAGTCCTGGAGTATCACAATGTTCTCTTTAAATGAAGATCTTCACCTCCTCATTCACAAATCCACGCCCACCATTTATCCTGAGTAAATTTTGCCAGTATAATGATTTTAAGTGCCTGTTCTACACGCAGAGAGGATGTAAAGTTTTTCACTATTTTTCACACCATGAGAAGTGTGACACAATTGAGACTGTAATATAACAAAAATGGTTTATAATATAGAGAAGATTCTCCAGCTCCCAAATCTTATTTTTTGAAGATGTCACACTTTTGTAGTTGTGGGTTTGTTTATTTGTTTGTTTGGGGAGGAGAGGTTTTTTGTTTTGTTTTGTTTTGAGACAGGGTTTCTCTAGCTGCCCTGGAACTCACTCTGTAGATATCAGGCTGGCCTCACAGAAGAGATCCACCTACCTCTGCCTCCCGGGTGCTGGGATTAAAGGCATGCACCACCACCCCACCACCTGGCTGTTATTTTTTGAGACAGGGTTTGCTAACACCCCTGGCTTGCCTAGAACTTGTTATGTGGATTAAAATGGCATCAAACTTGCAGTGATCTGTCTTCTTGCCTCTGCTTCCCAAATTCTGGGATTACAGACATCAGTCATTACACCCAGCTGTAAGTTTATTTTTAAAACAGCTTAAAAGTATGTTAAGTGGTACTTTTAAACTCAGTGGTGAAAAGCACTGGCTGCTCTTGCAGGGGACCCGGTTCAGTTCCCAGACCTACATGGTGGCTCACAATTATCTCTAACTCCAGCTCTAAGGGATCTCACACCTTCTGGCCTCTGTGAGCATCAGGCACACACACGGTGCACAGACATACATGCAGGCAAAACACCCATACACAGAATAAATAATTTAAAAGATTAAAGACCTTATTCTAGCTACTGTCTAACCCACAAATCCTTGCAGGGATATACCCTAGAGCAATGAAAACACCCAATAACACAAAAGTTTGTTCATGAATGTCCACTTGCAGTTAGCCAAACATAAAAACTACCCTAAGTCCATTAATTAGCATATACATAAACAAAATGTAGTGTAGCCTTCTACAATTATATTATTCTATAAAGGGCATAAAAAAGAATAAAGTATAGATAGATGCTGTGACATGGATGAACCCTAAAGATATTATGTCAAGTCAAAGATGCCAGACCCAGGGGCTGGGGAGGCACCTCAGTGGTTAAGCGGACTTGCTGCTCTTATAGAAGACCCAGTTCTGTTCCCAGCACCAATGTGGCAGGCCTGGACCACCACCTGTAACTCCAGTTCTAGGGATCCAACACTCTGGCTCCCATAGACACCCACGTGGTGCAGACATACATGCAGGTAAATACTCATACACATAAAATATGTGAATCTTAAAAAAGGAGGAGGAGGAAGAAAAGGAGAAGCAGCAGCAGCAGCAGCAGCAGCAGCAAACATCTGTATTCCGCTCATAAAATGCCCAAATAAACAAACTTAGACCCAGAAAGTCCAAGAGTCGGTTAGAGGATGAAGATGGGAGAGTGACTAATAACAAGTCCAGTTTCTTTTGGTGACAAAAGAAATAACTGTAGCTGCCCATTACTATGAATATACTCTGTATGCCAGAAGCCAATGAACAGTATAATTCAAATCGATAAATTACATAGGATCATATTTCACCTCATTAAAGCATTTATTGTTTGCTTTTTGTTTGTTTTGTTTTAGGGCAGGTTTGGTAGCACACGGCTGTACTCCTAGCACTCAAAAGGTTGAGGCAGAGGACCACAGGATTAAAACCAGCCAAGCTGTCTAGTAAGACCCTGTATTAAATAAATGAATGAATAAATAAATAAATAAAACCATCCAATTGTATATTACTAAACGGACAAAGCATTGTTCATTTTCTTACAGAAAACCACTTTTAGATCTCCCATACTATCAGAGGTCATGATGGCTGGAATATCTACTTCCCTCCATTTTTAATTATAATGAATATTAATAAACTTTTACTTATGACACTCTAGACTAGTGGGTCTCAACCTTCCTGACGCTGCGACCCTTTAATACAGTTCCTCATGTTGTGATGACTCCCAACCATAAAATTATTTTTGTTGTTACTTCATAACAATTTTGCTAATGTATGAACCATAATGCCAATATCTGATATGCAGACAGTCTTAGGCAAACCCTGGGAAAGTGTCATTTGATCCCCAAACAGGTTGAGATCCACAGGCTGAGAACCTGTCCTAGACATTTCTGTTGGGACCCAGCTAGAAGTCTTACTTCTCTGACTGAACCAGTCAAAGGACTTGGCTGTGGTGTTTATGCAGGCTTTTCATGCACATCAATTGTAAAAATATCACTGGAGAAAGAAAATGTGAATGTATTCAAACAACAACAAAAAGCAAGACAACTAAGAGAACCTAATCAATTGCTAAAAGCATTTCCTCTCAACACTGTAGTTCTGTTACTTTAAGTGAAATGCTCACTGCTCTTTATCAAAAGTTAACAAGTATGCTTATTTTTTAAAATGTGCATTTACTGAGAACCAGAAATTTGCTATGCTGTCATTTGACTTTTATTTCTAATTTTAACTTTACTTATTTTATTTTTATTTTACGAACATTGAGTTTTGCCTACATGCATGTCTGTATGAGGTCATCGGGTCCCCTGGAACAGGAGCTACAGACACTTTGTGAGCTGCTGTGTGGGTGCCGGGAATCGAACACAGGTCCTCTGGAAGAGCAGCCAGTGTTCCCAACAACTGTGCCATCTCTCCAGCTCCCATTAAGCTTATTTAAAACTAAAATAACCTAAGTTTGTAATTACCAACTTCTGAGGATTCTGGGAAAGATCAACTGTTAATTGTTCAGATAGAAGACTATTCACAAATGTTAGGTTCCTGGGACAGTCAAAGACACCAACAACTGACAAACCACCAGGTCAGGCATTACTGTTGGTTTTCAGAGACAAAGTACCATACCGTTCAGGTGAACTACAGACTCACTATGTAGTCAAGGCTGGTCTTGAACTTCTGGATCCTGCCTTCCCCTCTGGGTACTAGGAGTATAGTCATCATACCCTGCTTACCAATCTGAGTCTTAATCTTCATATGGCTCTATGACAAATCTTATCTTTTCTGTTTTTGGGGCAAACACTGCTTAAACTGACACCACCATGAGGGTGTTTGAGATTTAACAATAAAGCCTTTTTCTATGTCCAAGAGGCAAGACAAAACAAAACCACATGGGAAAATAGTATCTTTCAACCTTACATTTTATTTATTGTCTTAGTTTATTCTCATTCTATAAGGTTATAGATGAAATCATGAATTCACTAAAAACAATACAGTGCTTATAGTAAGGATTCTAAGTTTTGATGAGACTAATGACTAACGGAGCAATAAATGTTAGAGTGGAAGAAAAGAGCCAATGTGGGCTGGAGCCTGGCCAGCTACCAGCTGGTAGAAGCTAAATGCAGCAGGATCCCATGTGCAGAGGAAGAGGGAGATCAAGAGGCCTGAATGATGAAGCCATGGGAGTTTAGACACACTAAGTAAGCTCTGTGCTTTCCTCTAACAAATGTAACAGCCTGATTCTGGCCTCTAATTAAAAGAGGGCTTACTCCATTCCCGACACACAAACTCTGGCTTTTTATAGTCCAAGCAGTGTGCTATTTTAAACATGTGGAGGAAATGCATTTTCAGTTACAAACATTAGCTCCTCAGCATCTGTCCTTATTTGTTACTAAAAGATGTGGGGCAGGATGTTTTACTCTTGTACACTGGTTTTCCTGTACTGCTTAAATCTGTTTAGAGAAAAGGAAAATACACAATTTCTATAAACTGAAACAGCTACCAAAGTGGGGGGGGGCACAGAAAACATTTTATTGTATTACTTCTGTTTTATATATTAGATGACTCCTGTAAATTCTTCCCTTGAAAAGACCTTTTCATACTTAATCATGTAGAATCTATTGCAGATTCTAACGTTTTCACTGATTAAAAAGAATCCACTTTCAAATCCCAAAGGAGATGATTTCCTTTGGTGTACCAACCAGTTATAACTGTAAATGTTTTCTGAGACACAGGTCAGAAAAACAAGCAGATCAACCTTGAAGGTCACTTGAGATTTATCAGAAATTCAAGGCATAATAATACTGTACCATACATAGTTAAATGTTCCCATATCCATGCACTTTTACTCAGATACTTAGAAAATATTCTTATACGGATATATTCCATTACAGTTTTCAAAGAAATCGATATGGACAGATTTCATTTTATCCCTTTTGTAAAGGAAACCATTAATCTACCAAAAAAAATTTCAATAGAACAGTCACCAGTAATAGCTTCTTTTCCCTTAGCCTTCTGCCCCAGAAGCTCTCCTGTGAACAGCCTGAGGAAGACTTCATCCTTAATGAATTTTAGTCATACTCCTTTCACCCCTCTTCTCAACTTAACACTAACCCTTATCTATGCCAGGACTGTATAGCTCAGGTATAGACGGACTCCCTCTTGCCAATTTAAAGAGACTGTCCTATGCTGATAGCCAATCATGCCTTTCACAAGAGTCTGTTTAGCCAGAATCTTCTATAGCAATCAATACCATTACTATATAATGGTAACAGAAAAGATGGTTAGTAATACCTGAGAGGTCTCGTTTCCTTTCACCTACCTTTCTGGGTCTCCCTGTAATTACCTCTCACATAAGTGACTTGAACGTAAACCTGTGTCTCAAATTCTGCTTCTAGGCAAGTAAATCCCATGAGACACATCACTTCAACAGCATTATTCAGAGCCAGGGCTAAAAAGATGAAAATCTTACCTACACAGTTTGATAGGAAAGTCAAGTGGATTTCTAGTGGAAAAAAAAAAGAAAACTAAAACTTTCCAGTTTGTCAGGCATGGAGACACACACCTTTAATCCCAGCACTCAGGAGGCAAAGGCAGGCAGATCCTGGTGAGGCTCAGATTAGCCTAGTCTACATAATCAGTTCCAGGCAAAGCCAGGCCTATATATACAACTCTGTCTAAACAAGAAAGGAAGAAAGAAAGGGAGGAAGGAAGGAAGGAAAGAAGGAAGAAAGGAAGGAAGGGAGTGAGGGAGGGAGACAGACAAACAATAACCACAAAAAAAAAAAAAAAAAAAAAAAAAAAAAAAAAAAAAAACCCAACAACTTTCCTGTTCACAGCAAAGCTAAGCATGTTTAAGGAAGTGAGAAAGGTCAGAGAAGCCAGCTTAGGAGCCTAGCCAACCCAGAACTTTCTGCTTCAGGAGTTGGCCGGCTGGTCAGGGATACCCATGCAATGTGGTCTATGGTCATTTCCCTACAGAGCCTACAGCCTTGGGCTTCTATTCTTTTTTACATTTGTTAAGAAGACAGGAACTTTTGCTTTTTCAAAGAGAAAGAATTCTAATCTTCAACTAAAAATAACTAAAGTATGAAAAGTGCAAAAGAAGAAACTATCAACGTTTCTTTCTTTTAATAATTTTTTACTGTTTTCTGAGACTGGGGCTCACTCTGTTACTTACACTGGCCTTGAACTCCTGGGCTCAAGTGATCCACCTGTCTCAGTCTCCCAAGTAGCTGGGACTACTGGTGTTCATTGTGCCCACTTGACCTTCTGATGTTCCTTTGCCATCATAGGGAGTAGAACTAAGTACTCAATTTAAACACCGATTAAAAGTTCTGATGAACTGCTAATATTGTCATACAAAAATTATTATTTTGAGGTATACAATTTACATGTTCAGCTTTGTGGTTAACTTCTTTCAGGCTAGAATTATTAAATAAGCAATCTATGGCTAATTTTTCTAGCAAATTCTATCTGAGTAAATACTTCTGACAAGGCAGAGCAGCAGTTTCATTCTGAATCTCAGAAAAGGAGTAGTGACAGCTGCAGTTAGAAGAGGTTCTTGCACAGAGAAGCCTCCCCTAGTGTGCCAAGTACATCTGGACTGCCGCAAACACTCACCCGGATCCAGCAGGGAGGGGTGACACCGCTGAAGTGACAGGAGCCTGTGGTTTCTCTTTCTCATTTTGCTTGAGGAAGGATTTGGCTTCCTTAGATGCAGCATCTACTTCCTTAGTCACCCTATTTCAAGGAAAGCACAATAAATTTACAAGTGGGGTAAGAAGCAAAAACTGTAGCAAAGGAAAAAAAATGAAAATTAGCAACATACTCACCACTGAGTTTTCAATAAATTCTGACCACTGAGTTTTATGATTACAGTTCACTCTAATAGTTCTATAAATAGACATTTCCTTCCCCAACTGACACTAACAAGCGAAACAATGTATGCTAATTTTATCTTTCATGTCTCCTCCATTATGTCTGTTTTCACGAAGACTCCAGCAACTGCCCTAGAATCTCAGCTCACCTGGTTACTAAAGTGAAAGCTCAAAGACGCCTACGTTACTCCTCACTTAGTAGATCAGTACTAAGACTCAAAGGGCCGGTGAGAGGTTAGAGAGAGAAATGGGATATAGGGATAAATGCAATGGCATCATTCCAAAGAGAAAAGCAAGCAACTGGAAATACTCCACAGAAGGCTCCTTCCTGTTCTATACCTAAAACCCAAAGACAAACACAATACCTTAAAACTGGGCAAATCAGAACTATTCAAGGAGAGGCAGAATGTAACATAACCCCACCTAATTTCAAATTCAGAAAAACTGTATCCAATAAAATTGAGTTCTAAAGGATGAAATAAAAAATACTTAAGGTGCTTCATACTCCAGGTAAAGAGAGAAGGAGAAATATGTAATGTCTGCTTTGACATGTCAGAGCATTTGAGGAATTCTGTTTAAATTCCAATCTGCCAGTAGGCAGGTCTAAAATTATAGTCAGTGTATTACAAATATTCAGTCAAAGATTAGCCAAAAATGACAGAATAAACCCCACAAACTCCATGTAAGAAGGTATATGAGTCTCTACCACCTTCCAGGATAAATTTTCTAATGAAGGGCCCCTTACTGCTGCTCTTAATACTGTGTGGCATGTATGTAAGTGGCACAGAGTTTAGTTTGGAGCTAAGGTGAGATAAGCCAAATTCCAGATAATGCAGGACACACCAGCAACACTCCTAGGCTTACCATTTGCTGTTTATAGTTGAGGCTAGTGAGGTTAGCTCTACAACATTGCTATACCAACAGGAGCTCATTTACATTCCAAAGTATTAAAACTGATAGGTATTAAAACTTTTCTAAGGAGCTAATAAGCTCCTTATTGAACTATCCAGAGACTATACAACAATACTAATGAAAATTCTGCAACAGATAGTATTTTCCAAACTGATAGTGACACAATTCCTTTCCTACATATTCTTCTAGAACTTTAAGTTAACCCCTTGAATCTGAATAGGGGTTTATGGCTGCCTCACCTAAAGGAGTTCTGTGTAAGTGGCTCTATAGGCCTTCTGAGGCCTTTCTCCTCTGAGAATGTACCTTTGAACTCCTAGCCACTCTGCAGCAAAGATTACATGGAAAGCCCACAGAGCCACAGATGTCTGAGGAATCATTCCAAGCCCCAAGATATCCGAGTCCTTAAGCATCAGACCTGGAAGTAAGTGATCTTTAAGATGGTCCCACCCACTGCCTGATTACAAGCGCACCAGAGAGCCTGAGCAACTGCCTCCTGCACCTATTGGCCTCTGGAACTATGAGAAATTGTAACAGAAGAGCTAGCTGGTTGATTTAAGCCAGTAAATTTTAGGGTGATTTGTCAAACTGCTAAATCAATATCCAAAACAAATCTACATCAAAATGTTTGGCTTAATAGAGATCCCTTAAAGTAGTGGACTCAAAACACCTCCTTTAGGTTTCCTTGTCTTGAATAGAATCTACAGAAGATTCAACATGATTAGTGAAGAACAGATGCTTTATTATCCATTTCCCACCAATAGTAGCAAATAAATTTAACTAAAACTACACAATATTAGCAAGAAGAGGTACAACAGAAAAAAATATTAATCCAACTTTCAGAAAGTAACAAGCAAGCTGGGCATGGTGGTACATGCCTGTAATATCGTCACACTTGGATAGTTGAGCAGATCAGGAGTTCAAAGTCATCCCAGCTACATGAGATTCTGACTCAAAAAAAAGTAGCAAATAAGTAAGTAGTAACTGGCTTTGGTTTTCTCTGATCTTCTAAGCTTGTAGCCATGTGGAAAAAGATGACAAGAAAGCCAATTTGTACTACAAAACCCTAGAAAGGCTCATTAAATTTAACTATCAGGAACTCTCAAAGAGAGGCACAGGCTGCCACAACCAAGTGAAAACTTGCATTAGGAACAACTAAGCCCTTCTTACCTCAGAACACAGGCCATGTCACCACCACTGCTAATCTAGGGAGATCCATTATATTTAGAGGAAATGGAAACCACAGACGGACAGGAATGAAAAATGAAGCCCTAATCTGAAATTAGAGGAGTTAAATGAAAAGCCACCCTTAAAGGCTGTGCATTCCAGAGGGCGGAGTGACAAGGCAAAGTGCTAACCAACCCAGAGTGTGCTAGGAATGCTGAGAAATAAACACTTGCTGCGCTATGCCACTGAGGCACAGCTCACTGCCCGGCCATGACAAAGCCTCATCTGAATCCAAATAATACACACTTCAGAAAACGGGGAAAACATGACAGAAGAAAGTCTAGAACTGAAGGATAGTTTCAACAAAAAGTCACAGAATACCTGATTGACACGGCGAACTTTAAAGGGCCCACACCAAAAGCACACAGCTGAAATTCTAGAATGCTCTGGTCTGAAGAAAAGCGGCCCAAGTAACAAGGAGAGGAAAGCAGCAATCACGTAACTCATATTTAGTTTTGTTGTTTTCCTACAAGACTGATAAGAGTCTGGTACACACTTCAGTGAACATTTTCTGGAGAGCACCTCAGATGCTGATACTGTTAAATATCAGACATATAAAGAAAGATGATATGGCTTCTGACATTAAAGACTCAGTCCAGCAAGACAGCCAACTAC
Source organism: Cricetomys ansorgei (assembly GCA_026225945.1). Classification (NCBI taxonomy): domain Eukaryota; kingdom Metazoa; phylum Chordata; class Mammalia; order Rodentia; family Nesomyidae; genus Cricetomys; species Cricetomys ansorgei. The sequence goes on along the minus strand of JAMJFZ010003163.1, from coordinate 6,095,029 downwards.
GAAAGTGACAAGACAATGTATGACACACAGCAAGTGCCACAGAGTAGGCTTGGAGAAGACACAACCCTTGGGAATGCCCTTCTGTGTCTATCCACACCCACCAGAAAACACATTATATGAACTGGGGTATGTCTTAAGGAATCTGACAGCTGACTCAAAGTAAAGGAGATCACTCTCTGGTGATAGCATCTCTAGAACACTCCACTCTTGATGCCGTCTGTTTTACAGTCCAAACTCAGTCACAAAGTGCCAGAAAGTAACTTCACTCTTAGAGGCAGCGAAGGGCTTAGCTATCACAGCACTTTTGAGTAGGAGAACAGTTAACTTACAATCATCTCACCTGTGAGAGGGACGCCTGCTAGGAAAAGCCCTATTATTAGCAATAATTAATTCACGTGTTTTTCAGCAGAAATTCCATTTTAACTTCATTTTCACTCACTCAACTTCCTGAAAAGTCTTTATTTGGACAGAACTTTTCCATGATCAGTCTTTTCCAAAAGGTGAATCACTTAGGAAAGTCTGAGCTCACAGGGCCAGCTGGCTATTCGATAGAGGAGGCTAATCATCAGTGTTTTCCTCTCTTTTCCAAGGCTTAACAAAAAAATTACATAGCTTCATTGGGGATAAACAAACAAAACAGCCAAATACAAAATTTTACCATTACAACAAAGTTAGAGAAACCAAAAGACTAACTTCATACTAACACTACCTCATTCTTATACTTAGAAATTCTACCCACTAGTCCTTTTGCATTTCTTAAAGATGCAGTGATGCCCTTAACTTGATACAAAAACAAAAAGGAAAAACAAAATAATGATGTCAAGAGATTAAAGATATGCTCAAACCCAAATACCTAATCTGTATCTAGGCTGTCAGTTAAAGTTCAAATCTCCCAAGATCCTTCAAGAACATTATGGTACCTTAAATGTTTTTGTTGTTGTTTTAAAGAAGTCTTGCCAATAGTCTAGGAGTGGTGACACACACCTTTAATCTCAGCACTTGGGAGGCAGAGGCAGGTGGATCTCTGAGTTAGAGGCCAGCCTGGTCTTATAAAGCCAGGACAGCTAAGGCTACACAGAGAGATCCTGTCTCAAAAAAGCAAACAAAAAACAAACAAACAAAAAGTCCTACCAACATGGCAATTATTAACAGATGTGTTAATAGTTATATATAGTTATTACATGTGTGTGTGTGTGTGTGTGTGTGTAATTTTATATACATATCCCAGGTTGGCCATGATCCTTCTGCTTCCATTACCAAGTGCTTGGGATTACAGGAGTGTACCACAACAGTAGGCTTTAACAACCTTTTGTATTCTTTATGGGAAAGTAGTAGGAGAGGACACTCACTTGTGCTGTTCTGTATTCCGATAATATGTAATTTGTAAAAATAAGCATGTATAACTGTGAGGTGGGTGTGTAATTAATAGAAAGACAGACACGATGCTGCCCTCTTCTGACAATGATACAAAGGGCAGGCTCCCTGAGTACTCTCCAGTATTTACAACTGTCACCCATTTGTTTTCAAAAGAGTGAGAGAGAGCCTTTCAGCACATGAGAGGCAAGTGCAGGGGGATCTCTGTGAATTCAAGGCCAGCCTGGTCTACATAGTGAGTTCCAGGACAACCAGGACTACATAGAGAGACCCTGTCTCCAAAAACAAAAAGAAAACAAACGAACAACAACAAAGTAATGAGCAGAGGACTGTAATCCCAACACTTGGGAAGCAACAGGCAGGACAATCAGGAGTTTCAGGCCAGCCTGGGCTACAATAAATTCAAAATTCAATAAATCTCAAAAAAAGAAAAAGTGAAAAAAGATCTGACATATTAAATAATAATAATATTTATAAACAAATTTATGAAATTCATAATTTGATCAGGAATTCATCGATTTCTCAAACAACAGTGATTCATCTGACTTTGTTCTCTATGCAGACCTTCCTGTAGATATTCTACACTACACATGGGACATGATCAAGACAACACAGGCTTAAGATAGGGTCTCATTGTGTTGTCCTGGCTGGAACTTGCTCTGCAGACCTGGCTGGCCATCAACACCACCTAGACGTTTTGTTTGTTTTTAACTTGTATTTTCTATAGTATGTTCATACACTCTCTATACTTTTTCTTTATTGTTTGGGAATTTTGTACAGGCACATAATGTGCTTTGGGTAAGTTCACCCCGTTTCCTCTCTTCCAATTCCTCCTTTACCCTCCTATCACTATCCACTCCCAGCTTCCTGTGTCCATTTTCTTTTTTTTTTTTTTTTTTAACCCAGAGTCCAGTTAGTACTGCCAGTATGTGCCTGGGGGTAGGGAATCTACTGGAACATGGGTAACTTCTCAGGGGCTACATCCTTAAAGAAAACTGACCCTCCCTCTCTCAGCAGATCAACTGCCAACAGCTTCTTAACTAGAAGTTCAACTTTGTGACAACCCCCCCAACACACGCACACACACCTTCATGCTGGGAATCTGTCTGGATGATCTTATGCAGATTTTTTGCATGTTGTCATAACTGCTGTGAGTTCTTATGTGCAAATTAAATTCCTTGTCATGTCCAAAAAACTTTCATTTCTACATTATTTTTACAGATTTCTAAATGTTGATGGTTTACAATGTTCTGCCATTCCCTATTAGATAAATACAGTATGATTTCTAGAGGCAAAATACATTATGAATTCACATCATCAGTAATTATGTGATAAACCCCAAAGTGAGTAGTTACCAAAAGTGCCTTACAATGGAAAGTTCTAACAGATGCTGTCCACATCCTTTAACTCACCACTAATACCAGGTTCCTGAAGGGTAGCTAATACTGCCAGGGCAGTATTTCTGTCTACAGCAATTAACTGGAAACTAAACATAAAAGGCAAAGCAATAATCTAAATCGAAATGCATTCTCCAATACAAATGGTCCGAACTCTTACAAGACCAAACACACTATTTAATCTTGAACTGGGTCATGACTGTGTAAGAACAACTAGAAAGAACATCAATGGAATAACTGGGGCCTAAGGCTGCGAAACCACCTGGTACTGGTGATAAAATGATAAAAATCTTAAAAAACAAAAGCCACCTTTTATTGGCCTAAGGCAAGAGGTAAAATAACGGTGAGCATCACATTATTCATACTTAGCCATTAGAATCATTGCATTAAAAGGAACAGAGATCAGTCCAGTTAGAATCAAACAGTCACGGTGAGTCACTTGTATCAATGTCTGCCAAGATGGCTCAGCAGGTAAAAGCTGCCACGCCTGACAAACTGAGTTCAATTCCCAGGACCCCATGGTGGCAAGAGAACCAACTGACACAGTTGTCCTCTGGCCTCCATGTACAGACTGTAACGTAAGTACACACCCACACATGAAGATAGACAAAACACTGAACGGTGGTAAATCCGGATGACAGAACGTGAACTGTGTGGATGTTCACTGCAATACTACTCTTATAACACTTCCCGAGGTATATTTCACAGAAGCAAATGTTTTCAAGAAAATTATTTTTAAATGAGTGAAGTTGGGACTGGAGAGATAGCTCAGAAGTCAAGAGTACTGGCTGCACCGAGTTCTATTCCCAGCACCCACATGGTGGCTCAGAACCATCTGTTACTCCAGTTCCAGGGGACCTAACAGCCTTTTCTGATATCTTCAGGCACTAAGTACGTACATGTTATACAGATATACACATAGGCAAGAGAACCACACACATAAAATAAAAAATAAATCAATAAAATCAGTTTTGCTGGGCGTGGTAGCTCATGCATATAGTCTCAGAACTTCAGAGGCTAAAGCAGATGGAATATCATAACTTCTGCCAAGGGGTACTAGTGAGTTCCAGGACAGTCTGTGCTACAGTGAGATCCAGTCTAAAGCAATTTTTAAAAGTTGTGTGTTTTATAAAACTGAAAGTATAAAATTCTATTTTCCAAAATGTATTTTCACTGGACAAAAACAGGCAACAATGTGTATTAGGTTATATATATATATATATATATATATATATATATATATATATATAACTAGTTAAATATAACTAGGGTTATATTCCATGGATCAACCAAGTATGGGCAGAAAAGATTTAGGGGGAAAAAATCCATCTGTACAGAACGTATAAGCATACATTCTTGTCAGTCTCTACACACTGTGCTATTTTCATGGCATTTACATTTTACCAAGTATTACAAATCAGATAGGATTTAATGTACAGAAGAGGTTATGCATAGGTTATATATGGGACTTAAGAATCTGAGGGCTGCAGCATCGTCAAGGGGTCCTACAGTCTGCATTCCCCACACAGAGGGAAGAATGCAACTGCTGGAAAACAGGCATTGCTTTTAAGAACAATAAACATAGAGGAAACTGAATTATCAGACAATATCCAGGTCTAATCTGTCCCTATCAAAAACAGATAAATTTACAAAAATTATTGATTGGAATTCCATCTGTTCTCATTTAGCTCTAAATTATAAAACTACTGCTTTTACATTATAAATTTAAATAAATGAGAGCAGTGAAAATTCTAGGTATGTTGTACTTTCTTAAAATAGCCATGATAACCTCCTCGCCCCCAAAGCCCCAATCAAACAAAAAAAGCAAAAAGCTCGATGTAGTGGCACATGCCTTTAATCCCAGCACTCAAGAGGAAGAGGCAGGTGGGTCTCTGTGAGTTAGAGGCCAGCCTAGACTACACAGTAAGTTCCAGGATATCTAGAGCTACACAGTGAGACTCTGTCTCAAAACAAAAAAAACAAAAGAAACAAATAAATAAAAAAATAAAATAAAATAAAATAAAACAGCCAGGAGGCTGAATTACTCAAGAGTCTCTAAAATAAACTATTTTTCTAAACTAAAGTAAGTAAACTCATAAACCAGTTCAAACAATACTAAGGTGACAAAATACTGAAACGAAATTTCTCTCCTAGTATTCTCAATTCTTACCTGACTTTAGAAACCTCCCTGGGGCTGCCATCTCATAGCAATGGAAAAAAATAAAGAAAAGGATTTACCCAGAGGCACCAAGCATGGTAATGAGCAAATGGGAACACAAACTTCCAAATGCACATACTCGGCCAAAATAGTAAGCTGTGTGTGGGGTGGGGGCTGGGGAGAGACCAGGATAGGTGTGGAGCAGTATTTGACAAGATGCCGCCTTGCAAAAGCACTAGTTTCAAACCTGTGAAAATTCCTCTTACCTCACTTCTTCACCAGCAAAGTCAAACACCTTGGTAATTTTCACCTTTTCCGATTCTTTAGGTTTCTCTAGCTCATCTGCTTTGACCAACAGTTTATTTGAACTAGTCTCTTCAGTCTCCTCTGCTGCCTAAAAAAAGTCAGAAATGGAATCAGGCCTGTGGAGGCACACACCTTTAAGCCCAGCACTCAGGATGACCTCTGTGAGTTTGAAGCCGGCCTGGTCTACTTACTGAATTCCAAGCCAGCCAGAGCTACACAATGAGACCCTGTCTCAGATATAAATAAATCAGTTTCACCACGGTGTAAGAACAGTCTGAACATGCTGTTTAGGGTTGTTCTCTCATGTTTCATCTCCAATCAGTTAAAGACTCCTGGAAGGCCTGGAATCTAATGTCCTCTTCTGGCCTCCATGGGTACTACATGCATGTGGTTCATAGATATACATGCAAGCAAATCACCTCTACACATAAAAAAATAAAACAGAGAGGCTGGAGAGATGGCTCAGCAGTTAAAAGAGTTTTTGCAGAGGACCTAAGCTCAGTTCTTAGCACTCACGTCAGACAGCTCATAACTGCCTGTAACTCCAGCTCCAAGGTGACTGGATGCCTTTGGCCAATGTGGGCACTTATACTCACGCACATATCCACACACAGGCACAAACATATACTCATAATTCAAAGTAGTAACAAATATTTTTTTAATTTATTTATTTTTATTTAAATGTGTGTGTATATAAGCTACATGGTAACAGGTGTCTTTGGAATCCAGAAGAGGACAAGAGATCCCCTGGAGCTAGAGTAACAGGCATTTGTCAACTACTTGATGTGTGGGTCTGAGAACTGAACACAGGTCCTCTGGAAGAGCAGTAAGTGCTCTCAGCCACTGAGCCATCTCTCCTGCTCAACAAAAAAATCTTTAAAAAGTTTATAAAGGTCTGCTGGAATTTTATTTAATTAAAACAGCTCTTTTTCTCCACTGTTAAGGAATGCTTCCCTTTTCAATTAGTAAAGTCACTATCAAAAAGCATCTAGTTTGCTTTTTGCTTTGAGACTCAAATCTCAATGTTTACAAATTAAAAAAACAGGAAACTTCTGGGGAACTGAGGGTGTTTCTGGCAAGGTATTTATCCCATCAGTCTCTACACTTACCTTAACCTGTGGACTCGGGGCTGCTTTTGACTTTGGTCCCACATCATTGAGGAAGCTAGCCCACAGTTCATCTTCCTTCTTTTTCCTGGCATTCTCTGACCCACGGCCTCCTTCTTGAGCCGCTTCATCCTCTTCGCTGCTACTGCCTCCAGATTCTTCCTTGCCATCCTCCTCTTCATCTTCTAACAAGAGGCCACTTTGTTTTCTCTTCCTAATCACCAACAGCCAACCAAAAAAGGGAAGACAAGACGGAATGCAAAATTATTCACTCTCTTTCCTCCAAACATAGACAACACACACACATGAAAGTTTAAATCTGGGACTACTGGTAACTAATAACATAGTGGGAGAAACAAAAACGGTAAGCTGGGATTTAATTTTTTAAAAGTATTTATCCATTTATTTAATGTGTATGTGAACACATGTACTCGAGAGCCTGTGGAGATCACAAGAGGGTGTCCAATCCCCTGGAACTAAGGTTACAGGCAGTTACAAGCCACCATGTAGATGCTGAGAACTGAATCTAGGTCCTCTGCTAGAGCAGTAACTGCTCTTAACCACTGATCCATCTTTTCAGCCCTGACTTATTTTTTTTTTAAAGTATGTTTATTCATCAACAATGGTATAATTTAGAATTATCCCACACAGTGAAAAGATAACCACAAGTTTCTCAGTGTTTTCAGATTCTTGTTATGTTACTCTTTGAGATTCGGAAACAACTAATCAGTGTCCCAGGCATTCTTAGAGTTTTCAAAAATGTATTTTAAACATATTTCTAACAATCTTCAGTCTATCATTTGAATAGCTGTAATTCTTATTTCGAGAATAAAACACAGTCTAGTAGTGCTTACAAAGTTTAACTATACCCTGCAGGAATATTTAATGAAAATTTAAGCTGGACAGTGGTGATGAATGCCTTTAATTCCGGCACTTAGGGAAGCAGAGGGTTGAGTACTTTCGTAAATTGGAGGCCAGCTAGATCTACATAGTAAATGCTAGACCAGCCAAGCTATACAGTGAGAGCTGTGTAGAGCCTATCTCAAAAACAAAACATAACAAAACAAACAAAAAACCCAGTAACTAAAAACAGATAAAAAGAAAATACTAAGATCACCTCAAGTAGCTAGGTGGTGGTGGTCACGCCTTTAATCCCAGCACTTGGGAGCAGAGGCAGGCAGATCTCTGTGAGTTCAAGGCCAGCCTGGTCTACAGAGTCAGTTCCAGTTCAGCTGGAGCTACACAGGGAAACCCTGTCTCAAAAAAACCAAAAAAAAGTACACATGTTTACAATTTATACTATTTTGACTTTGAGGACATCATATAGTACATAATCTTCATTTTCTCCTTTTTATAAACTGCAATCTGTTTTTGCTTCAAAGCTCAAAAACAGAAATAACAGCAAAGAAAGAGTCTTATAGAAATGCCTATAACCAATAGTGATTTTCCTAATTTGGGGTAAAATTGTAATTAAGAACATGGCTTATGGAAACAAAATTTAAATTTGAAAGTTCAATTGAAAAAAAACTAATTTACATAGCCTTAGATCAATTTTACACCTTCAAATCTGACTTACAAAAATAGTGTCCCAGGATATAATGACATGTCTAGCCATTTTTTCTTTAGCCTTTTGTTTAGCAAAGACCATACAATCTAACAGCTCCTCAGAGAGGGATGCTTAAGTGAAGTCAGGCCTATTCAGAACGTGTGACACTACAGTCACCGAAAGAACAAGATATGTCTAATGGACTAACATCATGGACGCAGTGAGAACTGTGGTAGTGATGCTTCCCTGGAATCAGACTCCTGCTCAGAGACAGAGACAAGAGGCTCAAGAGTAGCCCAGCTTGGGCAACATAATGAGACCCATCCAAGAGTGTGGATGCAGTGTGCTACCATTTTTATTTTTAAATAGCAGGACATATACACTCACACTGAGTTATGACAGTATCTAAGGTAACAGCTTTTCAGGGTAAGAACAGAAGATGCATTTTGTATTAACAGGACTGTTTTAGCCACATACACATTTTACCTATTTATTTTTAAAACTAAGGCCTTAAATTTTTTCAAACTGGTCAAAGGCCAACAGATTAATTTTGAAATATCAGCAAATATTTCCCTTATACAGAAACTGGCAATAAAGTTAGGTACCCACAATCCATACAATCCAGGAAGCTGAAGCTGGAGGCTAGCCTAGACTACACAATGAGTTCTGGGCCAGCTTGTGCTACAGCATGCAAACACGCAAGCATGCAAGCACACACGCACACATGTACAATAAGTGTTTTTTAAAAAAAGACAGACAGACAGATAGGCATTATCATGAGAGCAATCTCAGCAATGAAGATGGCTCTTATGTAAGGGCCTTGAGGGCAGCATCACCTGGCTGGAATGCTCTGAGTCTTCCTTCTTTTCCCTTTGGTTTTCTCAGCCTGCTCCTCACCATCCACTTCATCCTCCTTCACTAATTCATTGACATCATCTTCACTGTACTCTGCACCTGAAACCATGTAACAGGGCGGTCAGACATTTGGAATGAAGATTTTTCACAAAGTGTTACGATCGAAGTCTGAGCCAGGTATGGCCTGGGCACACCTGATGCTCAGCACTTGGGAGGCGGAGGCAAGAGAACCAGGAGCTCAAACTTGTTCTCGTTTACACGAGACCCTGTCTCAAACAAGCAAACTAAAAACTAAATATGGCAGCAACAATAAAACAAAATAAAAACTTTAGCCCCCTTATAAGGATAAATATTTCTGTTTACTGAATAACGAAGAATCAATGTCATTACAGCAGCAGTGAATACTACTGAAATTCAAGTGGTATTTTTAATATGATTTACAATATAAAAGATTTCCCAGAGGGGTGAAAAAAATTAGTTTATTTCAGGCAAGTAAAACCAAAGGTAGAACCAGGACACCCCACTGTACCAGAAAGTCAGGACGATAGTTAAGAATAGGCCGTATTAAGGGCCAAGCAGGGTGATGTACTCGGACTGAGGCCAGCCAGGGCTTCATAGTGAGACTCTGCCTCAAAACAAAACAAGAGCAGGTCACATGAGACGGACTGAGCTGGGTCTGTGGCTCAATGCTAAAGTACTTGCCCATTAAAAGAGACAGGCGGAGAGAAGGAAAATGCTAAACTTACAAACATTGAAACTCAGAAGCAACAGATTTTGTTTAAAGATTCAGCACTTCCAAAGCATAGTGACAATATCTGTGACCCAGCATATAAAGGCTCAAGGAGGTCAGCCTGGACTCCCATCCCAGCTATGATTATTTGATATAAAAATGATAACCAGCCAGGTATGATGGCACATGCCTTTAATCCCAGCACTCAGGAGGCAGAGACAGTCAGATCTCCGAGTCTGAAGCCAGCCTGGCCTACAGAGTGGGTTCCAGGACAGCCAGAGCTACACAGAGAAAACCTTGTCTCAAAACAAAAAACAAGGATATTAAAGGAAAACTACAACCAACATCCGTAATACATAGTATAAAGCCCTAAAGGAAAGTCAGTAATTTATATAATAAATTATACATCAGGACCAAATGAGTATCATACCAGAAATAAGTCTGCTTAAAACTAAAAAATCAGAGCTGGGCATTGTGGTGCTCGCCTTTAATCCCAGCACTCAGAAAGCAGAGGCAGTTTTATCTCTGTGAGTTTGAGGCCAGCCTGGTCAATGCAGTGAATTCCAAGACAGCCAGTGCTATGTAGAGAGACCTTGTCTCAAAAAAAAACCAAGCCAAACCAAACCAAACCATCTCAAGGAAGGCAAAATTATAAGATCACACATCATAAATTCCATAATCAAGAAGTAAAAAAATAGGACTGGAGAGGTGGCTCAGGAGTTAAATGCACAGACTGCCCTTTCAGAGGATCCAAGTTCAACCCCCAGCACTTGCACAGGTGGCTCACAACCACCTGTAACTTCAGATCTACATGGATTCAACTCCTCTGGCCTACGTAGGCATCTTCATTTCTGTTAACATACCCAAACATGGACACAGAAACACACACACGTAATAAACATAAATTTTAAAAAAGAGAAGTAAAAAATAAAATTTCAGTTAAATCAAGCTGTCAGCTGATAATAAATTAGAAAAGTGACAGTATGTATAGGAATCATACTTCATTTTTAAAAATTATTATTCGTCGACAAAGGTCTACAATTGCTGGTGTTTGGGAATATCACAAAGCTCTAGATGTAGTAACACGCAGGACACTTCTTAAAAAGACTTTAAAATGTATGTGTTTATGTGGGTGTAGTATGTGCACACGTGAGTGCAGGTACTTGCAGAGTACAAAGCTGGAGTTACAGGTGGCTGTTAGCTGCCCAGTGTGGATGCTGGGAACCAAACTTTGGTCCACTCCAAGAGCACCTCACTTTCTTAATCACTGAACCATCTCTCCAGACCCCAGAGTAGACTCTTCAGTTTTGACAGATATTTTGATTCACCTTGGAAGCTGTCCTAGCCAGGGTTTCTATCGCTGTGATAAAACTCCATGACCAAAAGCAACTTGAAAAGGAAAGGGCTTATTTCATCTTACAGCTTATAGTTGATCGTGAAGGAAGTCAGAGCAGAACCTGGAGACAAGAGGTGACGTAGAGGCCAGGAAGAAGGACTGTCAGCTGACTTGCTCCCCACAGCTTGCTCAGCCTGCTTTCCGACAGCACCCAGGACCACCAGCTCGGGGTAGCGCTACTCACATTAACCGTCATTCATGAAAATGCACCAGAAGCTTGCCAAAAGGCCAATCTGGTGGGGGTATTTTCTAATTGAGGTTCCCACTTCCCAAAGTTACTATAGCTTTGTGACATAAAATCAGCCACAAAAATACATGTTTCTAGCTACACTTTTTTTTCTGTTTGCCTTCTTTCAAAGAGCAGTTTGAGGTTTTTGTTTGGTTATGATGCAGTCATGTGTACCTCAGAGTGACCTCAACTCCAAATGCAGCTGAGACTAGCCTTGAACGTCTTCTGATCTTCCCAACTCTGCCTCCCAAATGCTCGGATTACAGAAGTGTGTGATCACACCTGGCATCAAACAGCACGGCCCCCAAATGACTGGAAACTGAATGTAAGGTTTTAGTTCCATAATGTGATGCAGGCACGGATCCTCATGTTCTCTCCCCCACGCCACCTTTCCCACTTGTACTGTCCGTTATTTGGCTCTCATCCCTCATCTCCTCCTTCCACAACAGAATGTGTTCAGAGGAGCTCAGCCATATATTCTTATCTTTCCTCTGTGGTCATCTTTGGCAAACACTCTTTCTCCACACCTCTTCATCTTGTTGCTGTGGTACATACTTTAAAGGGAGGGTAACATAATGCTGTAAGTTCCCCAGGCTCACAGGCTCACAGTGTATGGAGTAGGAGGGAAAGGGTGAACGGAGCTCTGGGACACATGCTATTTGGCCTCCCCCGGGTGCTGCTCTTCTCCCAGAGAGAGTAGTCTTTGAAAGGAACCCGAGAGGAGCCATACAGGGAGACTGCCCAGGTTCACATCCCACTCAGCTACACTCAGCTGCTACCTTTTTTGTTTGTTATTTTGTTTTGTTTTTCGAGACAGGGTTTCTCTGTTGTAACTCTGGCTGTCCTGGAACTGATTCTATAGACCAGGCTGGCCTCAAACTCACGGAAATCCGCCTGACTCTACCTCCCAAGTGGTGGGATCAAAGGCGTACAGCACTACTGCCTGGCCTACTTTTATTTTTTTTAAGACAAGGTCTCACTGTCTTAAGTCTGGAATTCAGTATGTAGACCAGGCTAGCCTCAAACTCATCTCTGAGCATGTCTGTCTGCCTGCCTCTACCTCCCAAGTGCTGGGATCAGAGGCATATACCATACCTAGCACTCAGCTACTATCCAGATTGGTGACTTTCAACTATTTGCTTATGCTTTCAGAGCTTCAGCCTTTTCATCTGTAAAATGGACAGTACAAAAGCACATATCTGGAAGCACTGTGTGACTGAGTTAGTAGTGAGTTATCATTAAAATATTTCAAAGGTGTGTGCATACAAAAGGCATTCCTGAACAGGGAATAGCTAACCTATTACTAAATGATAAAATACTGATGTTCTCTCAGCCTCCTTAAAGACAGAGCAGACAGCTAGAGAATGTCCCTTCTTGTCATCCCTATGCAACACCACAGTGGAAATATCAAAATACAATGTGTCAAGCAAAAGAAACAAAAAGCAAGCCGGGCAGTGGTGGTGCATGCCTTTGATCACAACATTCGGGAAGCAGAGCACTTGGGAAGCAAGAGGTAGATGGATCTCTGTGAGTTTGAGGCCAGTCTGGTCTACAGAGCGAGTTCCAGGACAACAGAGAAACCCTGTCTTGGAAAAAACAACAAAGAGAGAGAGAGAAAGAGAGAAAGAGAGGAAGAGAGGAAGAGAGAGAGAGAGAAAGAGAGGAAGAGAAAGAGAGAGAAAGAAAAAGAAAGAAAGAAAGAAAGAAAGAAAGAAAGAAAGAAAGAAAGAAAGAAAGGGAGGGAGGGAGGGAGGGAGGGAGGGAGGGAGGGAAGGAAGGAAGGAAGAAAGGAAGAAAGGAAGAAAGAAAAGATTGGTCAGAAAAAAACTAAAGCCTCCTATTCGGCCTCGACATAATTCTCTACCTGGAAAATCCCATGGAACCTAAAAAACCCTCCAGAACTGATACAGGCGTAACACGTTTGAAGAATGCAACGTTAGTGTTCTACAACCCAAAGTACTGTATTCTTTTGCTCTAGCCATAAATAAGCAACTGGAAATAAAAACCTACATAGAGATGACACAGTACGGGTTCGCAGACTGGTAGAGAAGATTAAGTTATCAATTCTCCTCAAACTGACCTACAGAATTAGTACAATTCCAAACAAAATCCATGCATAGTATCTATGGAGAGACTGAGTCCACGTGAGTTATAAGAGAACCTGTCTGGGTGGAGGCAGAGACGGGGGAAAAGAGAATTGTAACTAAAATAATGCAGAAGGTCTAACACAGGTTCAACATAACAATGAAGATTCCAGAAAAACAAACCAGAAAGTGGAGAACATAAATTATTCCCAAAAACTTCTGGGGAGAAGTTTCTGGAATGCCCACTAACTGCAAACAAAGTCATGCCAAATTGTATGATGGTGACGATGATGACAATTCAGCATCAGGAAAATGGGAGCGAAGAGAAGATTCCTTCTGAGACAAACAGAGCCTACACAGTGAGCAAAACCAAACACTGGGGATCAAACACTAGACGGTGCAGCTAGCAGACAAGCACTCTATCTCTGAGCTGCATCTCCAGCCAACAGGACAGACTTACTGGCAACACTGGGAGCTAGCAAGTGAAGCAACACTTTCACAATTCTCATGGAAAATCTCTTCCAACCTCGAATTCTGTTATCAACCAGCCACCAAACAAGCCTGAGGCCACTTTTAGACATTCCAGGTCTCAGAGCAATGTTTCTGCCATGCAGTCTTCCTCAGGAAACCATTAAATGTTCTCATTCTGGTGGAGTATGTAAAAACACACACACACACACACACACCAAGAATGAGGTAATCTGAGGCTGGCATGATGGCACACACCTGTATCGCTGCACAGGTGGAGGGAGGATCAGGAGTTCACAGTTAAACCAGTTAAATATGGATTTCAAGGACAGCCTGAGATACATGACACCCTGTCATAGACACAGAGTGACAGAGAGAACATGGGAATGCAGAAAAGGAATAATGGAGACCTGGAAGAGTGGTGGTGATGGCGGAAGACCAAAGGTTTAAAATTCCAACAGGCAGAGAGAGAGAAACCACACCAAATGAAGCAGGGCAGAGGCAAAGATAAACTTCCAAGAGATGGAAGTAAATCTGAGGAATCTAAATATGCCGGGAGATGATTTGGGCAATTCTGAAAGCTGAGTCAAATTAGATGGTAAGAGCACAGACAGCTAAATTAAGACAGAGCAACAGCAAGATGGCCCAGCGAATAAAACCAACTCCTCCATGTCGTCCTCTAACTCCTGCATGCACGCTGTGACCACACACACACACACACACACATTTACACACACTGTGTAAAAGAGAACAATCATTAATACCAGAGAAAGGAAATCCAGTTAAAGCAATCACAGCATACCACATAGCTCAGCTGCCCGTAAAATCAGCAAAAAGATAAACCCGGGATACTTAACTAATCAAAACAGGTACAATGGTAGATGGGAGAATTAGAGAGGGCCTAAAGGTTAAAGAATGTATAAGAATTGGGTGTTAAAAAGACAGTATGTATGAATGTATGAGTTAAGTCAAAAGAAACTAGTAAAGCCAAACCAAAAAGAGGGAAAGCAGTTTCCATATGTGTATTCTTAGCTTTCGTTAAAAAACAAAAACAAAAACAAAAAAAACCCCCTAGTTTTCAAAAATGATCGCTCTGGCTGTTGGCAGAACACTGCTAGAGGATGGGGGATGGCTCAGAGGTACTTGGCTAGCATGTTTGAGACCCTGGGTTTTATTCCTCAGCTTCTGAGGGTGATGGGGTGGGGGTGGGGGGACAGGGTAGAAGAAAATGTTGGTAGACGGAATGAGGAAAATAGCCGGAAAATTATGGAGAATCCTAGTGAAGGATAATGGTAGTTTAGAATGAAATGACAGCTGTGAAATTGGCCAGGGTAACTTTCCAGACACAACAAACATTTATTGTTTACTTGCTGCTCTGACAGAGAGGACTGGGGTTCCATTTCTAGCACCTACGACAACCACCTGGAACTCCAACTCCAGGAGAGCTGATGTTCTCTTCAGGTTTCCCCAGGAATCCACACACATACACACATGGACATACATATACATGAAAATGTAAGATTAAATCTTAAACTTCTACTGCACACTCCCACCCCCTGTGGTAGTCATGTGCATGCCTTTCTGCGAAGGCCAGAGGCCAACATAGAGTATCACTCTTAAGAAAGTTGTCACCTCTTTTGAGAAAGGTCTCTCACTGGGCTGGAGTTCACAAATTAGGCTACACTGGCTTGCAGAAGGGTATCCTCCTGTCTCTTGCCAGCACTGGTGGTATCATATCAACACTGCACATTTACATCAGGCATTTCTTACCACAGGGATTCTGGAGATCGATTACCGGCCTTCATACTTACAGGGCAAGCAAGCATTTTACCAAGTGAGGCATCTCCCCAGACTCACTCCAGTGCCCCAGGACAGGGTCCTATTACATTATCTTGGCTGGCCTGGAATTCACAAGGTCTGACAAGGCTATTTTCAAACTTATAGCAATCCTCCTGCCTCAGCGCCTCTCCACCAAGTGTCTGGGTTATAGGCTTAAATTACCACACCTGGCACAACATTCTTTTTTATTGGATTTGGATAAATAAGAATGACTCTGAGGTCTGTGTATGCTAGTGTGTGTGTGTGTGCGTGCGTGCGTGCGTGTGTGTGTGTGTGTGTGTGTGTGTACACAATGGCTAAAGGAAGATGCAGGCATCTTCCTCTAGGAGTTTTTCATACCTTAATTTTTAAGATGGTGTTTCTCACTGAAACAGAAGCTCATTAAGCCAGCAAGATCCCAGGATTGTGCCTGTCTCCACTCAAAATGCCAGTCAGAGGCACCCACAAGCTACCTCTAGCTTTTATGTGGGTACTGGGCTTTTGAACTCAGGGCCTCCCTCATACTATAGAGCAAACCTTCTTATCCACAACCCTTCAAGCTGCTTTTCACCTAAGCAACTGCACTGGAACAAATAACTTTAAGGAAATAGTTAACTCAGGGCAAGGTTACAAGACAAGGAAAGGGTATGTTTTGGTACCAAGATACCCTGGACTGGAGAGATGGCTCAGTGGTTAAGAGCCCTGGCTGCTCCTTCAAAGGATCCAAGTTCCATCCTAGAACCCATTCAGTGGTTCTCAATCATCTACAACTCTACTTCCAGGGTATCCAATGCTCTCTTCT
The DNA here is from genome assembly GCA_026225945.1 of Cricetomys ansorgei. Taxonomy (NCBI): domain Eukaryota; kingdom Metazoa; phylum Chordata; class Mammalia; order Rodentia; family Nesomyidae; genus Cricetomys; species Cricetomys ansorgei. The sequence continues at coordinate 6,078,760 of JAMJFZ010003163.1, read as the reverse complement.
GGCCTCTGAAGACATCATGTATGCATGTATGTAATGGAGAGAGATGTACACGTAGGCAAAACATCCATACACATAAAATAAATAAATAAATAGATTTTCTTTAAAGATTTATCTTGACCTTGCATAAGTTGGTTCTCTTAACATGCCCCGACCCTTTCAGCCCCGCGCCTCAAGAAAAGAAGACAGTTAGGCCATTAAGAGTGTGTGCTGCACTTCCAGAGGACCTGACTTTGATTCCCAGTATCCACATGGGTGGCTCACAACTAAGGGTGGCTCACCACTAAGTGTAACTCCAGCTCCAGGGGATCCAATATCCCCTTCTGGCCTCTCTGGGAATCTGAACACTGCCATACACACACAAATAAAAATATAAGGGGCTGGCGAGATGGCTCAGCGGGTAACTGTATTTGATGCTCTTGCAGAGGTCCAGGGTTACGGATCCCAGCACACACATGACAGCTCCACAACCACCTGTGACTCCAGTCCTAGAAGATCTGGATGCCCTCTTCTGACCTTTAAAAACCCTAAGCATGCACATGGTGAACAGACATACACGCAGGAAAAACGCTCATATACATGATACAAAATTAATCTTTAAAAATAAAACTTCTTAAAAAGTTCTTAGAAGGGAGCATGGGGTAGCCATTGCAAAGAGACAAAAAACATCATCACATGAACTTTTTAACAAGCCGATCCCTTGCAAGCTTGTGAGCACAGAGGCGGACAGCTCAGTCTCAGACGTGGAGGGAGCCGGCAATACGCAGAAAACAACCCCCAATGTCCAGGTCGGCTTCCAGAACGCTCCAGAGGGACGGTGCGCTCAGCTGGCCAGCTTCACGCGCCAGTTCCCGCGCTCCGAGGGGGCGGCGGCCCAGGACAGCAGCTGTCCAGAACCGACCCACGCGCGTTCCAGGCCGGCCTGGGGCCAGGTCCTGAGGACCTGGATGCCGAAGCCCACGCCGCGGGGTCCTCGCGGGCACGAGGCCCACGCCCTGGAGGACCTGGAGAGCCTCGAGTGAGGCGTGAAGCGTGGGAACAACCCTCCTCTCGCCTCAAGTCGAATCGCTCACCCGACGGCACGTAGTCCTCATCCTCGTCCGACGTGGAAAAGTCTTCCGAGTCGAATTCCTCCATGCTGCTGCCGCTTGGGACCTGCTACCCTCACGAAAGCGGCCACTGCCCCTAAATTGCAAAGCTCTAGGGCGAGACCATAGAGGTGCAGGACCAGCAAGAGGCTAGGGCAGTCCTGGAGGCGTGCGCCCATGCGCAGACGGTGCCACGTGGTCATATACGACACTTCCGGCTGGTGCAGCGGGTCCTTCTACACGCTCCTGGCCCTTGTGATTCTGGACCCACCCGGAAGCGGTGCACGCTGGGGCTTGTAGTCTTCAGTGCTACCTTTCACTCTTGATGGCGAATGGACTATCTACGGAAATCAAGTTGTCTCTCTTTATACATGTCTGTTTATTTCCAAATTCGCTTAGTCGCTAACTTTTTTTGTAACTCTCAAATCAATGATTAAAAAAATGTCACTCCCGGACATGCGCAGCAAGTGAAAACTTGAGAGTTCTCGAACTGTTAAGTTCCCAGCGACTTTTGAGCAAGGCTGAGACTCCGCCCTCTTGGTTCAACTCTCCGGCTAGAATTGAATTCTTTAACGCAGCTTTAGTGCCTTTCCCCCTGCATTTTTTTTTTTTTCTGGTTGATTTTGCTGTCTAAAATGGCTCCCAAGAATACTACTGAAAAGTTCTCTAACAATCTAAGCGCAAGAAGGCTGCGATATGCCTTACTGAGAAAATCTGCCTGTTAAGTAAGTTGCATCTAGGCCTGAGTTGTAAGTGCTGTTCCGTGTTAATGAATCAACAATTCCGTAATCAACTACAGAGAAAAGGAAATCCGCCTATCTGTGAGGAGCCTACTACACAACGTGCTAAGTTGACATCTGTGGTGCATGATGAAGCAATGGGAAAGATGGAAAAGCACTTAAACTGGTAGATCCATGGAGCCTGGAGAGCCAGTGGTGAGCTGGCTCAAAGGTTAAGATGACCTGCCTGTTGCTTTTGCAACAGACCTGGGTTCGATTCCCACAGACCCTCTTCCCCCACCCCCTCACATGGTGGTTCCCAACCGTCGTGGCATCCATTTCTGACCTCAGTAGGCACCACACATACACATATGTAGGCACTTATGCATAAAATAAAAATAAAATTTTGAAAAATTTCTGGAGTCATGAGGTGGCCTGTCAGAAAACCATAATGTGAAACTAAAAGCCAAAGAAATTTTCGTTTTTATGCCTCAAACACTTTCTCAATCAGTCCCTTGATCAAGGTATAATTAAAGCCTTCAAGGCACACTATACAAGGGAGCTTTACATTAAGCTTGGGAGGGTTTTTATGACCGACAGAAAATCACCATGCTGGATAATTGGAAGTCACTAAAAGCAAAGTCATCAATTACATTGGTATAGTTGGGGATGGTATCAAGCCAGCTACTATCAATACCTATTGGGAAAATGTTTGGCCAGACTCACATGCCCAATCTCTGACTAGAGAACTCTTGACTAGTTCTTCAATCTTCTGAGGACTCTGCACTTCTTGGTAATTCCTTTTGAACATGAATTCTTTTCATTTTGATGAAGTCTAGTCTATTACGGTGTGGTCCCTAGCTAAGAAAACTGCCTAAGCCAAAATCACGACCCTTACTTCAGTATCCTTCTAAGATCGAAGAGTTTTAGTTCTTACGTTTAGGCCTATGACTCCTTGAAACAGACTTTTCTTTCTGAAGACTTGTTATTTGCTGTGTGTACCCCTTGCATGTGCTTCTATCATGAACACGCAGGGATCAGAGGTCAATCTGCAGGGCTCTGTTCTCTCCTTCTACCTTGTGGGTGCCAGGGATTGAACTCCGGTTGTCAGGCTTGGTGGCAAGTGTCCTTACCCACTGAGACATCTTACTGGCCCCTAAAGCAGACTTTTCTTATCGGAAAGTAACAGAATAGCAAAATTTAGACCTAATCTTTTGAATTTCTCTACTCTTGGCCTTATTTTCCTTGGATATTATAAACACTCCCCATGACCAACTAGAATGTAGCCCATCATGGAGGGGAGTCTCCAGAGAAGATATGTTGGCATTTGCTAGCAAGCCTCCCCCATTTCTCCTAACACTGCATGAAGGAGAATTAAAATTCTCAACCAGTATGAGAACTATTGCATAATGTCAAGTAGTTATGAGATTCTCTTTTTCCATTCTGTTTTTTGAGAAAAGGCCTCTGTAAACCAGACTGGCCTAAACTTACCCTCAAACTTGTGACAATACAGCCTCAGGCTCTGAATACTGAGCTCACTGGCCTGAGTCATGATGCCTAGCTATTTATCTGGAAAGGGCTAGATGCTGGTATATGCATCTCCACATGTGCACACACACACACACATGCACTTATATGCACATGTGGAGACTAGAGGTTGGTACTGGACGTCTTTCTCAGTCACACTCTGCCTTATTTTAGACAGAGTCTCTCTCACTTGAACCCAGAGCTTGCCACCTTACCCCTGGAATCCCCTGGCTCCACCTCCTGAGCTCTCGGGTTACAAATGTGCCTCCAGACCTGTGCAGCATTTGCGTGGGTGCTGGAGACCTGAACTCAGGTCCTCATGCTTACATAGCAAGCATTTTACCAACTAAGCCAGCTCCCTAGCTTTGAGATGCTTTTTTCTTTTCTTTTGAGGCAAGGTTTCTCTGTGTGGCCCTGGCTGTCTTAGAACTCACTTTGTAGACTAGGTTGGCCTCGAACTCAGAGATCCTCCTGCCTCTGCCTCCTGAGTGTTGGTATTAAAGGCATGCGCCTCCACCACATGGCCCTTGAGATGCTTTTTTTAAAATGGTGGTTAGCAGGTCAGCTATAGCTTAAAACATGTACTGGTCCATCTAGGAGCATTTTACACTCAAGTGTTGCTCAGGGGCAATAGTATGAGTTCAAGGCTCTGGGTTTGATCTCCAGCACCAAAAATTAAGGAAAAATTGTCTGTAGTTTAAAATGGATGGACTTCATTTGAGTCCCAGCTTCTTTAAAAAAAAAAAAGTGTCGAAACCCTAGGCCATCATGCAGCAGGACAATAATAGGCTAGAGCCAGGCAACAAGGGTCCCCCCAGGCAAGGAATGCAGTTAGACCAGTGCTAAGCCTCCAATTCTTTCTACGGGTGCTTGGTTCACTGTTGTCTTGGCAACGATTTAAAGAATCATCTCTGCCAAATTCAGCACCTTAAGCCCATCTTCCAGTCTCCAATTTCAAGCTTGGGTTACTTTTATGGAAACTGAAAGTTCCTTTCATTATGTCTCAGATTCATACAATCATGGGGACTTCTGACTCAACCCTGACTGTCCATATCTGATGCTCTGTATCCTTCCAGGGTAGTAGAAACATGTCTCTTGATCTGACTAGTAGTCACTTAAGAACACACATATGTAAAAAATTACCAAGCTGTACAGTCAAGATCTGGGTACTTACTGTATGCTTTAAAAACTATCCAAACCTGAATGACCCAACTTACTGAAAACAAAATAGAGGCATAATAGTCACCAAGGACATTAAATTATGGAAATCCGGGGTTTCTTCTTCCAGTGGACCATTGAAATAATAAATTATTTGCACACTACTCTGCCACCCTACTACAGGATCATGCAAAAGCTTTTTTTCACATGTATGGTGTGTGTGTGTGTGTGTGTGTGTGTATATATATATATATATATACACACGTTTGACTGTGTGTAGGCATACATTCATGTGGAGGGCAGAGGTTGACATTAAGTGTCTTCCTCACTCTCCATTTACTGAGGCAGGATCTCTGATGAACCTCTAGGGATCCAGTCTCGCTAGAGTGCTGGAATTACAGGCAGGTTGCATGCCTGCTTAGCTATTTCTGAGAGTGCTGGGGTTCTGAACTCTGGTCCTCATGTTTGCACAGCAAATGCTTTACCCACTGAGCCATCTTTCCAGGCCCCATACAAAGCTTATTGATAAAAATATATGGCCTGATCAGTAGAGTTAATGAGTGAAGTGCACTTTAAGCACAGTTTAACCACATCTTTAAAAAGAATTTTGTTATAAATTACTATAAAACTGAACATATCCCAAGGACCCGGATGGTTGAATTAGAGAACTGATTCATGAAAGCTATTCTCCACCCTCTGTTTACATGCCATGACAAGCACATGCCCTTGCTCCCACCAAAAGTGAGAGGTAAAATCCAGGCACGGTGACACAAGCCTTTAATTGGAGGCTGAAGCCAGCAGCAGATCTGAGGTCCAAGACAGCCTTAACCAAATTTCTGGCCAGCCATGGCTGCATAGTGAGAATTAATTAATTAGGTAGATAGATAGACAGAGAAAAAAGGAAAAAAGAAAAGCAACTCCAGAGCCAAATGTGATGGTATACCTGTAATCCCAGCACTTGGGATGCAGACAGGAAGACTATCACAATTTCAAGGCCAGCCTGGGATTCATGCAGAGTTGTAGGCTAGCCAAGGATACATAGCAAGACATTGTCTCAAATAAAATCTAAAAACAAACAAGCAAAAAAAAAATGCAATACCAACTCAAAAAATTTAAAGTAATTCTTTATTGATAAACATTTATACTAGCATTAGAAATGTCAGTAGAAAAATAAAATTTAAGTAAGTTTCTAATGTACAAAGATTTGATCATTTTGACTATAGCAGATAAGTGCAATAACCTAATATTAAAAGTTAAGCTGATTTTGGTCACAACCAGCCTTACATAGTACACAAGAAAAGAAATACAAGTTCACAAAACCTTCTGCACGTGGACCACTAATGGCACCAGGGCTTCACATTCCAGGAAACAGTTCCTTAGGGAAGGTTGGCATGTCCTGCAGCGTCACAAGAACTTAATGAAAACCAGGGCAGTCAGAAAGGGCATTGGAATCAAAAGCCAACATACAATTTAAAAACCTAAAGGACATAAGGAAGGACGTCATTATTTGCATGAACTGCTCGTTAGTCCCAACATTTTCTAAGTAGTATCTTGCTGCAAACGAAGTTAACAGCCCAGAGACACATCTTGCTCACATAATAATCATTACACTTTTGTACATGAACTTCATTTTTACTCTAAAATTCCACTAAAGGACTCAAGAGATCAGCTTTTTGGTTGGGGGTTGCCTCCCTCTCTCAGATTTTAAAAGGAGGGGGGTGAAAAGTGGAAATTTAAATGCAGGATTCAGGGTCCGAGAAAGTCCTTACCGGGAGAAAATTCTTGAGGAAACCATACAGGGTGATGATGTGTTCAACACAAACCTTGGCAAATAAATCTGCATTTGAGACAAGAGACAAGAGAAAGAAGGGAAACAGATATCAAAGCGGAATGCATTCTTTATCATTCAAATTGTTTCTTCCTGAAAATATTTCAAGCCACAAAGTTCAGTCTATAGAGTCTATATACATTCATTCACAGAAGAATACTTCACACACATTGGGATAGACGAAATATTTGAAGCTATGTTTTATAGTGGAAAAATAAAGATTTTTAAAAGAGCAGATAAAACATAAACAAGAAACAGATGGGAACAAAACACCCCTCAAACTGCCTTAACTTTTGTGTCTTGGTTGTAAGTACAAACAATCTATCATTTTAATCATGGATGAATATGTTCATAAGTTATTATCTAGGGGGAACAGCCCATCACCTATTCACCTGTCTCTTTAGAGTGTGAAATTATATTCCAAAGAATGTTTAGTAAGCACTCTCATCAGAGGCATCCTTCCATAGATGAGTGGGCATGTTCCAGAATGCAGGGTACAATGTTCCAGTTTCTCCAGCTGAAGGGATATCTTTCCAAATTCATGGCCCCTCAGCTCAAAACAGAAACATTTTGTTGGAAGAAAGATTTGCTCTTTCTGCTGAGAAATATGAAAGGCCATTTATCTGTACTTTAGTTGCCCACCAGATCTGAACTGTCAGTATGGTTTTCACAAGTGGTCAAAAGAGCGAGCCAATTATTTTTGTGGCGGCCCCTGCAATTTCTTCCCCCTGCCATTCCTGGGCAAATTGACTCTCTTGGCTATTTTATTTTATTATTTTATGTTTTTAAATTATGTATTTGTGGGAGACAGGGGATATGTGTACATAAATTCACATGCCCACAGAGATCCTCTTGACTATTTAAAAGATTTAATTACATTTGCTTATGTGTGCGTGTGAGCAGCTTGGAGCTGGAGGTCAGGGAGCAACTTGCAGGAGTTGGTTCTCTCTTCCACCATGTGGATCCCGAGAATCAAACTCAAGTCACAGGTAAGCAGCTGCTGAGATGTTTGCAAGCCCCCTTCTTGGCTATTTTCTAACCAGAAGCCAAGAGCATACTGCTTTAAGATAAATTCACGACCTCATAGGTCGTCAGCCTTAATCTCACAATGGAAATGCTTCCTTAAAGATGTCAGAGTTAAATACCAGATGCTACTTTGAAAACAAGAAGCAACAACATTGTTATTTTACACAAAACTGCTGAAATGATGAAAGGCGCTTAATTTTTTGCACAGCTTCCCCTTCTGAAGGTCACAGTTTGTGGGCCTTTTCAGTGAAAAACAAAGGTAGGCAGTAGAGTTGAAAATTAAAATAGCTAAAATTAAGTTAAAAATTACTATTTCATTTTAAGGTTATAAATTCTCTTGAATAAAAATAAAGAGACTGGAGGGGTTGTATCTGAAGAGGAAGCTTTAGGCACTTTCTGGGAGCTGACACTCAAATACTGCAGAAGCGGGCTGAGGCGCCGCCCCGGCCCCGGGTAGTCACAGTGAGCAGGAAGCCAGCAACTTGTTTTAGCAGCACTCTACAGGTTTTGGAGTCATCAAATAAACGAAAATCATGAAGAAAAACTACAACAGAATCCTGGGTGTGTCTTATTTGTTCCTGAATGCCTAACCTATCTGGTTTTGAAGTTCGACTCAAGCTGCGTAAGGAAGTCTATGTGTTTCCAAAGAAAGCCAGTAAGAGCGGGTAGCGTTAAAGCCTACAGGCAAAGGTGTCATAAAAATTCTTTGGAAAAAGAGCCTCGGTTAGGCATTGACAGTGATGCTTATAGTTCCAGCAACTCAGGAGGCTGAAGCAGGAGAATCGTTTGAGCCCAGGAGTTTGGGCCAGCCTGGGGAACGAAGCAAGACCCCACATCTTAAAAAAGAAAGAAAAAAAGAAAGAAATCTCAGTTAGCTAGCTTATTTTGATCAAAAGATAAATTCACATCTCTTAAAATATATTAAATAATCAGAGGTCAAGATAGTTATCCCTAAAATGTCTCATTCTCAGTAGTCAGCTGCTTTTGACAGTGGAACTAACGCTGTTACTTTAATTATACTTCAGCGCTTCTTCCTGTGACATTCCAAACCAGTTTGTCCTCAGAGCCATACTCAACCCAAACCAACTTGGCTTTATTGTCGCGATGACAAACTTTAAAAAAAAAAAGTACAGCGCAGCCTGCTCCCTTGAAATCAAACAGTATTTTCCATTGTGTCTGTGAAATGGTGCAAATTTGCATTCAAAGGTTGCAAACTCAGAGGCATTGCTGGCTTAGGTGAAGATGTGTGCGTGTGTGTGTGCACGTAAAACTCCTTACACAGCCACAAGGAAAGGAAGCCAAGGCGCTTGTTTTGGCTGAGAATGATAGTTGTCCACAGAGTCTTCGGTTACCAGAGCTTCAAATGGGGGAAAGCGCTGTGGTGTGTTTCACATTCTTGTGCCTCCAAGTTGCTTCCATGTGATTCCGGAATGAAGAAACCGTGACACTGTCTGTTCCTTTTGAGGAGTCTATAAACGCCAGGTGTGACATCACAGCGAAAGGGTGCATGCTATAGCGTCGCTAAAATCCGTAAAAAAGAGACCACCACTACACAGAAAGTCTGTCCGGTGCCCAAGGTGAGGGCTTCAAAGGGGATCATCTCCTTCCCTGCTGCTCGGTAAACTCCAGCAATTGCTGCACCTGGTTCAAATTCAAGCGTGTCAAAAGAGAAAAAAAATTAATAAAACAAAACCTGAGGTTAATGACATCACAAAAATATAACACTTAAAAATTTCACTGTCAGGAGACAGACCCTTTACATTTAAGTGTGGAAGAAAAGTTTTGTGCTGCCTGTCCTTTCTGGTGTCCATGTTAACTTTCTTTACATGGTTTGCAAGTCAGCATTTACATTTGTACTTCCTAATTGAGCGTCTATGTTTACTGAGTGATCCGAAGCCATAGTGAGGATGACAGACATCAATTCTCACACAGCCCAACATTTCTCTTCACTCCTGGGCTGATTCACTCCATGCCTATCACCGAATGGGCGCCAAATGCATTCTCGGCAATGAATGACAGTCTACTGAGAGAGATCAAGAAATGTTTCCAGGCCACAGGGAATCCCAGCTCCATCCCAGCTATTACACCAAGGGTTCCAGTCAAGGAAGAGAGGAAGGAGGGAGAAAGCAACACAGGATTCTGAGCCATAAAGCTATTCAGAGGGCACCAGGGCAGAGAACTCAGGATCCCTTCTGTTTCCAAGGTCACTGTTGTCCTTGTTATAATCACTACAGTCTCCTGGAGAGTGAGGGCGCAGCACAGAAACATCTGTGTTGACCCAGACACCCCCCCGCAATTTAATATTCTACACAAACACCTGTGCTGACCTTTGACCCAGCTATCCATCCAAGTCACAGGAACTCATGAAACACAGTCAACTCAATCAAATATCTACAGGTAGGCTGGGGGTTTGGTTCAGTGATAAAGCACATACTTAGCATGCACAAGGCCATGGGTTCCATTCTCAGCACCCCAAAAAGAAAGGAAGACAACACATCCTTAAACTGGGACATGAGACATTACTGTGTTTTAACAAACAAACAGTATTAGATATTTGACTTTGCCTCCAGTGGTAATCAACGCACTGTCTTAGAGTACAAGTAACTGAGCTTCCTTAAAGAGACAAGAAAGAAGCCGGAGGAACCTGAGCTGGGTCTTCACATGGGATATGGGTGATGAGGGGAGAAAGGAAAATCCTACAGAGCATAGGAAGAGAAAAAACTACCCAAAAGCCTTAAAACACAAAGGAGCATGTGCTCAGTTACTGTTTGCCAACTACAGCGTTAGGTGCTCTATATATAAACACCTCATCTAATAGGCATTCCGGGAATGAGGGTGGATTCCTCATTCAGGAATGAAGCTCCATCCCTGATTTACTGAAAGAGACCTGAATCAGAGGCCAGAAATTCAGTGTGGATTCTGCAGCATTAAGTGATACTGACACCATCAGAACAAAGAAAAACTAGCTACAGAGGAAAAGAGAGAAAAAGAAAGAAAGCTAGTCAGCCGAAGAGACAAATGGACAGGGTTTAAATTTACATTGAAAATTAAGGTGACAAATTAGGGATGTTACATTTCTTTGTTTTACAAATACATTTATGATTATATATATATATATATATTTTTTAAATCCACACCAAAATACAATCTGTGGCTGTAAATAGATAGTATAATTTTTATCTTCACAGTGCTTAAATTTTTATTTCTAGAAAAGACATATGCTTCTGTGTAAGTATGAATTTAAAAATGATTTAAGCTTATCATTTTCATCCCTCTCATTGCATCCTGTGACATGAAACAAAGAAAGACAAAAAAGAAAGAAGCAGGTTTAAAAATAGTTTGTAATTTCCACAGAGACTCCAGTCTCTAGTCAGGAAGTTTGGGGGAAGGGGAGTGTAGAAGATTGAAAAACACAAGCCAGACACTTCACTTCCTTCATGTGTGCAGTGCTAGGGTCAAACTCAGGGCCTCAGACACGCTAGGCCGGCTCTGCCCCTCAGCTTTGCACGGCTAGCCCTCAAATCAATTATCTTTCTGGACAAGAATTTCTACCATCAGACTTATTCTCCATCCCTAGAGGAAACACACCCCAAAGGGTAGAAGCAACTAGGGAACGAGTCTGTGAAGCCCAAGTCAAGTGAAATTGGATCAGAAAGGTGAACCTTCTCTGGACATATATTTCTATTTTGCTAGTGGCCTGTCTCACAAAGCTTCAAATCTGACTTGAGAAGCCAAAGAGATTAGCCAGGTAAGAGAGCTAAAACAAAAAACAAAAACAAAAACAAAACAAAACCCGAGAAGGAATACATTACAAAATAAGATCCACAATTAAAGGCTAATTTTAACATTCATTGTATGTATTGTGCTTACTAGGCAAACATTCTACCACTGAGCTAAATTCCCAGTCTCCCCCCACTCCATGTTTCTAATATTAAGTCCTAAAATTAGGTGACTAACCACATTACAAGTTTTTGACTGGTATTTTAATGTCTAACATACTTGTCAAGATTCCAGCAGTAATTGGTCCCACGATGCCCATCAACAGGATGCTTACAGACATGAACCTACCATATTTGTGATGTCTGAGGGTGAAGAGGGCCAGTAATCCAGCAGGGACATGAAAGAAGACAGAAGACACCAGTGCCCACAGGAACACACCATACCACATCTCTGCCAGGGAGGAGAAAGACAAAGCTGGAGTGAGGCGCTGCGAGGGGCCAGTCCCATTCAATGCGCTGGGTTCCTACTCTTGTCAGTGCTTAGTTGTACTCTAGTTGGTTTTGCTGTTGGGTAATTTTTGTTTTGTTTTTTAAACTTGGGGGAGAAAACTTTTTTTTTTTTTTGATTTTCGAGGCAGGTTTTCTCTGTTAACTCTGGCTGACCTAGAACTTGCTCTGTAGACCAGGCTGGCCTCGAACTCACAGAGATCCACCTGCCCCTGCCTCCTGAGTGCTTGGATTAAAGGCGTGCATCACCACTGCACAGAGAGAAAACTTTTATTAGATGTATTCGTTTGATTGTATGTTCCAGTGTTTTATCTGCATGTGTTAGTTACTTCAGTGCCCACATACAGTATCCCTTAAAACGCTGAGTAGGGGGAAAGGCTTTATGACATTAAATGAGTAGTTAATAAAAATGCTTCCAGACAGGATGATTCCAAGATTTTAAAAGCTATAGCAAACTTAGAGCTATAAAACACTGAATAAAAAATAAAAACAACTAAGTGATTTCTTTTTAATCTACTGCACCTCAATTTACAAACTGTTTAATAGCTATTTATTGATTGACCTGGATTCCCTGGCACAACACAGTGTCAAAAATGTCTCTCTGCCTTACAGCATTTCCTTGTTGACTACTTCAGGTCAGCGCACTATCAGCTGTGCTTTCCTTGGCAGCTATACTGTTGTTTTTCTGCTGCTGTAACAATCTTTTTTGGTTCAAGGTTCTATAAGCTGGGAAACCCAAGACTGAGAGGCCACATCTGTGAGGGCCTTCTTTTTATTTTTTCTCTTGGTGTGTGTGTGTGTGTGTGTGTGTGTGTGTGTGTGTGCATGCGCGCGCGCGCACGTGCCCATGCGTGTATGGGCACACGTATGGAGGCAGAGATTGCCATTGGGTGTCTTCTTTGATTGCTCTCTTCCTTATATTCTGAGGCAAGGTCTCTCACTTGAATGCAAAGCTCACCAGTTCAGCTAGTCTAGATAGCCAGATTGTTCTGAGGAGCCCATCTTCACCACCCTGATGCCAGGATTATAAGTAGGTCACCATGTCCATATAGCATTTATGTGGGTATTGGAGATCCAAACTGTGGTCCTAGTGGTATCAAAGCCCTGGGTTCAATATTGAGCAAGATACACACACACACACACACACAGAGCTTTCAGATGTTGGAAGAGCAAAGTCTCATGGGGAGCTGAGTTCCCCAGATGATATTAAATTAACAAAAGGGCTTGCTGATGGCCAGCTCTCTGCCTTTAACCCTCATAAGGGACTCATCTTGGCCGTAAGATCAACTCAAATCTAAAAGGAGTGTCAAGCAAGTAGGCAGCCATCCTTTCAGCTGGCTCTGCTCTGACCTTATGTTCCAGGTCAAACAGCTGTAAACTCTGACAGTTCCTAGGTGAACCTTTGTGAAGCTGGGGTGGTAGGCAGACTGCATCTGTCCAGTGCTGTGACTCCCTGCTGGAACTAGGCTGCCCGGATGGATGCTCATGGCCTGCATCACTCAGCTGCTCACTCCTTGCCTGCCAACTGCCTCCTATCTGCCAGGAGATCCACGTGTACCCTCCCCTCCTCTCTAACAACGACTTGCTCTCAGGACTATCAGCTGTGGCCTGGCACCTCTCTCCTGATACTACTTGTCTTAGTTCTGTTCTATTGCTGTGAAGAGACACCATGATCAAGGCAACTCTTATCAAAGAAAGCATTTAATTGGGAGTTTTCTTACAGTTTCAGAGGATGAGGCCATTATCAGCATGGTGGGGAGCAGACAGGCAAGGTGCTGGAACAGTAGCTAAGAGCTTACATCCTGATCCACAGGCACAAACCAGAGCGAGAGTCTGGGCCTTGTGTGGACTCCAGCCACTCACTCTGTTCCTAATCCTATCTCAGAGTCACCGCCAGGTATCATGTCCTTACTTTTTTATCTAGGTCTCTCCACTGGAATGAATGACCTGGACGAGAGGGGCTTTTGGGTTTTTTTTTTTTTTTTTTTTTTTTTTTTTGTCATGGCCTTTCTAACAGATATCCCAACACAACAGAAAGACTGGAGAGATGACTCAGCAGTTATGAGCCACTGCTACTCTTACAGAGAACCAGAGTTCACATTCCAACACCCTCACTGGGCAATTACCTGTAACTCCAGCTCTAATGCCCTCTTCTGGCCCGATGGGCATTCATACACATATGTTCATACATGTAAGTAAAAACAAATCTTAAAAACAAAAAAACACAAACACCACAATCAGTAAATACTTGTTCATCGTATAACTGATTTGTCCAAGTTGGATCCAATCTTGACTCCAGCAACAGTACAACCAAAACATTATTGGGTTTGCTTAATTTGACATTAATTTAGTGAAATCCCTATCTTTAGAAAATGAATGTCATTCCTGATCGTTACAAATGACAACTAAAAGCCAGTCACAGTGGTGCAGGTCTACAATCTCAGCACCAGGAAGGCTCAGTTTCTCTGACAACCTCAGCTACACAATGAGACTTTGTCTCAAACAAACAAACACAAAGAGACAACAAAAGAAATTTGAGCAAGTTAGAATGAGAGTCTGGAAGAATCCTAAATGGCTAAATTGCAAAAGCAGGTTAAAAAAAAAATCAATTCAAAGCTTTTTAGTACAGAGAAACCACAGGCTATTTCAGGGCAATGATCTGCCATGAGTTGGCATAAACCACAGGTAATCTTTCCTGTGTGGCCAAAATAGAAAGGGAATCAGGCTCAGGACCCTGAACAAGATTCCTAGTAAGAGGGCTTTAGTGTCTCAAACAGGGTCCAACTTCAAATACCCATTGTAACCAGAATTCCAAATAAAGATGAGACACTGCAGGGGAGTGTGTTGACTGAAGTCCGGTCAGCTTGGGGCCAAGGACTACACATACTGCATTAGCTCTTGTGATTAGTACGTTGTGATCACAGAGCGCTATGCCCTCTTCCGTGTTTATACCTCCTGCCTGGAGCCCACACTGGCCCAGATGGATACCTGATGCAGAGATGAGTCCTGGTCAACAATACTCTCATGTCCATAGAAGGATAGATATAAACTCAAATATATATGGCAGATAATATTTTCAGAAGAGAGACTGGAGAGATGGCTCAGCAGTTCAGAGCAGTTGCTCAAAGAGTTCCAGGTTAGTATCCAAACGAAAAACAAAAAAAAAAACTGAAGTACCCACAGAAGAGCTGTTCCAGTGTAAATGAGACTAAAAGAGTGTATGATTCTTTTTATTTTTTTTTGAGACAAAGTCCATGTAATCTGTAGCCCTTGTCTGGCCTGAAACGTGCTCTGTAGACCAGGCTGACTTTGAATTCACAGGCATCTGATTGCTTCTGACTCCAGAATGCTGGAGTTAAAGTTGTGAGCCACCACGCCCAGCAACTGGTGACTCTTGATTATCTCCTGGACTTAAGACGAGCAAGGCTTCTGACCAGCTCTCCTTCCTCAGCTCACTAGGCCATTTGCCTCTTTCTTTCTTAATTAACTGCCTCTTTCTCTCAACAAATGAGAACAAAATGAACAACAAAGCAGAAATGGCTTGGAGGTTAAGAGTGATTGTTGCTCTTCCAGAGGACCTAAGTTTCCCAGAAACCATGTCAGATGGCTCACAACCACCTGCAACTCTGCCTCTGGTCTCTGTGGACACCTGTACTCACATCCACATACCCAAACACGCACACATATTTAAAACAATATTTTTTTTTAAAAAGAAGAAAGCTGTTTGGTTAATTGGAGAGAAATTTAAATAAGGCTTGTTTAAATAGCATCACTTTATCAGTGTTAAGTATTTTAGAAGTGGTGTGATTTGGGAGCCGTGGTAAAACATCCCTTCAGAAGTTTTGAGCTGAAGAATCCTAAGCGTCTTGACTTCTGCAGTACAAGAAGTTCAAATGTGACCTGTATACTTATGTACATAGGTATGACAGAGAAAGAGTAAGAACCACAATAGTCATGCTTTGCATAATGAAATTTCCATCGACACAAGGCAAATACACAACTGTGGCCCCACAAGCCAGAGCAGCCTGACTTATCTAGGCTTGCCTACCTACATCAGTGGTGTTCTCACAACTGCCTACTGAGCAGCGAGTCACTGTTACCACCGGAACCTAAGCATATGAGTATTTGTGATACTGTTTCAATTTCTCAGGCTTGGAAATTTCCAAAATAGTTGGGAGAGAAACAAGAAAATGAATAAAAACAGACTGATTTAATCTGAGAATATGAACCCTTCATCTTTTGGAGAGGGTCTCCTGAACGGGATACCTGTGTATTTTAATTTACTTATTTATTTTTAATCACTGCCAGGTGTGACACTAGTCCTTTTGGAAACAATCTGAGCTTCTGGACTCTCCTTTTAGGCAGGATCCTAAGCTAACCTCTTCAGCTGCTACACTAAAGATTATCATCTTGTCAGCTATTACGCAGGCAGGTCCCAGGTGTCCACTGAGAGGCGCCTAGCAGTCGCTGCCCAGGGGCTGAGACTCACAGGTACCTGGCTTAAAGCAGTAGTCAGCAAGTCCCCCTCCCCCTTTACTTTGTCTCTGGCCCAGCTTCTGTTCACCAACTCAAAGCTTCAGCTTTGCTAGAGCGCCTTAATCCCCCACGTCGTGTACACACACGTACACACACACACACACACACACACACCACACACACACACACACACACACTGGTCGCCTTGCCTTTAAATCCAAAGCAAATAATCATGTCCTCCCTTGAAAGCCTTTATTAGGGGATTACTATCCAGGGGAGGTAATTCTCCCCCACCCCCCCTAGCTTTCTGAGCCCTGACAGTTCTACCCCATAACTGTAACTTTGAAGCCCTCCTGGCAGGAGGCTGCAGAAGCTCGAGTGGGAGGTAAGAGCGACTCAGAAGTTTTGTGTCTTAAGTTCTCCGAGGTGTGGGTGGGAGAACCCGCAACAGGTTTGACCAAGTGATTCCTACACAGACAAGGTGTTGGGGGGAGGAGATGGGTGTCGGACAGATCAGAGGACGAGGTCTGCAGACAGGCTCTCCAGAGATTATAGGGGCAGCCCCTAGGGCAGGACAGGCGTCGCTCCTAGGCACCCGGAGGCGACTCGGCGGCTGTCTCGGCCTCGCCCCGGGTGGCCGGCGACAGGCGCGCAGTGCGCAGGCGCGGGGCGGGGCGTACCTGGGAAGGAGCAGAGCGAAGTGGAGTTGGGGCACAGGGTCCCGTTGCCCACCCGCGGCACGAGCTTCAGGCTGAGGATCTGCTGCAGGAGCCCGGCTGACCCGCCGCCGCTCCCCTCGCGCTCCATCCCGCCGCCATCCACGGCTCGCAGTGCCGCGGAGCCCCGCACCTCCGCCGCCACAGCGTCACCTTTGGCCGGCCCTCTTCTCCGGCCCACCCCAACGGCGCTGCTAAGTAATCGTTTCCCCTTCCAATCACAGGGCGCCGCAGATGGAGGGGGCGGGGCGACGGTTGTGCCCGCCCCCTGGCGCTGCATTCGATTGGAGATGACCACCCCCTGTGTGCTGCGCCCCCTAGTGGACAAATCTCTCCTGCCTCCGACTGGTTGCTTTAAGTAGGACAAGCCCGGTTCAACCGGTAGAGGCGCTTGCCTCCAAGCATGAGAGATCCCTAGGACCCACATGGTGGAAGGAAGGTGAGAACCAACTCCCATGGGTGTACTTTGACCTTCACACGTGCACTGTGCACATGCACATACACTCACATAAATTCATAAATTAGTAAACATTATAAAAAGGTATGGCACCAAAAATAGAGAGCTACAAATTGAGTACAATAGAGTACTTAAATTTCTGTGTAGGGCTGTGTATGTATTGGCAGAGAACCGGCCTAGCAACACAATACCCTGGATCCCAACTCCAGTTGCCTAGCATGTAAAACGCTGTAGGTTCAATTCCCAAACAACCAACGAACAAAAATAAGACTTTAAAGATGGACCAGAATTTCGTAAACTGAAGTTGATCTGAAAAAGACCTTTTGCAGCCAGCAAAATGGCTGAGCAAGTAAAGATACCTGCTGTCAAGCCTAGTGAACTGAGTTCCATCTCCGGGGCCCACAGAGCAGAAGAGAACCCACACATGCAAATCGTCCTTTGATCTTTACGCTTCATGGTAAGGATTCCCACACACGTTATTGTGATGTCTATTCTTGCTTGTGAACATGACTACATCTGGAATGAACTAAAACCCAAATGGCTGGGCACACCTGTGGAGGATTTTTTTTTTTCTTAATTAAGTCATTTAAATTAGAAATACCCATGATCTGGATCTTTGAGGTAGGAAGATATATTTTTAATCCAGATCTTTTGAGGTGGGAAGAGCCACCTTTAATCTGGGCCATGCCGTCTTCTGGAAGCCTATTCCTTTGGACATGGAAGAAGGAAGCTTGCTCTCTTTTTGCCTGTTTGCTCTCCCCTCATAGCAAGTCCATCCCTTCACTGGCATTAGAGCCTAATTCTTTCAGGTTCTGGTATATACTGGTAGATACTGGTATATACTACCTGAACCATCAGCCCCATGGACTGAACAACTACGGGATTCTTGGACCTTCCATTGGTAAACAGCCATTTGTGGCTAGGTGGAACACAATCTGTAAGCCATTCTAATAAATCCCGTGTGTGTGTGTATGTGTGTGTGTAGAAAGAGGAATACATACATATATATTCATTCTATAAGTTCTGTTCCTCTAGAGAACCCCAATACACATATACAGTAAATCACTAGTTATAAAATCTTTGGAGCCTTACAGATATTTTCCAATGGATTTAGGCAATTTATCCACATTTCAGATTTTGTAGGATTGTTGTTTTTACATGATAGAGTAAGCAATGCCAACAGCCTTTTCCCGTAATTGTGCTCTGTCCAAGGAACGTCCTGATGTTGTTCAACTCCCTCCCAAAGAAAAGAAGTAGAAAAAAAAAAGGTCTTTGGCCTGAGGATGTAGCTCTGTGACAGGTGCTTCCCTCGTACGACTGAAGCTCGGGGTTTTAGCCCCAACACTATACAAAGGTCCCTAAAAGACTTCCGGGAGAACCTGTAGATGATTGGATGGTTTGGCAGCCACATGGAAGGGTCTAGAAGACACAGCACCAATATTTTGGAGGGAAAATGTATTTGTAGCTTTTGAGTGTATGCCTCTCCCCAGTCATCCAGGCCTTTCTATTTCTTAATAAGTTGCCTCTATTTCTATTACCACTTTTTGATTTATTTGTTTTTATTTATTTATTTATTTATTTATTTATTTATTTATTTATTTATTTATTTATTCTCTCATACAATACAGTCCCAACTCCAGCCTCTCCTCCCTCCACTCCTCTCAGCTCCCCCCAAGCTCCCCTCTCCCCCAGATCCATCCCCACCCCATCCCCACCCTTGCTTCCCCTCGGAAAAGAGCAGGCATTCCAGAGTTACCAATCCAACAGGACTTAACAAGATGGAACAAGGCTTGTTACAGTTCCTACATCAAGCCTGGATGAAGCTACCCAGCAAGAGGAAGAGTGTCTAAAGGGAAGGTAAAAGGGTCAGAGACACCCCCCACACACACACACACACACTCCAACTTTTAGGAGTTCAACAAGAACACCACGCCAGACAATCATAAAATATATATGTAGGGGGCCATGCAGACTCCGTGTATGCTGCTTCAGTCCCCGTAAGCTCCTATGAGTTTTGGATCCTTTACTTTGTAGGATGAGTTCTCCTGGTGTCCTTGACCCCTTTGGTCCCCACACTCCCTTCTTTCTTCTGTCACTGAGCTCTGCCCAGTGCTTAGCCATGGGCCTCTGCATCTGCTCCCATTAACTGCCAGGGGAAGCCTCTCTGATGATGCTTGGGCTAGGCACTGATCTGTGAACACAGGAGAATATTGTTAGAAATCGTCTCCAGGCCATCCAGTCTTCAGTTTCTGGCCAGCTCTGCAGGGTCAGGCATGGGCTCCCTCTCTTGGCATGGGCTTCTGCCCCTTCATTGCTCCAGAAGATCCTGGAGGTGGAATAGATTATAGGTCAGAGATTTTATAGCTGGGTTGATGTCCCAGTCCCACCACTGAAAGCCTTGCCTGGTTACAGAAGATGGCCGGTTCAGGCTTCTGACCCTCCATTACTGGAGTCCTTGTTTATTTTTGAGAGAAGGTCTTTCTTGCTTTACTGTCTTGCTGGCTTGGAATTCACTGTGTAGACTATGTCTGGCTGCTATTGCCTTTTATTTATTTATTTATTTATTTAGAAAGAAAGAAGGAAGGAAGGAAGGAAGGAAAGAAAGGGAAAAGAAAAGAAAAGAAGAAAGAAAGAGAGTTTTTGTTTCCATGGCACATGTATAAAGTTGGAATGGTGCAGAAATTAGCATGGCTCCTGAACAAGGATGACATGCAAATTCATGAAGTGTTCCATATTTTTATAAGCATGAAACAAAGAAAGAAACTATGATTTGAAGGTATAAGAGTGCCAGGTATGATAGCACATACCCGTAAACCCAGAACTTGGAAGAGACACGAAGATTACTGTAAATGCAAAGCCAGCCTGGACTACATAGATTCTGTCTCAAGGAGGGGGTGTGTACAGGGGGCTGGAGAGAGGGCTTAGTGATTAAGACTGATCCTGCTCTTCCAGAGGACCTGTCAGGAAGCTCACAATAGCCTGTCACTCCCATCCCAGGGAACATGACACCCTCTCATGGCCTCTTAAAGCACCTGTACACATGTGTCACACACACACACATACATACACACACATGAATAATAATATAATAGATTTTTAAATGAGGCATCAATTATGAATCAAGTTAAGAAATAGGAGCTTAGACAAGAAATAGATCAATAAAATTACTTTAAAAGTTACTCTGTGAAAAATACTTGGCTTCTATCTGCACTAGGGAGGTAGAGGCAGGCAGATCTCTGTGAGTTCAAAGCCAGCCAAGGCTACAAACAAAGCACAAATACTTGGTTCCTAGTGACATAGAAAAATCATACACCAGTTCAGTAAGTAGATAGTGAAAGCCTCACTTACTTCAAATTAGAAATCACCGTGTGAAACATACACAGTGTTTCTCTTTCAAGAACGTTAGTAAGATGACTGATTAGCATCCCGGATGCTTCCTGAAGCCTGCATTTTAGAATGTCTCTAGTGCCTGTTCCATAACAATTTCACTGGACTTTTTTTTTTCTTTTGTCAACCAAGAATCTTATCCAAAATAAAAATACTAAACGTGTTGAAAAAGTCATGAAATATTTACTAGCATCGTCTCCTTAGTGCGTTGTTGAGAATACCAGAGTCCATCTTAAATGGAAGGAACCATTATTTGGGGCTTATATATCCACCAATTGTGTACCACATCAGGGAAAACTATTTTGAATTCAGAATCCAATCACCAAACTACGAATTGGATCCAAAGACTACAATTGGAGACTTTGTTTTTAAGGTTAACTTTATTAGATATTAGACCTGAAGGACTCAAAAAATGTGTGTTTCTTATGCCTTCACTAAAGAAGTATGATGTGAACTAGAGCAAAGTAAAGAGTATCAAGCAAGAAAGAGGGGACACAATGCAAGAAATCGGGGGTGGGGGTGGGCACTAACTAGAATGTCACCACTCCCTCTGTGTCAAGTCCCAGCAGCCACATGTATAGGCTCGGCCAGAAAGAAGTGTCCTTGGAAAGAATAATGAAGTCACTTTCAATCTATCAATAATACGATGACTAAAATTTTAATGACTGGGAAAAATAAGGGAAAGAGAGAGAAAGAAAAGGAGTTTGCGAAAGCTGATTATGGGTGCTCTTCTATAATCACAGAACTCAGGATGCTGAGGCAGGAAAGCCAACCAAGAGTTGGCCAAGGAAGGCAACTCTGTTCCACAATGAGTTCCAGGCTAGCCTGGTCTACAGAGTGAGCCCCTATCTCAAAAAATAAAAAAGACGGGCTGGTAAGATAGTCCAGTGGGTAAAGGCACTTCCCACATACAAGCCTGATCAATTGAGTTTGATCCCCAGAACCCATTCCCAGGTAAAGGTGACATGAGAGAACCAACTCCACAAAGTTGTCCTCTGACCATACATGTGCTAATGTGTGTGTATGCATACACACATACACACAGTAATACTGTTTTGTTTTTTTTTTTCCTGCCTGTATGTCTATGCAGTAGATGTGTGCCTAAGACCTATGGATGCCAGAAGAGGGTATCGGATCTCTTGGAAGAGGAGTTACAGCTAGTTATAAGCCACCATGTGGGTGCTGGGAATCAAACCCCATTCCTCTGGAAGAGCAACCAGTGCTCTTAACTGCTGAGCCATCTCTCCAGCCCACAAATAAAGTTGAAAGAAACCACTGGGAGAAAGTAGTAGTTAAAGCTAAATCAAATGACTTATTTAGGTAGGGACAGTCCACCTGATTTGAGTATACAGATCATAAAGGGCCAGTTGTGGTGATACATGCTCGTAGGATATGCTGAAGAGACAAAGGAAAGAGATCATGAGTTCAGTGCAAGCCTGGGCTATACATTTTGTGGGGCTTGGTGGCATATGCTTTTAATCCTAGCACTTGGGAGACTAAAGTAGGTAGATCTCTCTGAGTTCAAGGCCAGATTTGTCTACGTGGTGAGTTCCAGGATAGCCAGTGATACACAGTGAGACCTTGTATTAATTTTTTGTTTGTTTGTTTTAAAGAGATGGTCCTGTTAATCCACTTCTGTGGAGTGCAGGCCAGGAAGATCCCAGTTTAAGCTAAGTGTAAGGAACAGATCAGCCAGTAGAGGGCAGTGTGACAAAGGCTTGCCTAATAAGTAACCCCGCCTCGTACTTCGTTCTGGTCAGGAATATAATTCCTTTTGTAATTTTGTTCCTTTTGACACATCTATGATCTTGAAGAGGACAAAGACTTCACAGAAAAACACAAAATCCAGAAGGCATAAGGAAAGAATTCACATGTAACTACATATGTAGGTGACCCTTGATGGAATCTGAATGTGAAGATGTAGTGATTTGGCTTCATATATACAAATGGAAGACCCAGTTAAATTTATACATTAAAATGTGCAGCTGGTGTATGTCAGTTGCATCACAACAGAGATGTGAGAATTGGTGTTTTGGATTTTGGTTATTTGGTTTTTTTTTTTTTTAATTTTTAAAATTTACTCTGTGTGTGTGTGTGTGTGTGTGTGTGTGTGTGTGTGTGTGTGTGTGTAGTACCTGTGGAGGCCAGAAGAGGGCATTAGATCCCCTGAAACTGGAGTGACAAATGCCCGTGACCAGCCATGCGGGTGCTGGGAACTGAACCCAGGTCCTCTGCAAGAGCAGCCAGTGCTCTTATCTGCTGAGCCATCTCTCCATCTCTACTGGGTAATTTAAAGCCTTCCAGTAGGCAAACTGCTAGACACATACCACAGAATAAGTACACAATTAGCATGACTCCAGTTGAAGCAAGGCAGCCTTTGGACATGGGACTCTGGGAGCAGAGCGCCACTCATTGATTTGGTACATCAGCAATTGTCACTCATTTAGAAATGGATCCATAGTAAAGTCTGGTTTGAACAAAAGGGTTTTCCACATTAGGCACACAGGTGATGCACATATGTACATGTAGGCACTCACACATAAACATGAATCATCGACAAGTTGTCTCCTCGACACCCCTTGCCCCATGAATAAACAAATTAATAAATGTAATAATAAAAAAGTAGTAAATACCAGAAAAACTTTCTCTACTTTCTCCCTTTTCTATCTATAGACAAGGTCTCACTCCATAGCTCAGGCTTTACTGGGTCTTGAACTTGCAACAAGCCTCCAACCTCAGCTTTGAGAGTGCTGGGATTACAGGCAGCAACTGTGCTGGTGCCACGGAAATCTGCAAACAAATCTTACCCTGTGGTGGCTTCATGGAACAGTCACACAGATGGGTCGAAGGCGCTTGCAGGACAGGGAGACCGCGGGCAGGTGTGTGTGTGTGTGTTTTATTTTATTACAACATTACCCCATTAATTTCCTCTCACAAATTTGTCTTCCACAGTACCCGACCCTTAGAAGCCTGAAACTGTTTTTTCTTAGTTCTGTCCTTTCTCTACAAATGCTTTTGTTGTTTCTAATTTTTATTTTATTTATCATTAGTGGTCGTGTGTGTGTATGGGGGTGTCCACAGTCCACAGGAAGCATGTGGAGGTCAGAGGACAATCTTCCAGAGTTGGTTCTCCCTTTCTACTGTAGGATTCAGAGATGGAACTCAGGCTTTCATGGCGAGTCCTATTACCCACTGAGCCCACCTTGCTGGGCCCTACAAATTTATTCTTTTGTGGGGAGGCGGGGAGGAGGTACTGGGGAAGATCCTAGGGCCTTGTGCAGGTTGTGCAAGTATTCTACCACTAAGCCGTATCCCAGTTGTAACTATTCTTTTGAATGTGCTATATAAGCTAGCGCTGTAAGCCAATGCTTTTGAATTACCTTTTTTTTTCCTCCTGTGTGATATTTTTTTTCCAAGGCAATCATTAATAAGCTATTTTCTTCATGTTAATCTGCCTTTTTGTTTATTTGCTACACAGGTCTTGCTCTGTAGCCCAGGCTAGACTTAAACTCACTATGCACTTCAGGCTGGCATCAAAGTTGAGACAATCCTCTTACTTCAGCCTCCCAAGTGCCAAGATTGCAGACATGTGTTACCACACTCAGCTTGATCTATCTTTTCACTACAGAGTTCCAGATGAAAACCTGTGATACCACCTCTATAAGGTCTAGCCTGGGAACTGGTGTGCTGGCCCTTATGCTATATCTATACCAGCCAAAGCAAGTTAAAGCAATAGCATAGATTCAGGGTGGTGGTGGCAGGGTGAGGTAGAGGGGGAAAGGCACATTTGCTTAGCAACAGGAGCTATAGTCATGTTACAGAGTATGATTATTCATTGGCTATGTTATCTCTAACCATCCTGCAGGTCACTGCCAATCAAGGCTGGGCAGCCTTTAGTGATGATTGCACTTTGGCAGAGTGACAAGACATATGTACCCAGCAACACAACTATCTATCTCTTCTGGGTCCCCAGACTTGTCTTTGCTGTCCCCAGTCAGCCAGGCCACTTTCTACCTTTGCCCTGAACCCCATCTCAGTTGATTTTGAGTCTTTCTTGTAACTTACTGTGCCAGGAGACTCACCCTGAGTCTTGCTTGGAGTGCTCAGTGTGTGAGAAGTCCAGACCTCACCCCAAAGTTTGCCTGTGGTGCTCTACATGTAGAAAGCTAAGCTGTTGTCAATCACCCCCACCCTGGGAACCTCTAGAATCAGAGAAAAAAAATGAATGACTCATATAGCAAAGCATGGAACACAGAGGTTATTCATCATGCCATTAATAGAACGTGTGACTTGAGCTGTAGCAAAGGAAACCCATGAGTTACCACTATCAGGCAGGGTACTGAGCCCCACACCAAGAGCCTTCCTGGATCCCAATAAAGATCAGAATATCCCTGTTCTTAGCTTTGGCATTCTAAGCAGCTACTTCATCTTACTATGTCAGAATATACCATAAAAAGTGGGGTGGTCTCTTCCTAGGCTGACTCTTTCATTTGACAGAGGACTCCCTTAGGAAAGGGGTTCAGCTGATTGTTTTTACTCACAGTGACCAGCACAAAGCAGGAAGGCCAGTTGGGGAGGTATATGCAGGTAGGAAAGGGATCAAACAGAGAAACTGCGGCTGCCCACCGTACCTCAGTATTTTGGGTTTTGAGATGTATGCAGACAAGTGCTTGGGTGACTTTCTACCTTCAAGGGACCAACATCATGGTCAAGGTCAAATGATACGGCTCTCTAGGCCTGTGGTGAGGCTCTGTTTTGGTCTACTTTCATCCCTAGTATTGAAGTCAAAACTGTGAGTTTGGATCTCAGCTCATATATTGAGCTATGTGGACCAAATCTTTCTGCTGCGGACCCCCAAATCTGTATGTTACAGTCCTGTGCTGGGTGTGGTGGCGTGAACCTGTAATCCCAGAGCTCAGGAAGTGAAGGCAGGAGGACTGAGTTTGAGGCCAGCTCAGACAACATAGTGAGCCATCAGAGACAAAGAAAACAAGAAAGAATAAATCCTAACTTCCAACCAAGATGACGGACATTAGAAGGTGGACTGTAGGGGGATAGCTGGATAGACTAAAGGCCTGAAGCCCTCACTATGGGATGGGAACCCTTACAAAGCAAGTCTGAGGCTGGGTATGATGGTGCAGGCTTATAATATCAGCACTTGGGAGGCATAGGTAGGAATATTGCCACAAGCTTGAAAGCCAACCTGAGCTACTTAGCTACATGGTATATTCCAAGCCACCTGGGGGTGTTACCCTAATACAGAACAAGTCCTGGTCTCAAAAATGAATAGGCCTGAGAGAGCTGTCCCATCCTTCCCACAGAACTAAAGTACCCATCTTTATGGAGGCAGGATTCTTTAGACACAGCCAGCACCTTTCCGGTGCTGATGGATCTTCATGGTCAACTTGGCTGGATTGAATATTGCCTAAGGGATTAGTAAAGCACACCTATGGGCAGGTCTGTAAAGCATACCTCTGGGTGTGTCTATGAGGGCTTTATCTGAGACCATTAGACCATGAAGGCTCTAACTTAATGAATAAACAAATTGCTTGAATGACTCTCGATATATTGGAATTATTGGAAGGTGGTCAAAAGTAGGAGCTAGCTGGAAGAATCACATCACTGGGGCATGCCCTTGTGGGGGGGGGGTGGCTTGCTCTGGCCCATTTGTCTATCCCCACCTTTATCTTTTTCTTGGCCAGCATGATGTGAATTGCTCTGCTCCACCGTGGCCTTTCTGTCACTATGAAAGGATACTTTGGAAAACTCTGAGCCACCTCTCTAGCCCTGGTTCCTTCCCTTTTAAGTTGTTCTCTCTAAGCAGCTATGAGAAAAGTGACACATACATAGTCTAAGGTATCTTCTTAAATTAGCCTAAGTAGATTAAGGTCATTTTCTGTGCTGCCCATTAATAAAATTAGGCTTTAGCCAGACTTTAATCCCAGCATTCAGAAAGCAAAGGCAGGTAGATCTCTGTGAATTTGAGGTCTAGCCAGAGCTATGTAGAGAGAACCCCCCCACTCAAAAATAAATAAGTAAATAAATAAAATACAGTTTTAAATACCATGCTCACATTGTCAGCAGGGACAGAAACAGATTTTATGTAGCCTGAAGGTTCTAAAGCTTGAAAGAGGAAGAGGGGAAGGGAGGGGGGAGGGGCATGTAGATATTGATAGCATGCTTGCCTAGCATGTATAAAACCCTAGGTTCAATCCCTAGTAACACATAAACAGCTGTGGAGGTATAAAGCCTTTAATCCCAGCAATCAGCAGGTAGAGGTAGTCTAACAGGTCAAAGATTTCTGTATCTTGTCTCAGCTGAAGCTTTCTTTGGTTTGCACTTGAAAAGTCCCATGGGAAAGCACCCAACAATGTTCTAGAAACTGGGGCAGGAGGATAGAAATGCCCCAGCTACCTTCATGCTCTTGGCTCTTGTTAAACTGCTTGCTTGCTTCCCCCTGCAATTGCCAACCAGAATGTAGTTTTTCTGTGTTGCTTGTCTTTAAAAACTAGCTGGGTGGTGGTGACACATACCTTTAATTGGAAGACAGAGGCAGGCAGATCTCTGAGTTCAAGGCCAGCCTAGTGGTCTACAGAGTGAGTTCAAGGATAACCAGGGCTACACAGAGAAACACTGCTTCAAAAAACCAAAATAAAAATTATATATATGTGCATTTGGGGCTGCTCTGTGAGAAGTTTTTCTCTCCAGGTAGTCACTGGCCAGCTTAATATAGACTATCAATTCAAACCCTGATCATGCTGAGTAGTCTTTGGGTCTCTACCCTACAACAGCAGAAGGATCAGAAGTTCTAGGTCATGCTGTGGAGATGGATTAGTGGGAAAAGTACTTTTTGTCCTGAGGACCTGAGTTCAAATCCCCAGAACCCACATAAAACCTGACCTGTGTCTGCAGTCCCAGAGCTCCTACAGTGAGATAGGAGTTAGAGTCAGGAGAGTCCTCAGAAGCTCACAGACCAGCTAGTCTGGTGTGCTCAGTGGAAAAAACAACAGAGACCCTGTCTCAAAGAAGGTAGAGAGATGGCTCTGAGGTTAAGAGCACTTCTAGAGGTTAAGAGAACTTAAGAGGTCTTCCAGAGGAGCTGGTTCAATTATCAGTACCTACGTGTTGGTTCACAACACACAAATACACCTACACTAGGCCTGCTGCCATGCTCTCTGCCATGATGGTCATGGACTCTAACCCTTTGAAACCATAAGCCCCAAATCAAATACTTTCTTTTATAAGTTGTCATGATGTCTTATGGCAATAGGAAAGTAACCACACATGAATGTATGCACACACAGGTCATTCTTAGCTACACAGTGAGTTCAAAGAAAGCTGGGGCTACAGGAGTCCCTTGCCCTTTACTCCCCACAAAAGCCTAAAGTCTTCAAATCATGCACCCTACTCTATCCTATCCTAATTCCACCAGTTGTTGAAGGCCATGCTTATGCTGAGAATAAGGAACCAGCAGCCATACTGGTGACCATGTTGTGACAACCATTAGTGTTCCTGTATCAGTGTGTGCCCTGCGTGACTTGAAGTGTTTGATGTGGACTCAAATCCACTTCTTTTACCTCCCCCGAGGTTCCAGGAAGCCTGCTTTTCTTTTAAATATTTACTGTGCATTTACTCGCTCTTATTTCCTGAGTTTGGAACTAAGCTTTCTTCATGCTCTGCATCCCTGGAATGAGCCCTTTGCTGACAGGGTGTGGTTGCAGGTAGTACTGTTACTCTGCCTGGAAGGACCAAAGCAAGGCAGAATCACCTCTAAGCCATTTTTTTTTCTTCTAAGTTCTTGGCAAACATGAGTTCCAGGCACTCCATGACCTGCCCCACCTGCTGCCCAGACACTGATCCTGCTAATCTCTTACTCTGTCACCTGCTGTGCTTGGCTTGCTGCCCAGGCCTCCCCAGTTCTCTTCTTCCTCTCTGCTTCCTTCTAGGTCTCTTGAGGTTATGCTTCAGATTCTATGCTCTGGACCCAGAATTTTACTATTTCCTGTTTCCCCTAGTTGCATTTCTGAGGAACAAATATGTCTATGTGTTATTGCTGATAAGAGACAGATCTATGCAGACCCGAATCACCCCCTCTTACCGACCAAGGCCCCAGAGCAAATCCATCTCCTTCCTCCATCCTTCTTAAGATGTGACCTTAGACAAGTCCTGTTACTTAAGATGCTTTTCAAATGTGATTGGCTATAAACTCTAATCTGGATCACACAGCTTATTTATGATGTTTATTTCCATAATTAGAATCTTTCACCTCAGGGCATATCAAAGGTTCATTAAAAATTCATCTTCCTGTGGGAGTGTATGCCCAGGCTCCCTCTTAGAAGGTTAGGCAGAGAATCTAAGGGGAAACCACAAGAGACATCCTCTCTAATTCCTCCTCGACCATGTACATAACCGTCCAAGTCTTTGATGGACTGTGAGACTAGGATGGGGGGTGGGGGATGAGCAGTGATCAGGGTGAGCAAATGAGAGGCAGGTGCATCAACTTTAGGAGCCAGCTCGCAGCGATGCCCTTACACTCCTGGAAGGGCCTGAAACTCTACTCTCTGCTATTGCATGATATGACCAAAAAGGGGAGAAAGTTAAGGGGAAGGAAGTGCTTTGGTAGGATTCTGGCAACCTCTGTGAGCAGAGGAAGTGGGCAGGGGTTTCACTTTCCCTAAAAGAGTAATTGATGGGAACCCAGCTCCTAGAGGACTCAAAGGAAAATCATAAAGAAAAGAAAGAAATGTGGAATTTGGACTCAATCCTTTCCTAGTATAGAGCAAGACCACCCACACTCCCAGCCCCTAGAAGCGGACTGGCTTCACTCCGCAGACCCTAGCGTCAGAGCTGGGACTCTCCACTAAAACTCTAAGGTTCCGGCTGCTTATCGGTGGACGAAGCCCACTTGAAACTGTCCGTGCCTCTCGGCAACAGGAGTTCCTGAGAGAGGTCCCGCTGCTCGAGCTCAGAGTGCACAGGCCGGTAACCCAGAAGCTGCAGTGCGCCAGCACACAGCTCCTGGACCTTCTGAATCTTGGCGAAGGGCATCGTGAGGCGCCAGGCCTGGGACACATTGAGCGCATCCCTGGATGTTGTCTTGAAGGCCCCACGGCGTGAACCTAGCCCCGAGCCGTGCGTGATGTTGTGGATCCAAGCCCGGAGCTGAGGAGTGAGGTGTAGGCCGGTGAAGGCATAGAGCATTCTGACCTCGGTGAGCGGGTCCCGGGCCAGATCCTCGTAGCGCACCAGTCGGTAGCGATCTCGCAGGAAGGGCGGCGGCTTGTGCAAAGCCGCCTCGGCGATGCGTACGTGGCTACGGCACACCTCACTGACCACGCGCAGCCGGGGGTCTGCCTTCACCCACGTGCCGTTGGTACCCAGGACGATGCCGTTGTCCCGCGCCAGCGCCATGGCTATCTGCTCTCGGGAGCGGAGCACGGCCCGCGGGTCACGCACTAGGTGCACGATACGCAGGTTGAGCGCAGGGTCGTTGAGCAGCGGGTAGAGCACCTGCAGGTTAAAGAAGCGCACCTCCTTGAGCACCACGTGGCTGTAGGAGAGGCAGGCTTCCTGGACCAGGCTGAAGGGCCGCTTTGCGCACAGAGGCTTGCACACTTCCTGGCTGCTGATGTTACTGCGGGCGAAGGCGTTGCAGGCGGGAGGGGAGCACAACGCACGGCTCACCTGCCACTGGAAGAGATCCGAGAGGTTGCGGCGCCAGGGCAGGTAGGCATCGAACACGTCCATGTCACATAGGAACACTGAGCGGACCAGGTCTCGCAAGGCCATGTGGAGCGTGGGGGCACTGCCCCGAGACAGGGCATCCCACACGTGCCAACCTGGCTCCATCATGTAGAAGACATCAGGGTGCTGGCTGAAGAGCTGGCCCACGAAAGACGAGCCCGAGCGCCATGAAGACAGCACTAGAACGTGCACACGCCCCGCACTGCCTGCTGGGGACGATGGCGTTTGCCGAGAGACCAGGAAGACCAGGACACAGGTCTGTGCTATCAGGAGCGCAAGCACTACAGTGTTGGAGAAGCGGGGCAGCCGCATGCCTCCGTCCAGGCCTGTGAAAAGAAGAGGGACAGGGTCACACCCCATGCCCAACTTCTGCCCAGTGCCTGTTGCACACTATACGTAGCTTTGGAGGACCCTGAACTTCTGATCCTTCTGCCTCCATCTCCTGAGTGCTGGGATTATAGGTAGGTATGTGGCCACATCTGGTTTAACAAATACTGTTTTTCCAAACGTACTGTTTTTCCCTGCCCTTTTCTTTAGAATACCTCTTCTGGGGTCACTTTGAGGTGGTTAGCCATGTCTAAGAACTGCCAGGCTTTTCAGGTTGAATCCTGCCTCTTCCTGTTGTGTGATTTTAGTACCAGATAATCTATTTGTAACTCGATTTACCCATCTGTTAAAGGGGGATAATAAAAGGCACCTGGTTTCCATGATTTGTGAGAAATGACTTAAATAAGCACAGGGGAAGGAGAGTGTAGTGACTTTTTTTAAATTAACTAACAGCACAATTTTTGTTATTAAAAATAAAAAAGGCCCGGTGAGATGGCTCAGCAGGTGAAGGCACTTACTCCAAGCCTGGTGAGCTGAGTTTAAATTCCTGTAATACACGTGGTGGAAGGACAGCGGATTCCCAAAAGTTGTCCTTGTCCTTTGACCTTCACATATTCACACGCACACGCGCACACACACAAACAGGAAACGTGTAACAAAGAAAGTGAAAGGGGGTGTGTAATTTAGTAAGCCCTGCATTCAGTCTCAGGCACAAAATAAGCCAAATGTGACAGTGTACACCAGTAACTCTAGTTACTCTGGTAAACAAGGGACAAGACTCAGAAGTTCACAGTCACCCTCAGGTGTATAGCAAGTCTGGGTGAGGCAAGATGATGTTTCCTAGAGATTCTCAATCGAGAGAAGAAACAAGCACAAAGGGCTGGAGACATAGCTCAATGGTAGAGGTCTTTCCTGTCATGCCCAGGCCCCAGGTTCAACACACACACACACACACACACACACACACACACACAGAGAGAGAGAGAGAGAGAGAGAGAGAGAGAGAGAGAGAGAGAGAGAGAGGAGAGAGAGAGGGAGAGAGGGAGAGAGAGAGGGAGAATAAACAATATCATTGTCATAACCTCTGGGGAGAAAGTGCTGCAGCTAGGATAGACTTCAGAAAGAGTGGGGGAGCTCTCTAGAAGCCATGTGGATTTCAGAAGAGCCCAGTGAAGTGGGAGGCAGGATCGAGCTAGAGAAGCAGAGAGGTAGAGCAGAGAGGTCCCCATGGCAGGCTGTTGGACCTTCCCTTCCTGAGAGTACTCACTGCTGTCCAGGGCTGGGAGAGTTGCTTGTGTTGATCACAGATCCATGGGAGGTACCTGGAGGATTCTCAAGCCTGAGAACACAGGAGGAAGACTGGTCAGCGCTCCAGAAGAGAGACAGCCCTACTCCCAGAAAGCTCTCCAGGATGGAAGCAGAGCAGCCCTGCCACTGGTTTGAGCTGGGCAGTTTTCCAAGTGAGTATGAACTGATGGGCTTTCCTGGTGCAAGGAGGAGAGAGGACTGGCTTTGAATCCCCAAACTGCGGGAGCTTTAAAGTCTGGAGGCAAGTGATTTGATCTCTCAATATCCTCTGTAAATGGACACAGTAACACTTAAAGCTTTGGCTTCAAATTTGCTGTGTTGAGAAGACCTAGAATGTGACTTTTTGATCCTTCTTCCAGATGTGATCACAGGTATGCACCACCATGGCTGCTGTATGAGGTACTGGGGATCAATCTCGAGGCTTCGTGAGTGCTAAACAAGCCCTCGATCCACCACCCCCCTCCCCATTGCCTCAACTCTCTATCTTCTTGCCTCAGCCTCCCAAGTGCTAGGATTGTAGGCACCTATCACCAGGTCCAGCTGCAACGCTTAACGTCTCAGAGCTGATGTGAGGGATGATGCTGTAAACACCTGTGAAGAGAGGGCTTGGTGTGGGACGTCTCTGCGAAGATGAGCCATCCTGAGGTCACTTACGTATCTTCTGGATTCCCCTGGAATGTCTAACAACCCCTGTTCCCTTTAATAGGTCACTTTTGTCCAGCAGGTAGGAGCAACACTAGGCTCAGCTTCCATACTCCAAGGCCCTAGAGTTTCCTGTCTATGTACCCTTTGCTTCTGGAAATGACCTGAGACTTCCTTTGTTTGAAAGGAAGATTTCTGGAACGTTCCTCCTCGATTTTATAGCATTCGTCTCCCACCTCACCTACTTCCTTAAGAATATCACTACCGAGAAAAGCTGAGGTCTAAATTGTGAACGGATGGACCGCTTCTGTTCCCTCCCCTCATCAGGAGGTCTTGGATACCCAAAGGCTGTCTTACCTGCTGATTTGGGAGGTCCTCCTAGATCACATACCCAGTCCTGGAAAACTCAGAAACAGCGAGTAACTACAAGTCTGCTCTGCACGAGTCGCCACATTTGCCAACAAGCACTAGTTGCTTCATGTTCACCCAGTGATTTAACTTAATTGCCCCTGCAGTGGGCTTTATGATATTGGTTATTTAGCTAGAAGATTCAAGACTTGGAGAGAGTATGGGTAGGCCAGGACCCTAAGTCCCTGGCACTTCTGATGGCACCCTGAAGGTCTCTCCCATCTTCTAATTGTTCTCTTGCTTTCTCCCAAACCAAAGGCAGCTGCCTGGCTGGGAGGTGGGAGCAAGGGGACACCTTCACCTTGATCCAAGCTAAGGTATTTATCACCTGTGTTCTAGGAAGTTCAGAGCTCTTAAATGACTCGCATACTAGAGGGAGTGCTATCTGATCCTGTTACTGAAACTCAAGAACTAGGAAGAACTTCAAATAGCCACACAGGGTCCCTAGAAGCCCAGAGCCTACCCGGGATTATCTCATAAGGACTCCAGTATTCCCACACAGGTTAATTGCCAGAGAGTTGGAGTCAGTGGTATGTATTTTTATCTTTGTGTTCAAGTTTTGCCTTCTCAATATTCCTAGAAGGTAGAAATAATTATCACTATCTGTTTTCATTAAGGCAACTGGAGATAGAACACAGGAATACATAGTCAGCAAAGGGTTGTAGCATAGTGAGTGGTGGAGGGTTAGTCTGGTGGTGATGGTGGGTGATGGAGCACGTGGGTTCAATCCCCAGTAGCCAATAAACAAAAGCAAGGCCAGGGGCTGGGGAAATGGCTCAGCGAGTAAAGTGGTTGCTGAGCAAGCATAAGGACCTGAGTTCGGATCCCCAGCACCCACATAAACGCTGTGTAGAGGCACATTCTATAATCACAACAGTGGGTAGACACAGACAGATCCTGGGGACTTGCTGGCCAGTCTAGCCAAACAGAAGCTCTAGATTCTCAAAAAATATGGTGGGGCCCTGGTTTGATCCCCTGCTCCATAAACCAAGTAAGGCAGCAAATGCCTGCCAGCCCTTGAGTGATGCAAGCAAAAAGAGTAAAAATTTCAGGTCATCCTCTCCTACAAAGAGTTTGAGGCCAGCCTGGTAGGCATTAGATCTTGTGTCAAACAAGCAAACACTGGGCCAGCAGGTGGCTCAGGGGGTAATGCTGATCTCAGAGGACAACCAGCAAGAGTCTGTTCTAGCCTTTCACCATTATGGTCCCAGGGAGTCAACTGATGTTGTCAGGCTTGGTAGCCACTGCCTTTGCCTGTCTTTCTCTCTCTCTCTTCCTATTTTATTTTATTTTTTTATTGAGACAGGGTTTCTCTTTGTAGCCCTGGCTGTCCTGGAACTCACTCTGTAGATCAGGCTGGCATCAAACTCAGAGATCTACCTGCCTCTGCCTCCAGAGTGCTGGGATTAAAGGTGTGTGCCACCACCACCACTCAGCCTTTGCCTTTCTTTATAGCTGACAGCCATCTCAGTAGCCTACTTTCTTTTTTTTTTTAAGCTTCAATTGTTACTGTTATAATTTATGGTTTTTTTTCTAGTGGCTTGCTACAGTGGACATAAATTCACACTCTACACATACATACTTTTCTCAGATGCCTCCTATTATAACTTTTGGTTAAGTCAATGTCAAAAATGTATAAGAAATGATTGAAAAAAGTGTTGATCACTAAAACACACAATATATGTAAGAGAACATTTGCTTTTAATGACAAATTTATTATCTTCTACAGTAAAACTAATAAAACTAATAAAAGATGTATCTATTAACTCATACCTGTAATCTAAGCACTTGGGAGGATGAGGCAGGAGGATTGTTTGAGGCCATCCTAGGCTACATGAGACCTTGTTTCAAAAAAGCAACCCAAAACCTAAATAAAAACTATGGTAAAACTGCTTTCCTTGGCATTATATTCCCTTAGCTATTAAAACTGTTATAAGGGGGATGAAAGATAAAACAGAAGGAATGTAGAAAGCAGAACAACAACAGCAAAAAAAGGTAACATGGAAAACAGATGAAAGAAAACAAGAGATTCAGCATAGGGGTCTAAAGCAGAAGAGTCTCTGTCCTGGTGGAGTTGACAGGCTAGCTAGGGACATTAAGACTCACCCATGGGGTCTGGAGGGATGGCTAAGAGGTTAAGAGCACTTGCTGCTCTTGCAAAGGACAGGGGTTTGGGTCCTAGCATACACATTCACAGCTTACAACCACTCATAATTCTAGTTCAAAGGGATCTGGCTCTCACTTCTGGCCTCCACAGATACCAGACACGCACACAGTGCACAGACATGCATTCAGGCATAATCCCATTCGCATAAGATAAAAATAAACCAATCTAAAAAGGGAGGATGACCTCATCCCCAGATGGTCAAAAGACCAGAGAGATGGTGGCCCCAGTGAATCACCCAGACAGCCAGGCTTGGAAAGACCATGTCTACTTCTCTCCTGGGTTCTGGTCTAATCTAATCCATCCTCTGCTTCTGCCAGTCCGTCTTGCATAGTGCCTCCAGGACTATCTAAACCTGATCATGCCCATCTACTCAGCTTTCCAAACGTAATTCCCATCCAGAATCTTCTACATCAGAGTTCATCAAAAGAGCTTCTAGGCCCCATGGCCCCAAATACTCCCTCTGCTATGCAGAGCCCTAGCCCTGTCTCCACATGGAAGAATCTCAGCTTCCTCTGATGTTACTCCTGCCAGTGTCTCTCAAGGCATGGCACTCTGCCCTGTGTCATACTCCATTTCTCCTTCTTGCCTGCAGGCAACATGAGAGTTGGGATTGTGGTTCTGGATTTTTTAAAGTGTTCTCAGGGATCTGATGTGGGGCTTGGCACTGCATGAGCAGTCTAGTCATGATTTTATCTACTGGGCATGTGTTCTTTGCAAGACAGCCTCTAAGCTGGGCATGGTGGCACATATCTGTAATTCCAGTCTTTGAGAGGTGGAGGCAGGAGGATCAGGAGTTCAAGGCTAGCCTGAGCTAAATGAGACCCTGTCTCAAAAACAATAAACAAAACCAAAACAATAACAACAAAAAACCCAGCAACAGGAAAAACCAACCAAACAATAAACTGCCATACAGTTTGGAAAACAAACAGTTTTCCATAAAGAAACACTGCTCGTGGGGCTGGAGATGGCTCAGCAGCACTGGCTGCTCTTCCAGACGACTTGGGTTCAGTTCCCAGCACCTACATGGCAGCTCTCAACTGTCTATAACTCCAGTTCCAGGGGATCGGGTGCCCTCATACCAATGCACATAAAATAAAATTAAATACATTATTTAAGAAAAGAAACATTGTCTGTTCATCTGCTCAAAGATGCCCATGGTTTGAAAGCAGTTGATCCAGTACTCTTTGTTTGCTGATGGGCATGTGTCCAAGATTGGCCCAACCTAGAAGTAACTTAAGAATGGAACGCCTGGGCTGTAGAGATGACTCTAAGGTTAAGAGCACTTGTTCTTGAAGAGGACCTGGGTTTGATTCCCAGCACCCACAATAGAGGCTCACAACCATCTACAACTACAGTTCTGGGGAGGGTCTAACTTTTCTCTCCTGACCTCCACTTACATCAAGAACACATATGATGCATAGCTATACATGCAGGCTAACATTCATACACATTAAAAAAAAAAAAAAAAGAACAGGACACCTGCCAATATCCAAGGGAGAGAGAAGCTGCCAACACAGAAGAGAACTGAACAGAGAAATAATGACATTCCTAAGCAAGCTAACACATCATCTAAACATCTGGACCCAGGTGTGCAGGTGTGCAGATTCTCCACTGGAGAAAGCATTCCACTTCTGCTTAAGTCAGTGAAAGCTGAGTTTCTGTTATAACTAGGGGTTCACAGAGCTTCAGGGTGCTGGTCATGCTATTTCTCCACAAGGGGAGCTAAATACATGAATGCATTAATGACAATTCATCAATCTGATATGATGGTGTACACCTATAATCCCAACACTTGGGAGGTGGAGGCAGGAGGGTCAGTTTAGGGTCACGGGGTTCCACCGGGAGTTCCAGGACAGCCTGGGTTAAATGAAGTCCTGTCTCTAACAAAACCAAACCCTATCAAGTCAGCATGATAATGCATGCCTGTGCCCATAATCCCAGCACTTGGAAAGCAGAGGCAGGATGATCAACAGAAGTTTGAAACCAGTTTGCCCTACATCTAGTGAAAGTTTATCTCAGAAAGAGGGGTGGGGGTACCCATCAGGATACTTTTATGCTCTGTTTTCTTTGGTCTTTTCTGATGTGTTGTATTTCAATAATACAATTGAGTAAGACCATAGGTATCATGTCAGGGAAAAATGGAAAGACCACATGAGAGCCAGGTGTGGTCACTCAATCTGTAATCTCAGTACTCTAGAGGCTGAGGTAAAAGTATTGCTTCAAGATTGAGGCCATCCTGGGCTAACTAATGAGTTCCAGGAAAGCCTGGGTTTTAAGGTGAGACCAAATGAATATATGATATAAATAAATGTTTGCTGATTTGGAATCAGACCACCTAAGTCTAACAGAAGTAATTAATTAGGCTCTTGTCCCACATTCCTTTCTGGGGTGTTCCTTAGACACCCCTTATCATTTCATGGCCTGAGAAATACTGGGAGGACTGTTGTTCTGCCTGGTTTGCAGATGGGAAACCTGAGTTACAGGGCAAGGGATGTTTACCATCACGGGCGCTGAACTGGAGGCCAAGAACTTCCAGCCAAGCTCCACTAGACAGCTCCTCTTGTCACCAGCCTGTCCCAGCCCTGGCATGGAATCTAAGAGAGTGAAACATAATGCTGGCAGGCTCAGATTTCTCTCAGTTTGGTGTCAGCTGGAGGCCATCCCTGCTTAGGAATCCCAACGGCTGGGCACACTGGATTCTAGGTGAGGAAATCAGTAAACTTAATGCTTCAAGGATGACCAGTGAACTAAAACTGCTGTGATGGAGCCCAGCAAGTTCCCTAGGAAGAAGGGTGGGTAGGAAAGGGAACAGAGGAGAAGAGAAAAGGAAACTGAAAGAAAAAAATTATGGGGGGAGCAATCAGTCTTGTGGCGGATCAAGAGGTAGCACAGTAGGCTAGGTGGTGGCACAGGCCTTTAATCCCTGCAGAGGCAGAAGGATCTCTGTGAGTACAAGGCCAACCTAGCCTATAG
Organism: Cricetomys ansorgei; assembly: GCA_026225945.1. Taxonomy (NCBI): domain Eukaryota; kingdom Metazoa; phylum Chordata; class Mammalia; order Rodentia; family Nesomyidae; genus Cricetomys; species Cricetomys ansorgei. The sequence goes on along the minus strand of JAMJFZ010003163.1, from coordinate 6,040,586 downwards.
AGTGAGCTCCAGGACAGTCAGGATAACATAGATCCTGCCTCAATACATAAATGAATAAATATAAAAAATAAACTTAAAAAAGAGACAGCTTAGTAAACACCACTTGCTAAGGGATTCCTGCAGGCCAAGCCCTGTCTATTCTGATAATGACCCTTGAAATAAGAAAGTAGATTCAATTATTGGCCCTATTTTACAGATGAGAAAAGATCCAAATACCAGCAGAGTCGGAATTTGAACTCTTGCAGTCTACCTGATTAGTTGCCTGCTTAGCCCACATTTCTTTCTGCTGTGTACCTTAAAGTTATCCCAGGTAGTATCAATTGTGTTAAAAATGCACAAGTGCAGCTGGGCAGTGGTGGCACATGTCTTTAATCCCAGTACCTGAGAGGCAGAGGCAGGAGGATCTCTGAGTTCGAGGACAGCCTGGTCTACAGAGCAAGTTCGAGGACAGCCAGGGCTACACAGAGAAATCCTGTCTTGAAAGAAACACCCCCCCCAACAAAAAAAAACACAAATATTAAAGGCAAAAACAGATGGCAGAGGACAGCTACAAATAACATCCAGAAATGGACTTACACCTAGAATATTGAGTTTCTGTGAATGGGGAAAGGATTTAAGAAGACATTCTTCTGGAGAAGATACACAAATGACTGACAAGTGTATTCTTAATCACCAAGGAATTACAAACCATCCAGTAGGGCGGCCGTTAAGGAAAACGCAGTGGAGGGGCTAGCCGGTTCGTTCAGTGAGTCAAGGGCACGTGCTGCCAAGCCTGACACCTGAGTTTGATCCTGGGATATATCAATAGTGGAAGAAGAACCAACTTCTGGCAGTTTGGCAGTTGGCACCAGTGTGGTGATGCATATGTTTAATCCTAGCACTCAGAAGAAGAAGAAGCAGGTGGATCTCTATGAGTTTGAGATTCCAAGCCAGCCAAAGCTACATAATGAGACCATTTCTTAAAAAATTAAAAATTAAGCCGGGTGGTGCCACAGACCTTTAATCCCAGCACCCCCGGAGGGCAGAGGGAGGCAGATCTCTGTGAGTTCGAGGCCAGCCTGATCTACAGAGTGAGTTCCAGGACAGCCAGAGTTACAACAGAGAAACCTTCTTATAAAAACAAAAAACAAACAACAACAACAAATCAAAAATTTATAAAGAGACAGTGCAAGCTACAGATGTGGTAGAGTGGTTAGTACTAAGCCAGTCGGGGGAAGGGAAGTGAGAAGAGGGAGGGAAGGAGAGAGATTCGTGGGGAGGAATTTTAGGTTGTCTTTTTTTTTTTTTGAGACTGGATCTCATGTAGCCAAGCTGATCTAGAAACTTGCTCTTGCCCTGGTGCCAAGGCTGATTTTAAACTCTTGATCTATTTCCCTACTTCTGATCTTACACTCATGAGGCAGGATTTTAAAAATTACAGGTGTTAGTGGAAAAAAGAGAAATCAGAACCCTCATCCAGTGCTGGTGAGAATGGAAAATGGTGCTGTGGAAAATAGCCTAGCAGTTCCTCAGAGAGCTGGACGGAGCCAGCACATGATGCAGTAATTCCAGTCCAGACTATAGGCCCATAATAGTGAAAACATATGTCCACTTAAAACCTGCTCAGGAGTTTCATAACAGTGCTATTTACAATAGCCCCAAAGCAGAGACATCCCAAATACCTATCAATTGGTAAGCAAAATTATTGTATACCTCATAATAGAAAAATTTCTGCCAAGGGCCAAGGAGATGGCTCAGTAGGTAAAAGTACTTGCTGTGTAACCCTGATAACTTGAGTTTGATTCCCAGAACCCACTGTGGAAGGATAGAAGTATCTCCCCAAAGTTGTCCTCTGACCTCCATACATGGGTTGTATCATGCATGTGCCTATACTGGAACACATATCATACATACAATAATCATAATAACATACAATAATAATGATAATATTTTTTGGCAATACAAATAATGAATTGTGGATGCATATAAAGTTCAACATGGTGACACTTGTGGCAGACTCACAATACTGGATCCATTATAAATAGTGAGCTGTACGTTTAAAAAGAACAAACTTTACGGTATGTGAATTATATATTGGTAAGCTATTAATTTAAAAAGCACACAAGAAAATGGGAAAAGACATGTGGAAGGGATCACACTGAATAGCAGTGTTTCCTTTTCTATGGGCAAGTTACGGTTGTTTCTATTTGTTTTTGAGACAAGGTCTCATGTATCTCCAGCTGGCTTCAAATTGCAATATGTAGCTAAGGTTGACCTAAACTCCTGTTCTTCCTGTTGTCTCTTCCTAGTGCTGGGATGACAGGCATGTCCCACTATGTGCAGCTCTAATACAGCTTTCTTTCGTAATCACAGATTGATATTTTTAGTGGATTAAAGGGGGCATGGGTGGAGTTTGCCTGTATCCAGCCTTTATTGCTGGAAGCCATACCTGCAAGTCCATCTACCAGCTGATGTGAGTACCCACTTGACCAGAGAAAGCCAGGGGCATGGCTTGGAGGATCTTCTCCCATGTAGTGAAAGGTGTTCCCAAGTCCATCTTCAATTTCAAGACTGTTTGCTGGGCTAAGCTATGGCAGGAGATATGTCTGCTCCGAGACCTGGCCAATCTGCTGTTCCTGCTGGTTCTTACCATGTAGTTGCATGGTGGCTGCCAGGGGTAAGGAGCGAGGAGTTGGGCAGATACTGCTGGAGGAAAGAGATCTGCTTCCTGGGATCTATCCAATAGACAGAGGCTAGGACTGGAGCTCAGTTGGCAGAGTGCAAGCACTTAGCAAGCATGGGGTCAGTGCCAGCACTGCATAAAACTGGGCATGTCGGCATATGTTTGTAATCCCAGCACTTGAGAGGTAGAGGCAGGAAGATCAGGAGTTCAAGGCTAGCCTGGACTATATGAGACCCTGTCTAAAATCATCATCATCTATTAGGAAATGAATTGAAATCAGTCTGGAAAGTGAGGCCTGGTGGCACAGGCTATATTCCTGCGGCTTGGGAGGTTGAGGCAAGAGGGTCACGAGTTCAAGGACAGACCTCAAAGTTTAGGATATAGCTGGGGTTCTAGCTCAGTGGTAGAGTGCTCCCATGTTTGTGCTCCTAGGTTCAATCCCAATTACTGCAAAGAGTCTCAAGATTCCACGGTTCGAGGCCACCCTGAGGTAGATATCAAAACAGAAAGCCATCCTTTCCTTCCCTAGTTCTGAGCTGTGGAACTTCTGATGTGGAGAAAGTTTTCTGGACTTGGAAATGTTGCTCAGTGGTGGTAGAGCATTTAAATAGCATGCACGAGACTCTAGGTTTCATTCCCAGCACTGGAAAAAAAGGGGGGTGGTTGTGGAGAGGAAAAAAGTTTTGGGGGTTTTGATTATTTTTTTCTATTTTCATCACAATCAGCACTGAAGACCTCTGTGATCCCCAGAACTGTGGGGAATTCTACAGCTCACAAGCTATCAATTCTGCAGCAGCTGTGTATCTATCTTCTGAGTCAATTCAATTCTGATTGGATCTGAGACAGAGTCAGAGCCCAAAGTTTGAGGACCATGTCCCCAGGACCATTCTCCCGTCTTTAGGTGTTAGTTAACAAGTTCTAGGTGGCTTGATTGGCCCACCAGCTATAAATCGGGGGTGTCCATGACTCCTTCCTGGAGCTCAATTAATTTACCTGACTGGTTCACAGAACTCAGGGGAACACTTATATTCATCATTTTATCACAAAGGATACAGATAAAGAGACACACAGGCTGAGAAAAGAGGAGTAACTTCATGGTCCTCTCCAGGTGCGTGGCCCTAAAGGAATCTCTCTGAATATACTGCCCTTTGGGTTTTTATAAACATTCACCTGTCAGTCTAGATTCTTCTTGACTTCTCTGTGCAGCATTCCTTCCTCCAGGGTATGGGGTATGGGGCAAGACCCCTCAAAGAATGGGGGTGACACTATTGACTTTAGACTATACCTAGTCAGACAACTTCTGGATAGCTAGCAGCTCCAAGGCAGGAGAAGGATTTGAGTTTCTATGGCCTGACATGGTGAAAAAAAGAAATTCTAGTTTATATGATCTGCCTTGGAGAAGGAGTTCTGAGCTAGGAACCATTAATAAATATACCATATTCAATATACCATATACCATAACAATATACCAATATTCCATATACCATAACATTGTAGGAGTCTTCAATGTGCATTTTACATAACACCTAATTTGCTCTAAATCATAGAATAGGGGCTGGAGAGATGACTCATCAGTGAAGAGCATTGGCTGCTCTTTCAGAAGACCTGGGTTTGGTTCCTAGCAGCCACATGGTGGCTCAGAACTAACTGACTGTAACTCCAGTTCTAGTGGATCTGAGGACACTTTTAATCTCGTGGTTCCTTCATATACTTGGTGCCCCCCCACACACACACTCAGGAATGCATGCATACACATAAAATAAATATTTTTAAAATTAAAAAAGTCATGGAATCATACAGATAGAGGGATCTTAAACTATGAAGTTTCCTTTCCTGAAGCAGTATCCAGAGAACATCAGGTGGGAACTGTACATTTAGCATATTCTTATGCTTCTCTGGCAGAGCACTCAGAGAAAGCATCTAGAATGTTCTCTGATTTATTTTATTAATATTCGTTTATTTATTTCTGAGACAGGGTTATACTATGTAGTCCTGACTGGCCTGGAACTTGCTATATAGAACGGGCTGACCTGAAACTCAGGAGATCATCTTGCTTCTGTTTCTGGGATTAAAGATGTGTGCCACCATGCACAGACTCCTGCTTAACTTTTTAATGACTTCATATTCCAAAAAAAGCAAATAATTCTCCCAAGTCAGTGACATAACTAAAAAGGATTAGCTGAGAAGAAAGGAACTCAAAACACACAGTAGTCAAATGCTACCTTAGGATATGTTCTGATTTGAAAAAAATAACTGCAAGAAGCTATAATAGAGATAATAGAAATTTCAATATGGAATTTTGTCTTAGGTGATACTGAATGCTGTCAGTACTGTCCACTATACTCCTGACGTGTCTCCTCCAGTGAGGCTAAAAGCTGAACCCTGTTTCATCAGAGGGACCGGGTTATTAACTCTCTCTGTGCCTGCTTATTATTTTCAATCTACAAAACAAAAGAAATTGTATACCTAACTTATGGGCTTGGTTTGAAGACTGGGAATGTTCATATTTCTGAAGCACTTACACCAGGCATGTAGTAGACTTACAGCATTCAAGAATTTTTCAAAATCTGGGTTTTAATTATATTCTATGAACTTAAGAGAAATTCTGTGTATATGAAAAACCCATGGACAGCAGCACTAACAGAGCTTGATAATCCCACGACTCTAACAAAAAATAGCAAGCACAGGCACAGACAGCACAAGTGTGCACAACACAGAAGAATACAAGAAATAATGGCTGGAAGCCTGGCTTCTGAAGCCAGACTGGATTCATATCCTCTGTTGAGCCAGTTGCTAAACCACTCTGGGCCAGATTCCTTAGTAAAATGAGACTATAACAAATCACCCCACCCACAGGGCTCTCACACAGCCCTTCTATTCCCAATAGCCTATACGCACTGGTAGCTTCCAGTCAACCAAGTCCCCCCTGCCTCAATTCCTAATTGAGCCTCAATTTCCTAACCTTTAAGATGGCATTTTATTTATATTTTTTAGCTAAGCACACTCCTGTAATCCCAGCATATAGGAGACTGAGGTGAGACAAGAGAGTCTGAGGCCAGCCTAGGCTACAGTGACTTCAAGGACAGCCTAGACTACACAGAGTAATTAGGCCTCAAAACCCAAAAACCTTAACCCCTCCTTCTGAAACATGAGGGAATAGAATCTGTTTCCCTTAAATGAGACCCAACTTTCTTGCTTCCTATTTGAGAGGAAAGAGAGAGTCAACATTTTTTTTTGGGGGGGGGGAGGGTGCATATACGCTGAGAGCCAAGCGAGCCCCCCCGCTGTGCCCAAGGCTGAGTAGCCAGAAGCTAGCCAGCCATCCCAAATTCTAGATCTGGCTCTAAACTGTTTTTTTTTTTTTTTTTCCCTTAAGCGTTCTGTGATAAAGCGCTTGATGAGCTTTTGAAAAGCAAGTTTAAAAAGAGGCAAGTGATGCTGCAGTAGATGGGGGAGGAAAAGGAGGGCTGAAGGCCCTGGGGAACCAGCCATTTCCAAGATCCCCCGGGAACCACAACGCATACACAACATACACCTTGCGCTTTCCCCACCTACCTTGACTTAGCGGCCAAAGGATGAGTCCTGCCAGCTGAAACTCTGTACAGCTCCAAACCCTCCTTGGAATGGAACACCCCACTTGGAGACCTGATTACTCGTCTACCCGAAAACTTGGTGTCCTCCCCTGACCTGGCCCTGGCGCCCAGAGCAGGACCACTCTCTCCCCAGGCTCAACAAAGGCTCCTAGGACTTTGTCCCTTCCAAGTTCTACCCCACGGGCAGTTTTCTTCCCTGGGAATCGCGGGGACTGATTCAGTACTTACGACCCACAGATAGGAAGGGACACCCGGTGACATCAGCCCGGGACTCTAGAAGGCACCGATGGGAGCCAGGGGTACTAACATATTGGAAACATCTGGAGACACTAGGCAGCGTGAGTCTGGAAACTAGATAAGAGTCCCAGCGGGAGACGGAAACAGAAGAACCGAAGAGCGAGATGTTGGGTTGAAGGAGGGCTTCCTAGGGTTACCACGGAGACCAGGGCCCCCTGCCCTGGAGCAGCCACCCCGGGTCCGGCCCGCTCTACCTGCACTGCCCGCCGTGCCTCTCCGCGCTGCCCGCCCCGGGCGCATGCAATGAGCAGCTCAAAGTTGGTTCTCCTCCACCGGCTGCTGGTTAGACCAGGGCGGGAGAGCAGCGAAGAAGCAGCTTGTTGGCTCCCCTATCCTTCAAGTCAGGATCGTGGGGCCACGCCCCCTGGGGGGGGCGTGGGCAGGAAGAGGGAGGACACCGGTGGGCTCCAGGAACCTCTCTGACCTCACCCCGCTGGCGGGGTGGGGAAATGGATGTTCCAGCGTGCTGGTAGAGCCACCGCTCGTCCCACTAATGGACCGAAAAATCTGCCCCCTGAGGGAGAGAAGCTTCTGGGAGGACAAAGGGCCCTTGTGGAGGAAACTGAATCTTTACCTTGCCCCCTCCTCTTCCAGTGGCATCATTGTAGCTATCCAAACAGACACACTGATGCCAGAGGAACCAGGCTGCCTCCTGAGCAATGGAGGATGGGGAGCCCCCCCCCATCCCAGGACAGGTGGACTTTGGAGCAGGAACAGCAGCTGCCAACCCCTCTGGGTACTAGCCTCTACCCAGAGGTGAGGGCTTGATAACAGGTCCAGATAAACACTGGACACATCTCAAACAAAGAAGGTATCTCCTCTTACAAATAACAGGGCAGAACCAGGCATATATGCAGATGAGGCTTTTGTGGGAGGCCTGTGAGTCTGTGGTAGGATCCAAGTGTCTGCTTTTGGGAGTGTATGTCAGTGAAGCCTTTCCCGGGTGTAGTTTGCAGCATAAAATTAGGATCCTTTAACCACGGCCATAAGCTTTCTGAGCTAGCAATTGCTTTCTGAGCTAGCAATTCCTTTCTAGATCCATCTTAAGGAAATAAACCAATAAAGAAGATTTATATATAACTTTCATGGAAGTGGTATTTGCCACAAGAAAAAAGAATCGCAAAGAGAACAAAAAAGAGCAAAAAACTGTGTTCTAAGAGAATGTCAGCCAATAACTCCTGGGAAAAGGATTTCAATGGTTGTTATTTTCTTTAAAAATCTAAAGAATCATGTTTGGTGGGTCATTCCTGTTAATTCCAGCACTTGAGAAACTGAGCCAAGAGGATTGCCTGCAGTTTAAGGCCAGCCTGGGTTTCACAGCAAGACCAAGTTACAGTAAAAATACATGAATTTAAGCTTTAAGTAACTTACACATTTTCTCCAGGAGACACTTAGGATGTATGCAGTAAAAAAATGTACAAAACTTACTTTCAAATGCATGAGTACGGTGAAGACGTGGAAGGGAGGAGAAAAATAAAAAGAAAATAAACACAGAGGAGAGAGAAAGCTTTGGTAACCTAGGCCTCACCTCACTCAGACAGAAACTGATTGACAAAAACACAGACCCTTCCCCTATCCTCCTCCCCACCACGAGTACTTAGCTCAAACTCTGGCTCCTCTGAGTTACCGCTCACTGGAAATCCTGTCTATTTTCCATTATTTTCCCTCCTGTAATTCTGTGCGATTCAGGCCCAGAACTAACCAACCAACATCTGACCTGAAAATAACCTAATAGTCACCAAACACGGTTGTAATTTTCCAGCCCGTGTCTTTCGCTGGCCATGTGCATGCCAACGAACATCCTCCTTTACTTGGGGCTGGACAAGGGCACTTTTGACAAAGACCTAACAAAAGCTCCACGGTCTTTAGGCAGAGTATTGGCAGAGCACTGCTGTTGAAGCCACTCCGAGTCATGTGCACCCTCTGCCTTCCCTTTTCGTCCCCCACGCGAGACCCCTGCCTTTCAGAAGCCACGGGAAACTTCCTTTCTGAACATTTTAGTTAGAAAGTTACAAAACATCATCGAGTTCTCTATACAAATTTTGCAAAGAATAGTTTAATGTAATGCAAAGTCGTCTGTGTCTTTGGTCATCTTTCTGTGTTTCATTATCTTTTTTTTTTTTTTTTCATACAATATTATTTTGATCACGGTCCTCCCTGCCCCCGTCTCCTTATTTTATTTCATTTCATTTTATTGAGACAGGTTCTCAAGTGTTACAGCAGGGTGGTCTCTAACTCGAGGATGAACTTGAGTTTCTGACCCTTCGGCCTCCACCTCCAGAGCGCTGGGATTACAGGCTTGTCCATCATGAAGACTTACATGGTGCTGGGATGGAACCCGGGGCTCTGCATGCTGGGGAAGCACTCTTCCAACCCACCTACATCCCCAAACATCATAACCTTTTTAAAATTGAAATCAGAGACCATTTTTCATTTAACTCTCTAGAAAAAGCAAAAAAAAAAAAAAAAAAAATTGAGGCATATAAACAACTATACACGTTAAGTCAGAAAAATTAGTACCAGGGAACTTTTCTGCTTGAACACTTCAAAATAGTTTTGTTCTCAAAATTATTAATTTGTAAAGTCTGACAGAAAGGTGCTCTGGTAATCACGACTGAGTCTCCAAGGTAAACTGAGACATACACTAAGGAGTGTGTTCATGGTTAGACATGAAGCATGGGTGGTAGGGGTAGGTATGTCCTTCCAGTGCTAATGACACGGTGGAGTCATAAACATAGCCACCTGCCCTTTAAGACTGTACAACTGCTCAGGACAAGAATGAGGCCAAATGACAGTTTTTAATGCAAAGTAGAAGCTTGTTCTGGCTATGTTCTTTGTAGATACCCGTTTAGCTTAGAGGGCTGGCTGGCTGGGCTGCTTGTCGCCCTGTTAGTAGCTAGGCTGGATTAGATGCTCCGCTTAGCTTCTTCACTCTTTGTTCCTCATGCTCTCCTCCAAAGCCTCCCCTTTGGTCAGTACCCTGTTCCTTAGTCAAGCCAAGTGCAGGAAACTGAGTTTTCAGTGTGGCCTCTAAATAAACCTTGTGGTTGTCAGGCAATGGGAGCCAATGCCAACCCTTCTGTCACCCATATCCTTTCAGAAGGGGGAGGGCCGTCAAGGAGGAGTGGTGAGTGGCCAGGCTGCTGGGTGAGTGCCAGAGTGAAAGAGCCTGTTGTTAGAAGCTTGACATCCTCCCTGATGCTGATGCGGGGGTGGGGGTGGGGGGGAGCAAGCTGAATGAAACAGCTTCTGACTTCAGCTGCCATCCCAGGGGCACAGACAGAACAGGGCACAGAGCCAGCCACAGTAGGGCAGGGACAGAGGGCTGATCAGCTGAGCTAATGACAAAGCCCATCTAATTAGACTGAGGGTAGGTGTCTGGTCTTCCTGCCCTTAAGTTATCCACCGGAATGCACATGTTTCTTGGACTCTGCTCTGCTCCCTTCAGTTCTCCAGTTAAAGGCTTCAGCTCTGGAAATCAAAGTTCTGAATGGGTACTGTGTATACACCCAGGAGTAGAAAGCACTATGGACTTGCATATCTCCAGAGCCATGAAGAGGCCGTACACCAGCTTATGATAGAGGGGAGGGGTGCAAAGCACATCCCAGTTCAAAAGAGGTAAAGTCCTTGCTTGACCAGAGATGAGACTCTTTCAAAAATGTGTGAACCGACTGCAATTTTCTCCTGAAATTCAAGAACAAAGCAAAAACAAAAACAAAAGAAATCATAGCTTCTAGGAACCTTGTGACCATCCCACAAACAAGTCCCTGTGGGTCTCCTTGATGCTTTGAAGGCATAGGGTTTGTGAAGTGTGAGATTGGAAAGAACCATTCTTTGTCTCTGAGGGGAAAACATGTAAGCTGAGCAGGCTCTTCGCAGAAATGTAAAAGGACAGTTCTCAGAAGACAGGGATGAGGTAGTTGCAGAGTCTCCTGATGTGGTGGTCTCAGGATAAGTGCTCTTTTCCCACCTCTCCCTGAGGCACCGCTACAGGGATGGAGGTTACTACTTGGTTCTGAAACACGAAGATTTTGATTCTTTCAAAAACCCAGAGGAAGATGAGCAGGATGCTGACATACTGGACCCAGGCAAACTTTATCATTTCCCAGAAGCCTGGCTGGTAAGTACCACACGTCAAGGAGGCAACAGCCACACATAAGAAACGGTTACCTAAAAGTTCAGGTCAGATGGGAAACAGCAAGAATATTTCAAATACTCTTCAGATAAAACAGATAACCAGAGATTATTAAGACATAAATATGGATGAATCTGACCTAGAAGAATTGCTTAGAAAGAAATAGAAACAGGAAATGAATTTTTCTTTCCCGTGGGAACAGCAAATGATAATTTGCGTGGGGCTGCAGAGCTTCAGCAATTTCCTATCTGTGCAGCAATATCCATGTCTGTTCCTACTTGGGACAGCTGAGGAACCCTTCCTTTCTTGTTTTTTGTTTTTTGAGACAGGGTTTCTCTATTGTAATCTGGCTGCCCTGGAACTCGATCTGTAGACCAGGCTAGCCTTGAACTCACAGAGATCCACCTGCTTCTGCCTCCTGAGTGCTGGGGATTAAAGGCATGCCCCACCACTGCCCAGCCTCTACCCTTCCTTTCTTAGTGGGAAGGAGTCACCATTGGCTGGCTAACAAAAAGGATATGAAATGATTTCCACGGGGTATCGGATGACAGCATTGATTACAAATGGAGCTTCGGCAGCCCTGCCCACCAGCCAGATGGGGTTGGGGTCACTCAGGACAGTGGTAACTGCAACATAAACATTAATCATTAGTACAAAATTAAGGATTGTAACTAGTCTTTGAAGACAGGGAAATAGTCTGCATATCAGAATGCAAAGAAATAAAAAGAGCAATTAAATGTCCAAAGTTGCTTACACATTATTTAAAACACTTGTCAAAATAGTTCTGCTTTAATATGCCAAAAACTTGCAAAGGATCTATGTGGTCTACCATTGCTGAAGAAGTAACTGAAGAAATAATGTGTTTCTAGAAAAAAATACCAATTAAAATGGTATAGGAGATAAAATGGTGGGGGAGATATTTTTATTAAATAGTTAAATCAGTAAGAATTAATTTTGATCCCAAAGTGTTTCTTTTCTGTTTCTAAGATTTATGTGTGTGTGTCTGTAGAGGACAAGTGTGTTGGATCCCCTGGAGCTGGTATCACAGGCAACTGTGAGCCACTAACATGGTTGCTGGGAGCCCTACTAATCTGGATGAGTAGCAAGCACTCTTAACTGCTGAGCCATTTCTCCAGCCCTGCACTCTTAAAATACATTTATTTATTTAATGTGTGTATAGGTGTATCAGCTCTCCCTCTACCATGTGAGTGTTCCTAGGGATAGAACTCGGATCATCAGCTTAATAGAAAGTGCTCTTACAGAGCCACTTTATTGGTTTCTTCCCTTCCTTTCTCTCTTTCTCTCTTTCTTTCTTTCTTCCTCCTCTTCCTCTTCTATCTATGTAACTCAAGCTGGCCTCCAACTTGCTATGTAGTCAAGGATGACCTTGAATTTCTGATACTCCTGTCTCCACCTCCTGAGTGCTGGAACTACAAGTGTGTGCTACCATACCTGGCTTTATGTGGTACTGAGGACTGAACCCAGTGTATAGTGTAGGCAAGAGCTTTACTAATTGAACTATATTTCCAGCACCAAAGGATGAAAGTTGTATGAAACTATTATATATGGACAAAGTGTGAATGAAATAAAGAGGAAAAAAGTTGATTTTCGGGCCATTGATTTTTAGGAAGTCTATTGCTAAACTATTGTTGCTACTGTACTCCATAAAATTAGGAAGAAATACTGGAATTGTGGGCCTCCTACTTGTGAAATGTCTGTGAGCATCATCTACAGTGTCTTGCTGCCAAGAAATGCTTTTGATGCCTTCAGGTAAAATAAATGCCAGACCACCAAGCAGCCTGGTGTGCTGCGTCAAGCATGGGGATACCCCTCTAGGGAACAAACGCTCTGTCTGTAGTCAGAACTGTGGGTGCTTCTCTTCTCCTACTAGACTACTAGTGTGGGCTGTCTCACACGCATCTCCCATAGATGTCTGGAAAGTGAGGGTAGCAAACTGTCACTGGCTTCTTTCATCGGTGTACTATGAGGGATAAAGCCATCAGGCTTAAATACACATTAAGAAGAGGAAACCAGTCAAGCCAGTGATGAGATAAGGCAAGTGATCACTACCCTGCTGGACCACAGGAGAGGTGGCGGGTGGGTAAGGATGTGGCCCTGAAGACAGACACAGAGCACAAGTTCTGGCAAGCCCCTCCACCTCCCATCACTGAGCCTCTAGTGGGTTTGTGATTTTCATCATGAAAAGCATTCCGGTTGTTTGCTTTCATGGGGTCCACCACCTGGGAAGTCTGTGAGCAGTGGCGCAGTGGCGCAGTGGCCTCTACTGCTAACTCACCGTTCCTTTCCTGATAGGCAGCAACAATGCGAGTGAGGTCGTAGTCGTGGGCAAAAGGACTAGTCCCATTGATCACAGACACCTGGGGCAGGGCAGGAGGACAAGCTGTGAGCACTCCCTCTCCCTCCTTCCTTTCACCCTGCTGCTTGCCCAGGCTCAATCCTGGAGACCACCCTAAGCCCAAAGAACATCCTCTTGTTCTTGTGACCTATTCCTGGCTCACTAATCGATTTTAGAGTTTTATTTTTATTACTTTTAGCGATATGTATACGTGTGTCAGGGGCTGGAGCAGTGTATTTACATGTGAATACGGGTACCCACGGAGGCCAGGGGCATTGGATTCCCCTGGAGCTAGAATTACAGGTGCTTGTGAGCAACCTGATGTGGGTGCTGGGAACCGAACATCTCACTAGCCCTGTTTCAGGGATCTTTTCTTCAAGGATGGATAAACTCTCTTGTAACAATTTAAGTCATTTTACTCTCAGTTTTTCCTTTTTGTGGTGATAGAAATGAAGGCTAGTGTCCACGTAGCCTGGTCCTGTTGGCACGTGCCATGACCATAGGACTCTTGAACAGACAATGCCAAAGGCTGAGCCAGCAGGTGTCTCAGGAAGTCACCATGATGATTAAAAAGTGTGACATATATAAACCGCTATTTTATTTCTGTTTGAGATGAGGTGTCACTTATTCACACTGTGGTGATTGAAAAAACATGACATATAAAAGCCTCTTTTTTACTTCTGTTTGAGATGGGTGCTGCTCAGTTACGGAGGCTAGTCTTTAATTCTGGACTTTAAGAGATCCTCCCAGCTCAGTCTCCCAAGCAGGGGACTACCAGGGCAGGCATGCCACCACACCCATCTGTAAACTTTTCCACTCTGGGCTGGCATATGTCACCTGCTCAATAAATGGTGACTAGCATTTTTTAAAACGTATTTACATAGGCATTTTATAAGATCATTTGGAAGATGTGACGGTTAGTTTTGACTGTCAAATTGCTTGGCTTGAGCAACACTTGGGAGATTTGTATTATAGTAAATACAAAACTCGGTATTTCCAGAGAATACATGAGAGCTCAGGCCTGACCAATGGTTTGACTCAGCGATGGATTAAAAATGTGAACAGACATTGGGTGGGCTGGGGGAGTGGAGCTGTGGAAGATGGGGCCTGGGTGGAGGAAGCAAGGCCTTGGGAGCTTATCCTTGGGGGCTGCATCTTGCTCTGGCCCCTGCCGGCTCCGCTCAGCTTCCTGCTGGGCATGGTGTGAGAAGCTCTTCACTCTCCCCTCTCTCACCAGGATGGACTGAAACCTCAGAAACTGTAAGAAAAGTAAAACTCTCCTCCTCCAGGTTGTTTGTCAGGTGTTTGGAAACAGCAAACAATAAACTAACACGGAACACATTTGATATGTGTGTACCCGAGAACAACTGACAGTTTAGTTCTTAGTAAGAACGTTTCCCTCTCTTTCAGGGTATAAACCAGGTGTGCCTTTTCTACATTAAAAAGAAAAAGATTTTTTTTATGTGCATGTGTGTTTTGCCTGCATGTATTTCTGTGCACCATGTGTGTGCAGCACTGTAGGAGGCCAGAAGAGGGTGTTAGATCCACTGGAAGTGGAATTAGAAGCGGTTGTAAGCTGCCACCTGGATTCTGGAAATCAAACTTGGTCCTCTGGAAGAGCAGCCAGTGCTCTTAACTGCTGATCCATCTCTTCAACTTTCTTTCTACATTTCAAAAGTATTCATGGTGGGGCTGGAGTTCCCAGCCAGTTCCCACTGGCTGCTCTTCCAGAGGACCTGGGCTTGGATCTAGCCCCGAATATCTGTGGTGCACAAACATACATTTGGGCAAAACACTCATACACGTAAAAAGATTTAAATGCTATTTCTAAGCCTAAATGTTTTTTTTCCTTCAAAGGATGTGATAAACACAGGAACGAAGGAGCTAGACACAAGTAAAATCCTTACATTGTATCTGACATCTAGGCCACGGTAGCTCAGTGGCTGCTTCTGCTGCAGCTTCAGGTCACCATTCACATATAACTGTGATCCAGGAATAGCAAAGGAGGACTGGAGAAACGCCATGCTCTGCATCACGAATGTTGACATCCTCTGAAATCATTAGAAAGAGAGATGCTGCTGCCAGGTCCAAGAGCCTAGGGGTTCATAAGTCACCTGTCTGCAGCCAAAGAATATGTGGGTTAGCCCACTCCGGAAACTTTCTGTCTAGAACCCACTGACCTGTCTAATAATATTAATAGGATAAATTAGTATTACCCCCAATGAAAAAGATTCAATTTATCTATGCTAAATTCCCAACAATATTCCATAAAAGAGCCATGTGTAGCGTGGCTCTCCCTAGAAAGGAGGAAGAAAATGGGAGGACTCAGAGAGGACCAACTCACGTGCAGTTGGTAGGAGAAGGTCAGGATGAGCTGCACTCCGAGAACATGCTCTGTGGATTGCAGGGGAAGTTCAAGTTTAAAATGCAACACATCCATTTTCCCATCCTGGTTCCTGTCCTCTTCTCTGGTCTACAAAGGCCAAGAGAAGAAACTTACTGTTTAAAGAATTGTTATTTTGTATGTGCCTCTGTAGGCCAGAGGGCAGCACTGGACGCCCTAACGCTGGAGTTACAGGTGACTGTGAGCTGCCTTATGAGGGTGCTGGAACTGAACTCTTGTGCTCTGAAAGAACAGTATGCATTGTTTCTTTTTCTTTTTTTTTTGGAGGGGTTTTCAAGATACTGTTTCTCTGTTGTAACTATGGCTGTCCTGGAACTCACGCTGTAGACCAGGCTGGCCTCAAACTCACAGAGATTCACCTGCTTCTGCCTCTCGACTGCTGGGACTAAAGGTGTGCGCCACCACCACCCGGCAGCTAACAGTATGTATTCTTAAATCACTAAGCCATACCTCTAGCTCCCAAAGAGAGCTTTTTTCTTTCTCTTCCTTCCTTTCATTCTTAATTCATTTTGTTCTTTCTTTAGAGTGCTAAGGATTGAACCTAGGTCCTCCTGCATGCCAGGCGAGTATACTACAACTGATAGTGCCATCCCTAAGTCAGCTTGTTTAAATGGCAAAACAAAATCTAATTCTAATCATCATGTATTTGCTAAGCAAATTCTACAGAAACTCCTCAAGTTCTATTCACACATTCCTTTAGGGTTTATTTTTATTTCGTATATATAAATGTTTGCTTGTGCATATGTGTGTGCATTAAGTGCATGCCTGGTACCCACAGAGGCCAGAAGGGCACTTCGGGAAGATCTCCTGGAAGTTTTGTCACAGAGGGTTGTGAGCCATCATGTGGGTACTGGGAACTGAACTCGGGCCCTCTGCAAGAGCAGCCAGAGCTCTTAGCCACCGATCCATCTCTCTAGCCCCTATTTATACATCTTTAAATCACAGTACCTTTGCTCAGATCCTTGAGGTGGACTATCCATCTCATTGTTCAAGTCAAGGTCCTAAACCTTGTACAGTTTTTGGCATCAATCAATACAACAACAAAAAAAATTATTTATTTTTTAAAAGGAAGCTAAGTAAGATCAGTAATGTGCCAAGACCACAAATATTTGACAAATATTAGAGGAGGACATAAGAAAAGTCACAGCACATAAATCATATGGGAGCAGTTAAAAATAAATCACTATCTGGTCCCATGGGTCTCAGCTGTGTCACGGTGACCTGAGAGTGGCCAGCAGAAAGGACAGCACTGAAATGCAACCCCTCTGCCCGGAGTGCCTGACACATGTCTATGTCTAGAGGCTCAGCTCAACCATCCGGGAGGGGTTCCCCTTCAGCTCATTCGTTTTGCTCCCCACCAATAACACTCTGTGAGGAAGAGCTTTTGTTTCTCAAGTGAGCAAGGTTAGGGTTGAGATAGAGGCTTCCTGGGATTTCTTTCCTTCAAGACAATGATGTCCCTTTCTTAGGCTTGTTATCATCAACCATCCTTCCTCCCTGGCTACTACTATTCCTGTCCCTAGTATATCAGCTTCCCCAGGTGGGAGACCTCTGCTACCAGGGCTGCTGATACAGTCACAGAGGCACTTACGTATTAGTTAGTATGAGCGGGATGGGAAAGTGGCTGCCTGGTCTTTTGTGAGTTGGCTTCTGCTGCTATCAGGAAGACCGCCTCCTGGACTTTAGGGCTAGGCAGGATATAAGGACCATTCTTCTCGGTTTACAGGAGGAAAGGGACTAGGAGAGAATTGCTGGGCAAATGCAGACTCCAGCAGGGTGTGAGAAGGAGAGAAATTCATTTCACTTAATGTTTATGATAAATGTCAAGCGTAAGACAGAACAAGTGCTGTTCACATTGTATAGATGAGGAAATCTAGATGCAGGAGGACAGAGGACTTTTCGGAGGCACAGCTAATAAACAGTCTAATGGGATTTAAGGTTAGGTGTTTTATTGTGTTTCAGCCTTTTGACTAATAATAGGTGGGGATTAGGTGTTTTTGCTTTAAATTTCTTTTTAGTACTAAACTGTCCAGACTTGGGGGAAAAAAGATAAAACAAAACAAACAATAGCCAAACATGGTGGGACATGCCATAATCTCATCATTTGGAAGGCAGAGGCAGAAGGATCACTATAAATTTGAGGCTTGCCTGAGCTACAAGGAATGCAAGTCCTGTCTAGACTATAGAGTGTGACCCTATCTCCAAACAAACAAACAAACAAATAAATAAGTAAATAAAAATAAGAGCTGGACAACATGGTGGTGTACACCTGTGATCCCAGCACTTGTAAGGTAGAGACAAGAGGGTCAGTAGTTAAAGGTCATCCTCAGCTACATAGCAAGTTTGAGGCCAGCCTAGGCTATACAAGACCCTGTCTCAAAAAACTAATAATGAGAAAGGTGGAGAGATAGCTGATCAGTTAAGAGCAATGTTTGTTGCTCTTCCAGGGGACCAGAGTTTGGTTCACAGTAATCACACTGGACGGCTCACAACCACCTGTAACTCTAGGTCCAGGAAATCTGATCCTGGAATATAGACCAGGATTCACACAGTGTTATTCCTCTACACTTTGTCTGCTGAGTCAGCTAACTGGCCCAGTTTTTGTGATTTTTAAAAGCACTCATACACATAAAATAAATAAATCTAAAATTAAAAAAAGAAGCCGGGTGGTGGTGGCACTCACTTTTAATCTCACTACTCATGAGGCACAGGCAGGCGGATCTCTGTGAGTTCGAGGCCAGCCTGGTCTACACAATGAGTTTTGGGATAGCCAGAGTTACAACAGAGGAAACCCTGTTTTGAAAACAAAAAACAGGTAAAATTAAAAAAAAAAAGAAAAAAATACAAAAATTTCATGGAGTCCAGAAGAGGGTGTTGGATTCCCTGGAACTAGAGTTATAGATGTTTATGAGCTGCCACGTGGGTACTAGGAACCAAATTGCAAAAGCAAAAAGTGCTCTTAACTGCTTTAACTGGTCCAATTATTTAGACTGGCTCCATGGTTTGCATTTGCTATTGGCATTTTCCATTTATTTACTCACCAGGATCAAGAGTTTAGAAGGTGCAGTGCCCCTGGTACCCAGAGCAGCATTCTTTCTAGGGGCCTTCATGTAGTACAGGATACTATGTGGCCAAGGTTGGCCTTGAACTCCTGATCTTCCTGCCTCACCTCTCAAATGCTCAGATTATAGGCATGAGTATAACAATTTTTATCTCTATCTATATTCTCATTTATTCCTTCCAAACATCCCAGTATGGAGGCAGGAACCATCATGACCTGTATACGGATTGTTACACTGAGGGCAAGAGAGGGTAGGGACCCCAGTAGCTGAACTAGGTTCTACGAGGACCAATGGTTGTCAGTTCTTCTATAGAGGACAAAGGGGGGCACGGCTTGGCATCTTAACAAGATGGTTGGGAAGGTGGGGTTGGAGCTGAGACAGTGACTGATAACCAGGGAGAGCTGCTGAGGATTGAACCCAGCACCTTGTGCATGCTAGGTTAGTGCTATACCACAGAGCTACATTCCCAGCCAGGGTGGCTGCTGCCTTAAGGAGTTCCACTGTTTCCAGCATGTCCTGACTTGCAGCCATTTTTGTCATCAGGTAGTCTGCAGTCTCCCATGGCTTGTTGGGATTTTGCTTAGTTCCTGTTTTATCCCTTGCATTCTTCTCTGTCATTTTCTTTTACAAAATGTGAACTTTCAAGTTTATAGCACTGTCCATCTAATCGTATTCTTGTCATTACTGGGTATCACATTCTTTCTTTTCTTTCTTATTTATTTTTATTCTTTATATTTAGTTGGGGCTACAGTGATGGCTTGGTAGTTAAGAGCACTAGCTGTTCTCACAGAGGACTTGAGTTCAGCTCCCAGCACCCACTTGGTGACTCACAACAGTGTGTAACTCCAGTCCCAGGAGATCAGACACCATCTTTCCCTAAATTCTTCCTCTATCGCCCATGTGCTGGGATTACGAACCCTTGCCATGTACCCCTCTGCTGTTGTTTTCAGACAGTGCTTTGCTATGAAGTTTTGGGTGGCTTAGAATTTGAGTTCCTCATGCTTTTGACTCCTGAGTTCTGAGATTCTGTACATGCACTACTATATTCTGCCATGTTGGTTGTCTGGATGTCTGCACACAGATGAGCTGTGAGAACTAAAGCAAGCAGTCTCCTGGCCAACAGTGAATATCAGGTCTCAGACAGCAAGACATATCCCAGATTAGAGATGGGAAAAGAATGGATGCTTAGACACATGGGCCTCTCTACTCTGCCTCTGACATCCATCTCTAATCTCTAGCCACGTATCCTTACTGAGCCATGTCACTGACAACACAGCAACTTTGGTTCTTTTTCCCTTATTAAAAATAACAAAACCAGACTTTAAAACATTAAAAAAAAATTAGGGATCTTGGAGACACTATTCTAGGCGAGCGGCGAGCTAAATAGAGCAGAAGCAAGGCTTATGTGACTTCTGAGCACTTTCCCAAATTAGAAGCTACAAAGACACCTCTCAGTGTTGGTCAAACCTTGACCTAAAAACCATGACTTCCTTGACTTCCTGGGGAGTTTCCCAGACATGGTGAAGCCAGCCTGGGTTTATGTTCAGAACTAAAAGAAAAGTATTTCACCGAATAGGATCGAGCATATAAAATACAAATATGGATTTTTTTTTATTGTGTCTTGCTATGTATTGCTATCAAGGCTTGCTTGTTGAACTTGTGATCCTCCTGTCCCAGCCTTATGAATAGTGGGCAGTGCACCCATGTATCACTGTGCCCAGCTAGACACTGTTCACATGAAACTCAGGGCAAATGACCCCTTCTCTGAGTCTACTTCTTCATATACAAAATGGCATTATGACTGAGAGAATAAAAGAAGTTATGCATTTTTTTAAAAATTAGTAGCTCACATTTATTGTCTATTACAGGCCAAATACTATGGAAAGGACTTTAAATATGCTAGCTAACAATAGAGTGCTTATTCTATGTACGGGTAGAAAGGGGTGAGTAGATAAGGCATAGTGAGTCAGCAGGGACTTCTACTCCCACCGCTCGTATCACGTCGTTAGGCTGTCCGCTTTTATGAATATTGGAGATACGATTCACACACCATAACACCTACTCTTTCAAAAATGATAAAAAGTGGGCTGAAGATTTAGCTTAGTTGGTAGAGTACTTGCCCAGTGCACATGAAGCCCTGGGTTCAATCCTCAGCACCATATAAATCAAGTGTGGTGGTGAATCCATGTAATCCCAGCACAAAGGAGGGAGGTAGAGGCAGGATGATCAGAAGTTCAAGGCTGGTCTGGGTATATAAGACCTTGTCTCAAAATAATAATAATAAGTATATCTATATCTATATCTATATCTATCTATCTATCTATCTATCTATCCAGCTGGGCATAGTGGTGGATGCCTGTAATGCTAACTGTTAATGAGGCTGGGACAGGAAAACCACAAGTTCAACAAACCAGATTGGATACCAAGACATAGATAAAAAGATACATCTCAAAAAGATTCATATTTGTGTCTTACATATTTAATCCTATTCAGTGAAATACATATATATATGTAATTATATATAATATATATGCATTATACATGCATGACTGAGGAGATGCTGGCAAAATTATAAGGAACTGAGTTTGGAAAAGCTGCACGTATGTCTGTAACTTATCACTGTAGAAGTGAAGGCAGGAGGATCTCTGGGGCTTGCTGACAAGCCTATACCCAGGTTCCGAAATAAACCCTGTCTCAAGGGACTAAGGTAGAGAGTGATAAAGCAGGTAACTCAGCATCTTCCTCTGGCCTCTGTGCATGAGCATGGGTGTGCATAACTGTATACATGTATGTGCACATACTATGGGAAGCCCCCCGATTCTGGGCCTAGATTCTGCTGAAAGTCTCTGGCTATACGCCTATTCTTTTACTGGGAGATTTTCTGAACAAAGCTGGAGTCACAAAGCAAGGCTGCCTGGAAGTGGCTGGTTTAGGGGAAGTCCAAAGATTACCTAAGGAACATTCCTTCTTTGGGTGGGTATCCAGCCCCACCGAGTGAGATCACAGCTCTAGGTGAGCGTTTAGCCCCACTGAGTAAAATGATTGCTTTGGGTAAGCGTTCAACTCCAGCTAGTAAGATGAAAGCTTACCTTTGATTGTAGAATAAGTTGCTTCAATCATGTATTATTTTACCTTGTAGTTAATACTCTCATTGTATACCTGCTGTTTCCCTGGTGATTATTAACCTTGTAACTGCTGTAACTGCACGTAGACCCTCGAGTAAAAAGCTAAACTTCAGCTCCATCCCATCTGAGCTCAATGACACTGTGTGTGCCTGGTCTATCCCTTTCTCTTTTTGTCTCTTTTCCCCTTTCCTCACAAGGCCCTTCAGTCCCACCCCCCATTCAGATACTTTCTGACTTGTCAGGCCGGCCCTGATAATATACCACACATTCGCCACACTCACGTGCACATATATGTAACAGTTGATTTTAGTTTATCTACTAAATGTTGGATTATATGGTACTTTTAAGTTTAACTTTTAAAGAATTGCTAAACTAGTTTAACTGTTTTCCAAATGACTTTATCACTTTATATATTTACCTGGTTTTAGATACCTGTGGTTTCTTTGGATTTGTTTTCTATTGACATTTTCCAGACTTTTATCCTTAAAAATATTTTATAGAGTGGCTTCTAATTTCTTTTTCTTTTCTTTTCTTTTTTTTTGTAGTACTGAGAATCACTAATTCACTTAAAAATGTTTATTTTATTTTTCTTTATGTGTATGTTTGTATGTGTCTCTCTAAGCTGCTCTTCTAAGAGGACCAGGGTTCAATTCCCAGCACCTACATGATGGCTCGCAACCATCTGTAACGCCAGTTCCAGGGATCCAACACCCTCTTCTAGTCTCCATGGGCACTATATTCAGGTCATGCACAGCCATGTATGCAGACAAAACAAAATACTCATATACATAAAAATAATTTAAAAAATTTTTTAAAAAAGAGATTCAGAAAAGAAGTTGTGTTTCACTTCTTTCAAGGCAGGGTCTCACTTTAGCCCTACCTGAACTATAACTTACTGTGTCACTCACACTAGCCTTAAACTCACAATGGTCCTTATACTTTAGCCTACCAAGTGTTGTGATTACAGACATTAGCCACCACATCTGGTGTTTTTTGGAGTGTGTGTGCATGTGCAAGGGATTGAACCCCAGAGACTTGCACATGCTAGACAGCACTTTGCTACTGAACAACATCCCTAGCCGAGGGCCTCTGTTTTACTAGTGGGGCAAAATTATCCAGGCTGGGGCTGGTAGAGTGCTTGCCTAGCACATTTAAGGCTTTAGGGTACAGCCCCAGCCCTGCAAACAAAACACAACACAATACATCTCTCCAGTATCAAAGAGGATTAGTTTTGGCTTCTTAAATTTGAAACTAAAAGCACATACCAGACGCAGAGGAAGATGATGAGTCCTGCTCTCAAGGGAGTGGCTTCTGGTTAGAGAGATAAGAGGCTAACTCCAGCCCACTAAGCCACCAACCAGTTGTAGTGAATAAGTAAAAAAGAATGAAGCCTAATGTTTATCCTCATTTTGGTGATTACTTTAAATTTTCATTAGTTCTGAGACTCAAATATTCACCAAGATAGAGAACAATGGAAATGTAAAGGAAAAAAATATATAAAGAAAAAAAAACCTTTCACCAAAGATTCAAGACATAAACACATTATGTTTGCCAGGAGTGGTTGCAACTTGCAAACCCAACACTTGGGAGGTAGAGCCAAAAGGATAGTCAGTTTGAGGCTAGCCTAGGCTTACATAGTGAGTTAGAGTTTGGCCTAGACTGCGTAGTGAGATCTTGTCTAAAAAACAAGCAAACAGAGCTGGGCTGTGGTGGCGCATACCTTAAATCCTAGCACTTGGGAGGCAGGGGGAGGCAAATCTCGAGGCCAAGCCTGGTCTACAGAACAAGTTCCAGGACAGTCAAGGCTACAAAGAGGAACCCTGTCTCGAAAAACAAAACACCCCAAACAAACAAACAAAAAACCAAACCAGCAACCAACCAAACAATAAAAAAAAAAATCACTGTCTTAAAGTAAAATTAGGATTTTGTTTAAAGTTTAAAAAAAAAACTGGGTTGAATCCAGGGCCTCACACATAGTAGGCAAGCACTTTTTAATGAGCTATTGTTACAGCTCAAAGAAAACTGTTTTCATTTTTGGAAAGGAAATACATGAAGTATGGAACTTAAGAAGTCCGGTGACGGTAGAGAGATGGCTCAGAGGCTAAGAGCATTGGCTGCTCTTTCAGAGGATCCCGGGTTCAAGTCCCAGTGCCCACATGGCAGCTCATAACTGCCAGGAGATGTGATACCCTGACACCAATGCACATAAAAAAAAAAAAGAAAGAAAAAAAAAAAGTGCAGTGAATACACGGGGAAAGGCAGGTCGACTTCTACCCTGGCCTCTCACCCACTAACCCTTCTCTAGAGGCATTAGAAGCTTGAGAATAAAAATGGGGCTAGGTGTGGTGGTCCTTGCTTGTAATCCCAGTACTTAGTAAAAGGAGGCAGGAGGATCCCCTTCATGGCCAACCTGGGCCATATCTGGGTTACAGTGCAAAGCCCTATCTCAGGGACAAGTAAATAAATAACTAAAATAGGAAGCTGGAAGTATTTCTCAGTGGGTAGAAAGAACACTTGCCTCGTCATTGTGAGACCCTGGGTTGGCTTACCAGTGCAAAGCTCTGTCTCAGGGAAAAACAAACAAACAAACAAATAAGTCAGTAAATAAATAAATAAATAAATAAATAAATAAATAAAATAAGTAAATAAATAAATAAATATATAGGGAGCTGGGAATGTTTCTCAGCAGGTAGACCACTTGCCTCTTCATTGTGAGACCCTAGGTTGGCTCACCAGTATTGCAGTAAATAAGTAGTAAAAACAGGCACGGTGGCTCATGACTGCAAGCCAGTGCTGGGCAGGCACCTGCAGGAAGACCAGGAACTCAAAGTCTTTAAGATCATCCTCAGCTACAAACTGATCTGGCCAATCCTGACTGCATTTCCTTCCTTCCTTTTTCTTATGTTTTATTTCCCTGCAGTTAACAATTATTTTATTTGCTTGTTTTGTTTTCTCTATGTGCATAAAATTACAACAAAAATTCCTATTGACATTTAAAGGTGTATGATTGAAGTCTGGGCATGTGGTTCTTGCATGTAGTCCCAACTTCCTAGGAGGCTGAAGTGGGCCAGGTGGTGGTACAAGTCTTTAATCCCAGCAATCTAGAGGCAGAGGCAGGTGGATCTCTGTGAGTTCGAGGCCAGCCTGGTCTACAGAGTGAGTTCCAGGACAGCCAGGGCTACAACAGAGAAACCCTGTCTCAAAAAAACAAAAATAGAAAAAAGAAAGGAGGCTGACGTGGGCTTATTGCTTCAGCCAAAGCCAGCTTGGGCAGGCAATGTAACAATAGCCCATCTCAAAAAGAATAAAAAAAGTATAATATTTAGCCGAAATTTTGTTTATTCAAATATTAATCCTAATAGTGAAAAAATTAAAGTAAATAAAAAATAACTAAGGAGCAAGAGTGGGCAGTGAGATAGCTCAGGGGCAAAGATCCTTGCAGCCAACCCTGGAAATCTGAGTTGGATTCATGGGATAGTGGAAAGAGAGACTTGAGTCCTCCAAGTCGTCCTCTGACTTCACATGCCAGTGCCTTTTTTTAAAGACAGAATGGCCTTGAGCTTGCTGGGTAGCCCAGGGAATAGGGCAATCCTCCTGCCTCAGCTGGGACAATACGTGTAGGTTAGAAACAAAATATTTACCAATAAACAATTGGTTAAATTCATCACTTTGCCCTTGTCATTAAATAAGCTACAGACCTTAAAACAAATAAGGGTGGTTAACAAGTACTGATACATGTATCAATCAGTAAAAAAAATATATATATGAAAAAAATTATATGTATATGACAAACATAAATATATGAAAAAGAGCAAAAAAAAATCTGAATTAGATTTTGTGTTGCTATCCACATGACCAACAAGACTTTATATTTTACAGTTCTTTCTTAGTTGTTGGGTAAAACGTCTGAATTTTTTCCCCATCAACTACACAAGTTTGCCTTTTAACATCAGATGTGTCCAAAACGATCCACTTTGAAAGCAGGAAAGCCACATGTTCCATCCGTCTAAAGGAAAGTATTCTCAGAACACGAACGGAAAGGGATGACTGTAAGACAGCATTTGGCGTATGCGAAAGTAAACACTAAACTGCAGACAGGAAAAAGCTTCAGCTTCATGGGCACAGCTGCAAGGTGGAGCTTTGTGAGATGAGCCCAGCCCAGCAGGCGTGGCTTGCCCGGAGCGGAGCCTAGAACTACTCAACCAATCAACGCCTTGTCCCCGCCCCTACCCCGCGTCCAGTCTGCATAAAGATGTCTTTAGCGCGCAGTGATGCTCAAACTCAGCGACACCCTAGAGTCTACAGAACTCGGCCTTCGGGGCCCCTAAAGGGGCTTTCACGGCCGCCTTTCCATTCAGAAGAGACCAACACCAGAGACAGGCTGTACCCTGGCTTCTGGACTCCTGTCAAAGACTGACAGCATGGCTGACTTTCTGGGGACACCAGGAGAAGCTGAGTAAAGAACATCTATATTATCTAGGAAGTTAAACATGAGCAGGCCACAGAGACTGTTTTCAACTCCCGTGACTCCCTGAGATCCAAGCTGCGGGGCTGGGAACGTGGCTCACGGGTGGAGTGCTCGCATGGAAACGCAGTCCTGGGTTTGATTCCCAGCGCCTTATAAACCCGAGCACGCTGATGCGTATCTGAAATCCTAGCACTTGGGAAGGTGGAGACCGGAGGATCAGATATTGAAGGCCGTCTTTGGCTATATAATTTAAGGCCAGACTGGTATATATCTGGGATATTTAGGACTCTGCTTTCCCTCCCCCACCCCCACCCCCATGCCCGCCAGTGATCCAAGCTGGGATTCCCTAGAACTCGCCCCATCCTGTCCCCCAGGGCCCCGATAGGAACTACGCACCGACACGATCGGGACACGCAGGTGAACCCCCTGCAGCCGGTTGAAGGTGGGGAACGTGCTCCAGGCGAGGAAGGCTCCGGGCTCCGGCCCCAGCAGGGCAACGAGCAGCACTTGGTGCTGGAAGCGCACGCTCGGCTGCTCCTCGTAGCTGCTCCGCTTGAGCCAAAACCCTGCAGGAGACAAGGCGGGTGGGGAGCCAGGTCAGGAGAGCTGGCCCCGGCCAGCGGGCCGCGCCGAGCCGTGTGGCCCTCCAGGCCCGGGCAGGCTCACCATGGCTCCGGAAGGCCACCAGTAGCGGGGGGATGTAGGTGAGCGCGGTGGCCAGCAGGAGGAAGAGCGCGGCCTTGGAGCAGAGACCCGCTCGGTAGCCGCGCTCCGCCGGGTGAGAGAAGAGCAGATACAGCGCCATGAGCTTAGGGCCGCAGCGCCGAGTCTCCACGGCAACCGACGGCGGGCAGATGGACCAATAGCAAGCACAGCCCTTGAGAAGGGGTGGGGTTAGAGGGGGGCGGAGCCTGGATTAGACAGTAGATGGATTCTATGCGGTGCCTGCAGTTCCTTCAAGAAAACAATAACACTGTTTCTACTCATCGAAGTCTGTGTCAACAATTGTACAAAATCAGATGTACACAGTGACTTGGTAAAGGTCTCCTCACAGGTCATCTATTAACGCACAACATGCGGGTGGTGGATGTAGCTTAGTTGGTAGAGGGCTAGCCTATCATGCAGGAAGCCCCGAGTTGATCCCCACTTGATTAAACCAGGGACGGTGGCCCACATCTGTAATACCAGCAACTCATGAGGTGGAGGCAGGGCGATCAGAAGTCCAAAGTCATCTTTAGCTTCATTGTGAATTGGAGGCCAGCCTGGGGTACGCGAGACTTAGTCTCAATACAAAAACTCCACAAAGTGGTTCATACTGAAGTTCCAGCCATTCACATAACAAGGACACGATCCAGGAACCATGTATTTTTGCCTTCAAATTTAGTGCTGTTTCCACTCTGCCCCATAGCAGAAAAGACAGAAAGAGCACACAGATCCCCTGGCAGTTCAAAGGTGCGAGGGTAATTTACTACATGGCTCCTTCTGATACATTTCTTTAGATATAGCGTTGGTATTGTCTTCCCCTAAATTAGCATTCGTCGATCACTTAGGTGAATACTTACTCTCACCAATATTTCAACATGGAAGAAAGATTTCGTTTGTCTGTTTTTAAGTAGGGTCTTACTATGTGGCCTGGGCTGGCCTTCAATTCTCCTTTCTCCAGCTCCTCTGCAAGAGCAATCAGTGCTCTTAACCATCATGTCCTCTCTCCAGCTCCCACCCATAATATATTATTTGTACATTATTATATATGCTATATATAATATAAAATATATATTTATATAATAATAATATATTCTGGAAAGGTTGTTCTCTGACCTCCACATGTGTGATATGGTGCTCATCTGCATACATACACAAATAAATAAATGTAATTAAAACGTGTAAAAAAGTAGCTGGGATGGATCAACAGTGAAAAGCAATGGCTGCTCTTCCAGAGGATCTGGGTTTGATTCTCAGCATCCATATGGAGGCTCACAGCCATCTGTAACTCCAGTCACAGGGGATCTGACAACCTCTGTGGGCACTGCATACACATAGTACATAGACACATACATGCAGGCAAAACACCTATACACATAAAATTACATACGCGCAGTATATAGACATACATGTAAGCAAATGCCCATACTCACTATACACATAAAATTAAAATTAATGGAAAATATAAATGTATTTTTAAAATTAAAAAAATAAAACCCCAGCGCTCTAGAAACAGAGGCAGGTGGATCTCTGAGTTCCACAGCAGCCTGGTCTACAGAGCGAGTTCCAGGACAGCCAGGGCTACACAAAGAGAAGTTAAGTCACTGATGAGACAGATGGAGACAGACTGTTAAGAATTTAGGAGTACAAAATGGGCCAGCCTTAGGTGGGTGTGGTGGTGTATACCTTTATTCCCAGCACTGGGAAGGCAGAGGCAGAGGCAAGCGGATCTCTGTGAGTTCGAGGCCTCCATTGTGAGTTCTAGAACAGCCCAAGTTATGTAATGAGACCATGTCTTAAAAAAATAAAATAAGCAGGACAGTCGTGCACATGCCTTTAATCCCAGCACTCCGGATGTAGAGACAGGCGAATCTCTGTGAGTTTGAGGCCAGCCTGGTCTACAGAGTGTATTCAAGGACAGCCAGAGTTGAAACAGAGGTCTTGGGGAAAAAAAAAAAAACCAAAACAAACAAACAAAAAGCATTCAACCTTCCCTAAACGGCAATAAACTTGGTAAAAGTAGTTAGGAATATTAGGAATAAATTATACTAACCCTTCCTCTTTCCTGACTTGATTTCAGGAAGCTAGACTTTATGGTTTTATTTAAATTCTTTTAAAAATGTTAAAATGTTTTAAAAATGTGTTCATTGTGTGTGTTGGTCTGCAAGAATACAAGTGTCACAGTTTGGGTTTGGAGGTCAGACGCCCTCTGAGCCATCTCTTCAGCTCCTGAATATTACATTTTCCCCCTGAAAAAGGGTTTTTAAATATACCTCTGGCTGTCCTGGAACTCACTATGTAGACCTGGCTGGCCTTGAATTCACAGAGCTCTACTTCCTAAGTGCTGGGATTATGGCATGTACAAACACTCTTGGCTCAAATATTGTATTAAAATGCTAAAGCTTTGTGTATATTATAGTATTTTCACAGTTTCATGACTGAACATTGGCTTTTTAGTGTCCATTACCAGAATGTCCTCCTGTTCCTGTAGTTTTCCACAAAAGACAATAAAGTCATTTCCTCCAAACTGCACATTTTGGATGGGAGTAGAGGCTCATGTCTGGAATCGCAGCACTTGGGAGGCTGAGACAGGAGGATGAGGAGTTTAAAGCCAATCTTGGCTACGAAGCAAGTTTAGGTCAGTCTGGGCTACAGGAGACTATCTCAAACAATCCAAACAATGCTGGGGAGATGGCTCAGTAGGAAAGAGTGCTTGCAGCACAAACATGAGGACCAAGTTCCCAAACCAGCACCCAGGTAAAAAGTCAGACTAGGATGTGTGTGCTTGTATCCTCAGGATAGCTGGGGCTTGGTGGCTGCTAGCCTAGCTCCAGATTCATTGTGAAACTTGTCTCAAGGGAATAAGATGAGGTATGATACGGAAGAACCTCCTGATATCCTATTCTGACCACCACATGTGCACACACGGGCACATGCATCCAAATACATGTGTACATATACTACATATATAGGAATTAAAGGCCAGTCTTGGCTACATAGTGAATTCAAGGTTGTCCTGGACTATATCAGACCTGTCACAAACAAAATAAAACACCCAAACTCAAATCAACAACAATAACCAAAAAAAAAAAATCCAAATGAAATTCTTAGTTCTTTTTCTATTCACCACAGGAGCTCCTCCTTGGAGTTTCAGGTCAGGTTAGCATTCCTGTTTCAAGGCTAGCCAGAATTTTTTTTAAACCCAGTCACTTTCCTGTTCTCTCCCCCAACTTCATCAGCAAAGTCTGTAAATTCTTTCTCATTCAGCCTCACCTAGCTTTGTGCTGGCCCCTGGTTGCTCTACACTATCCATGTCTGCCTCTGTCTCCAGCATCTTAACCCCATCCAACCTGTCTTATAGATCTGCTGATGTGTGCTTGCATCTATTCATCATCCTACCACTCCTCCTGATGAACCTCCTCAGCTGTCCACTCCCTCTAGAAGGCATCTAGTGCCCTTAGAATATTCCAGAAAGCTGACCAACACACAGATGCATATCAAGGCAGATTAGAGAACCAATTAGAATGCTGAACTGAGAAAAAGAAAAGATACCAAGTGAGCAAGAAGACAAAAAGACATTGCAAGTCATCATCACAGCTGTCAGAGGACATGCCTATGAATTGATGAACAGTGGATTCCCCGCTCCTCAGATGTGTACGTAGCTCTCATACACTTTCAAGTGATGTATACATCCTAGGGACATGTCTTGGACTAGGACACAGTGACCAGCTCTGTAAAGAGAAGCACGATTTTAAGTCTGATTTCTTTCTTTCTTTCTTTTTGTTTGTTTTTTGTTCACTTGCTTGTCCTCTTGTACATCTAAATACATCCAGACTTCAAAGGTCTTCCATTACGTTCATAGACACAATCAGTGCTAAACTACCATTGTTTTTCACTTTTCAAAACATTGTTGTTAGTGTGTGTGACATGTCACAGTGCACCTGTGAAGGTCAGAGGACAACTTGTGAGAGTCAGTTCTTTTCTTCCATCATGTGGACCCAGTGACCAAACTCAGGTCCTCAGTCTTGGCAGCAAATATTTTTTATCTACTGAATCACCTCACCAGCCCCTGACAGATATATTTGGGACAGGGTCTCTAGTCCAGGCTGGTTTCCAATTAAATGTGTAACTGAGAATGCCTTGATTTTCTGACTCTCCTGCACTCATTTCCTGTGTTTTGAGATTCAGGTGAGCTGGGCATTGTGGTGCATGACTTTAATCCTAGCACTCAAGAGGCAGAGGCAGGTGGATCTCTGTGAGTTCAAGGACAACCTGGCCTACAGAGTGTGTTCCAGGACAGCCAGGGCTGTTATACAGAGAAACTCTGTCTTGAAAAACAAACAAACAACAAAAAGGGAAAAAAGAAAAACAAACAAAACCTCAAAAAAAAAAATCAACCAACCAAGAGTTTACAGGTGTGTACCACTCCCTCTCTCATGAATGTGTTTCTGGGATTGAACCCAAGGCTTCATGCATGAAGTTCTCTACCAACTGAGCTCAATGATTTTTTTTTCTATTTCTTTCTCTTTCTTGTGCTGGGGATTAAATCCAGACCTGTGTTGTGGGGTCTTCACCAGAGAAGATGGTTTAGACATGGATTTAAGGCAATAGAAAGCCTTTATCAGCCAGCCGGCGACTACATTGGGTGTCGAGATCCCAGTGTAGCCCTGAGCCTTTCTCAGGATGAGCTTTTAAGCACAAAAACCATATTCTGTATTAACATACTTCAGTTAACAAGAACAGTTAGCCATAAGTGGAATTACAGAAGCTAAAAAGACAGGTTAGTACATTTTGGGATATTCCCAGAACTGTATGGACCTTGATGGATTAGGCCTTTGCTTTATGGCAGGTGCTGTTTACATACTGCTTTTTTTAAATTATTTTTTAAATTCTTTTTTCTTTTTAAGATTTTTATCCATTTATATGAGTGCTCTGTCTGCATGTATGCCTGTATGTCAGAGAGGGCACCAGACCCCATTATAGATGGTTGTGACCCACCATATGGTTGCTGGGAATTGAACTCTGGGTCTCTGGAAAAGCAGCCAGTACTCTTTCTAGCCCCACATGTTGAGTCTTATAGCCTGAATGGCACTTTCATCATGAAGTCAGTTATGCTAAGGTCTGGGGCCCTGTTACAGCCTGCATGTGCTCCATCACTGAACTCACTGAACTACGCCCCCAGGATAGACTGGTCATTTAAAAAAGTCTGAATGAGTTAGGTGTAGTGGTACACGCCTTTACTCTCAGCACTCAGGGAGACAGAGGCAGGCAGATTTCTGAGTTAGAGGCCACCCTGGTCTACAGAGTGAGTTCCAGGACAGCCAGTGCTACACAGAGAAATCCAATCTCAAAAAAATGCATTACAGATCTTCTTAAAATCTCCACTTGCTTCTCATTACGTACTGTAAAACCCCAAAGTTCTCTGCTTGTGTTCAAAGCATCATTCAATTTGTTCCAGGTCTTTCTGATCTGTCTCCTAGCATACTCCTCCTCGTTTATTTAGCTCTAGCCACAGGGGGTCCTTTGTGTTCCTAGTGTATGACAATTTGTCCAATAATCATTCCATCCCACCAGTGCACCATGCTTTAGTCATCCACTGTTTTACTTTTCTAAATATCACCTGTCATTACCTGACATTTGTTTTGCCTTTTTTTTCATGAAAAGGTTTCTCATTTTATGGAAGACAAACACCTAGTTGTTCAGATACATTCTTTAAAATTTTTTAAATTACATTTTTGTTTATAGTTACATTATTTTGTGTGCATCTGGTAGTCTATGTGTATGGGGGCATGCCACACCGCACTCATAGAGGCCAGAGGATAACCTTTGATAACCTTTGTGAGTAGATTCTATCCTTCCACCTCATGAGTTCTGGATATTGAACTCAGATTGTCAGGCTTGGTAACAAGAGTCTTTACCTGCTGAGCTGTCTCCCACCCGCACCCTTTTCCATATTACAACAAAAATACTTTCAGAATGAAGCTATAGCCACAACATGTGTCAGGAATTTCAACTGTAGGGAAATGATGATGACAGCGTTCAAACACAGGCTTGACAGATGCAGCAGAATCACAGGCACGTGGCAGGGGTGAGGTGCCCAATTAACCGCATATTCGTATTACATGTTCATCAGTGCATAAACAGATGGTGACCCAGAGCGGACTGCTCTGATGACTTGGCTACGGATGAACTTCAAGGCATATGCCTAGGCAGGTGACACCAGCAGCTCAGGCTGTGATTGCTGAGCCACTCCCACTGCCGGCTCCCTCGCCTCCGCTGTCTCATGACCAGTCTCAGGGTAATACTCCGTGCCTGACAGTCACGCTTAGCCTCTGACAGTCTGATAAAGGATTTCTGTGTTGGGTGATATTCCGTTGACTAAATGCATAGTGTGATACTTGTTCATAAATGTTTATTAATGCTTAAATACGTATTCATGAGTAAAGGGAAACGAGATTTGTTTAAATAAAATGTTAGCTGCGACAACTCCTATACTAGACCTCTAGGTTGTCACCAGTACTCGCCACACAGAGCTCGGAACTGTCACCGACTTGTCACCAGGCCAAACGTTAATATTCATCATCTCCCAAAATCCTGTCCCCAAACCCAGACTTCCCCTACCAGTGCCCTTTGTAAGCGCCCTAGGCTATGAGCCATAACCTACCCGCCACGCACAATCCTGAGACCCTATTCCAGTCACTAATTCCTCGGGTCTCCACTGTCCCTCACAGATCGCCACCTAGAGCATCCTCCACTCCCAGGAGAGCTCCTGGGTGCTCCTTCTAGGCCCCGCCCCCTCACGTAAGTGCACGCCCCTGGTGCATTTACCAGAGCGCGCCGGAAGCCCCGCCCTGGGCGGTTGCTAGGCTCCAGGAGCCGGAAGTCCCGCCTGCCGAGTAGTCGCTGCTGCCTTCGCCGCCTCCGTTGTTGTTGTGGTCGCTTCGCCGAAGTCCGCGGCTCAGAGAGCCGTCTCCGTCTCTCCCGACGCCATGAAGTGGATGTTCAAGGAGGACCACTCTCTGGGTAAGCGCGGTCGGCCGGGCCCGGGCCTCAGCCCCTCCCCCACTCGCGCCTCCCCGCGGGGCCGCAGGGTCGTCAAGGCCCGGCCAGCCTGGGCGCCTCCCACGGACCCTTGTCGCCCTCCGCGGGTCTTGCTGGGAGATCCTTGATGGGGGCCGCGGCCAGGGACTCGGGGGGTTAGGACTCGAGGCATAAGCACGCAGGTCGCGGGCGGCAAAGGGCGGACGGGAAGATGGAGTTCCGGGAACCGGGGCTGGCTGCCGGGCAGGCGCGACTGTCAGCTGGGTGTACTCCTCTCTCCCAGAACACAGATGCGTGGAATCCGCGAAGATCAGAGCGAAGTATCCCGACCGGGTTCCGGTGAGTGTGGACTCCCCGCCCCCTCACCCCGCTGTCACCCGTAGAGTCTTGGAGCGGTGTCGGGCGGGCGCGTTAGTTGACATGCAACAGTTGACAAGTTATGGTCTCAAAGTAGCTGGAGACCGGACAGCCTGGGCCGAGGCCTACCCAAGCCTGTGGCGTGAGGGGCTGGTACTGTTCAGGGGCATCAGTGCTGAATCTTCCCGATCTAGGGCAGCAAGCTGCTTGCAGCCTCTAGGCTCCCTCGCCAATTATATAAGGAACCATGTTCTAGGACAGGGCAACAGGTCACTGCCACTTTGGGGAACGGTGGTGGAGGGACACTGTTACTTGGTCTCGGGAAATGGTACCATAGTCTCGGGACATTCATCTTTAACTTTGAGCCTTTAACTTCTAAGCTTCTCTTCACTCTGATTCTGTCAACCCTTGCTTGGCCAATAAATCTGAAATGCCACCGTTTTGTCTTTAATCAATAAAAAGTATGATGCTATATTTCTGCCATAGTTGGGGAGATGGTTTCTCATATCATTATTGATTTCTGAAGGACATAAAGTCTAATTATTGTAGCTCTTTGCTTGTAAACGGTTCCTTTGAGGAGGAAAGTAGGAAGACAAACGTTAACCTGTTTAGAGAGAAGCAACAAGCCAAATGAAAAGCTTGTTCTTGGGTGGCTGGGATTGCAGTGCATTGCCATTAGTTCGTTCATTCTTCCCAGTGTTGCTTGGAGTTTTAGTTCTCCAGTAGTGTGGATCTATTCTGGGATCCTGGATGAACAAACCACAGATGAAACCATAGCCAGATAGACTTTGGTCTGCCTAGATAAAATATCAGAAAGCTTTGTAGCTGTGTTTCTCTGAGAGCAGAGATGAGGGATGTAACTAACCAAAGGTAATACATTTTTATCAGTTCTGGACCTCCAGAGTGTGGCTTATTAAGCCATAGGCATATTTACTCATGCTGTGCAGTTTTCTACACGCTTCCTTGCCCACACTGCTCATCAGTGTGAGGCCAGAGCTGTTAGGTTAGGCAATCCAGACCGTCTGTGCACTCTTGTTCTCCGTCCCCTCATCTGTTCACAATGCTGGGAAGCACACAGCATTTGTGCATGCCAGGCAAGGGCTGCTCTTCTGCTGAAGTTCAACTTCTGCTACTGATCTGTCTTGCCTTTCCTAGGTGATTGTGGAAAAAGTCTCAGGCTCTCAGATTGTTGACATCGACAAGAGGAAGTACTTGGTTCCTTCTGACATCACTGTGGCTCAGTTCATGTGGATCATCAGGAAAAGGATCCAGCTTCCTTCTGAGAAGGCAATCTTCCTGTTTGTGGACAAGACAGTCCCACAGTCCAGGTGAGAGGTGTTTACTAGATGGGCCTCTGGCTTAGAAATCTGATTTGCTGCTTATAAAACTCAAACCTTGGGAGGTGCAAAAACTATTAAAGAGTTCTGGCTGTAACTCTGTGTGTGTGTGTGTGTGTGTGTGTGTGTGTGTGTGTGTGTGTGTGTGTTTTCGAGGCATGATTTCTTTGTGTAGTCCTGGTTGTACTGGAACTCACTCTCTAGACCAAACTGACCTTGAACTCAGGGAGTTGCCTATCTGCCTGGGATTAAAGGTGTGTGCCAGAATGCCTGGCTCCACCTAAAACTCTTGTGTATCAGTAGCTTCAGAAAAACACAGAGTACAATACATGTGTATGCACTCTATGTTAAGAGAATGGAATATCTGGATTTTAGGTGTATGGTGTGTGCTTACGGGGGGCATGTATGGAAGCTGGAGGTCAGCACTGGGTGTCTTCCTAATTCTCTACTCTATTTACTTTTTTAGACTAATGCTTATTTTTTTGTTCACTTTCTAAAAATCGTGTGTATACATGCAGGTGCACACCTGGTACCGTGTGTGTGTGGAGGTCAGAGGACAACTTTTGGAGTTGATTCTCCTTCCATCATTGGCACTCAGGTTGTAAGGCTTGCATGGCTAGTACTTTTACTTTATTGAGCTTTCCAACATATATTTTGAGACAGGGTCTCTTCTCTCACTGCACCTGGAGTTTATTTATCTAAACTCTGGTTCTCATGCTCACAGCAAGCATTTAACTGAGTCATCTCCCTAGCTCCCAGATCTGGACTTAAAAATGCACCCATACAGCCACCCAGAAATTGACTAAGATACCCAGTGTAGACCTCTGGCCTCCACGATACACACATGTGTGCACACTAAATACCCTAAGTAGATTTGAAGAATCACTTTAAAACAACTTTCTTGGGCTTAAGTCCAAGAACAGAGGCCTGCAGTGAGGTTTTCACCTAATGATTCATGTAAACTGGTCTTATTTCTTTCTACCAGGAACCTAGAGGCCCCAATGAGGCTCCTTAGTTCATCACTCTGCTCAGTAACCACTAAATGTAGTCAGCGCTTTGCTCTTTTGAAAGTCTTCCACAAGTCTGATGAAATGACTATCGTCCAGACAGGAAATGTGAAGTCTATAAAGACCGGTACCTCCCTTGATACCACCTCCTTTGACTGTCAATAAGACTGATTATTATGCTGCCTAGAAGCAATCTTTATAATATAAATTGGGACCAGAATTTAGGCAGGGGCCATTACAGTTTCTTCTTTGGTATAGTTTACAGCCTAGCTTTTAAACTCCGAGCCAGATTTTGGTTTTCATGTGTCTTCTCTGTGTAAATTCTTTGTCATATCTTACTTTAGTGACCCAAAGTAGGTTTCGCATTACCCAGTAGTAATATTTCTAGAAGTTTATGCTTTCATAGTCCTAGGAACCAGTGAAAAAATGGTTCACTGAAAACTCTAGAAGATGCCAGGAATAGTGACACATACCTGCAATCCTAGCTCCTTATGAGTCTGAGCAGGAGGGTAGTGAATTCAAGGGTAGCCTGGGCTATACAGAGACCCTGTCTCAAAGAGAGAGAGAGAGAGGAAAAGAGAAGAAAGAGAAAGGCAGAAAGAAAGGAAGAAAGTTCGTTCCAGAAGAAGCCTAAGACAGATTTTAGACCTCATCTCTATTGAAGGTGAAAAGCTATTCTCTTGATTTCTTTGCAAATCTCTTACCATTTATTTCTGGTATCTGGTAGAGAGGCAGTATTCATATGAGAATAGTGGAAACTTCTCTAAAGCCAATATTTGCCTGAGGAGATAGGAGACAGGCCAGAGCCTGCCCGCTGAGTGCTACAGGTCTGTTAACATCAATAACTGGTGATCTTGTTATCCTTGGGGCCCTCTTAGCCTCCATTCATAGGCCTTTCGGTAGTATGTTGTTGGGTGTGCACTGCCAGAAGAGGAAGCCTGGGTATCCGTGGAGTCACTCTTGGCTCTCCTGAATATAATAGAGGAAGTAAATCTTCTTTTGAAGCTTTTAGAACTTATACAGCACCTGGGTGATCTGTTTTCTCTCTCCTGGAGGTAGTGGCTTATTGGGAGGAAATAGGAAACTAGGGCCGATGGCACTGGGTTTATTTTCCTTAATGTTAATCCTCTGGCATAGTCAATGTCGTGGTGGTGATCCAATTCAGGGCCTTGTCTTGTTAAGGCAAGTGTTCAGCTATTAAGCCACATCCACAACCCCTTGGTACTTGTAGAAGGAAATGGAGCAGGCTTCTGAAAACATTAAGAGAAAACATTTCTCTGATGGCTCTACAGTACCTAATAATTGAAAATGGTTTATAGGTCTCATGACCTGTTTCCTCCCTGTTGTCCCTGAAGTATAAATTGAGTTGGAAGTGAAGAGTGGTTCTCAGGGCAGCAGAGGCTGCTTCAGAGCCATTTTCTTTCCAAGTACTTTCTGGAAAAAAAACAAAAAACAAAACTGTATTTCTCCCATTTGCTTGTCTAGTCTGGTGAGACTTTACCCTAAAGCAGATTACATATGATGGAAGTTAGGGCTTTAGGACTGAGTGACCAGAACCCCAGAAACCAAATTCTGACTCTTGAGAATGAACACCAAGGCTGTTAGTACTTAAGGTCCCAGTTAATGACTTCTTGCCCTACACTTGATGCAGGCCAATCTGTATTCATTTTGGAGTTAATGGATTTGTTAGCCAGGTTTAGGGTGATACACACATGTAATTCCAGCTCTCAGGAGGCTAAAGCAGAAGGAGACTATCTTGGGGAATACATTGAGGCCCTGTCTCTAACAGAAATCAAAATCAAAACCAAAACCCAAATTTGTAGATAAACAAGAGGCATGTGACATCTTCAGACCCATGGAAACGTAAACACCCATAGTAGTGCAAATGAAAGTACCACAAGATCTCTTTTTCCTGGAGCTGGTGACTCAGCTTCACTATCTCCTCCTCAAAGTCAATTTAGCAGTCTCTTCCGGCTTTTTCCTGTTGCCTTAGGGAAACCTGGAGCCTCCTTCAACCTTCATCCAGTATTTGAAGCTTTCAGTGTGACTGGGGAAATGAATATAGAGAAAGAATGAATCCAGACTTGTAGGAGCCTTCCCCTTTCCATAACTGACAGGGCTGCACAAGGATCAGTGTTGCCTTAGGTCGAATGAGTAAATTGGTTATGTGTAGAGCTAGACACAGACAATAAACATAGTGTGTTATGTGTTAGTTTTAAATGCAGATTCTGGATATACACAGAGGAAAGCCCCTAAGAGTTTTATTTCCTTCTTTTTCCTTTTTTTTTTTTTTTCTTTTTTGAGATAGGTAAGGTCTTTCTACATAGCTCTTGCTGTCTTAGAACTCATCATGTAGACCAGGCTGGCCTCAAACTCAGAGATCTGCCCGCCTCTGCCTCCCTTGTTAAGATTAAAGGCATGTATCACCAGGCTTGGCCTCAACCGCCTTTTTCATGCAGCATTAAAAATTGAATTCTCTGCCTAAGTGCTTGCATCAAGAATCTGGACCAGTAAGAGGAACCTTGATGCAGACAGAGAGGGGAACCCAGGTCTGATATAAATAGACTTTGTTCATTGTTTAGACTAGAATGGTTGTCTTTAAACTCCCTCTGTAGAACAGGCTGACCTCAATCTCAGATCTGTCTTTGCCTCCTGACTGATGGGATTAAAGATATGCCACCTTCTATGCCTAAAAGTATACATACTTTTTTGTTGTTGTTTTTATTTTGAGATAAGAGTTTCTCTGTGTAGTCCTGACTGCCTGGAACTCTACAGGCTGTCCCCAAACTTAGAGATCTGCCTGACTCTGACAAGAATGTTCTTAATTCCCTGTTTAAAATAGAAACAGGAAGCTGGGTGTTGTGGTGCATACCTTTAATCCCAGCATGGAGACAGAGGCAGACAGATCTCTGATTTCAAGGCTAGCTTAGCTTGGTCTACAAATAGTGAGTTCCAGGACAGCCTGAGCTACATAATGAGTCTCTGTCTCAAAAAACAAAACAAAAAAAACAGAAACAGGAATGTGTTTATTGAATAAACATCTCTAACATGTTAACAGTTTGCTCTGGAGAAACCAGAGCTGAAGATGGTGGTTGGTTGTTTGCTTCTTGGTCTTAAAGGCTGGTAAGATGTCTGAAGGTCCATCTTTTGTTAAGAAGTGTGCTTAAACTTAACAGCTTTGGTCATTTCTGGGTAAATACTTCTTTCAGAATGGCTTCTGGGCTGATGAAGATGGCCCAGCAGGCAAAGGTGTTTGCCACCAAGCTTGATGGCCTGAGTTTGATCTCTGGAACCCACAGGGTGGACAAAGTACTGAGCCATACAGGCTGTCCTCTGACCTATACATACACAATCTTTTTAAAATGAAAAAGGTGTGTTTTAGGAACAGGGGAAGACTTGTGTCAGAGAAACATCTGATAGGAAGGAATAGTCAGCTCTGTATTTTGGTTTGGGTCCTGTTAGACTTTGACTTCACAGCCAATGCCCATTGAGGTTCCACAGTAGTGGTCATTGACTCCTACCTTGTTCCGTGTCCTGCCTTCTGAAAGACAGGGAAGCACATGAGCAGCACAGCAGATGGCTAGCCAGCTGTTCATCAGTCCAACCTGTTTATGACTCAGTGTCTGCCCTGCCTTTGGTTGAGAGTTGAAGGTGATTCCACTGGGATTGGGTACCCACATGAGCCCTAGGTCAACCTGCAATTCACAGGACTATTGAGAAGTAGAAAACTAATGTGTGCCTTTGGTTGTCACAGCCGATCCTAGGCCTGAGACTTGGCTTCATTATTGGTCAGTTCCTCCACTGGAGAAATTATTTTGCTTGGATCTTTTGACCCTAAATGGAGGCATGGGGAGCAGCCTTAGAGAACAACTGGGATTCATTTTACTCAGCACTTGAGAATTCCATCTCCCCTTAGACTGGTTCCATGGTTCATATTTGCCATTGGCATTTTCCATTTCTTTACTCAACCAGAATCAAGAGTTTAGAAGGTGGCAGTGCCCCTGGTACCTAGAGCAGCATTTTTTTCTAGAGGCTTTCATGTGGTACTGGTTGCTACAGCACTAGAATGCATTTGTACTTAAGGCTTTAGGTGTCTTCTATAGACACCTCCCAAGCTTAGGTAGAAGCCTAGGAAGTGCTGTGTGACTTACTTGATCTCTCTATGCAGCAGGCCTGGGCAGCTTGCCTGTCAGATGTGTTAGAGCTGCCTCTACTTTAGGGTTCCTAACCATTCTGACAGGGCATGCTCGGTGCCCTTGATTCTGAGAGGGAAGCTCATTCTCTCAGGTTTACAGAACATGTCCTAAACTGACATGCCTGCCTTTGCTACAAACTTTCTCTTACACAGGGTCAGTTTTGCCTGATTGTGCTTCACTTGAGTAAACTTTAAAGGGAATGTTTGTTAGTATGTATGAGAAGCACTGTTCCGAGGAAGACTCCTGCCAAAGCTATTAGGATCTAATGGTAGGTAGATCTAACTGGGACAGACTTACCTGTGTATTCACTTGGAGTACAGATTGGTAATAAGAATGCTTTCTAGCCAGGTGGTGGTGATGCACACCTTTAATCCCGGTCTTCAGAAGGCAGAGGCAGAGGCAGGTGGATCCTCTGAGTTTTAGGAGAGCCAGGGCTACACAGAGATAAATTATTTCTCTCTTCACTTTTTAGTTTTCACTACTATGGGTTGTGATAGTACTAACTTCAGATTGTTGTGAGGATACAAAGTTATTGTATGTACTGTACTTAGAATAGAACTTAGAGTGTTATGATAAAATTTTGTCAACCTCTATAGATGCTGGGGCACTGTTAGACAAATTGATGAGTCCAAGGTTTACTTAAAAGACAGTAGAACTGAGAGGCTGGAGAGATAGCTCAGTGCTGCAGACCATCTGCTCTTGTAGAGGACTGGGATTTGGTTCCTAGCACCCATACAGCAGCTCACAATTATTTTTAACTTCAGTTCCAGGGAGTCCGTTGCCCATTTTTGTCCTCTGCAGGTACCAGGCACTCACATGCATAGATATACATGCAGGCAAAATACATGCATATGAAGTAAAAATAAATT
The DNA here is from genome assembly GCA_026225945.1 of Cricetomys ansorgei. NCBI lineage: Eukaryota > Metazoa > Chordata > Mammalia > Rodentia > Nesomyidae > Cricetomys > Cricetomys ansorgei. The sequence goes on along the minus strand of JAMJFZ010003163.1, from coordinate 5,998,975 downwards.
TTAAAAAAGCAAAGAGAGACAGTGGAACCCAAACACAAAAAGGAATACAAACCACATAATTGTGACCCCTACCCCGTCAGGAGTCAGGACTGAGTCTGAGGCCACTCTTGGTCTAGAGAACAGCAGTCCCAGTGCAGCTCATGGTTCACTGTGAGCAGCTTGTGGATTCTGAGGGAGACCCTGAGAGTGGTTCATGAAATTCTTTGGGTATTTGTAGTTCAGCAGTGGAGTTTGGAGTTGCTGCATTAGTACTTCTAGCCCACGGGAGAGCAGAACTTCAGCAGAACTATATATATATTGAGTTGAACACAATATATATAAGCTACTGCCACTAAACCCATTCGTTAACGGCAGTCGGGAGATATTAGAGCAGGTTTCATCAAGGGCACCCCGACACTGGACCAAGTGGGATAGACTTGTGTACTATTATAGTGTTTTCCTGTTAGCTTCTTTCTGAGACGTCTCAGAACAAAGTGGGGCTTCTCTGGGCATTCACAGCCAGTGATGTAAGAATCTTTGGACGATCAGCTATATATTCCAGTCCTTCTGCTACCTGCTGACTTTTCACTCACTCTTGACTCATAACTCTACTTCCTAATCAGATGAGAACTCTGTGCCCCCAGAAGGACAGGTACCTTTGCTCAATGTAGCCACGCCGAAACTCATCTTTAGCATTTCATCTTTAGCATGCCTGAGCAAACTACAGAGGTGCTCATGAGATAGGTGAAAAGAGGCTTTAAGTGCAGGAAGTGGTGAGAGCAATATGAGGCAGGAGGGTATAGTGGGGATGGAGATCAGGGAGATAGGGAGCAGAACCAACCAGAAAGCTAAGTATGTATGAGAATGTCTCATGGAGACCTGTTACTTTGTATGCTAATTTTAAAAAATGCTTGGGTCCTACCACAAGAGATTCTGATTTTATTTCATTCTTGGAGATGCTTATAAAGCTTTCTAGAGATCCTGAAGGCAGCCCAGGTTGAAAATCAGCACAGTAGGTGTTCTCATGAGCCAGCTTCCTTCTATACCCTGTCAGTGGAAATGGCATGCAAACTTTATGTGGGTTTTAGAAATTCTAGTGCATGCCTTTAATCCCAGCACTTCAAAGGCAAAGGCAGTTGAATCTCTGTGAGATCAAGGCTAGCCTGGTCTACGTGTGGAATTTCAGGACAGCCAAGACTAGCTACAAAGAGATCCTATCTCAATAAAACAGAAACTTAAAAAAAAGTTTAAAAGGGTGAACTTAATTTATTTAACATAGTAAATGGAAAATTTTGTCAATACATGTAACCAAACATGTTTTCTCTCTTTGAAGTCTTATGTTTTTACACTTAGCACATCCCAGTTCAGATGCCACATTTCAGTTGCTGATCAGAGCTGGTGGTTTCTGAATTAGAAACAGCAATGTAGAATATTCATTCTCATAACAGCAGGGATTTTGATTAAGTAGTGCTGTTCAGAGAGGTTTGGTTTTTGCTTTTTGTTTTGTTTTGTTTTTTTAGCTTTATTTATGTACATAAGAGTTTTACCTGCATGTATGTATATGCATCATGTGTATATCTGGTGCCCATAGAGGTCAGAAGAGGGTATCTGATTCCCTGGAACTGCAGTTATGGATGGATATGAGCTGCCATGTAGGTGCTAGGAACATAAGCTGGGTCTTCTGCAAGAGCAGTAAGTGCTCTTAATTGCTGAGCCTTCTCTAGAGTTATTCACAAATTCCAAAATAAGAGAGCCTCACATTGAGTGCTGTTGTGATTGCAGAAGATGGCAGGCTGGTTCTTATTCATACTCATCCCCACATTGTTATGCAATAGTTACCCACATAGCCATCTACGTTAAGCTTGCAAATGGGGTGGGAATCGAAATAGAAAATTAAAATCCCCCTTTGTGTCCCTTGTTTATATATTGGTCTCAAACACCAACAGCAAAGCCAGGGAGGAATCATTGCTTCACAAAGTTGAGGCCTAGATCCATCAGTATTTTCCCCCACTGGTCCTTGGTTTGCTATTTCTTGGTTTTTGAGATAGGGTCTTATGTAGATAATGGTGACCTTGAACTTCTGATCCTCCTGTCAGTGCTGGGATTACAGGTTTGAGCCACCATACCTAGGCTTTTTTTATGAAGTGCAGGAAGTTGAACCCACATTGTGGGTACGCTATGCAAACACTCTACCAGCTGAGCTACATCCCTGCTATGTCCATATTTAAACAATTTGTGACCTGGACTTGTTCTCGGATCTCGGATCAGCATCTTACTGCTGGTTCTGGTTGACCCACTTGTGGTCATAACTCGTCAGTATGGTCATGTGGCCAGAGCTTGCATGAGGTTTGCAGTAGGTGTTACTACTCTCATTGAGACAACTCAGTTTCCTGGCAAAGAATTAGATTAGATCTCCACTGCAGTCTGTTTCACAGCATATGGGAAAATGATTTTCCACCCACATGTTTAGTTTAAGTAATCTTATTTTTGGAGACTCTTGGAGAGCTTGAGCAGTCTTTTATTGCATTTTATTCTTGTTGCAATAGTGGGGATCCAACCCAGGACTTCACCCCTGCTGAGCAAGCACTTTACCACTGAAGTACACCCCTAGCCTAGGGAAGGGTTCTTTGGATCCCAGATACAGTAGGAACTTTGTGCATTGTGTCCAAGGGTCTCTTTGATCATATACTGTGTAGATCTCTGAGGACTCAGAGATTGTGGCCTGAGAGTGTTCATATTCAGTATCCACCTATACCTTTGATATTGAGTCTAAATTATGTATATTCAAATAAGCACTGTGGAGTCTTTTAGCATGTGGGGATGGTCCCTTTGCTCTTCATTTTGCTTACTTTGCCCATCATTCTTGTCATTTAAGTCATCAGATGCCTTTTGAAGACGTTGACTTCTTTAAAGGCTTCAGAGAGTGTGCGATTTTAGGCATGTGCCTGCCACTGTACCTGGCCCCTCATTTGTTGTAATCCTCTGCCCTCTTTCTGTGGTGCTGGAGATGAACCCAGGGTCCTTGCTTGTAGGTAAGGGCTGTGCCACAGAGCCACCTCTCAGCCCCATCTTCATTTTTTCATACCTCTGTTTTCTTTTAGTGGAACAGATTGCAGGTCACAGCAGGTACCTGAATTATTTTTACCTTCCAACCACCAACCACCAAGCTCCTTATCCTTAGGTTTCATTTTCCACTTAATACCTGGACTCAATTCTCAATGATGTTTTTGTTTTTGTTTCTCTCTTTCAAGCCTAACTATGGGACAGCTTTATGAGAAGGAAAAAGATGAAGATGGATTCTTGTATGTGGCCTACAGCGGAGAGAACACTTTTGGCTTCTGAAGGCCAGTGCTGGGCTAGGTGCACCGTTCCTGCTTGTGTATCTTGTAAATAACCGGCTGTTGTCAGTTATCTACCAGAGCCTCTTCACATAGACCTCCTAGTGCATTTGTAACTGGATTCATTTCTTAATATATTGGAAGGTTTTGTTTCCTTAGATTAGTAAATTATCATACAGAGTTTATTTTCAGTTTTCTTTTTGTGCACTGTCCTCAAGGCTATATGCTCCAGGAACCTGTCCTCTGGGAGTCATATTTAATGAAGATATTTCCATAATGAAGGGAGGTAGGTGTGGTGTTAAAGTGAAAAGGAAGAGATGATGCACTGTTTGGATTATGTTCAAAGTGTTAGATGGCTAAGTATTGAAAGCACCTAAATTAAATCCTTAGCAATCAGAACACTTGCTTCATTAGATTTTGCTAACTGCAAATCATGTTGGACTGAGCTAATATGTTCTTCTTTCTGAGACTATTAAGGTAAATAATTAACAATAAAACTTCCTCTTATAAAGGCTTTACAGTGTGACCATGTCCTTTATTCACCTTCATTTTGATGAGTCAGAGAAATGGCTCCTGTTTGTCAGGCCTGGAGACGGCCTTGTGGGCCGTGGCAATGTAGCCTAGGATGGGAAGTGGTGGCTGGTATCATAAAAAGTGATTATTCTGTCTGTGGCTAATGTAGTCACAAGGTTCAGATACCGGACTGTATAGAAAGGTAAACACTGCAAAGTCTTGCTTCTACGACAGTTTTCTGATCTCTGCTGCTTTTGGGAAATTTACTTGTATGGGCTTATTTATTTAGTAGCACAATTAAGTATGAATTGTATACATTTTTAAAAAGATTATTAGTGTTTTGATTGCATGTGTGTCTGTGTGAGGGTGTGTCGTCAGATCCCTTGGAACTGGAGTTACAGTTGTGCATCTCCATGTGGGTGCTGGGAATTGAACCTGGGCCCTTCTAGAAAAGCAGCAGCCAGTGCTCTTAACTACTGAGCCATCTCTCTAGCCCTATGTATACACATTTTTTTTTTTGCGTGAAAGTCTCACTATATAGTTCAGGCCAGGCTCCAACTTGTGATCATCCTGCCTCAGCTTTCTAGGTGCCGGATTACATGTTTACTTTTTAATATACCATTACAGCCTGATCTTTTCTTATCAAACTGACATACATACATCCTTTAAATGTACTTTTATACTTTTATTTTGTTTGACACAGGGACTCTATGTAGTCCTGGCTGTCCTGGAGTTTGCTTATGGGACCAGGCTGACCTTGAACTCATAGATTCCTCTGCTTCTGCCTCCTCAATGCTGGGATCATGTATCACCATGCCTGGCTTGTACCTGTATTCTTTAAGGTGCCTCTCTGGTTCCTTAAATTAAGATTAGATTTCTCCTGACTGAAACCTCATAGTTTCTCATAAATTAGCATAGATGTGTATGCTTCTCAGGACAAATACATCTTTGAGAACATGGCTTTGCATCTAAATCTCCCACAAATGGACTGTGTTGTTGGCTGTAGCCTTACATCAGTCATCAGAATAAGGAAACCAAGTATCACCCAGTGCTGTAAGGACTTGTAGTTAGATGATAATCATAAACTTCAAAATTTTATTTGTGTATGGATGTTTTGCCTGCACATATGTCGGTGCACCATGTGTATGCCTGGTACCCACGGTCTCCAGAGTGTATCAGATCACTTAGAACTGGAGTTGTGAGCTGCCATGTGGGTGCTAGAAACTAAACCTGGGTCTGCTGAGGGCAGTGCCCTTGGATGCTGAGCTATCTTTCCAGCTCCTCCTTTTTGTTGTTCGATGTTTCACTTTGTAGCCCTGGCTGGTCTGGAACTCAGAGATCCACTCATCTTTGCCTCTGAGTGTTGGGATTAAAGGCATGTAGTTTTACCTTTACCAGTATATGTTATAAGCAGTCTGACACAGCTCTTGAGTTTCTCAACTGAAATTGGAAGAAATATTCTTGTCACAAGTATCTTATGGGTTTTCCCCACAAATTTGGACATATCAAATGTATGTTTGTCTTTGTTGGTAGTTTCAAGCTAGAAGCAAGGAGAAACTGGCCTTGGATGAGCAGTGGAAAGAAAAAGAACAAGCTTGTTACTGAGGAGCCTTACTTGTGGTCACGTGCACTTACCTAAGACTGGCCTAAACAATAAAAAGACACACTATTTTTGAGCTAGCATAGGATGGCTCACTGGCTACAGGCCTTTCATGATAACATTCAACCTCATTTCTTGGTGTTGATCTCATTCTCAGACCTATTCTTTGCATGTGATGGCAAAGATGCTTTCATCAGTTCAGCATCTCTTGAGTGAAGAACACATTTTTTGTTTGTTTTTCGAGACAGGGTTTCTCTGTAGTCCTCGATGTCCTGGATCTCTGCCTTGCTGGGATTAAAGATCACCGCACGGCATACGCTTGGACTGGGTGTGGTGGCACACACCTTCAATCTTAGAAACAGTCAGATCCCTAAGTTCAAGGATGGCTAGAGCTACATGGAAGAACCTCATTTTGAAAACACAACCAAAAAAAAAGTCCGTGGAAGAGCTGGTAAAAAAACAACAAAAATAGCCCCCAAAGCAAAAAAAGTCCCTTGTAAGAGCTGGGTGCAGGGGTACAGCTTATCAACTCAGCTTCTTGGGAGGCTGAGGCAGGAATGTCGAGGCCAAATTGGAGCAAAAAAGTCCCTTAAAGCACTCTGACCTTGGACCACAAGCAGCTCTGCTTGGGACAGGGGCAGGTAGGCAGGAATGGTGAGTCTCCATAGGAACAGAACTGACTCCAACAGAAAGGAGAAGAGGTAGCTTTGCACAGGTGTTTTGATCTATTTCTGTTCATAACCACAACCCACATATGGACCTGAAAAGAAATAGCAAGAAAAATCTCAAAAGGGAAGAGTCACCAAAGCTGACTGAAGGTTTTTTAAAGGCAGTCTGATACATCCAGGTTGGTTGGTCTACAACTTACTAAGTAGCCAAGGAGGACCTTGAATTCAGATCTTCCTGTACCTCCTGAGGGCTGGGTTACAACTATGCACCCTCACACCTGTTTTGTGACTTGCTGAAGCTGTCACTCAGTGACAGAACTGAGACACCAAATGAAATTTAGGAAGATTGACATGGTTGACAGTGTTCAATCATTTCATGCTTGTTTCTTTTTACAGTGTGCCCAAGAGGACACTACCAATTAGGCCCATTGTTCAGGAGTGAACTCCTGTTTAACTACATGGATTATACTGTGCTGGGCACTGGGGAATAGAGAATCACCTCATCTTGTCTGAGCTTACAAGCAAAGTTGTCAGTGCTATTGTAGAAGTATTGAAATGGACTGGAAAGGTGGCTCAGTGGTTAGGAGTGTACTGCTTCTGCAGAGGACCCACGTGTGGTTCCCAGCACAGACAAGGTGGCTTGACTCAGCTTTTCACATCTCTGGACTCTCAAGCCACCTGCACTTCTGTGACCACACACACATACACATGTAATTAAAGGTAAAAATGAATTTTTAAAGATGTGCTGAAATAGCAGCTTTAAAACCCTCCAGTGGGGTTGGAGAAGTGCTTCAATGGTTAAGAGCACATTCTGCTCTTGGCAGAGGACCCAAGTGTGGTTCCTAGTACTCACATGGCAGCTCACTCTGCTTGTAACTAGACCCAGGGGCCCCAATCCCCTCTTCTGGCCTCTAAGGACACTTGTTCTCACATGTGCACACCCCCACACACCCAGTACACATAAAATCTTTAAGGGCAGGAGAGATGGCTCAGCAGTTAACAGCACTGGCTTATCTTGCTGAGGCCCTGGGCTTGGTTCCCAGCACCTCATGGTGGCTCACAATTATCTGTAACTCCTATTACAGAGGCTCCAAAGCCCCCTTCTCACACATAAGGTGCACAGACATAGGCAAAACACCCACACCCACACACTAATTTATAAAACCTGTGCTGTGCCTAGTGCCTAGGGCCTCTAACAATCCCCAGGGACTTGAGAGGCTAGGATAGGATTACAAGTTCAGCCTGTGCCAGTGGAGTGTGACTTTGTCTCAGAATTACTTTTAAAATAGGGTTCTCAGGCTGCAACTCGTAGAATAAATGCCTCCAGACATGAAGCCCTAAATTCAACTCCTAAATTAAAAACTTCAATCACTATTACTCAGTATTATTCTGATAGTAAAATCAGTACAGTAAGAAAGGCAGGGAGATTGCTCAGTGGTTAAGAACAGTTACTGCTCTTGCAGAAGATCTGAACTTGGTTCCCAGCACCCACACGGTGGCTCAGAGCTATGTACAAATCCAGCTCTAGGGTGTCAAACATCTAGTTTCTTCAGGTACCAGGCACCCATGAGGCACACCTGCATCCATATAGGTTGTAGGCAAAATAATTATACACAAACCTTTTTAAGAAAAAGGAGAGCTGGAGAGATGGTTCACCATTTAAGAGCACTGGCTGCTCTTCCAGAAGATCCAGGTTCAATTCCCAGCACCCACATGGCAGGTGACAACTGTAACTCTAGTTTGAGAGGATCTGACACCCTTACACCTATGCACATAAAATTAAGTAAATTATTTTAAAGAAAAAGGAAAAGTGTACAGGGGCAAGTTGAGGTAGCTAGGACCAAGAAATATTGTATACATGTGTGAAAAATAATAATAAACCTGGTGTCACCAAACATTGATGCCAATACTCCTAGCACTCAAGCTGAGGCAGGAGGATTGCTACAAGTTGAGGCCAGATTGGAGGGGGGGAAAAGAAAAAAAAGACAAACACCCAATAACAACAAAAAGGAAGATGACAAATGAAAGGCTTCAGATCCAATGTAGAGCCAGCTTCAGCAGCCCACACAATACAGCAAAAGCCACACAGTTCACCACGCCCATGCAAGGAAGTCTGGGAAGCACTCCTCATTTTATAAAAATTAAAAAACCTAAATAAAGAACAAACCTTAATTATATGCAGATCACAACTACTTTTTAAAAATTATTTTATGTGCATTGGTGTTGAGGGCATCAGATCCCCTGGAACTGAATTACAGATGAGATGACCATCGCCCCCTTGTGGTGGGCAGCTATGACCTCTGCTCTCCCATCCCGGTGAGATCTCCACTCCCCTCCCAGATGTAACTAGCCAATCCAGTGTTCAGGTTCTGAGCAAATAGAGAGATCCTTTATCCACTGCCTGTTTCCTTTAAAAAGCCCATGCGGGTGCATCTGGCCATCCACCATGTTTTTTAGTTTTAGTTTTTAGTTGATTGCCAGAATGTGCTTTGTGGCCATACATATATCTCAATGTCTCCTTGAGCTATTTTGGGGACCTAACACAGACAGTTGTGAGCTGCCATGTGGTTGCTGGGAATTGAACTCTGCTGCTCTGGAAGAGCAGCCAGTGCTCTTAACTGCTGAGCCACCTCTCCAGCCCCACAACTACTTTTTTGTATCTTGAAATATCAAGAGAAGCTATAAAAATTGGAATGAAGTGGAGCAAAAGTGCTGATGCTGATGCTCAGTCATGTGTGTGGTGCTGGGAGCAAACTCAGGGACTCACGCTTGCTTCATAGGCACTCACCACGGAGTCAACCCCAGCCTGGTTACAAATTCTCATGTATTCATGTACCAGTTACAGCCAACTAGAGGACAGAATAGGACTAATGTTTTATTGCTAATAGGAGCAAAAGGAAGCATTTAGGAATAAATTTAACATAGACTCCCCAAGACTCTCAGGGAGAAAAATGAGGAAACAGTGTTGAAAAGAAGTTGAAAAGAAAACAGACCTAGATTAAAGGACACAGCAGTGTACGCCTGTGTATCCTAACAGTGCAGGCTGTCTCCAGATCATGAGTCATTAATACCATTTCAGTAACAATCCCAAGAAAGGCCAAGAATAGCAAGGAACATAGGAAAAATAAGCTAGAGAGACCAGTTTCAGTAGACACATGACAGTACCATTAGTAACAGTAATTAAGAGTACTGTAATACAGCACTCAGAGGCAGAAACAAGAATTTAAGGTCAGTCTGGACTCTTGAGAACAAAACAGCCCAATGGTGTAGTGTGATACAGAGTAGAACACAGGAGAAGCTGATTGTGTTTACAATTTAAACAGAACAGAAGCTGGGTGTTATGGTACATGTCTGAAATTCTAGTCCCCCATACAGGGACCTACGTCATCTTTGGTACCAGGCCTTGGTGAACGTGTACTTTGATTTTGTGTGTGTGCGGGTGTACATATGTGTGGGTTTGTGTTCATGTGCATATGGAAGCCAGGGGTCAACTTTGGGTGTTATTTCTCAGGAGCTATCACTTTGGGTTTTTTTCACTTGGACCTAGGCTGTGGCCAGTGAGCCCTAGGGCCCACCTGGCTCCACCTTCTCATCGCCACGGTTACTGATACACACACCTAACTTTACCTTGTTTGCTTTTTTGTGTGGGTTCTAGAGATTGAACTCAGTTCTTCATGCCTGTGTGGGAAGCCCTTTATGGGCTGAGGCCATAAACCCTAACACTTAAATTTTTATTTCATTGGGTTAAAGGAGGCCATTTTATTACACAAGTATATAAAGTACTTAGTGTGTATTTTCCCCCATTCTCCACTACCCTTCCCCTGTTCTCTCAGTTTTGATTCTACTTTGTCTTCTGCACATATGTATGTGATTTTATATATCTATACACCACCCAGGCCCCACAAATGAGATTAAATACTGAATTCATTTATTATGATTATTTACAGTTGTTTATTTCCATAATTATGCCCATTTCCTGCAAATGACAACTTTGAGGGTTTTTTTTTTTTTATGGCTGAAAAAAACAAGTGTGTGTTTCTCTATCCATCCCTCTGTTGATGGTTTTATAACTTTGCTACTATGAATATACTGTAACAGACACTTATGTGAAAGTATCTCGGATATACTGACTTGGAGTCTTTCCCGGTGAACTTGTCAGTTCTGTTAAGCCTCCAATGTCTGCACCTCACCATTTGTTTTCCAAACACTGCTGTATTCCACCTCCCAAAAAATCACGGCCTCCTGACTGTCATTGCAGACCCATATGTTTGTTACAGAAGACAGTGAGCTCCTAGATGGAATTTCTACCCCATGGCCTTTCCCCAAGGCTCCAAAGTGCTGAGTTGTCCGGATTAAACCATTCTCCTTTGCGGGACATCCCCTCACTGTGACCCGAGTGCAGTCAGTGCCCTCCCAAACTCTCCTATGGCCATGTTCTGTCCTCATCTCTGCCCTTACGTGTGATGCCCTCTCCCTCACATGCCTCCCTTCAGAAATGCTCCGGTAATTGCCACATGCCCCCAGTCCTTCCCCGAACTCGGTGCCCCAAGGTTACTGTGTCCCCTCAGGCTGGGTACTGGCTTCCACCAGTCACCTCCCACTGTGCTGTTCTCATGGAGTAAGAAACCGATAAAACAAAAAAATTCCTGTGGGTGGCATGATGGCGGCAAAGCCACAGAGTTAAGAGGACACCTGTACCTGCGATCAGCTATTTAGCTCCTTCTAGGGGCCTGGAGGGAAGCAGATGTGGGCCGAGCAGTGCCTGCCAGTACATGCGCACTTCTCCACAACCAAATCTGTCCAATAAGCAAGGCTTCTGCTGAGGGTAATCTTTAGGTTTGGTGGTGAGAGCTCTGCAGGTCTAGATAGCAGATTGAATACAGTTGCTTCTGAGCTGAAGGGCAGACCCAGACTGGAAGCTCCCGTACAGCTCTCCTCTCAAACCTGTGCTGTATCCGATCCCATTTCATCCCCACTGACCCAACGCCAGTGGGTGTGGGCAGACACTCTGAGAATAATTTATTACCTTCTCGGGATCACAAGTCAGTACATCCCGGGGCCACATTTAACTCTAATCCAGTACTAATCTCACTCTTGTTCTGCTAGGTCGGATGGTAAGGTGGCCTGTGCTTGCATTCCACAGAAATGTGCGTGTTTCTTAGGGTCTAGCACATAGTCAGCTGGAAAAAAATACCTCATTTCAGTTTGTTTAATGTTGAGTTTTGCTTTTTTAAAAATTGGGTTTGTGAACCTCCTCGTACCAGTTTTGTACTCCATAGTTTTAGGATTCCACCGAAGTGTATCAAGCACAAAACTAACCTCGTGTGGCCCTTGTCTTGAACTGGTTGGTTATACTAAATTATGATGATCTAGATGGTGTATAAACAACAGATTGATTTCCCGTGTCTGGAAGCTGGGGAGAACAAGACTGGTATGTGGGCAGAGTTAAGTGAGGCCCAATCCCTGCTTCATAGATGGCCAGCTTCTCACTGTGTTCTAGAATGCTGCGGTCTTTGAGGTTTTGATTGATTTTGAGACTGCTGGTCCTCCTGCCTCCACCTCCAGAGTGCTCGTCTTCTGGCAGGTGCCATCATGCTTCTGGAGCTTTTTTATAGAGACACCAATCCCATTCACAAGGGCTCTCCCCATCACCCTCAAAGACACAGTCATGTGCTAACAGGTATCATATTGGGAGTTAGGATTTCCACATAAGAAGCCAGAGACAGACACACTGCAGGCCGAGCTGGGCTTTCAAGTAGGACTGGAAGGTAGCATGAAGGTTCCTAGCAGGGCTCTTTCGCAGCTGGTTTAGTCTGCTCTGTTGTTATGGATATGTTAATATGCAGGGACGGACATTCCTGGTGGCGCTGGGTTAGCTGAGCAACATTATTATTGCAGGAAAATGCCAGTGGGAAGGGAAAGTCATTCCCCAGAGGCCAAAGTAGCCCATAAGAGGCAAAACAAACAAAAAACCAACAGGAAGTTGCCGAAACCTTGGGTAGGAGGAATGAAATGTGTAAATGGAAGAAGCAGGGTACTAAGACATCAAGAACACTTCTTTCTCAACAAGACCTAATTCAATGCAAATTACAAAGGAGACTGAGCTGCATCTATTTTTGGTGAAGCCTGAGTCGCTTGCTCCTAGTATCGTTTTGCAATGATTCCCTGAGAGGTTCATATAAAGGCCTGTTGTTGAACTGAAGACACACACTGGGAAAGGTTCTGTGATCCATTGTCAGGCTGGCTTCACCGCTGAGGGGCCCACCATACCTCTCCCTTGGGCACTGGGTTTCATTTCCTTGACTGCCTGAGCAAATGGATATCACTGTTTATACTGCGAGAGCTTCCCTTTGGACCGGGGCTGATTTCAGAAAACATTTACTTGAGATGAACATTTGGCAGTTTAAATTTCCACTTGGAGTGATTTTCTGCCTCTGCCTTTTCTCTCAGAGATTCTGCTATCCTTGGACACCTAAATGCAGGGCCAAATGGGCTTGGTTTGAAATATTGATTCCTAACCTTTGCTGGCTCATCTGAAGCCAGCAAATCCAAACTCAGAGTCTCATGGTTGCTGGATTAATACAAAAGTCCATCTCCCCCACCTCTCGCCTGTCCCTGTCACTAGTAGAACCGAGGCCATATGAATGTCACATATCAATAAATTGGTATATATCCAACTAAGAGGTTTAATTGGCTTTTTGTTTTTTGAGACAGGGTCTCAGTATGTAGCCCTGGCTGGCCTAGAACTTGTAAGGTAGACCTAGTTTGCTTTGAACTCAGAGATATTTGCCGACCTTTGCCTCCTATGCCTCCGGGGATAAAAGGTATGTACTACCACACCCCACCCAATTAAGAGGGGTTTTTTTTTGTTTGTTTGTTTTTGTTTTTAATGGGGTTGGCAGAATAGCTCAGAGGTAGAATATTTGCTTAGCATGTGCAATATGCTGAGTTCAATTTTTTAAAATGAGAAATCCTACACTTGAAAAAAAAAAAAAGACCATCCTAATTATCAGGACTTTATTTTATACAACAGAATGGAAGGCAGAAGTCAAAGGTTAAATACCTTCCCTACATACAACTGGAAGTTGGTACTACAATGTAACTGCTTTAATGTCCAGATTCAAGTTTATTCTGCTATCTCAAGCAGTTAATAAGCACTTTTTTCTCTCTTACCTTCTAAATTGAGTACACAGCAAGCACATAACTGTAGACCTTAATAAACTTCCACAATACGTGCATTCCTGTATTTAATACCTCAGTCAAAACACAGACTGTCGGCCAGGCATGGTAGCACACACATCTGTAATGGCAGCATTTGGAAAGCTGGGACGGGAACATCAGGAGTTAGAGGCAAGCCTGGGCCTCAAGTCAAAAAGTTACCAACCAGACAAAATGGACAAAACAGGTCATTTCTACCCTCTGGAGTTCTGGTGAGCCCTTTCTACCAAGCCACCACACCAGGCATGGCCACTCTGATTTATGTTCCTTCCTTGTTTTGAGGCTATAGTTTATTTTTACTTTTTTTCAGTGTTGGGAGATTGAAACCAACAACTTGTACATGTGTTAACAAGTGCTGTCTTCTCTCTCGGCTCCAGTTTAAAGAAAGAAACATTAATTCAAAAGTTTACTAGCAGCTCTGAAGTATCTCTAATTTTCCTCTCTCCTTTGGGTTACAGAACAACCTAAAAATTGTTTTGAATCTACTTGAGCCGCTTTACAGGGAAACACCCTGGCTCGATTACAGACCCAATTAGTTTTAGTTTTTTGTTTTTATTTTTGTTTTTTGAGACAGGGTTTTCTCTGTGTAGCTCTGAATGTCCTGGAACTATTTTGGTAGACCGGCTGGCTTTCAACTCAGAGATCTGTCTGTCTCTGCCTCCCAGTGGTGGGATCAAAAGCATGTGTCACCATGCCCAGCTTTTTTTCTTTTTTTTAAACAATTAGTTGCAAAGAGATTCACAAATATAGGAACCAGTCAAGGCCAACCATGATTTCTCAAAATGAGGTATAAATGAACTCTTCTGTTTAGAAAAGACACTTTCTCCAAGATGTCTGCCTCCCTGACTCTTGAGGTCAGGCACATTCAGAATGGTGTGGTTGTAGACAGGGCTCCCTGACTCTGAATCTAGCCATTCTCTCTCCCTCTGGATAACTGTCTTAGCTCCTATGGGAAGATTTGCCTGCACCATGAAAGGGAACACGCACGACCGCACACATGCATGCATGCATACATACACCTGTTTCTATTTGGAGGCCACTTCCCACTTCCTATTTCAACAACCTTTATACTCTGTGGGACTCCTGACAGCTCTGGCTTTTGCACTAGGAGGCACAGGAGGCAAGTGGTACTTGAAAACCTAACTAGCCAAAAGAGAGCTGGCATTTAGAAACTGGAAAACTCTGGCTTTGGAACATTGTCTTAAGGCCAAAAATGTCAAGGTCTGAGTAGGGGCAGCTTTCCAGCAGCCACAGACACAAGCAAATCAGACAGGGCTTACACTTCTCCAACAAGGCACTGGCGGCCAGGGTGGACCCTTTTCCCCACAGGGGCTTAATTTCCTCAGACAGTGAGCTCATGCTTGGCGCTGGTGAACTCCATAAAACATGTCATTTAATCCCATCTTCGAGGCAGAACTTTATGAACATATACACTGTATGACTGAATCAAACTGAGTTCTGAAATTCTGAAGGAAAACTTACACACACATACACACACACAGAGCAAAAATTGTGTTTTAAATTTTAATTACTGTGCCTAAGAGACCTATAGAACAAGAACAAAAAACTTCCAGGAGTGCTGGATGAGACTGTTCAAGCTACCTACAGAAAAACAGAATCCTGTAATCCCACTTGCCCAAGGACAGGTAACCTCCTGGAATGTTGGGTAGGGACTGTTTAGATTCCTTTTGGTTAATCTAACTGCACCTGATGTGCTCCAAATGCACCAGATATACTTAGTCACTTGTAGGCAGGCGATATCCCAGACAGGAAGTTATGTCAGGATAGATGCTTGCCTTATGGGTTCTGCCTTTTTAAGCATCTGTCTGTGCAAGCTCTGGCAGGACTACTCCTTGGGAACCACGGAATGGTTCTAGTCAGAGTCCATCTTCCTGATTTGTAGGATTTACAACACAGACACAGACACACACACACACACTCATAACATTTGACCCTACTTACCTACTTAGGAACTGAGGACAAAAAAGTAGAAATGGTAAGAGCCTAATCTTCCCTCCAGAGCCAAATCTGGATGATTTCTTAGTGAAGTCACAATTCTGTGGCATTATGGGTAGAGCTGCTTAAGGTATGCTATAATTCCATTTCCTCTGCAGCATACTTCTGAGGGGCTTCTAGTGTTTCTACAGTTTAAAATACAAAATCCTTCCCATTAATTAAAAAAAAGAAATACTGGGACGAGGGCTTGGCTCACTGGTGGAGCACTTGCGTAGCATGTGCAAGGCCCTAGGTTTCCTGTGCCCTTCCTCGTTTCTGTGGCAATGAAGGCAAACTGTCCTGCTGGTTGGCATGTCTCCCTGGTGTTGGTCTATGAGCCCCAGTGGGGTGGGTAGGTGGGTGGGTGGGTGGTAAGGACATGCATGAATGTGGACTCATAATCTCTGGCTTCACCAAAGAAGGCAGGCTTGCTGCAGCCAGAGTCTGGGGAGGACCACAGGAGGCACACAAGTCAAACCATGATCTGAAGCCACTTTGTTTATGGAATTGGGGTGGGAGTGCAAGGCTCAGCCCTGAGAATGTTGCTGGTGGCAGGGGACAGACAAGGATGAGTGGGATAACTACATAGAGAGGACAGGTTCCTGGCTTGGGATTTTAGGAAGATAAGGAGTTCAAGGGCAGCCCAGGTGTCATGAGACACAGTCTGAAAGCAAGCAGGCACATGCTGGTATACAGAAATGTGACTCTTAACATGTACATGAGATTCTAAACTTGGGTGCTTATTTTTGTTGTTGTTGTGGGACTGTCCAAGGACTATAGTGTGTTGAAGCTGACTTGAGCCCCGGGTCACCCCTAGAGGGTGAGGATGGCAGGTGTTCGTTGCTCCACACCTTAGTCCTGGCTTAAACCCAGCTAAATTATTAGATTGAAACAAACATGCTTTGTCTGCTCTTGCAGGCTGGGGACACTGGCTCAAATGTGTTTATTTGAGGCAGCACCAAAAGCCCCTGCCTCAACCAATCAGTCTCACTCTTGTGGCCAGACCACTCCCTCGACCATGCCTCATAAAAGGCACCCGTAAAGCCCCAATAAAGATGAGATGCCCACCGAAGCGCGTCCTGGATGGTCATTTGTCCACTCGCCAACTCACTGAGGCCCGCCAAGGTCACAGCAGGATGAGGTAAAACCCATGGCCCCGCACAGTGGCCACATCCCACTGAGCCGCTTGGCCTGCAGTAGGCCAACTCCGGACAAGAGGCGAGCCGTGGCGTGGGGCCACCTGGCGGGGTGGGAAGGTTCCATCACGCGAGACTACAGTTTGTTTGCTTGTTGTTTGGGTTTTCAAGACAGGGTTTCCCTGTGTAGCTCTGGCTGTCCTGTAACTCATTCTGTAGACTAGGCTGGCCTCAAACTCACAGAGATTCTTCTGCCTCTGCCTCCAAGTGTTGGGATTTAAATTGTGCATCACTACCATCTTTCCTAAACTTAGGTTTTAAGAGCATAAAATAGAAATGTAGGCTCTTGATATTTAAATACCACCCTAACACTTGAGAAAACAGGTACAGGTCAAGATGAAGCCACCTTCAATGTCTAGCCATTAGTGCTTTCTACCCATAATCTAGTGTCTAAGGTTTTTAATTTATATTTAAGGCTTTTTTGGGGGGGGGACAAATTTGACAGATTATAACTTTAGGAATAAAAAGATGTTATTCCTTCACATTTTAATTCAAGTTTTATTATATAAAATTATATAAAAATCTCATAAATGAACCAGTTAGTAGAGGAACATATCTTAAATCCTAGCCCTCAGGAAGCAGAGGCAGGTGGATCTCTAAATTCAAGACTACCTTGTTCTATGGAACAAATTCCAGGACAGCCAGGGCTACACAGAGAAACTCTGTCTTGAAAAAACAAAACAACTGGACGGTGGTGGCGCACGCCTTTAATCCGAGCATTCGGGAGGCGGAAGCAGACAGATCTCTGAGTTTGAGGCTGGCCTGGTCTACAGAGTGAGTTCTAGGAGCCAGAGTTACAACAGAAAAACTCTGTATCAAAAAAAAACAAAACAACAAAAAACAAAAGCAAAAACTAAAAAAAGAAGGAAAGAGGATGAAAAGAAAAAACAAAACAAACACAAAACAACAAACTCATGAGAGGTACATGATACTCAAGATCAGTAGTTTTCAACCCCGAGGCTCGGACAACTCTTTCACAGAGGCTGCCTAAGACCAGCCAGCATATCAGATGTTTATGTTACATAGCAAAATTATAGTTATGAAGTAGCAACAAAAATAATTTTATGGTTGGGGGTCTCCACAACATGAGGAACTGTATAAAAGGTCACAGCATCAGAAAGGTTGAGAACCACTGCTCTAGCTAACATCCTGCTAACTATGGGGAGGCTGACCTGGTGACCACGTCTTTTGTCTTTCATGCCTGGTATGTAGACTTCAGGCTGGTCTTGAATTTACAGCAATCTTCCTGCCTCTGTTTCTGAGTACTGAGATTACAGGTGTGAACCACTATACCTACATCTCAATAAAATAGTGCTTAAAAATATTTAAAGCTATAAAAAGCAGTGACCTTGAGTAACTTCCAGCTTTATTCAAGGTGGGGATAAACAGAGCTATCTCTTAGATGACAGCTAAACAGAATTAGTTTGCTAGGTCTGTTGCTGATTTACTGTAGGAATTTAAGGCATTTTGGAACTAAGTTAAAACAACTCTAATAGGCTTAATCAAAACAACTGGGACCTGATGAGATGGTTCAGCCGATAAAAGGCGATTACCACCATCATACACTGCGGCATGTGTGCGTCCCCATAAGCAAATAAATAGATCAGAAACAAAACAGGTATTTGTCTCGCATAGTTTGGGTGCAGGTTGAACACTGGGCCTTTGTCTGTCCTGGCTGTTTCCTCCTTTACTGCCTTCATTCCTGGTTGGCTGTCTACATAGCAGGAAAAGATAGCAGCTACTGGCAATTGCAAGATTATAGTGGGCCTCACAACACTGTTAAGAAGAGAATCTTGGAAGCAATGAATGGTGTTACACTATGAGGAAGGCAGAGGCAGGACCATCAGAGCCCAAGGTCATTTTGGCTTCATAGTGAGTTCAAGGCCAGCCTGGGCTATAGAGAGGGATACTGTCCCAAGAAGTAGGAGGAAGAGGAAGGAAAGGGAGAGAGAGGAGGAGAAAGAATGAGAATATCTTGAGCTAGTGATGATGGTGGCTTATGCCTATAATCTTGGCACTTGGAAGCAGGACTGAAAGGCAAGGACAGTCAGTGTAGGCTATAAAATAAGACTTTGTTTCAAAAACAAAACAAAACAAAACAAAACAAAACCTTTCTTGATAGGTCTGAGAACACAGCTATCCAAGGCTAGCCCTGTACTGTGCCGGAGAGTAAAGTTAACTTCTGATTGCTGAAAACTGGGAAATGATGGTTTCTCAAAGGAAGACTGGAAATAGGCGATACATGTTCACTACCCCAGGAGAATCTGTGAGGTTTCCAGACATTCTAATATAATTCCAGCCCAATATATACTTGCCTAATCAATGTTAAGAAGACATAAACCAGAGCTGCTGCAGATTACTTTAAAAGCATCATGTGTAAAAGCAAAAGTTATGTCTTAAATTTTAGTTACTGTGCCTAAGGTATTTCTAAAAGAAAAAGACAGATGACTCCTGGAGTTGGGTGGGGCTGTTCAGGTGAGATAGTTCTAAATCTCTCTTGCCCAAGGACATAACCTCTTGGATTGTTGGGTAGGGAGTGTCTAGATCTCATTTAGTTGACCCTACTATACTGGATGTGCCCCAAATGCACTGGATGTACTTGGTCACTTGTAGGCAGGAGATAACTCAGAAGTACATCAGGATAGATGTTTGCCACTCATTGGACCTGCTAGGAAGTACATAGCCTTATGGGTTCTGCTTTTTTAAGCACCTGTGCCACATGACTCCGTGCCATTTTGTGGGAACTCTGAAGGTGATAGGTTCACTCCATGCGTACCTCAGAATGGACCTAGTCAGAGTCCATCTTCCTGGCCAGTATTTAATAAAAGCTTGCTTATTTCAAATTTAGCTCAATTGTGGTGGTCTTATTCTTGGCTGGATTTGGGATTTACACAAGTTCAAACTCTGATGTTGCATTTTTTAGAGAACCAATGAAACGCAACTGAAGGCAGATATTAAGGTCATTATTGAGAGGCCATTTTAGTAAGGGGCTGCTCCAATCAAGTACAGATTGATGCGGTTCCAGGGTCCAGGTGTATGACACCAAAGAGATGCAGCACTGTAGGAGAAGGCATTTCTTCTCTGATTTAACCACCAGAAAAGCTGAGGTTTCTTCAGCATGAAGTGGGAGGCAGATCAATATGAGGGGTCTTGATACCAACAAGGGTTCATTTAAACTGGTGGTAGTCGGGTGGGTTTCTGATCCAGGATGCAAAGGGCTGTTTCCTCCGGAGTGTAGTCCAGGCTTCCTGGTAGGCAGATGCAGCCTCCTTGTACTCCTGATAGGTGTCCAGCTTCTGCACCCTAATGCACACATGCCATCAAGCACAGTTCTCATTGGAGTGCGAGCCCTTAGAGCAACTGGACAGATTCAAACAGCAGAGCAGGAGCAGAGCGGGGCACCCTCTTCCCTCTATAGGGAATTCAGGTTAAAGCAATGCACACTTGAGTAGGTGAGGTCACAGAAGACTAGTTTTGTATGACCCTTGTACAATCAGAAGTTTTCTTTGTGGTGTTAGGGAGACACAGGGCTTCGTGTGCGGTAGACAGTCTCCTATCATCACTGAGCCGTCCACCCCAGCCTGGACATAAAGTTCCCACCGGGGGATCTAGAGATTAAGAATTGTTTTGGCTGTTTTCTCTTATGAGAAAATTATGTAACATCTGCATTCTCCTACTATATACTGCCAATTGACGCCCTTTAGTCTCTGAGTGTTGAAAAATGCCTGACACTCTGAATAATTGTAATTCTCATAAGACTTTCTTTGGACCAGAATGTGGACCAGAGCCCTCTGAGTCCTCCTCTTGACTTAGCCTTGAGATCTGCCCTGCCTCTCTAAGTCCAGTTTCAACTAGGATTCCCCTGAGTCAGTTTAACAAAGGCTCCCTGCCCTCTCATTTTGATCATCTTCAATACGGATCCAGTTCTTCACTCTGGACTGGGAATGTAGCTCAGTCAGTAGAATGTTTGCTTAGCACGCATCAACTTCTGGGTTTGATCCTCAGAACTGAGTAAACCAGATGTGATGGCTTACTTGTGATCCCAGCACTTGGGAGGCAGAAACAGGAGGATCAGAAAGTTCAAGGTTATCCTTGGCTATATAGCAAGTTTGAGGCTAGTCTGGGTTATATGAGACATTATCTAAAAAAAAAGTGTCCGCCCCCCACCTCCTTGTCTACCCTTTCTATTATGTTTTAAGTTTTAGTTACTGTGCATAAGAGATCCATGAAACAAAAATGCCTGTAACATGTAAGCCTCTTGCCTAAGGACAGATCCTTCCTGAAATGCTGAGGGTTGTTCACGTAAGGTAACAGGCCACACATTTTCACTTTTGTTGTTGTTGCTGTTTTGTTTTTTCCACAGGGTTTCTCCGTTCTAACCCTGGCTGTCCTGGAACTCACTCTGTAGACCAGGCTGGCTTTGAACTCAGATCCACCTGCCTCTGCCTCCTTCGTACTGGTATTAAAGGCGTGCACCACCACTGCTTGGCACGTTTTCACTTTTATAAACAAGTTTGGTTGACCCAACTACACAAGATTTGCTTGATCACATGTAGGCATGAGGTAAGTGTAAGGCTGGAGGAAGAATGTCATGATGTATGCTTGCTCCCAATTGGATGAAGGTGGAAAGTATGTAGCCTTACATGTTTTGCCTTTATAAGTGTCTGCCAATGTGACTCTGTGACTCGGTGCCATTTTCTGGGAACACTGGAAATGGACTTGGCTAGTGTCCATCATTCTAGCCAGTATTTAATTAAAGCTTGCTTCAGATTTGGCTTAAAAATTGTGGCAGTGGTCTTACTCTCCACCAGTGAGATTAACATTATCTTATCACCCTGCATGCCTTCACTAGGAGTTCCTTTAGCCTAGCTTTGAAATCAGATTAGAGATTTTCTATCCAGAGACCACCCTGACTCATCCTGTTCTTGCCTATAGGTCTCCACTTGTTCTTGTATTTGGGAGCTAAGCCCAGCTTCTTTTCCCTACAACATCTCCTGAATAGTCTTCTTTACCATCTTTGACAAACGTCCGACTCAAGTTTTTCTTTAATGTTTCTGTGGCATACATGTCTTATTCACAGAATAATTTTTTTAATTACAAAATTTTATTTTATGCATATGGGTTTTGTCTGCATGTATGTCTGTGCAGCATGTTGGTGTGTCCAAAAGAGAGTGTTAGAATCTTTAGAACTGGAGTGAGCCACCTGGCATGGGTCCTGGGACCTGAACTTGAGTCCTTTGGAGGAGGAACAAGTGTTCTTAACCACTGAGCCATCTCTTTAGCCTTGAAGCCCCCAAGATTTTTATCAAATAAAATGAGTTACAAAACTAAGTGTGAATCATTCCTAGGCCAAGCACTTTTACGTGTAATATTTTTACTCACGTTTTTCTCAATGATCTTGTGACACGGCTAATGTTACTATTCTTACTGTCAAATCAAGACTGTGATGGTTAATCCTCATTGTCAACTAGACTGTAGGGATTGTTAGGATCACTGGGGAAACCAACTACTGGGCACATCCATGAGGCTGTTTTCCAGGACCTGACTGAGGTGGGAAGACCCACCTTGGATGTGGGTAGTGCCATACATGGGCTGGGGGTCCCAGACTGAACAAAAAGGAAAAACTGAGCTAAGCACCATGTTCCTCTCTCTGTTTCTTAAAGTTTGGATGCAGTGTAAGCAGCCACCTCTTCTTCCTGCCACTGTGGACTGTATCCTCCAACTGTGAACCAAAATAAAATCTTCCTTAAGTTGTATTTACTGGTGGATGTTGTTTTGTCACAAGAAATAACTAATACAGAGACTTGTCTTACTTATTCAATTTCATCCTGTTCTTACTTCTGTTTTTTATTTTTATTACTTTTAAGTGTGTGTGTGTGTGTTTGTGTGTACACACACACACGCCTGTGTGCACGAGTACATAAGAGTGCAGTGCTATGGAGGCCAGAAACACATGGGGAGGAGACAGGAGACCCCAGTTATACAGAGACATTGCTTCTTGCAGTAAATACTGATTTAAGTTTTTTTTTTTAATCTTTTTTTTTTTGTTTGTTTGTTAATAAAGAGGCAGGATTCATGAACTTGACAATTTCAAACTGTATTTGAGTCCCATGCTCCTAGAAAACTAGTGTAGCTCACCAATAGAGGCTCTGGGGCCCATTCCCAGCATCACCAAGTCAGCCAATCAGCCAAATGATAAAATGAAGAAAAAAAAAAAGATCAGGCCTGTAATTCTAGCATTTGGGAGACTGAGGCAGGAGCTTAAGCTGTCCTATATATTGAGTTTCAGTTCCAGGCCAACTTGGGCAGTGAGATTCTATCTCAAGATAGATAGATAGATAGATAGATAAATAAATAAATAAATAAATAAATAAATGTATAAATAAGTAAAGCTAAACCCGAACCTTCCTCTATAACTTAGGTGAGACACTGACACAAACTTACAAGTTCCCATTCTCTGTGGGTAAGTAGTAAGCGCCTACTGGCTCACTGAGCCCGGCTCCTGCTAAGAAGTCTTGCCATGCACAAGCCAGAGTGAACAGAAGTCTTTACAGATATGAGAACAGAGAATAAACAGTATCACCTGACGGAGTCTGGCTGCTTGTCTTCTGCAATGCTGCTCAGCAGCTTCTGGAATGATCTAAAGAGTTCTATCTTGCTGATTCGGGATCTGTTTAGAAAAAGAAAATGAAGATCACTGACTGTTTACTATGTGCAAGGCCACTATCAGAGACACCAGGCCTCACACAGTGCTCAGGTGTGAATGTGCCAGATCCCCCATCCCTGTAGATCGACTTGAAACATCTCATCAGTCCCCGCCCCCAAAGTCTTGCTATATTGCCCAGGCTGCTCTTGAATCATAAGCCTCCTGCCTCAGTTCCTAAGTAATAGGATTACAGGCATGGGTCTCTAGAGAGACCTGTGCTGTGAGGAACTGAAATACCACTCTGGCAAGTGACACTGACCTGTCAGCCACACAACTGAGCACTTTTGGAATTAACCCCTCCTACACCATTCAAGCTTTCAGGGAACTACAACCCCACATTACATAACTGACCTCTCAAATCCCAAGCCACAACACCTATTAAATTTACTTTTTATTCCAAATCAGCTGAAACTATGAAGAATAAGGTTTATTGTTATTTAAGGCTGCTATTTTGTAGATAATCAATAGATAACTAACACACTTTCATAGAATAAATCTAATGGGGATGTGGAAGATTTATGCAAGGAAACTACAAAAAAATAAAAAATAATTAACAATAATAGAATGAAATTATCAAACTTTATTGAGGGCTGGGCTATTGCTCAGGGTCAGAGCACTTACCTTGTACATGTATAATGCCCCAGGTTTAATCTCTACTACTGCTAGAAAAAAGAACAGACTGGGACTGGGCAGCTCAGTGGTTAGGAGCATTGCTACTCTTGCAGAGGACCTGAGTTTAGTTCCTAGCTCCCATAATAGGTGGCTCACAGCTGCCTTGTCACTCTAGTTCCAGGGGATTTGCCGCCCTCTTCTGGCTTTGTAGGCACCTGCACTCGTGTGCACATATAGACACGCACACAAATACAAGTAATTAAAAATAAAAATAAACCTTAAAAAATAAGAGGAACTGGAGAAATGTCTCTATGGTTAAGAATATACACTGCTCTTCTTGGGGACCTGGGTTCACTTCCCAGCACCCACAGAATGGTTCACAACTGTAACTCCAGTGTCAGGGGATACAACGCTCTCTTCTGGACTCTTGGGCACTGCATTTATGTACACATGTATGTACATATATACACATTCATGCAAAACACTCGCATACATAAAATAAAAAAAATCTTAAAAAAAAAAGAATTAAGTTTTAGACTGGTGTGATGGCTCAGTGGGTGAGGGTATTTATCACCAAGTCTGCAACCTGAGTTTGATCCATGGGACCCACGTGGTAGGAGAGAACCAACTTTCAAAAGTTGTTCTCTGATCTTAATACACATGCTGTGGCAGGAGTGTTTGTAAGCACACACATGTACAGACATGAAATAAATAAATAAAAGACTTTAAGAAGTCCTAAATGGGGCTGGAGAGATGATGGCTCAGCAGTTCTGAGCACTGGCTGCTCTTCCAGAGGACCCAGGTTCAATTTCCAGCACTACATGGCAGTTTATAACTGTCTGTAACTCCAGTTCCAGGGGATCTGGCACCTTTACACACATACATGCAGGCAAAACACTAATGCACATTAAAAAAAGAATTTAAAAAAAGTCCTAAATAAGTGAGTACTCAAAACTACGTCATAAATCTGGGGAACAACAAACTGCTGATCTGGCATGAGTATTATAGAGAGATATTCCATGTTCCTGTGCGCTGTCAATAGTATAGTAGTTAGTATGGATGCCTTCTATGTTTCTGGTCTGGAAGACAATGTTGAAAATGTCTATTTTTTTCAAATCGATTTTTTTTTTTTTGTTTTTTGTTTTCCGAGACAGTGTTTCTCTGTGTGACTCTGGCTGTCTTGGAACTCATTCTGTAGACCAGGCCTCGAACTCACAGAGATCTGCCTGCTTCTGCCTCCGAGTGCTGGGATAAAAGGCATTCGCCACCACCACCCAGCTCAAACTGATCTTTAGATTTAAAATCCAAGAAAGGCCAAGATAAAACACTCTTGAAAGATATGCCAAGGGGACTTTCCCTAACAGATACCATCTTATTTAAAGCTAGAGTTAAAAGTGTGTTTTTTAGTCCAGTGTAGTCCAGTGCACACACAGTTCCAGTACTTGGCAGGCTGAGCAAAAGGCTTGTGAGTTCACGGACAACCTAGAAGAGAGGGAGAGAGAAGGGGTGGGGAGAGGGAGATATCCTATCTAAAAAACCATAAAGAATATGGTTTTGTTATAGGTATAAACAGAACAACAGAAGAAAATAGAATAGGATGCTAGGAAACAGATTCAAATGTGTGTGTGTGTGTAGCCATATATATGGTTCCTACACTTGATACAAATATCCCACCTAAAACCAGGCATGGTGGTACACACCTTTAATTTCAGCAATTGGGAAGCAGAGGCAGGAAAATCTCTGAGTTTGAGATTAACCTGGTCTACACAGTGAGTTCTAGGAAAGCCAGAGTTACACAGAGAAATCCTGTCTTGAACTCCTCCAGGAACTGCCCCCACCAAATCCCACTTAAAGCATGTAGATTTCCAAAAGTCACTAATTTCTACTGCAATAAAGAGTAAAAATTGAGTTTATCTGGCAGGAAGTCGATACTGCCAATAGAAGGCTTCTATAAATAAGTAAGTGCTGGGTGACTGCAGGTATACCAGAAAGTCTACCCCAAACCTCCTGTAGCTCAAAAAGCCTATTTCTCCCCACCTGAATAAAGCAGCCTGGCAGAATCTATGACCAAGAGTTAAAACTTCCACTGAGATCCTGCAGCTGAGATGCCACTCTCCTAGGACTGAAACAAGTTAATAATTAAATACTGGGCACATGTTCAAATAATGGTGTTAGTCAGGCCCAGGTTAATTAATTACTACTCAGAAAATTATTATTCAAGAACAATGTCATCTGTTAAACATTAGATAGAACATATCCAAAGGGTGGGCACCAAGGCCAATGAAAATGTTACTTTTTTATGTACCTAGTAATTTTATTGTAAATATAGTTTTATCATTTGGCTGTGTATGTATATGGCTAGTAAAATAATTAATTTTGGTCAAGACTTTTCAGCCTGAAAAAACATTTGCCCCCTCTGCCTCCTGAGTGTTGGGATTAAAAGCATGTACCACCATACCTGGTTTATTTATTAATGAAGTATATGGGAACATTTCGTTCACAAGAACAAGAAACCTCTACCATGTCATACTCTACAGTGTGGAGAACAGATCCACACCAAGGCTCAACATGTTACCCAATTCACTGGAAGGAGGCCTACTGGGATCTATTTACCACTATCACGGTAGCACAATGTCAAGGCCAGTGTGAGAATCTAATACCCTCTTGGCAATAGAACTGTAAAAGTTCTCAACAGTCTATTCCCTGGAGAACCAAGAGGAAGTATGAATGTTTCTTGCTTAAGTTATCTCATCAGTAATGGTAAGATGTTGCACACACATACACACTCAGCACAGGGGCTGAGGCAAGATCCAAAGGAAAGCCTGCCTGAGCTATATTGACAGCTATATTTGCCTATAGAGCAAATTGGTAGAGTGACTGTTAGCATGTACATGTCCCTAGCTTGGATTTCCAGCTTGCCACCCACAAAGGGTAGATGGCTATAAACCTCTTCTCTGTTTGGGAACTCGCTCCAGTGAAGTAAGCCCAAGTCTTATTCCACAGCAGAACACAGTAACCACCATACCCAGTAGAAACTACTGAATTATGAGGATTGTAAGACTCTTCTAGGTGGCTCCCAGCTGCTGCTTTCCAGAGAGACCTGGGTCCTTTTAGCAGAGAGGATCACATGCTAGGAAGTCCTCCCTGTGAGTTGATTAACATTGTTGATTACTAGAAAAGAAAGCACAGGGGCTTTTTAGATTCTTTTGTTTATTTTCAGTTTATTTTTTAAAATTCCTAATCTGAGAGTTGGGAGAGGGAATTAATTTGACCAAAATACATTGTATGAAAATTTCAAAGAATTAATAAAAACATTATTTAAGAAAAAATTCCTAGCTGGATGTAGTAGCCCACACCTTTAATCCCAGCACTTTAGAGGCAGAGACAAGCAGATCACTGATTTCAAGGCCAGCCTGGTCTACAGAGTGAGTTCCAGGACAGCCAGAGCTACACAGATAAACCCTGTCTTGGAAAAACAAAACAAAAAAACCAACCAAACGAAGAATACTGGTCTTGTAGAAGACCTGAGTTTGGTTCCCAGCACCCATGTCCTGAAACTCTACCTCCAGGAGATCTAACACCCTCTTCTGGCCTCTGTGTACTCAAGCACCCTTTTTCAAAGTGGACCTCTAAATTATGAGGGTAAAGACTCTAAGTACACTTCACTCAAGAGTATAAACTCACACAAACACACACACATAAGTAAAATCAAATAAAAACCCTTCTCATCGTTTTCAATTCAGTGAGCCATTTCATGAGTTGATATTCTAGAATCTCAACTGACACAGAGGATTTTTTTTTCTTCAGGATAAGAGAATTAGTCTCTAATGAGGCAGAGTAAAACTCAAGTTTCTTAAAATGAGCATCTTCTTATGTGATTCCTGTTATTACCCCATTGTTTGTAAACACACAGAATACTTAAAGCACTCTCTTCTGGCATCTTTAAGGTCATCTGAGATCCCCAGTTTCCCAGAGGTGGCCTCACAAGGCAGCCACTCAGGATGAGCAGTGAGGAGCCTGCTTCTCCCAGCAGCTGGTCTTACGGTAAAGTGAGTTCTAATTCCTGCACACAGTAATGTTACAAAGATCACTAGATGGTAAGAGGGAAATCAGTTTTAACAAAATGCCATTTCAAGCTGTATCTACCTTACTCAGTTCTCACACTGGTTAAACTTTACAGTTGGCAAATATGCACAAGAGAGGTTGAGTGATTTGCTCAGGTACACCTAAATACTGACCCTTTCAATTACCAAGCTTCTGCTGCCCCGCCCTCCAGCTCCTACTAACAGATTAAGCTCTCAGCACTGCTCTGGCACCATGCCTGCCTGCCTACTGCCATGTTGCTATGCTCCCTACTAAGATGGTCATGGACTCACCCTCTGAACCTGTAATCCTCCATTAAATGCTTTCTTCTGTAAGTTGCCTTGGTCATGGTGCTTTGTCACAGCAGTAGAAAACTAATAAGACACTGTCTATCCATGAACCCTCATTACACAGATAAAAGTACATTGCAGCTCACACAGCAGCTGGCCTTGCCCCAAAGTCACACAGATAATTTGTCAGGACTGGCCTGACAAGTCAGAAAGTACCTGAATGGGGGGTGGGACTGAGGGGCTTTATGAGGATAGGGGAAAAAAGACAAAAAAGGAAGGGGATAGACCAGGCACACACTGTATCATTGAGCTCAGATGGAATGGAGCTGAAGTTTAATTTTTGTCCCAGTTTTTATACACTTTTTTCTCAAGGGTTACAAAGCACAAGGAATTCAACAGTATACAATAGGATATCAACCGCCTAAAGACATCCTCTGTTGATGGAGCAGGATGATTACCCAAGGAAATAGCTTCTCCAGGTGGAGTTAGATGCTTATCAAGGACAATAGCCTCACTTGAGGTGCTAAACGCTTACTTAGGGCAATAGCTCCTCTTGATGGAGCTGAATGTTTAGCCAGAGAAGGAATGTTCCTTTAGGTAATCTTTGACTTCCTTGAAACCAGCCCCTCCTGGCAGTAAGTTTAGTGACTCAGTTTTGCTCAGAGAAACTCCCAATAAATGAATAGGCACATAGCCAGAGGCTCAGCAGCAGAATCTAGGCCCAGAGTCTGGGGGAGCTCACCACAATAATTGGAGACAGAGGTAGGGTTAGAATATGAGGTATTCCAGGTCATAGCAACACTGACATACTGTGAAAGGCTAGGAAATAGCACCACAGGAGCCCAGAGAAAGATGATCTTTTTGATTCAGAAGAT
This sequence comes from Cricetomys ansorgei, assembly GCA_026225945.1. Lineage (NCBI taxonomy): Eukaryota > Metazoa > Chordata > Mammalia > Rodentia > Nesomyidae > Cricetomys > Cricetomys ansorgei. Next base: position 5,969,902 of record JAMJFZ010003163.1, on the reverse strand, counting down.
AGTAGTAGTTGACTTGGGGCTCTAAAATATGAGGGTAAAATCAGGTGGTGATGGCCCACGCCTTTAATCCCAGCATTTGGGAGGCAAGGGCAGGCAGATCTCTGTGAGTTTGAGGGCAGCCTGGTCTACAGAGTGAGTTCCAAGACAGCCAGAGTTCCAACAGAGAAACCCTGTCTCAAACCACACCCCCCCAAAAGTATGAGGGTAAAGACTCTAAGAGAAGAGGAACCAGCCCCCACCCCCATTCTGAGCAAAGCAGCAAAAGGAAGCCACAGTCAGCTGAGTAGAGCCCAGTGAGGAGCTTGGGTTAGCCACTTACCTCAGAGCCAGAGCTCAGCAGGAAACCTGCAGGCCTGACCTCTCATGACCTGCTTTGCTCACACTTGCTGACTGCAGGTCTCTTAGCAAGTACAAAAGGTGGCCGAAATAAAACAAAACAAAAACACTGAACACATTTTTGTAACCCTGAATTATGTAAGATTTCTAAGATATGATACCAAAAGTACAACCAAGCAAAGGAAAAAGTACACAGATTTGACCACTAAAATTCAAAGCTTTTGTGCTTTAAAGGGCATTATCAAAGAAAAAAAAAGGGGGGGAGGAGCTAGTAATTAAGAGCAACTGGCTGATCTTCCAAAGAATCCAGGTTCAATTCCCAGAATCAACAAGACTGCTCACAACTGTCTGTAGCTCCAGTTCCAGGGACTCTGACACCCTTTTCTGGCCTCTGTGGGCCCTGCACACACATGGTGCACAGACATACAAGAAGGAAAAATACCTATACACATAGAATGATTATGGTGGCATATATGTAGGTAGGAGGATCTCTGAGTTCAAGGCCAGCCTGGTCCATACAGACCTGAGTTTGGTACTTGGGACCCACATGGTAGAAGGAGAGAACTGAATCCCAGAAAATGTCTTCTGACCTTCACATAGTCCCCCAAATACATAAATGTAATTTAAATATAAAGACAAACCAATTACAAAATGGGCAAGAAATGAGAACATCTATTTCTCCAAAGAAGATATACAAATGGCTAGTAAACACATAACAAGAGGCCCAAATTATTAGTCACTGGGGAGATGGAGAGCAAAACAAGCAAAAACTAGCACTTCTGTCTATTGTCTAACAAAACAGTCACTACAAGTGTTGGACAGGATGCAAGGCAATTGGAGATCCTCTGCCCTGTCTATGGAATCATTCCATGGTAGGGCTACTAGGAAAATGGTTCACTTGTTCCTAAAAAGCTGTCCATGTGATTACCACATGAGCCAGCAATTCCACTCCTAAGGGAAATGAAAACATACAAACATAGGCACTCAGTTGTTCACACCAGCACTATTCATAATAGTCCAAAGCAAAACATCCCCAAATGCCATCATTGATGAGAGGACAAGCCAAATGAGACACAGCTATACAGTGGATACTACTCAGCCATAACATGAAGGAAGTACCAATCCACACTACATGGGCGAACCATGGAGACATGCTAAGTGGATAAGGCAAAGGACCACACAGTAAAGCATTTCATTTATATGAAGTGACTAGAAGACAGAAATGGATGGATGAAGTAAATGAAGCAAATGAGGGACTTCCAAGGGCTAGGGAGGAGGAGGAGCAGATGGTTTCCTTGGGGGAAATGAAAGTCTTAGAACTGGATAGGAAGAAGTGAGTTCATAGCTACCATCTCTCCAGCCCCAATAATCTGTACCTGGCTCGGGGGTTTCCAATTTCTTTCTTTGTTGTTCCTTGTGGAAAGCCATTGGCAGTAACGTCCAAAGGCTGCTCAGGAACAGCACTCCAGCTGATAGCTATGAAGAGAGGAATTCTGGAGTTAAAACATTTTCTACCTGTATATCAGTGTTGCCTTCAATCTTGGCCAGAGAATTTCCTCTCTGCAGTGGGCAGCAGTTAATACAGACTCTTAACTGGTCAAAGTGTTGAGAGTAAGTATGTACTGAGTGCTCATCCCTAAATGGGACACCTGCATCAATCCCCACCCCCAAGGCTCAGAGAACATCACAGAAGAGGAGGTAGAATGAATGACAGCTGGAGGATGGGGAGGAGTGCCGTGAAATGTTCTCTGTTCGCTCTGTGGCTGCTGCACTCACGAGCTTACTGTAGCTATGGTTACCTGCAAAACATGCAGCCAAGATGAGTCAACATTTCAGCCGACAGCACTAATTGTACTCAGTAGGCTACAAAAGACAAAGAAACAAGCCCAAACCAAATGAACCAGGGAGAGAGACCAAACACACAGAGAGAGGGGGAGGATGGCATGTTGGGAGGGCCTGGGCAGATGGGGAGAGTTAGAGTCAAAGAGTAAATAAAAGATAAAAACGTCTTTATTTTCCTGTGAAAGAGTATTTTCACAAAAATATTTCTCTGACTCTACAGCACCATGAACGTTGGATATGACATCAAAAACAATGAGTATGATGCTTGGTCCCTCAGGGTTTGATGACATCAAATGGTTCATGACTATTATTATTATAGTTTACAATTTAATTTTTTATTATACTTATTTATTGGTGGGGAAGGGATATATATGTCATGGTACTTATGTGGAGGTCAGAGGACAGCCTAAGGGGAGTTGGGTTCCTCCTTCCACTAGGTGTGTTCCAGAGAGCAAACTCCAGTTATCAAGTTTGTTGGCAAGTGAGCCAACCTGCTACGCCATCTCACTGGCTCTTAGCTTATAACTTTCACATGCTAGACACAGAATAAGTGTATTAAATAGAATTTCTTAATTCTCACAATAGCCATGACAAGCAATATTCTTCTAATCTGAAAACAAAGAAACGAGGCCAATACAGGGTAAGTAAACTGGTCATGATCTCACAGGCTATAAACTTAATCTTAGGTGGTGCCTTCTAAGGCACACACTGGAGTTACCACTGTCCTCCTTGGCTGGGATGATGCAGGCCCTCCCAGGATAGTCTCAGAGAATCTTTACCTGGATCCCTTACCTGCACCGCAAGGAACAAGTCGTCCTGGACTGTCAGCTCTTTTTCCTTGAACTGCACAGCGGCTCTGTTCAAATAGTAAACCTGACTGCTGTATTTTCAGTTCCTGAACTCCAAAGCCTCTGGGTAAAGCCAAGACTTCCTGACACCTAAATATGACGGAAAATTCATTCAGTTTAGATGCATCCAGAGAAGACTCTCAGATAGTAGCTCATCATCCTCAAGCCTTAAGAGGTAGCTGAGCAAATCTATTGTTTACTTACTGAGGTAGGGTAAGTGAAGCATGTCAAAATAGATTCTAAGAATCTATGCTGTGTAGAATCTAAACAGTATGAACTTTTAAATTTTATTATTTATTAATTTGAAACAGGATCCCATGTAGCCTAGAATGGTCCTGAACCTGACTTACAGAAGAGGATAACCTTGAAATTCTGATCCTCCTGCCTCCACTTCCTGAGTGCTGGGATTACAGGTGTGCACTATAACCCACCCTGTTTTATGAGGTGCTGGGTATGAAGCAGGGAGCCTATGCTTGCTGGCAAGCAGTTTACCACGTGAACTATATCCCCAACCCCAGCAGGAATTTTATAGCTTGAAAAAGATCCCAACCTAAACTGGGCAGTGGTGGTGCACTCCTTTAATCCCAGTACTCAGGGAGGAAGAGGCAGGCAGATCTCTGAGATCAAGACTAGCCTGCTCTACTGAGCAAGCTCCAGGATGGCCAGGGCTATATGAGAAACCCTATCTCAAAAAACAAAAAACAAACAAACAAAAAAAAAAATTCATATCCTATTGGTCTGAAGGCAAAACTACAAATTGAGTTAATACCCATCAGTGGTGTCAGAAATCTCAAATTTCATTTCACGTTGAGAAACTTAAACTTTACCTTGTTCACACATGCTTCCTAGGAAATCCTTCAACCATACCTCAAACTAAAATTACCCCATACTATAAAAGTTTTTTCCTCCTTCTTCTGAAAAAGCCAGGTGCTTACACGGTGCAAATCTGATGACTAGATGGAACTTCAAATCCCAGAAACTTTACAACCAGTGGCAGCCACCACCAACCACTACATGCCCTTCTCAGCCCCTGGTAACTACCAATATACCATGTTGGAAGTTGGACTTGCCTTTTGTGGTTATTTCACATAAATGGACTCAAACATGCATGGCTTATTTAACTTAGCATGGTATTTCAATGGTTCATTCATGCTGTAGCATGTATCAGCATACTCCTTTTTTTATGTAGCCCAGGCTAGAACTTAATGTTACTGAGGCTGAGCATCACACATTTGGAAGTCCAATCCTGCCTAACGGTGAACAGCATTTGCTTGTTTCAATACATTACTTTTTTGTTTTTTGATTGTTAAGACAGAATCTGAGTATGTAGCTTTGGCTGTCCTAACTCACTATGTAGACTAAGCTGGCTTCAAAACTCACAGAGATCCAACCGCCTCTGACTCCTAAGTGCTGCTGGGATTAAAGGTGTGCAATGCCATGCCGGGTGATATACTATATTTTACTTATTCATTTATCCACTGATACGCATTTGGGCTCCTTCCATTTGGGACTATTCCAGGTATGCTGCTATAAACATCTCTCCGTGTGTGTTTTTGTGGGTGTGTGGCTAGGAATGGGGCTCTAGGTTCTGTGTGAGGTGCTGCTTTTGGAATCTGCTTCCCAGGCTGTATGTACCTGTGATGCCTCTCTAACCCTCATTTACACACACTGGAGTGGTCAGGTGTACAGTCATCTTTGCTTATATTTTTTGAGATCGGGTCTTTGTTATGCTAAGATTTAGAATCTTGCTATGTAGCCCAGACTGGCCTTGAACTCAGACCCCCTATTTTAGCTTCCAGAGAACTGGGACTAATATTTAGTTTCTTTTTTTCTTTTCTTTCTTTTATAAGCATAATGCTTTCTTTTTTGCTTGCCTGCTTTTTTTCTTTTTGAGACTGGATCTCATATAGACTAGACTGGCTTCAAACTCCCTATGTAGTTAAGAGTAACCTTGAACTTCTGAAATCCTGCTTCCCGCTCCCAAGTGCTAAGATTAGAAGTCTAAGTCTTCATGCCCAGTTTATACAGTGCTGACATTCAACCTAGAGCTTCATTCATATTAGGCAAGCACTCTCCCAACTGAGATACAGTCCCCAGTCTTGGCAATTATTCTGCTTACTGTAGAAGTACACAGTAAAAAAATGATAATGTACAGCATTAACAAAGAAGGAAAACAGCCCATAACACCATGACTCAGAGACAATTATCGATATGCAGCCTCCTACAGCTTAATGTGCACATACATATTTTAAGACCAAGATGGAGCTCACTTCATCTTCTAAATTGCTCTTTAAACATCATGAACATCTTTCTGCATTAAATATTCATCAAAATTATTTTTAACAAAAGAAATCACTTAATTTCCAAATGCAGAGCATTTCTGGTTTCCTTTTCTTTTTAAGTTACTGTATATACAAACCTAAGATTTATACTTTTTAAATTGTTTCTTTAGAAAAAAATGCCTAGACGTACAACTGCTGTTTATAGGTGGAGACTTTTCTGGCTCTTTCCACACCTTCTACTGCCCTTCCCACTGCCTCTCACCTGCCAGTCAATGCTCTCCTCATGGCTTCCTGGCTGTATGGGCACTTCCCAATGACCACAGCTGACAGGTAGACGGGCTTTTCCAGGAAGTGCATCAGCAGTGCTCCCTGGCATCCAAGGACATTCCACCTTGCCATCTTGTCACTGCAGGACATGGAGCTCGTCCTGTCTCCCCGGCCAGGCTTTATTCGAAGCAGCCCCACCTGGTGGTAGGCAGCACCTGGCTTTCTCAAGTCTCCAATTTCTCCAGGAACACACTTGGCTCCCGTTCTATACACATCCACCACTTTGAAACTACCTGGAGCTATTCCATTGACAGTGTCCAGTTCCTTGATGGTGAGATTAGAGCTGCTGACATCCTGCTTCCCGTGTAGAGGAGTTATGTAATTAGAGAGTGACCTAGCAGGAGTTCCAAGCCTCATCTTCTTGGCTACAGGACTGTTGGGGTCTTCACAATTCCTTTTATTTTTAGAATCCTCTAGATTACCACTCCCTTCTACAAGTGAGTTGTTGGCCCAATCTCTGATGACAGGACAGCAAGGTTGTTCTTCAAACTCAAGCATTGGAATGATGGAGGCATCCCCACCTGCATGAGAAGGAACCCATAACTAGTAATTCTCAGAATGAGTCTCCTCAGCCAGGGATATTAATGTCCCTTACAAATTAGAAATGTAGAAATGCAAATTGTGAGGCTGGAGAGATAGCTCAGTGGTAGAGTGACTGTCTAGCATGCAGGAGATTCTGAGTTCAAACTTCAACATTGCCCTGTGTGTGTGTGTGTGTGTGTGTGTGTGGCAAATTATTGGGACCTAATATACATGCTGAATCAGAAACGCTGAACAGAAGTCTGTTTTAATAAGCTGAGCAGGCCATTCTGATGCAAGCTCAAGTTAGAGAATCACGGTCTTAACCAAGGTCAATTTGTTTTCCCTGCTGAACTGAGATGAATGAAGAGGCAGGCAGGTGATAAGCTCAGTGGTAAAGCATAGGCATAAACAGCATAAGGCCCGGGGCTTGATTGCAACCACCATTAAAAAAAGAAGGAAAAAATAAATACAAAACCAAAACCCACGTACCTACATGCACATGTGTGGAGGTCAACAGACAAATGCAGGTGTCAGTGTTCGCCTTCCTCTTCGCTTGTTCCCTGCTGCATATGCCAGCATCCATTTTGCCATAGGTGTGCTGGATTACAGACCTGTGCTAGTGTGTCTGGCTTTACGTGAGTTCTGGGGATTCAAACTGGGGGTGAATGCTTTTATGGCAAGTGTTTTACACACTGACCCTCCACAGACACTCCTTTTTCTTCAATAATAAATTAACATTAGGGCTGGAGAGTGGCTCAGTGGTTAAGAGCATTTACTATTTTTCCATAGGCACAGGTTCAGTTCCCACACCCACATCAGATGGTTTATAAACTCCTCCTAATTCCAGTTCCAGGAGATCTGACACCCTTTGGCCTCTGCTGGCACTTGTATGCAAGTGGCACACATAAACCCACATTAGCACACACATATTCACATAACAATAAATAAATTTTTAAAAGTTAACTATATACACATGTATAAACAAATAAACAAAAAACAGTGCATGTGCTGAAGTCCTAACAAGAATCTCTGAGGTCTTGATGAAGGCTCTCTCCAAGACCCAGGGAGTTAAAACTTCTTAATGAGGGTGTCATGGAAAACTGAATATTCAAAGGTCTCAAGTAATTTCTACCACAAGTAAGTTTTAGAAACACTGGTTTAGACCAGGGTTCCTCAAGTTCCATACTCATGAAATTTTTGTTTGTTTTCTCTTTTGAGACAAGGCCTTCTACAACTCAGACTGGCCTTAAACTCCCTATTAGCTGAGTATGGCCTTGAATTCCTGATCCTCCTGCCTCTACCTCTTAAGTGCTGGGATCACAAGTGTGTCACCATGCTAATGAAACTGTGAGTCAGGGGATTCTTTGCCACGAGGTAATCCTGATCCTGTACATTATCCACTAGATAGCCTCTACCCATTAGATGCTAATAGTCCCCCAGTCTGACAATCAAAAGTGTTCCCAGAGCAGTGCGGTTGCATACACAAACCTGCAATTCCAACACATGGGAGTTGGAAGTAGAACTGTAGTGTGAGGACAGTCTAGATTATACAGTCAGACTCTGTCTCAAAAAAAAACAAAAGTCAAGAAAGAAAGAAAAAAATAGTACCTCTAGATGTTGCCAATTGTTCTTTGGAGTGAAATTGTCCTGAACTATGGTTTTAAGGGAATTTTTTGTTTTTGTTTTTTTAAATACTTTTTACTTATTTATTTATGAGAGTATTCTATCTGTATGTACACCTGTATTGCCAGAAGAGGGCATCTGACCCCATTATAGATGGCTGTGACCCACAACCTGGTTGCTGGGAATTGAACTCAGGACCTCTGGAAGAGTAGTTAGTGCTCTTAACTGCTGAGCCATCTCTCCAGCCTCCAACACATTTTTCTTCTCCTTTTTTTAAAAGTCTGTATGTGAGTCTAACATGTATGCCAGTGCCTGCAAAAGCCAAAGAGGGTCTTGGATCCCATGGAACTGAACTTAACAGGCAGTTATGAGCTGCCCAACATGGTGCTGGGAACTGAACTCATGTTCTCTAGAAGAGCAGTAAGTGTCCTTAAGCACTGAGAAACCTCTCCTGCCTCAGGGAAAGTCTTTTGTTTCGTTTTGTGATGCTGGAGTTCACAAACAAGTCTTGTGCACACTAGGCAAGCACTCTACCACTGAGCTACAACCCCCAAGAACTACTAGTTTACAATAAGCAAAATTTCCCAAGGGCATTTTGTGGACTGGGGTCCTGTAACGTGCCTTGGGAAACAGAAGTAGTGGCTTTATTTAATGGCTGAGCAAATTTGACAAACATTATTCAAATTATCCTCATCTTTGGAGATTTTATGATATATAGTCCCACAGTAAACTGCAAAGTTCAGTCCATACCAGTGTTTCCTAAACCTCTCTGTGCTGGTTTACAGATTTCTAATCTATTCTGTGCCCACAGAAACCAAAGAAGACCTGAAGTCAGGGGAAAGCACAGTGCTCCCTTGAGAAAGGAGCTATTTCTTCAAATACCAACACAATGTGTGTTTCTTTTTCAGTGCAGAAAAACTATATTTGTAGGCTTTATAACCAGAGGGTGGGAAAGGCAAGAGAAATATAGAAGGAGGACTGTCACAGGAGAGGCTGCCTGGCTGACTTCCAGAGACCTTACAAGGTGACAGCAACTTTGGAGAATTCACTGGGGTCCACCTCCTACTCTGTAGGCTTAGAGATGTGATCTTGACAAAATGCCTGAATACAAGAGACTGACTCACACTAATAAAACACAAAAGTAAGAGTCTCAAGTAGCTAGCCAAGACACCAAATTATTAATTAGTAATGAGAAGTAAATGTCAAGGGAGAGTCACATTTGCTAGGCAGTTGCTTCCTTCCTACAGATAAACTGTGTGTGTGGGGGTATCACATTGTAAAAGATTACTCATGAACACAGTGAGTTATATCAGTGGTTGCAGATTTTTTTCCAGCAAAACAATTTCTGGAGTTTTTAAGATCAACAGAGGGCTGCCAACTTCTTATTTAAGATCTTTAAAAAAAAAAAAATCAAAAAACCCAATTACCATAATTAATGAAAGGAAGAGAGCCTCCACCCACTCCACAGCCATTCTTTCTCCCACTTCTCAGCACAGTGCCATAATTCCTCCAGAGCTCTGAGAAGAAACCTGGAAGTCATCTTTGCCACCTCCTCCTTCACATACAGTCCTGAAGTCGGAGCAAGTACCCTCCTAATCTCTCTTAGATCTATCCAATTGTCTACCTCTCATTAATGACCTCTACCCTCCCTCAAATCATCATCTCACTTAAAAAAAAAATGACTCTTATAACCTTTATTTTTGAAATACCCTCTATACAGTCTTGATTTTTCTTGCTTTGCACAGAGGCTCAGCATACCCCTGAGCCTGCTGGTCTGTGTAGTTTGATCAGGCTGGCAGGCTAACACCCTAGATACATCCCCCAGGTCTTTACTTCCATTAAGCAAGCACATTACAACTGAGCTCTCTCCCCAGCCCCTTATTTATGGCTTTATACTCAGCATGTCTGTTGTATCTGATTATTAATAATAGAGATTACCTGTTCATGACAAGCATGGTGGCACACTCCTGTAACTTCAGGAGTTCAAGGCAAGGTAGATAACAGCAGGACTATCTTAAAAATAGAAAAAAAACCTGGGTGTGTGGAGCATGCCTATTATTCCAGCACTTGGGAGACTGAGGCAGGAAGATTGATGAAGTTCAAGGTCAACATGGACCTACATATTGAGTTCAAGGCCAGCTAGGACAACTTCACAAAAACATGTCTCACAGTCCAGTGAGATGGCTAAGTATGTAAAGGTGCTAGCTGCCAAGTCTGATGAACTGAGTTCCATCTGCAGAACCCACCTAGTGGAAACAAAGAACTAACTACTACAACTTGTCCTCTGACCTCCACATATGTATAGTGCACACATACATGTACACACACAACAGTCTCTCTCTCTAAATATGTAGACTAAAAACAATCTGTTTAAAAAAAGAGAGAGAAATGTATTTGTTCAATGGATAGATGAATATGAATGAAATGGGCTTTAGGATAAATTATTGTAGTAAGACTTCAGATGTTTGAACTCCAATAATTATATTGTTGTACCTTGAAGGGGTTAAGCGTGAAGCTGCCCAATCTTGACTTTGAGAACTGACTGTATGTGACTCTATACCTCCCTATTTCTGCCTTCTGTTTTCCCCCAGTAGAAATGTGATTATGTATATAAATGGTCACTGCCATTACTTGTAGCTATATGCAGCCAGAATTACGTTTTTGGAGAAACATCTCTATGAGTGAGACAAGCATAAGGAAGCAGCCAGTGCAACTTTACTCTTAAGGCTTGACTGTACTTACAGGGTGTGTGGCTAGAGAAAAACACAAAAGACAGGTCAGGTCTGAGCTTCCACAGTCCTCTTTGAGTTCCTGGAACAAAGATACTATCCTCTTTCAGGACGGCTGCCAAATGGAGCTGATGGAGAAGGTATCTGAGGGTTGCAAGATACGAGAATGAACAACTAGGCTGGTGTGTAGCACAGGGTACCTTACATACAACTGAAGGCCTGGCATATGCAACACCCCTGGCTTGACTCCCAGCACTACAAAACTAGTTAAATAGACAAAGAAGAACAAAAAATTTCTGTAGTAAAGAGAGCTCTTTGGGTGACTTCAGGAAAGGATTACAACAGAACAACAGGACTGGCATTATGAGAATGATAGAAATGAGTCCTTCTTAAATGTTAGGAAGATCTCAGGCTTTGCCCTGGATCTACTGAAATTACTGAAATCAGAATCTCTGGAGGTAGAGCTAGCCATCTTCTCCATTTCCGCCCCTGTGCCAGGGTTTGAACCCAGAGGCCTGATGTGGTAGGTAAGAGTTCCATCACTAAGCTTATATCCCAGAAACCTGTTTTTTTTTTTTAACTATTTTATTTAATTTTAAGTACACTGGTATTTTGCTTGCCATGTATGTCTATACGAGTGTGTCAGATCCCCTGGAACAGGAGTTACAGACAGTTGTGAGCTGCCATGTGGGTTCTGGGAATTGAACCTGGGATCTATGGAAGAGCAGTCAGTGCTCTTAACCACTAAGCCACCTCTCCAACTCCAGAAACCAGGGTTTTAACAGGTAATTCTGAGGCATACTCAAGTTTGAAAACCACTAATCTGGACCTTGGTAATTCAAAGAGACACAATCTGAATTAGCTTTGAGCTTATTAGAAATGCAAACCCCATCCCCACACATGTTCAACCAAGACTCTTTGGGAAGTGTGGCTTTACCTCTGGAAACTCCTTCTGGCTATGATCTCAGCATGACTGTCATTGAGGATGTCTCCTGTGGCAAAGACAGGATATATGAGTAAATGAAGACATGAGATCTGCAGAGGCCGGAAGAATACAGCAGTATCCCCGCTAGTACTCAGGATGGCCATGTTACAAAGTCCTGGAGGACTTTGTGAGAGTGTCACAAGTCATTAGTGGTAACGTACTTGCAGCTTCAGTTTTTCAATATTTGGGACCATAAAAATATTTGTTGTAGGGGAAAGCCTATAAAATATAGGGTGAGGTGGGTGTGGTGGTGCATGTCTTTAACCCTAACACTCAAGGAGGCAGAAGCTGTGGATCTATGTGTGTTCAAAGCCAGCCTAGTCTACAGAGTGAATTTTAGGACAGCCAGGTCTACATAGAGACCCTGTCTCAAACAAACAAAGGATGTATAGGATCCTTTACCCACAAAATGCCAAGAATACCCCTCCCCATGTTGTGGTGACAAAAAAATGCCAAAGGTACCTTGGGTACAAAATTGCCATTGGTTGCTGGGCCATGGTGGTGTATGCAATCCCTGGCTTAGGCAGGAATACTATGAGTCTGAGGCCAGTCTAATCAACCTAGCAAGTTCTAGATCAGCCTGGGCTACATAGTGAGGTCCTATCTCAAAATACTAAAGAAAAACAAAGAACAAAAAACAAACAAAAAAAACCCCAAATAAACCAAGCAAAACAAAAATTACCTCTAGTTGAGAACTATTGATTTATATAAACAATTTTTTTAAGTGCTTGGGGTTGAATTTAGGGCCTTATGCAGCTAAGTAAGTGCAGTGCCCCTGAGCTATATCCTCAGATTGCTTACATTTTTTAAAAAAGGTATCTTATTACATTTGAAATGTACATATATGTGTGTATATATGTATATATACATATATATTAATTATATATTAATAAAAATATATTAATGAAAATGTAATGATATATATAATATTTGCCATGACATGTAAGCATGTGCCGCAATATGTATGTAGAGGTCAGAGAACAATTTGAAGCAGTCATTTTTCTCCAACCATGTGGGTCCTGGGAATCAAACTTAGCTTTTGGCTTTGTGACAGGATTTCACTGTGTACCTTTGGCTAGCTTGGGGCTCACTAGAACTCTACAGAAATCCACCTGTCTCTGCTTCAAGGCATGTTCCACCAACCCTGACATTTACTCTATTTTGCACATGGGGTTTCACTAAGCTGGTTTCGTTCCTCTTGAACTCTATCTGTAGCTCAAGCAGGCCTTGAAATTTATATCCTCCTCCTGACTCAGCTTCCCAAGACACTGAGATTGCAGGTTTGTACCACCTGGCTACAGAAATCTTGTATCTGTAAATCAGGGATAGAGATCTCTTATACCATGGTATCATATTCGTGCTCATGACACACTTCCTACTCAACCCATACTGGGCCTGAAATAGTTCCCTCATATCCAGGAGACATGGCTAGGAGGATGGAAGGGACTCCCAAGTTCTTGTTGATACCATAGGTCTATTTAATTCAGACTGCTTTCTGGGGCTCTCAAGCCACTCAGGCTGCTTCCTCTATCTGCTAGCAAGCCCTAGTGCCTTCCAGATATAATGTGGAACAGCTAAACTCAGGGAACCTTTGGTTTAAACATGGAAATACTGACTTTTAAAAGCATGCTCCTGGTGATTTTTGCTCTGATTTGGATTTCTTTCTTTTCTTTTTCCCCTTAGGACAGGGTGTTTTACTATGCTAGTCTTGAATTTCTTGCCACAGCCCCTGCAGTGTTGGGATTATAGGCATGCACCATCATAATTGGCTCTGAATTCTCATTTCAAAAAATAAACAGGCTTCCAAATGGTGGGAAAATCCGTAGGAAATGAGGAGTCACCCATATCAACTAGAATGGCCCTTTTTTCTTGGCCAGGAGACTTAAGTCATCGTGTACACTTGCACCAAGACAACTGTCTTGAGCCCCGTTTTTGCTTACCGTTCTTCCTCATCTTGGACTGGCCTATGCATTTCGTTCCAGTTCCCATTGAGACAACTTCCTTTGTTACTGAGAAGAAAAGAAAAAAAAAACATCATTAAGTGAACTGTCAAGGGCTGAACACTTCCTAGCGTTCAGGTTTAATAGGTTCATATTTCTGCCTTCTCCAGACATTCCCACAGGTAAACTCAACCTGGACTGCAGCAGTTCCCTCTAGGTGGCTTGCCACCTTCGGAAGTACTGCGCCACCTGGTGGAGGTCATGGAAGAACATCTAACACTACAGTCACATCCAGCCCAGGATGGGAACAAGTTCCATAGTTGCTGCCAGGGGAAAAAAGGTCTCACCTTGCACTTCCTTATCAGGGGTGCCACAAGCGTGGTCAGCTGGAGACTGTATCTTCACCACAGCTGCCAGCAAAGTCCACTCACGGTTTGTCTCAGGCTTCCCCTGCTTGGGCAGTTTGACACTGTAGTGTGTGTAGCACAGCTGAGCAATCTCATCTGCAGTCCACATGGTTAGAGCCAGAGCTGAGGCCTGGATAAAGAGCCAAAACCATCAGAACAGAAAGGAAAACCAGTGTAAGATGAGCCTCAATCCAGTGCTTCAGCAGTCTCTAATGTAGCCCAACGGTACACAGACTAAGGTTCATTTTTTTCCTAATCTCCCTTCCCTCGCATCTTTATATAAAAAAAGAGTGAAGCCACATATACCATCAATCCCAAAGGGAATGCTATTTCTTCAAGATTTGTTTGAAAACTGTTTTAACAGTTAATTAATCTTACTGTTTTACAAAGTCCTTTCAGATCCCAGGGTGGTTTGGGCAGATCTTCACCCTACAAGGTTTCTTTCTGGACAGATGTTCTTTTCCTATTTTTTCCCAACAGAGGAGTGAATCTATCTCACCCTGACAAATTTCCAAAGTCTCTCACCGAATGTTTTTGACAATAGTTGTGCTTAAGGGTGTGGCCATGGAGTAGTAGTTCCTATACCTCTAGTGTTTCTATTCTATAGTAGGCTTCAATTTTAGCTTTACCACAGATTAGCTGTGATTACTGGGTAGACTATTTTCATTTCCTCATCTATTAAAACACAGATAATAGTATTTGACTTTTTTTTTCTTCTTCTTCATTTTTCGAGACAAGACTTCTCTGTGTAGCCCCAGCTGTCCTGGAACTTGCTCTGTAGATCAGACTGGCCCTGAACTCAGAGAGATCCACCTGCTTCTGCCTCCCAAGTGCTGGGCTTAAAGGCATGCACCTACCACCAGGCTAGTATTTAACGTATTTTATAAATATTTACAAAAACAAATGTCTTTAATAAAGTTGGCTGGGCTATGATTAACATTACAAAATGTAACATTTCGTGATTGTTCTGGGAAATTTAAATTGGTGGGGGAGAGAGGGCGGACTGTAATAGACACATAAAGCCACTTACATACAAACTAACAAACATATGCAGATGAGAACTGAAAGAGGCCTGGGAACCTTGGAAGAAAGTCTCTTACTCTTGGCTCTGTCAGCGCTTACTGGATATTTCCTGACCTCACTCGATTATAGGAAAAGCTTCTCAGATGAGCTCATACCACGGCTAGACACAGCAGAACATTTGTAGAATAAACAACAGAATAGTTTGTAACTGAGCTAAGATGCGATGATTCTGCAAGGTATTTCTACAACTTCTGCAAAATGCAGGCCCATTTTTGCAGTAATTGGTAATGATTAACCTGGTAGGGACAAACAGAGACTGTTACTTTAAAGTCTAACGCAGAGAAGTCGTTTACTTCTAGAAGCATAACCACAGGAGATCCTAGAATCCTGTTAGTTTCAGGAAGGCATCACAAAACAGTTGCTTTTACGAATGTAGACCTGCCATCAACCTGCAATTAAACTAGGGGCACATACTACAAACTACAAAAGCCAAAGGGACGAAGCAGCCCGAACTACAACATATCATCCAAGCAGCAGACCACACAACTGTTGAGTATTTCAGTATTTTGGGTCCTTTGTAATTGGTGTCTACAACCAGTCTTTAAAGACCTGGAAGAACTCCTTCATATGATGCAGCTCAAACAGGCATTTCTTTGACCACAAATAGCAGTAGCAAAAAAAAAAAAAAAAAAGCTGAAAAGCCCACTTCCTTCCCCATCCTTCCTACCCCAAAGCGGGGCTCCACGGAACTGGCGCGCCTAGCAGGGCAGTGGGCCGTGAGAGCACTCCCCTCGGGAGCAGTGGACACGGGCCCCCAGCCTCCTCACACACGAGCCCGCTGCGTAGAGGTGGCTCGAGACGCCGACCCGGAGGTTTCGATACCCCTCTATCCACGTGTCACAACCCGAGCCCTAAACCCATCACTCTACACGCTGAACCCTCAAGCCCACGCTCGCTAGAGAACCCGGTTGCGCGGCGGAAGTGACGCAATAAGCGACTGCTCACGCAGAGTTCGGCCCGCGAAGCACACTGGTTCTTGTAGTCTTTGGGTGGGGGCGGAGCTAAGGCCGCTCTGTTCTACAGCAAAGGCGTGATAATGCGAGGAGGAAGCCTGCCCAGTGTCATGAGGTAAGGTTTCATAACCGATTTACTTTGCAACTTATCTGAATTTTTAACAGGACTATGATAGGATCCTTTGACAGTTTGCCACCTCACTCTTAACAAACCCTGCACGACTTTCATAGGCGTGAATGACCTGGCCTCCCAGTCACGTCTCTTCATGGGTAACAGGCCCCTTGATATTCCTCAAATGCAGTCCTTATGTACACATATTTTTAAAGATTGATGTGCGTATGCCCGTGTCAATTGTCAGTTTATGCATACATGTGCATGCAAATGTCCAAGAGGGCTAGAAAAGGGTACGGGGAACTGGATCACAGCCTTAAAGCACTAGGATTTAATCTAAGTCTTCTGAAGAACAGTAGTCGCTTGCAACCAGAGACACATCTCCTGCCCCTTGTCTATTGTATATAAAATAGCACTGCAGTTCTCTCACCCTGCTGTTTCTTTTTCTTTTTTTCCCCCTTAGTGTGCCTCCATCAAAAAGGAACATGTACTTGTTTCTTGTCTGATTCTCCCTTGACTTCCCACTCAAGCCCTAAGGAAAATAAAATTTTTACGGAAATAGTGATTTGACTTTTGTTCACTGCTGTGTTTCCAATATATCAGAACAATGCCTAGTATTTAACAGAAATTAATATAAATTTGTTCAAAAACTATGACTGCAGATAGGGCTGGAGAGTTGACTCAGGTGTTAAAAGAGCACATGTTGTTCTCAAAATGGAATGAACTTCAGTTCTCAGCACCCATGCTGAGCTCCAGCTACAGGGGATCCAACATCTCTAATCCACACACACATAATTGAAAATAAATCTTAAAAAAGGAAAAATGTAACATTACACAGGTAAAGAGAGAAATGTTTATTTGGTAACAAGGAATAAAAAGAAGATCTTAATTCTTTTCTCTTCTGATAGTTGGACTGCAGTAGCCAGATGGACGGCAATACACATGAACTCCTCAGACCAGATCTGCTGGAATGTAGTGACTCCAGAGTTGCACTCATCTTCTAGTCAGAGGCGCCAGCTGCTGTGCTTTCTAGTGTTTCAGTGGCTGTTACAGTTTCCTTCTTGTCTTCAGGCTTCATGGCAGGAAACAGAAGTACTTCCTACAGAAAAGCAAACATACTTTGAAGTTAAAAAGCACCATGAGCTGGGCACAGTGGTGCACACGTTTAATCCCATCAGCTGGGAAGCAGACAGGCAGGTATCTGTGAGTTCAAGGCCAGCCTGGTCTACATAGTGAGTTGCAGAACAATCAGAGTTACATAGTGAAGCCCTGTCTGGGGGTAGGGGGTTGGAGAAGACCATGCATTTATTTTTTTTACAGCTATCTACTATTGCTTTTGCCTCTGTTATTACTAACCAAATCCAGAGATCTGTATACTCTAGTCAAGTGCACAAAACCTCCTACGGCCCCATGTCAAAGGAATGAATCAACACCAGTTCTAATAAAATTGAGTTTCAGGGACTGGAGAGATGGCTTAGCAATTAAAAGCACTTGCTACTCTTACAGAGGACCCAGATTTGGTTCTGAGCAGCTACATGGTGGCTTATAACCACGTGTAACTTGTTTTAGGTGATTTGACAATCTCTTCTGACCTCCAAAGGCACAGGATATGCATGTGGGGCAATCATATGCAAAATGTTTTAAATGATTTTTAAAGAAATTGTTACTTCCTCCTGGGCATACATTAATAAAATCTCAGTGTTCTGGAGGTAAAGGCAGGAATATCAGGAGTTCAAGGTCACCCTAGTTTACAAATGGATTTCTAAGAGAGAGCAGGCTTAATGAGACCCTGTCTTAAAAGCTACAATAAATCAACAACGAATAGATTTTCTCCTCTATAAAATACAATAAAAACAGTTTTCACACTTCACAGAACTGACTTAGGTAAGGCAATATGTATAGAATGGGCTTAGCATTTCCCTGGATCCTAAAGAAAAGCAAACTATTAGTATCCCTCCTGTCTCAAGTAGGAGAAGCTAAAATCCCGTAAGGTCAGCTGCCCTTTAACTTTCTACTGTGGAGTGGTGTGGAACTTCTCCAGCCCTCTTCCTTTATTTTCTAGGCCCTCCACGCTCTGTGAGTTCTGGGGAAACATGTACTGGGAAGTGTATGCATACCTTGATATTGCTGGAATCTGTGAGAAACATGGTGACTCGATCAATACCCATGCCCCAGCCAGCTGTTGGGGGTAGCCCATATTCCAGGGCAGTACAGAAGTTCTCATCTATGAACATGGCCTCATCATCACCAGCAGCTTTGGCCTAGAATGAAGAGAGTTAAATGTAATATTCTTCTGGGTCATCTCAGTGTCCACATGAACACAGTAACACGTTCAAAAGGGGGTACTAAAGATGCTCCTGACACTCAAGACTTGCTGCGAATTGATTTCCCAGTAATTCTAAAATTTAGCCATTTCTCCCAGAGACCTGGAGGTTGGGACTGATGAAACCTACCTTAGAGATGAAATCCATATTTTAAGCTGAATGTGATCATACATACCTGTACTTCCAGCATTGGAAGGCTGAGGCAGAAGGATTGCCAAGAGTTGGAAGCTAGTCTGGCTTATATAACTAATTCCAGGTCAGCTAGGGCTACAGTGAAATCTTGTCTTAAAAAGCCAAGGGGGTGGATAGCCCTCATTATTTTATACAAATAATATAGTAATTTTAAAGACAAAAGAACTCTGTCTCAGAATGTAGTCAAATTTCTCCGAATAAAAATGTTCCTCTCTGTAGAAAGAACTTCTCCATGAGAGGTTTGATAAAGAACAAAAAAATGACTTCTCTGAATTGCAACCCTGAATGGCTACAGCAGAGGGCTGCAGCCCCTTGGATTGAGTGCCCTGCTTGTTCTGTGCAGGGATTTTATTAAAGAAAGGTACCACCCCATTGACACAAAGGTCTTTTTTGCATAATGAACAGAACCCTATAGTTTACCAACCCCCAACTTCCAGCTGGCCAACACAGTGCTAGGACAGTGGGAGTCAAGGCCTGAGAGAGGGAGGTGTTCCTCTCATGAAAGTCCCTTCATCAGCAATATCATAAAAAGATGCTTTTAAAGTGAAGATCTCAGAGGGCAAGATGTTTTAAACATCAATAGCTTTAGCCAAGAGTTACTAACAGGTATAGGCTATCTCAGGAAGCATATATGAACAGTAATTAAAGGTTACATCAAGCTAGAGCTTGCATTCCAGAGAGCTGCAGCTTTTCACACACTCAGAAAGCTATCTCTCACACATTCCAGTGTCTTATCCCTACACCTCTCAGCTACTATAGGATATTATTGAAGATTCTTTGATTTTCTGGAACCATCCATCAGTGGCAGAAGTAGTACCCACAGCCTTTGGAACACTGCCTTCTTTAGATCTTTATGTACCACTTATCCTCAAACTACCTCAATAAAGGTACAGTCTAGATCAGGTGTGGTGGTGCATGCTTTAATCCCAGCACTTGGGAGACAAAGTCAGGGAGATATGAGTTTCAAAACCAGCCTGATCTATATAAGTTCCAGGACAACAAGGACTACATAGAGAGACCCTGTTTCAAAAAACAAAACAAAACAAAACAAAACAACAGAATAATACAAAATAACACCTTCCTGCCAAAAGAAGAGATAAACTCTAAGAAAAAGTATGTTCTTGTTAAGTGAATGCATTTGCAAGACAAGCATTACTCTTCATACGGACAATCCCCAATAGCCCCTCCCTTCTCCCTGCTCCTTCCCTTCTGAGGCAGGGTTTCTCTGCTGTAACTCTGGCTGTCTTGGAACTCACTCTGTAGGCCAGGCTGGCCTCAAATTCATAGAGATCCACTTGCTTCTACCTCCCGAGTGCTGATTAAAGGCAGTGTGCTACCACCACCCAGTGATATGGACAATCTTAAACGCATTTTATGTATTGTATAATCAAATCCAAAGTCTTACTTGGGTGTGCTAGTGTAGTCTGTAATCCCAGCCCTTGGAGGTAAGAAGCATGAGGATCAACCGATTCAAGGTCAGCCCTGGCTAGCCAAAATACTGTTTCAAAAACAAAAAGAGCAGCTCTACTTTGAATGTGATTTCCTCCTATAGAGCCTCTTTTTGTGGCTGAAGAATTGGCTCAATGGTTAAGAGATGCTCTTCCAAAGGTCTCAAGTTAGATTCCCAGCACTCAAATGGTGTTCACAGCCATCTGTGACTCCAGTTCCAGGGAATCCAACACCCTCTTCTGCCCTCCCTGAGCACTGTATGCATGTGGTACCCTAATACACATGCAGACAAAACAGCCATACACATAAACAAAGCCTCTTTGGCTTTGGTTAAGACACCATGAAAGTGTACATCAACATAGGGTTAAGGCCAGTACTCCCTGGTGAGTGAGCTCCGTGGTAAAACGGATGTCATTGCTCACTCCCTTTCCTTACCTTGGCCTGTTCTTCAAACAGCTGCCGCTGCCGCATGGGATCATTCAACTCAGTGTAGGCATTGCATATTTCCTTCTTCATGACAAATAGCTCAAAGCGCTCAGTTAGACCCTTTTTGGAGCGGTGCCTATGAACAGGAGACCGCAGAGGATAAATATTGAGGTCTCTCATAATGTAATACCTTACTCAAAAATTGAAACCTGAAGCCTCATGCATGCTTAGCACCAATCATCAGTACCCAGTGAAGGTAAGGAGACCACAAAATTTGACTGTGCTCCTAAGAAGCAGTAGGGTAGACTGTCACCTACTGAATCCACACCCTTTTGCTTTACTCTCATATTCTGGGCTGCTCACTTGTTTTGGTCAAGGAGGTATTAGCAGAGGTCTAGCATGTTTGCTTGCTGAGGTTTGTACTTCTGGAATACCTATCTTGGGAACATAACCACTATGCTGACAAAAGCCAGACTGCTGCCAGAGAAATCACGTGAAGAAACCCTGGCAGAATTCCCGCCTGAGTTACCATATCAGTACATGGCATAGAAAGACCACCAAGTCAACACAGAACATCAAAACAAACTGTCCCTTTACACCATTAACTCTGTTTTTGTTATCTAAAAGCAGTATTGAAGATTGAACCTAGGCCCTAGATTCGTGCTAGGTAATTACTCTACCGCATAGGTACAGCCCCAGCAGCCCCAGCCCTACTTCAGGGGTTTTTATGCAGCAATTATACTGTATCTTACCATTTGGCCAAAGGGCTCATTATCTGTGGGTGCTCACAGATGAACGTAGGATTGATGCATGTCACTTCGAGGAACTCTCCAACAAGCTTAATGAGAAAACAAAGTAGAACTAGACATCTTCTGAATATCACTGATAGTCCCAGCCCAAAGGGAGGCCTTAACTCCCATACAGATGGGTTAATCTTATAGCTTTTTCAAAGGACAGAGAGTATTAACTAGGATAATACAAATGAACTATTTGGCAAAAAGTATAATTTAATAGTTGAAAGTTTCTTTTTGCTCATATTTCACGGGACTGGGGATTGAACCACCCACCCTTCCCTGGCCTTGGACCTGCTAGCTGAGTACTCTACCACCGAGCTACATTTCCCAATCCCAGTTCAAAATTTCTTATTTCTCTGTAAGGTTTTCCTGTGAAGCTGCAGGGAAGAATTCTCCTCTGTGAGATCCATTTCCTACAGATCAGGGTGCTGCTCAGCACTGGATGAGCACAAGTGTGTTGTCTCACCTTATCAAGGAGCCTGGCTGTGGTCCGGGGTGGGGGGCACTCAACAGCTTTTGCAACACAAATATCATCAAGAATTTTTCGAGTTTCTGTGGCAGAAATGTACTAGTTAGGACAGTGGTATAGGAAAAACACCTTATAAGTACACTGTGCGGGACAGTTTAGTTCTAACCTAAACAACTTTAGAGCTGAGCAGGAAGGGAGGCCACATAGTGGATTGTGGTATTTTACCTTCAGTTTCAAAGAGGTTGGTTTCTGGTAGCTTCACACCCAGGACTTTCTCAAGCTCTTCTACCATGCTGATTCTTCGGAAAGGCGGAGTGAAGTCAGCCTCGTAGGCTTCGCCTTCTGGCCCGTCTGGGTGGTAGGTGATCTTGTAACTGCCTGTAATGCTTTTCACCATCCCTGGGAGAAAGAGCAGCCATTTCAAGGACTGAAAACAGGAAGCTCTCCTCTGAAAGGACAAGGGTCTCCCAAACAAGTATGAGCCGGAGACAGGAGAACGTACCTGACAGCATCTTCTCTGTGATTTCCATAAGGTCATGATAGTCTGCATAGGCCATGTAGAACTCGCAGGTGGTGAACTCAGGATTGTGAGTCAAATCAATTCCTTCATTCCGGAACTGGCGCCCAATTTCATAAACCCGGTCAATGCCACCAACCACCAGCATCTACCAAAGACACACGCCAGTCATGGGAGCCAATCTTGTCTTAAGAGTCCTCATAAGTTTCTGTGTACTAATTGGTTTTCATAGCTTAGGTATGCTTTCCACTCAAAACACCCAGTACTCTGCTGTCTTTAGACTAATGTATGTAGACATCATTTTGTTTTGTTTTGTCTTTTTTTTTTGTGTGTGTGTGTGTGTGGGGGGTGTTGTGCAGGAATCCTGAGTCTCTTCCTATGGCTTAATTATTTCTTTTCTGGTGGATCTCAGTCACTCCAAAGTCTCTTCTGGGGTTAGGCTACAGTCAAGTGAGCAAGCTTCACAGGCCAGACATACTAGTGACATTCAGCATAGAAGCTACTAAAGGAAGGTGTAGGTATTACATAGGATTCACTCTGGTGAAGGGCACCAGAGGTAGCCATCTTTCAAACCACAGAGAGCCTAGTGTAGTGATTTGTGCCTAGGAGGAGACAGCGTCCCCTGTGACAACAGCCCACGGATATGACTCAGCATCAGTGCCGGTCATGGTTTCCAGGCATGACTCCTGGACATTCAAGATGACTGTGGCTTCTTTATACAGGCAAATAAATTTGGGCCTTGTTTTAACTTGTTAACATGTCTATAACTAAGAATCATGGATGATAGTCTTTGGTATTTATATTGCTAATTTGAAGATATTTAATTTTAATTTCTAGAAAGAAGTTAAAAATGAACAAAAATCCTTTTATGAAAGACTTTACTTAGAAGAAGGACTGGGATGTAGTTCAGTGGTAGATCTTTTGAGACAGGGCCTCACTGTGTAGCCTTGACTGGCCTGGAACTCAATATGTAGACCAGGCTGGCTTCAAAGTCACAGGAATCTTTCTGCCTTCTGAGTGCTGATTAAAGGTATATGCCACTATGCCTGGCCAACTGTAGAGCTTTTAAAGAAGAAACACTAAATTAGATCTAATCCAAGGAAAACTGAAGTTAAAGCTTTTAGAGGAACTGAAGCAGGAATGTGTGTACACCTGTAAAATGCTTCAATTCTCTGTTGTTAGTTTATTTCCAGTTATGTTTGAAGTGGTTGTTTTGTGCATTGTTGGGGGAAGGGCTGTCTTGGGATTTTGTACTGTCTGTAGGTGTTGGCTTTATATAAGAGTTTGATTCCTCACCATCTCCATGTGCTATCAATAAAGTACCTGAGGAATGTCTGTTTCAATAAAAACCCATGAGATCAGATGATCAGGGTTCTACTGTCCAGGATGGCACTTGCCATGATAGTGGTTCCCCCTGCTGAGGTCTGTCAAGGTTTGTGCTATGAAATGCCTCCTTGTCTTCCTTTAGGATTGCCACAATGGGTAATTGCTACAAGTGGTACACCAGCATGGAGACAAGGAAGAGAAAGAAACTCCAGACCTCACAGAGTCTATATGTATGTATGTATGTATGCATGCATGTATGTATGTATGTATGTATGTATGTAGTAAAGTATGCTCAGGGCAGTTGTATGTATATATGTATGTAGTAAAGTATGCTCAGGGCAGTTCCCAGAGGACAGAGATTAAAGTATTAATAAAAGGATATATATGCAAAAAAAAAAAAATGAGTAAAAGTGAGAAAGGAAATAACCCTCTATAGGGAGAGAAGATTGTGAAATGTTTTAAATTTTCATGGTAAAAACAAAGATTTCGGCTCAGAGCAGGGAAAAAGCAAGGTTACAATCACTTTCCTTGATCATGGAACCACATTCTTTGTCTTCCAAAACATTTATCCAAAAATCCTCTTCTGCTTACAAGGAAATTCTACAAGAATCCCAACAAACAAACCTGAAAAACTAGAACACTCCTGGTTGTTCTGTTCTATTTTTAATGTTCCTTATTTCTGACTGTACTAGTCTAGCCAGTGATTTCCCAGCCTTTTGCTACTTGAAGGAAATGGAGTGTGTGATTATTAACTACCTTATGGTAGAGTTCCGGAGCAATTCTCATATATAAGTTCATGTCCAACTCATTGTGATAGGTGATGAAAGGCTTGGCCATAGCTCCCCCCGGAATGATGTTCATCATGGGAGTTTCAATCTAAAACAGACAAAAAGAAACAGTTCTCAGATAATCAGAGGCCTTGAGGACAGCTTATTCTTTGAATGTAACATAGCCTAGACCTGCCATATACCAAAGTAAAACTAAGTGCTTGATGAAGAACAGACTGCTTGATGTTCTAGGACTGAGTCTCCATTTCTAGTAATAACACAGTACTATAATGCTGACAGATCCTAGCACCCACATAAAAGCTTCACATGGTCTTATGTATGCCTGTAACTCTAGTACTGAGGGATGGGGTGGAGACAGAAGGTTCTCTGGGGCTTGCTGGCTGCCAGCATAGCTGAAAAAGCATGAACTCCAGATTCAGCAAAAGACCCTGCTTCAAACAAACGAAAACAAAACAAAACAAAAATCCAAGAATTATGGAAAACACTGAGCTTCCTCTAGCATTTGCACGTGCATACACATCACACACACAACACATATACACAATACCTTTAATTCTAGCACTTGGGTGGCAGAGGCAGGTGGATCTCTTGTGAGTTCAAGGCCAGCCTGTTCTACAGAGTGAGTTCCAGGACAGCCAGGGTTACAACAGAGAAACCCTAACTAGAAAAACAAAAAACAAAAAAACTCAAAAAAGCAGATTTATTACAGTACACATAACATGATAATACTGCAATTTGTATTTAAATCAAAAATAAAAATCCTCCAAAACGTTACATGTACTCCATATGTAGTAAGCATCCATTGTAAACACACAGTAAACAATGAGGGAGGGTATTCTGGAAGTTTATTTTTAGTTATGTATAAAATAATTCTGTTAAGTGACAGGCTGTCTAGGTCTTGGCATTTTGTATTGTCTGCAGGTGCTGGATTTATGTGGGGTATGTTTGATTGCTCAGGATCTGCATGTGCTATCAGTAGAACATCTGAGGAGTTCTGTATCAATAAAAACACCTGAGCCGAGATGCTCAGGGTTCCACTGCTCAGTATGGTACTAGCCACGACAGTGGTTCCCTCTGCTGAGGTCTGGAAAGGTTTGCACCTATGAAAAATGCCCCCATGTCTTCCTTGGTGAGCTCCACAGTAGGTACACTATAATGGGAGGGTATATATCAAATTCTAATTTAGGAAGGGAAGTCAGGTGAAAACAAAGAGTACTATCAGGGTTTTTTTTTTTTTGTATTTATTTCTAACCTGAATCTGCATGCTACATGTACTTGCATTTTTCATATAATTAAAGTGTATATGTGTGAGAGAGAAAGAGTAAGTGAGAGAGAGAGAGACAGAGAGAGAGAGAGAGAGAGAGAGAGAGATAGACAGACATAGTCTTACTATATAGCCCTGGCCTGGAGATCACTATGTCGACCAGGCTGGACTTGAATTCAGAGATCAGCTTGCTTCTGGCTCCCATGCTGGGATTAAAGGTGTACACTACCATGCCCAGACTCTAAAGAATTTATAGGGGCTAGGGGGTTGGGTTGAGACAGGTCTCTCTATGTATCCCTGGCTGGCCTGGAACTCACAGAGATCTGCCTGCCCTGCCTCCTAAATGCTTGGATTAAGATTGTATGCCCCCATGCCTGGCATCTAAAGGCTATTTTTAATGCTACTAACCCTCCAGAATTATTGAAAATGACATCATTAGAACACGAGTGGTGTATTATTTTGGAAGTCAGGCCCTTCCCAATGAGCACTACAGAACAAAGACACTTGGAAAGGGATGGTCTCCTTAGACATGAAGGATACCGACATATGTTGTGTAAAAGAAAGATGGGAGAGTGAGAGATAAGCATAGCAAGGCAAGCTACCATTCCAGGAAAAGAACCCTCCACCCTTAGTCACCTCTAGGAATCCCAGCTCATCCAAGAAACTTCTTATATACGTGATGATCTTAGAGCGGACGATAAATTTCTGCCTCACAAAATCATTCAGTATCAAGTCCAAGTATCTCTGACGATATCTTGTTTCCTAAACCAAAAAGCAATTAAAAATCAGTGTTTATGTGATGACACGATATAATAGGTGGCATCATCTTAGAGACAGCTGGCAGAACTGCAGAACTTACCTTGTCTTTGAGGCCAAAGTGAAGATGAGGCAACATATGCAAGCAGGGAGACAAGAGTGTGATTTCATAGGGGATGATGCTCAGCTCACCCTTCTTGGTTTTCCCAGGATTCCCCTGAACTCCAATTATGTCTCCCCGGCGCAGTTTGTTATTGATACGTACAAATTCTTCCTCTGATTTATAATTCCTGAGTAAAAGGAAAAGTAACTCAATGCACAATTCTTTAATACAGAACACCGGCATACTCAGGATCCTTCACTGGTACTATGAGCCGAAGAACAGTCCCTGCTTCAGGGACAACTGCCAGGTTCTTTTATGTTTACTGTCCTGTAAGTGAGAACAGTCATTCACTTCTAGGCCCTTTTACCTTTACTCAACTGTGCCCAACCATGTCCCATTCAATGCTACCCTAATGCTAAAGAACAACAGGAAAATAGGATCATACTAGCCTGTGTCTTCAACTATTCCTCTGTTACTCCTGGACAGTGGTTCTCAACCTGTGGGTTGGACCCCTTTGGAAGCTGAATGACCCTTTCACAGGAGTTGCCTAAGACCATCTGCATATCAGATATTTACATTGTGATTCATAACAGCAGCAAAATTAGTTATAAAGTAGTAATGAAAATAATTTTATGGTTGGGGTCACCACAACAGGAGGAACTGTATTAAAGGGTTGAAGCATCAGGAGAATTGAGAACCATTGCTCTAGGGCATGACTCAAGATCTTTAACTGGCTCTTTCTATGTACCTGGAATTGGCCATGACTTGTAACTTGACCCCCTCTCCTCGAAGGTCATAGAAGATGAGCTTTCCCCCTGATGCTCTCTTGGCATGGATCCGGCCTAGAAAGAAAATAGGAGAGATATTCACAGAATGAGAAACCCTTCAAGCTTCCTGTGCAACACCAATCATAACCTGAGCATGGCTGAAGTCTATGGCCTGTCCTCTTTTCCATGTCAGTGATCTGCACTAAAACAGTCAAGGTCATACAGAAAGACCTCACCTCAAAGATGGCCATTGGTTCTTAGATGAAGGCAATGGCAGTGACAATGCAGGTTTTGGGTCTTCCTGAATCTTCACATAAAACTAAAAGTATGATTGGATAGGCTAAGCCAAAACCCACTAATAAAAGTTATGTGGGGAAAGGCTAGACACAGTAACACAATCCTTTAGTCCTAGCACTTGGGAGTCAGAGGCAGGACAATCTTTGTGAGCTCAAGACCAGCCAAGACTGCATAGTAAGACCTTGTCTCAAAAAAGAAAATAAATAAAAGTTAAGGTTATAGATGATAGTCTCAAGAACCCCAAAATATAAGCAATATGCTTATATTATATATAATAACATTATCACATTTTAATATATTATATCAGATATAATTACAGACAGGTTCCTTTCCAGGACAAGGACTTATAAGGCTCTATAAAGCAAGGAAGAGGAAGAGAACTGGGAAATCCCAGAATTGTAACCAGTGACTATGTTTGTGATACTTTATAAAAACCAAAGAGTATAGTGAGGTTGAGAATGAAATCAATCTTCCTTTAAACAAAGCTCAGCGGGCAGAGTGCTTGCCTTATATGCACAAAACTGAGCCCCCAGCAGCACACAATCTGGGTGTGATGGCACATGCCTGTAACCCCAGGCAGAGGCAACAGGGTCAGAAGTTCAAGGGCATCTTTGACTACATAGTAAGTTCAAGACCAACCTGAGCTACACGAAACCTTGTCTCAAAAAACAAACAAATCCAGGATTAATTTCACATAAAAATTAAGCAACAAAGAAGCATGAAGTGGGCTGGGGAGATGCTTCAGCATATCGGAGTATTTGCCAGACAAAGGTGGTGATATGAATTTGATCCCAGAATTCCACATAAAAAGCTGGATTCAGTGGCTCAGGGAAGGCAGCAGAGGCAGGAGAATCTGCCAGAAGGTTGTGTGAGTCAAATAGCTTGGAGTACACAGTGCAGTGAAAGAAGAAAGGCCTGCCTCAAAACAAGGGGAAGGAGAGAATGGACTCCAGAAAAGGTGTTCTCTGACTCTACAACACAGCTGCATCCTCACGCATGAAGTAAATGTAATTTTAAAAAAGATAAAAGGATTTAAGAAGCGCAATTACTTTAAAGAACTGACAATCCATCATCTTCAAATAGTCTCAAAAGAAATCCAAAGCAAGAAGCAACCCAAAAATTATATCCAAGAAAAATATCTGAAATAAAGGAGGAGGTGAATACATGGGGGATGCTGGAGGGATGGATCAGCACGTGTTGCTCTTACAGAGAACCAGGGTTCTGTTCCCAGCATCCTCATGGTGGTTTACAATCATCTATTAACTCCAGTTTCAGGTGAGTCGACTCCCTCTTCTGACCTCTGCAGGCAGTGTACATACATGCATGCAGGCAAAACACTCATAACCATAAAATAAATCTCAAAACAAATGAAAGATCCTACATCTAACAGCATATTCATATAAACACTGAACCAGAATGGCTAACATCAAAAAGCTTTAGTGGGTAATCTAGCATTTGGCAGGTGGAAAGCCAGGAGTTCAAAGTTAGCCTGAGCTACAATGAGTACAATGAGACCCTGTTTCAAAAACCAAAACATGATATTAGAGGCTAGAGAGCGGGGAAGGGAACGAGCTAGCTCTTAAACTACAGAGTGCTTGCCTCACAAGCATGAGGAGCTGAATTCAGTAGAGAAATCACATTAAAGGGAGAAGGGGTTCACTAGAGAGATAGCTCAGCAGTTAAGAAGACTGCTCTTCCAGAAGACTTGAGTTTGGTTCTCAGCACCCATATTGGGTGGCTCACAACTGTCAGCATATCAACTGCAGGGAATTTGACACTCCCTTTTGGGCTCTATGGGCACCTGCACACATACTTGGCACACATACACACAGACACATACACATAAATAAAATAAAAAAATACCAGGTATGGCACACACTTGTAATCCCAGTGCTGAGGAGGCAGATTTAGGAGGATCCCCTGGGGCTTGCTGGACAGCCAGCCAGCTTAGCCTACTCAACAGGCTTTAGTTCAGTGAGAGGCCTTACCTCAATAAACATGTAGACAGCATCTGAATCTGAGGAGTGACGCTAGAAGTTGTACTCTAACCTCTACATGCCATGCACACATGAATTGAATATATGGACACACACACACATACACACACACACACACTTTAGGAATGTTAATGGGTTTGACATTTAGGTATTACAAAGGTTCTACCTATGTGGTAGGATTATGGGTAATTTTTTTTCCTCTTCACTTTCTGTGAATGTCCTATACTTTTTCCAAGTAGTAGTTTTACTATTTTTTGGGGAAGACAAGAAAAAGACATTAAAAAAAACCTCACAAATCCATTAATAACAATGTTCTAGAAATAACTGTGTGAGGGTAGACATAAAAAATGAAATTAAGTGACTGGGCCAATGGTTTGGGGAATGAAAGGAAATTCTTAGAGGATTATAAACTAGGAGCAGTATCCAGCTAGGAGGTCCCTGAGAGAACATTGCTTCCCTAGAATTATCACCGCATCTAGCATGCGGCCTGTGCCTCAGGGCTGCTCTACTTCTTTCTGTGAGTAGAAATAAAGGTACGGTCTCCAGTAAAATAGCTTTAACACCAATAGGGGATTAGTGCGGCATGGGGGTCTAAAGTTAGAGGCCAGCCTAGGGTATAAAGCAAGAGCCTAACTCAAAACATCAAAAAGGGCAGAGGGAACAAGACCAATCTAATTCTCCTTTGTGTTAGCAAAGAAGCCTGACTGCTGTGAGATGAGAGAGGCAAGTGAACTATCAGGGAATCTTCCTACCTGCCACTTTTAAGGTGATGTCAGTCAGGTGGTCCCCAGGCTGCAGGTGACTGTATTCTTCGATGAACTGAGTGAGTGAGATGTCTACATGGAACTTGTGTGGGTACGGGTCCTCCCCATTGACCTTCAGCTGGTGGACTGCTTGACTACGGATCTTGTAGTATTGCTGTTAAAAAGAGAGCCAGTTCTTTAGAAGTGGAACTCTGTCCTGCTGTGGCCTCTAGCAGAGTACCACATTAGTTACTTTCTTGTCACTGTGATAGAATACCCACAGAACAACTCGAAGGAAGGAGGATTATTCTAGTTTAAGAGAATACAATTATGCCAGGGAAGGCATGGCAGCTGGAGTGGCTTGTTCAGGCCACCAGGGGCTTATTGAACAATTTCATCTCTGGAGATCAGGCAAGACAGACAGGCAGGTTGGGATGGATGCGGCTAAACCATAACCCACTGAGACCCACCACCAGCCACCCTTTCCTCCAGTGGCTCCACCTCCTAAGCTTCCACACAACCTCCCAAAACAGCAGCACCATCTGGGAACCAAGAGGTCAAACACACTAGCCTACAGGGGGCATAACCAGAACACTAACCAAGCCCTCTGCATCCTTGAAATAAGACTGACTATGGAATGAGATTTGTATCAAAAAATATATAGATCCACAGAATGGATTCAAAATACAAGATTCAACAGAATGGAAAAAAAAGAGAGTACATCCAAAATGATGAAACTTAATTGTTACAGGTAGTCTCTTTGTGGACTGCATTTACATGGTGGAGTCTCTTTCTTAACTACTCTTCTGGTCACACATTAGACTTTTTCCTTGGCAGACTCATGGTACCTGTAGAATGCAAATATGGAGCATTCTACCACATGGGCTGACAATCTTCTTCTCTTAAAAGATTTATTTTTGATCATGTGTATGTATATGTCTGCGTGGGGGTATGCACACAAGTGCAGGTGCTTGTGGGGCCAGAAGAGGAAGCTGGATCCTCTGAAGCTGGAGCAGTAGGTGGGTGTGAGCAGCCTGATGTGAGTGTCCTCTGGACCAGCAGTATGCACTCTTAACCACTGAGGAATCTCTCCAGCCCCTGGCAACCTTTTTCTTGATGCAATTTTCCAACTCTACTGTTAATAGTGGAAAATTAGCCTTAGAGTGATACAGACAAATGGGTGTGGCTGTTTATGTACAAAACCAGAAAGGGAGGGTGAAGTGGGAGAGTGGAGAGGTGGACTTGGCATGTGGAATGTATTTTGCTAATATAAGCTCCAGTCTATTTTTAGGGAAGATACCTCCTCTGATGTTGCTATAGGCCCAGCTACTTCCAGGAAGATTAAGTACTTACTCAGGAGCACCAGCTTATCTAAATTGCCTATTGGGAGTTGACAATAAAAATTCAGGGCCTATGCCTTTAACCAAGTAAAAGGTAGCCACTGCCCTCCCCAACCCATGGGCAGTGACCTAAGACTCTTGCTGGTTAAAGTTCTTATTTATCTTGTCTCTCCCATTGTCAGCCACAAGCCTCTCAGAAGCTTTCCTGTGTCCAAGGCACGCTGTGGCCCAGGGGCACTCACATTTGGGTCCAGAGTCTCCTCCTCGGCACTCACACCATTGTCAGCAGTGTGGTTGGCGGTGATGGCAGTTTGACTTGGCTGTTTCTCGCTGAGCTCTTTCTGCTTGGCCTCTTTCTCTGCCACTTTCTTCTCAGCTTTCAGCCGTCTCTTTAGTTCACTGTCAGGAAGATGACAACACACAGTGTGAAAGTTGCCTGAAGAGCCCTCTGTCAGAAGCTCCATCACCACTTTTCAAAAGTATGAACGTTCCTGCTCAGTCCCACTCCCTTAAGTAATTTTATTCCCAAACTCTAACCTGTTAAGTCACTAAACTCTACATGTGAACAAGACAAAAAGAAAACCTCAGCTTTGAACAAATATATAACAGGTCATTTCCAGTCTCCTCTTGGTATCGGAAACCAACTAGAACCAAAGATACATAAGGGCGAGGAAACCCACATCTACCAGTTTATGTTTGGTACTGGAACAGAGATTTCCTAGAAAATCTGCAGGATAACCTTTTCTTAAGCTCCTTGACACCAGAGACTGCATCTTGGTAGCTTGGTATCTATCCCTCGAAGAAGATGAAGTCCCTACAGAAGCAGCCAAGGGTGTGGTAAGGTAGTACCTCCAGCCCTGTCAGCCCTGGTCTCCCAGAGAAGTGAGTTAGGGTGTGGAGACAGCTAGTCTTCAGAGCTTGAGGAGACTCTCTAGTGACAGTCTCACTCAGAACAGCTGTCAAAGACTGGTCCAGGGGTTGGCAATGTGGCTTGGTTGGTAGAGTGTTTGTCCAGCATGCACGTAGCCCTGGGTTTGATTCCTAGCGCCACAGATATGATGCTACACATCTGTAGCCAGAGTACTTGGGAATGGAGGCAGAGAATCGCAAGTTTAAGGTAATCTGCAGCTACATAGTGAATCTGAGGCCAGCCTGAAATCTAGCACAAAAAAAACTGGCCGGACTTTTAACACCAGAGTACAATACGTGTGTGTGTGTGTGTGTGTGTGTGTGTGTACACATACCTACATATATATGCACATACACACATATATATAGCAGCACAATACAGGAAATAACATGCTATGTTTGTATTTAAACTGTCTGGTGCTAAATTCTAAGACACTAATCACTTGCCTGGCCTTGAGCAAATGACTTCTCATCATCTAGAAAAAGGAAATAAGACACTCTCTCACAAATTGTGAGGATTGAGATGTTTAAAAAAAAAGAAGATCGGGCCCCAGAGTTTAGTTAGCACTCAAAAGTGAATTCTAGCTACCTCTCACAACTTAACTCTTCACATTCTGCCTCCAGGAATCGGACAAATTTGGATATACTTCTCAAGTATCTCATTATCCAAACTTCATATGTTACCTGAAATTCAAAAACCAAAATGATGGGGGCAACCCTGTGACCCTTATCTGAATCCAGGAAAAAAAAACTGATTTTGATAGATTATTCCAACAGAGTTTCTAAATCATTCTTTCCAACTAATAACTCACTAGTGAATCATGGCAGAAGATCTAAGTCATGCTTGCATACTCTCTGGCTTTAAGACACAACCTTCACTTTTCTTTTGTTTGTTTGTAGCATTGGGAGGGTGAACCCAGGGCTCCAAGTGTGCTAGGCAAGGGGTCTAACACTTTACAATTACCCCAAAGCTCCTTTTTTATTTTGAAATGGGATTGCTAAACTGTTCAATCAGGCCTTGAATTTGCAATCCTCCTCAGCCACTGCCCCCACCCCCAGTTCCTGGGTTTGTAGATGTGCACCATTGCTCTTGGATGTATTCTTCATTTTCAATATTAATTTAGTAAAATTAAAATAAAGAACCTAATTGCCTTTTAAGTACAAAGTAATTGTGATGGCTTCAAAATAGACAACTCTTTCTAGATACAATCTGTCTAGATTCCAACAGTCTGCTAGGACTCATTCTGTAATTCAGTGAGTACACTTTTAAGACTATCTGCTGTCCCCCAGCCCCTAATGTTAAGACAAAGCTGTTTTCTACTTCATTAAGGATTTATTCTTGTATATTCTAAGGACAGTACAAAAAAACCCTAATGATACAATCAAAACTAGAACAAAGTTGATAAACAAACCTCAGAAAGACAGAAAAGGGAAAATAACTAGTATTAGAAATTCCTTATTTTCAGGCTGGCGGTGGATTACACGCCTGTAATTCTAGCATGGGAGGCAAAAGCAGAAAGACCTTTAGTTTAAGGCCATCCTTCATTTTATATAGTGAGTCTGAGGACAGCCTGGTCTATATAACAAGACCCTGCCTCAATAAACAGAAAATAGTTAAATGAGAAAAAAAGAAAAAGAGAAAGGAGAAGGGACTGCAAGGAGAGGGTTTCTGAACACAAAGGAAGGGACTCGGCCTGGGCAACAGAGCTCTGTTTCTTTAACATGTCCAAAGACCTAGTCAGCTAACAGACACCAAAAGAAAGATTCCGCTCCCAGAACAATAAAGAAGGTAACGGGCACCAACCTTCTTCTATCAGAAAGTGGCTTGTCCTTGTGGAGTGTTGTGAAAGGAGCAAGTTGGCCCAGTCGAAGTTCCCTCTGACCCCATTCTGCCCATGAGGTTTGGCGCAGGGACCCCCTAACAAGCCTGACAGCAGCTTGCATCAACATGGCAGAACACCCTGGAACTAATGATTACCACCACCTAGCAGGAAACAGAGATGTGTAGTCAGAGGGGACACGCAGTATACACCCACTCAACCTGCACTCCTGAGGAAGGGAGCTGTCATTTGTACTAACGTCTAATGTCCCATTGAACTTCAGTCCCTCCTGGCTAACATCTGCAATGTTCTCGGTCCTGACAATGGAAAAAAGCTTCATATCTGGGATTAAAAACTCAAATGCAAGTCAATCAATAGCTTATATGCAGAAATGCTTACAAATTCCTAAAGTATAGAAGGTAAAATGTGGGGCTCTGAAGTGTGGTTTCTCCCCTGAAGATGGGATATTGGCTACAGGATGAAATGAAATCATCAGATGCAAATTTTAGATAGTCCCAGCTACTCAGGAGATTGAGAAGGATCGTTAGAGCCTAGGAGCCAGAGAACAGCCTGATGAACACTGAAACCCCATCCCAGAAAATAAAAAAACCACAAAAGGCCAGCTACAGAAAGTATCTCTGAGTCAAAGAAGAGACCAGTGTGAAGTTTCAGGAACAAAGAGGAAAGGATAGGTCCTTAGACAACACCATGTTTATGTATCGTTAACACTCGATGGCATCAGATCTATCAGGACCGCACTCTACTGTGTTGAAATAATTTGAAGAGGAATATTTCACTGAGAATGAGTGCTCTGAGCATGAGCCCATCAGCTTTCAACACTGGGGGCAATATCAGGCAGAAATGGTCCTTAGTAAGGATTTCAAACCAAGAAATTCCAAGAACAATTAAGGGAATGTTAATCACAAAAAATTATTTTAGCCCGTGATCACTCCAGGAACACACATCAAAACTGGTTAATTTTATAGCTGGGCAGTGGTGAGGCATACCTATAATCCCGAGCATTCAGGAGGCAGAGGCAGGTGGATCTCTTAAGTTTGAGGCTAGCCAGATCTGCAGAATGAGTTCCAAGACAGCCAGTTCCAAGACAGAGAAACCCTATCTGGAAAACAAAACAAAACAACTGCCCCCCACCAAAAACCCCCCAAAAAACCAAAACCCCAAACCCCTGATTTATTTTAGACAACTGAGGAGTCACAGACTTGACGTAAATTTCAATTTAGATTTCTGCTCCAGTGCTTCATATCAGTGCTAGAAGACACATTAGGAACATATACTTTGGTGAATTTGAAAAGTGGATATTAGTATTTTTCTTGCA
This sequence comes from Cricetomys ansorgei, assembly GCA_026225945.1. Lineage (NCBI taxonomy): Eukaryota > Metazoa > Chordata > Mammalia > Rodentia > Nesomyidae > Cricetomys > Cricetomys ansorgei. The sequence goes on along the minus strand of JAMJFZ010003163.1, from coordinate 5,934,296 downwards.
AGATTACTCCTGAGACTAGACAAAGTTCAGATAGTGCCAGCATGGTGTTTAATAAGTAGATGTTACTTTAAAAGTGTTGTATTTAAAAAGGCATCTGAAAGGAGCCATAAGATTTTCTTAATTTACCTGAAAACTGAGGTATTTTCATTTATGGCTGAAAATTTCAACTACTGGTTTAATAAACTCCACCCAACTTCTAAGGAATCCATCAAATCACTCCCATAAAAGACAACCTACTAGGGAGTTAGCAACCCATAAATTTGAACATTTCCCTTAAAACCCTTCTAAAACACACAAAGCAGAATCTTAGACACAAAAGGAAAAACCAGTTCTTATCTAGAACGCCTCTGCCATTTCCCTCAGGCTCAACCAGAGGATTGATCGCTAGTGCACTAACTAAAGCAGCCATGGAATGTAATAGCTTAAACTATTTATATCCTACAGCTCAGAAGGGCACTAACTATGTAGTTCTTTCAGGCATTGAGAAGATTTTCAAGTCATTGCTCGTGTTCTATGGTTCAAATGAGGAATCCTGGACGGGAGAGTGTAGTATTTAGACTACAAAACAACCGTTAAAGAGAGGCTAACATTATCTGTCCACATTTACCCACACAATTCTGGAATTTGGAATAGTTTACAAAGATACACCAGCAATGCAAAGGGAGCCTGGTGTATCCCGCTAAATAAGACCATTGGCTCTGTTCTCACAGATCCTTCGAGTGACGCATATGGGTAAGTGCACTAGTCTCCCTTTTAACACAGAAGATGCAGAATGACCTTGGCGAGGCCAAGAAAAAAATTTAAAGATTCTTCTTTGAAGAGCTAAGATATTGAGCCATTTTCCAATCTACTCCTTAGGGGAGTGGCTCGGCAAATCATTTACTAGAAGGTAGGGGAAATGTTAAGTTTCACTTTTCTTTCCTGTCACCTCCCAGTTTCTGCGCTGGCTTCCCCCTCCACATTCTCGTCCCTACAGTTAGGACCAGGGAACCCATCGGCCAGGGCAGGCGACCCCGGCGCATCCCGGGGGCTGTAGTATCCAGGGCGCTGCACCTCTGTCCCAGCATGTGCTCACCCACCGGAGAAGGCAGAGAGGCCCCTGGCACAGTCGCCTTGGCGGGAAGACTCTATATACTCCATCGGGCCATCGAGACAAGAGACATTTAACGATCTTCAACGACACTTACTTCTTGCTTATTTTCGTCGGCTCGCCATCCACTTTCATTTCACTCTCCGGCAGCGTGGCCATCTTCCCGACAGGACAGGACCAAAAAAATGACTCGCATAGAGTTAGAACTTCCAGGTTAGGGCCCGAAGTTCCGCCTCTTCCGGGGAAGAGGGCGGGCATCGGCTGGGCTCGCGCCGCGCATGCGCAGCGTTGGGCTCCGCAGCCGGACGGTCAATCTCCTCGGTGTTAACCGAGCTCTAGTCCGAGGTCCGCTCTGGTGCCGCGGAGCGACAGGTATGGCGGAGGCGATGGATCTGGGTAAAGACCCCAATGGACCCACTCATTCCTCCACTCTGTTCGTAAGGGAAGACGGCACTGCCATGTCGTTTTACGTGCGACCCAGCCCGTCTAAGCGCCGGCTGTCGACGCTCATCCTGCACGGCGGCGGCACGGTGTGCCGGATGCAGGAGCCCGGGGCCATGCTGCTGGCTCAGCCCGGGGAGGCGCTGGCCGAGGCCTCGGGAGACTTCATATCCACTCAGTACATCCTAGATTGCGTGGAGCGCAACGAGAGGCTGGAGCTGGAGGCCTATCGGCTGGGCCCGACCGAGCAGGCCCGGGACACAAAGCTCGGGGCTTCCACCGACGGCTCCACGGAGCCGGAGCCGCAGCTCCTGACCGGGCGCATCGCCTACACGCACGCGGACGACGTGGCCATCCTGACCTACGTGAAGGAGAACGCCCGCTCGCCCAGCTCGGTCACGGGCAACGCTTTGTGGAAAGCGATGGAGAAGAGCTCGCTCACGCAGCACTCCTGGCAGTCGCTCAAGGATCGCTACCTCAAGCACCTGCGGGGCCAGGAGCAGAAGTATCTGTTGGGGGACGCCCCGGTCAGCCCGTCCTCCCAGAAGCCCAAGCGGAAGGCGGAGCAGGACCCCGAGGCCGCGGATAGCGGTGGTGAGGCTTGCACCTCCGGGGGCGGGGCTGCCTGTCCATCAGCGTCCATTTAGGCGCCACTGCTGGCACATATAGCTCAGACTCTCTCCTCTCTCGAGGCCCGGGTGAAAGTGCACCATTTTCATTTATCCCTGGCTCCCTGGTTTTAATTTATCCTCTCACTAACTCTGTCTTCCTATCTACAGGATGTTATTTGTTGATTGGTTTGGGAGGGCTGGGAACTTGAGGTCTCGCTACGTTGCCCAGGCTGTCCGTGAACTCTGGCTGAAGCGATCTTCCTGCTTCAGACTCCGGAGTGGCTGGGACTGCAGGACAGTAATTAGTTTATAGTAACGGTTCTGTGTCCAAAAGGAGCACAGAGTACAGTGTATGTTGAAAATCTTCTACTCTTTCTACCCAGTTTTCCTCCAGGAGGTAACAGGGTAACCTGTTTCTCGAGTTTTGTTCTGCTTTGTTTCCTTTTTCTAGCTTCTTTTCTTTTTTCTTTTGTTTCTTCTTTTCGGTTGAGGTAACGTCTCACTATGTAGTTCTGGCTGTCCTAGGACTATGTTGAGATCCACCAGTCTTTGCCCCTTGACTTCCGGGATTAAAAGTGTTCCACCATGCTGTTCCCCCCACCCCGCCGCCCCCTTTTCTTTTTAAGATTATTGCCTATATTCTTTATGATCCACTCGATATAAGCCACGTGAAAGGCATGGCAGATGCCTTGATTTTATTGGATGTATTTTTATATAGGTAGGAAGGTTACTTTGTGATCTTTCTTAGGCGAGGTGAGTTTCTAATGCACTTGAGATTGGGATCGGTTATGGTTAGGATATAGTGCAAGGTTGTTGCTTTTTTTAAAATTTAAGTTGTGTTCTTTGTTGTTTGCTTACTCTGTAGCCCAGAATGGTTGGAACTCATTATGTAGCCCATGCTGGCCTCCCAAGCCTAGGCAGTCCCTTTGCCTCAGTCTCCAGGGTGTTGGGAATTACACAGTTGAACTAAGATGTTTTCCTTTTTCTGTAACGGGCATTGACAGCTTAAATGACAGACCCTTTTGTTTAAAGAGGCATGCTTTCTCCCAACCTCCGTTTTTCTTTCTGGGGAGGTGAAATATATTTCCCTATTTTAGCATGCTTAAAACTTTGGGTTTTGGTAAAACCAAATTAATTAATTCATTCGACAGATATTTGAGTGCCAGACACTGTTGTCTAGCTGAAATATAATAGTAAATAGTAAATAAAAGTTCCCATGGTCACTGAGCTTAACATGCTAGCTGGTCAGTGATAAGTGCTATGGAGAAAAATAAACCAGGGTAAGGGCTGGGGAGAGATCTTTTGCTATAGGATAAGAGAAGGTCACCGATAAATTGATATTAAGCAGAGATCAAAGAGTGAAAAAGCAGCCCAAGGCCATCTGGGGAAGAGTAAAGCAACAGAATTAACAAATGCAAGGGCCCTGAGGTGGGAGTATGGCTGGGCCACAAAGTGTTAGTTACATGGTAGAATGAGTCGAGATACTTTTAGTTATGGAGTCAGGGCTATGTGTGTGGATGGTCATTTAGGACTCTTTTATTAAAACTCCCTGATCTTGGGAGTGCTGACAGGCCATTTGGAAATCTGAAAATTAAAATGGATTCACCTTGTCCACTAAAATAATGTTTTAGTGAAAAGATATTTAAATACACAAACTAAAATCATACAGTGACTAGGAAACTGTGGATGAATACAGCATGACAGAGGTCGGAAGGGTGGCTTGAGGTTAAGAGAACCTGAGTTCCTGTCTCAGCACTCACATCAGGTGGTTCACAACCGCTCAGATCCAGGGCACCCTCTTCCGGACTTCTCTGGCACCCCTGCTTACATGTGTTTACGCGTGCACATAACATCTCCCCAACACACGTACACAAAATTTAAAAATTAAAAATAAATCATAAAAAAAAATAGTATAGCAATGATGATGTCATGAAACCAAAAAGGCTGAAGAAAACATTTTCTAGGGCCTGGAGAGATGCAGCAGAAAGAGAGCTTTCTTTCTGCTCTGTTGGAGAACAGGGGTTCGACCTCAGCACCCTCATCCGGCTGGATCACAGGTGCTTGTACCTCCAGCTCCAAGGGTGTGTAATTATATGCATTTTAGAATTTTTATTGTACAGCATGTAAAATTTATCATTTTTAACTGTTTTTTAAGTGTTTAGTTCTGTGGCAGTAAGTAATTCATATGTACCGTACATTCAGATGTACAGCTATCACCACTATCCCTCTTCAGAACTTAGTCATTTTCCAAAGCTAAAACTCTCCTTATTAAACACTGAGTTTTCCTTTTCCCCCACCTCAGCTCTGCCATTGTATGTTCTCTATGGATTTATTCTCTAAGTACCTCATGTAAATGGAATCGTGCACCTTTGTATCTTGCTCTTACATCATTTAGTACAATATATGTCGTAGCATCTGTCAGGATTTTATTTTATTTTTTTGGTAGGGTCATGCAGTTTAGCCAAGACTGCCCTATGTTAGGTCTCTAAGAAACTTGGGACAAATGGCTAACTGGGGTCCCTAATTTAACATATCAAAGTGGATACTGGCCACTAGGTTCTCCCAGCATCTCTCAGTACCTGTTACAGAGTCATCCTGCCTGGCATACCCTGCCCCTTCCCTCCTGCCCCTATCTCAACCTCTGCAGCCCAGCTTCTCTGATTCCTATTTAACCCAGCCATTTTGGCTACTCCAGTCTCTTTGCCTCTTGGTCTCTGGTTTGCCACGTACTGTCTCTGTTCCCTCTCTTTTAACTTCCCCTGTCACTCTTTCTCTCTTTTCTCTCCTCATGGCCCGGTTCAGTCTGGATCCTTCCAGATGTCTCTGGTTATGCTTTCCCTCATATCTACTAAACCCCCTACCATACCTAGGAGCATCGTGTCCTCATTCATTTTTCATTCAGCCTAGAACTCACTGTGTAGTTCCAGGCTAGTGTCCTAACTCAGTCATCCTGTATCAGTCTCCTGAGTGTTGGGATTGTAGGTCACTTTTTGAAACAAGTGAGAGAATTATTGCATATGCATATCTTATGCTTTTTGTATGCTTCTGAATAATAAACAGATATTTTCTAAAAGAAGAAAAATCTGCACCGGACGGTGGTGGTGCACACCTTTAATCCCAGCACTCGGGAGGCAGAGGCAGAGGCAGGTAGGTCTCTTGAGTTTGAGGCCAGTCTGGTCTCCAGAGTGAGTTCCAGGACAGCCAGAGTTACAACAGAGAAACCCTGTCTCAACCAAATGAAAATCTGCATGCACAGAACTACAGAACTGATACAGATGGTCTGTGCAGATGAGCCATGCTGACTGCTGTTCTTTTCTTTAACAGAACCACAGAACAAGAGAACGCCAGACTTGCCTGAAGAAGAGTGTGTGAAGGAAGAAGCCAAGGAGAAAGATGAAGAGGTCAAAAAGCTATTTGAGGAAGCCACTCGAGAGTTTGAAGAAGCTGTGGTATAGTAACTAAATTTACTCATCCCCACCCCCTTGCCTCCATTCTCATTTGATTATCAAACTACCTTTTTCATCCACCTGAGGCCAGGAATGTAAGAAGTTCAATAGATGTGATCTGGCTTTAGGCTTCATAATGCTTTTAGTATTTCACAGGATAGTATGAGTGGCAGAGGGAGGAAAATCAGACTGAATAGGGATGATTATTGTATTTTTTTTTCTTTTGTTTTGCTTTGAGTCAGGGTCTCACTATGTAGCTTAGAATTTGCTATGTAGACCAGGCTTACTTCAAACTGACAGATCTCCCTGCCTCTGCCTCCTGAGTACTGGGATTAAAGACATGTGCCATGGGACAGTTGTTTTTTAACAGTGTAAAGAATCCTGCTTTGAACACTTTGATCTCAGTGTGCTTTTCAAAGTTAGAACTATATATTATGTATTTTAGAATGTTCTTATGCTTCTCAGGAGCATAAATCTAACTTTCAAACTTTTTCTAATAATTTTGGTTAAGCATTTAGATTTTTGTGTCCTTAAAGCTTTGTGTGGGCTTTTAGATTTTGTTCTTTTGTATTCAGTCTGTCTTTGAATACACTATTAGGATCTCACAATATTAACTTTTGAGAAAAGCAGGTGCTGTTGCTTTAATACTTACTGTTGTTATAATACTTATTCTTAAATATTATAAATCTACATGCACATCTGTGCAGTAATAAGTGGTTTATCCATCAACCTGAAAAAAAGGTTACCTTCCTTAGCTATTGGAACCAGCTTCTTAGGAGTGGTTTCTGGAATGCAGAAAGCATACTAGTTTGGTCACCAGCAATTGTCTACTAAATGGCCCTTGATTGGAGAAATTGTTCTAATGTTGACTCTGCCCACTGAGATATTTGTGTTGAAAGCATCAGATTGTATTAATGCTAAAGTAGGAACTTTACTACAGGGTCCACCCTCAGCCTAAGCACCAGTCAGGGAAGACCTTGCTGAGGGATTTGACTGGCCAGTAATAGGGCACCATGCCAGCTAGCTGAGGTTGGGGGTTGGTGCACTGTAGAAGTTATACTCATTATGCATTAAGGCCTTTGTAATGGTGTAATGCTTCCCTTCAATAAAATACCTAGACTGTCATGTGCAGGTCAGAGCCATGAGAAGCTGAGTCCTGTCAGTCAGCCATGTGAGGCAAGACCCTCTGCTTAGCTGTCCCGGTTTTCCATCTCAGAAAGTTGTCTTGGCTCTTTATTGAAACCTGCCAGAGATATTATTATTAATTCCTTAACAAAGTGTTGAAAAATAATTATCATGACTAATTTTTTTATACAAGTTATATTTGGGTATCTTCTCGAAGAATAGGAATCTTGTGAATTAACTTTTTAAAAACTTTTTTTTTTGTTGTTTTTTGAGACAGAATTTCTCTGTATATAGTCCTGGCTGTCCTAGAACTCACTCTGTAGACCAGGCTGGCCTTGAAATCACAGAAATCTGCCTTCCTCTGCCTCTTGAGCGCTGGGATTAAAGGCATGTGCCACTACTGCCCAGCTAAAAACATTTAAAAATTTTTAATATAATTTTATTTATTGGATAATAAGCCTGTCCTCTCTATCCACCATGTAGATCCTGGAGATTGAACTCAGGTATCATGCTTGATGGCAGACAAATCTGGTCGAGAATAAGACCACAATTGAGCCAAATTTAAAGCAAGCAAGCTTTAATTAAATTAAACACTGGCCAGAGAAATGGACTCTGACCAGTTCCATTCTGAGGTACCCATGGAATGAACCTGTCATCTCCAGAACTCCCGTAGAAAGGCCCCGAGTCATGTGGCACAGGTGCTTAAAAAGGTAGAGAGCCCCTTAGGCTATGCACTTCCCACCAGGTCCAGTCAATGGCAAGCATCTATCCAGGTGTATTTCCTGTCTGGGTTATGTCCCGCCTACAAGTGACCCGGCACATCTGGAGCACATCCTCCAATGCAGTAGGGTCAACCTGGAGTCTAGCCACTCCCAGCCCAATTATCTTAAGAAGTTATGTTCTTAGGCAAGGGAGATTCAAGACTATCTCCCCTGAACAGCCCCACCTAGCACTCCAGGAGGTTATCTGTTTTTCTCTTAAAGATATCTTAAGCACAGAAACTAAAATTTAAAACATAACTTTTGCTCTAACACAGGTGCTTTAACTTGTTGAGCCATCTTACTGGTCCTTAATTAATTTGGTTTATTAACACACAAAAAAGTGGTTATAGAGCCAAAACAAAGCAAAGCAAAATAAAAAAAAACCAACATGGTTATGATACAGCTTTTTGCTCCCTCCCAAGGGCTCTTGTAACCCAGGCTGGCCTTCACAACCTCCTTAAATATATTTTCCCTAGAACTGAGGCCTGAATCCAGAGTTGCACACATGCTAGGCAAGTGCTGTATGACTGAACTACACTTTGAGCCACTTTCCTTATAGATATTGGTTCAGCCTATCATGGGGATATTTGCTTGTGACTCCAGCACTTAAGAGATGAAGGCAGGAGGAACAGGAGTTCAAGGTCATACTTGGCTATATTATCTCTGAAGCTATCCTGGGCTACCTTGTCTAAATTTAAAAAACAAAACAAAACACATGCTGAGTTAATGTGGTGGTACATGCCTATAATTACAACACTTGGGAGTCAAAGGGGAATCAGACGTTAAAAGTGGGGGCTGAAGAGTTAGCTTGGTGGTTAAGAGCACTTGTTGCTCTTGCAGAGGACCCAGATTCAATTCCTAGCACCCACATGGCAGCTCTCAACCATCTGTAACTCCAGTCCCAAGTATCCATTGCCCTCTGTGGGTACCAGCATACATGTGGTACACATATACACATATAGGCAAAATACTTACATACATAAAATAATAAATCTAAAAAAAGAGTTAAATTCAAAAGAGGGAGGGAGAAAAAAAGGAAACTAAAGGTCATCTTTTGCTACATAACAAATCCAAGGCCAGCTGGCTACATGAGACATTGTCTCATTGTGTAGCCAAAACTGCCCTGGATTTATGGGTGATCATTCTGCATGGAATACTGAGAATGCTGGGGTTTCAGGGATATGTCACCAACCCATGTAGTATTCAGTATAAAAGAAGAAAATTGAGTGAATGAATACATAGGAATTGCCAAAAGTAAAGGATTATTGCCTTGTGTAGTTTATGCGTTATTTTGTTATGTGATATTTTGTTCATTTTCCATCAACTGTCGAACTCCCAATATATCTTAGACATGGCTCTCATATAACATGCTCTGATATTCCTGAATGTAGTATAGCTTAGAAACCCTAGAAGAATCATACAGCAATGTTGAGGACTTGGTTCCAGGCATTGCTAGGTATTAGAGCCTCAGCGATGAACACAGTATGGTTCCTATACTTGTGGAACTTCACATCTGGAAGCAAAGCCAGGCATTTAACAAGTGATCTAATGCTATACAGGTTACACATGTCTGTTTGTCTGTCTCTGTCTCTCTCACATCTGGAAGCAAAGCCAGGCATTTAACAAGTGATCTAATGTCATACAGGTTGTAGCCATACTCTCTCTCTCTCTCATACACATACATACTTTCCATATTTTAATCAGTTAAATATATATGTATAGATGTACACAACATACTGCCTTTCCATATATCATCCACATACATGTATGTACACACTTCAGCATGAATATATAAGACATCCGAGAGGAAAATGGAGCCCTGTGTAATTGTTGTGGAAAGAGCCAGGGAGTGGTAGTTGGGAAAATACATGTTATAAGAGTTCAGATTGAATAACTAGGAACTGGTCTGCCACCTCATTCTTTGTAGGTGGACGAGAGCCGTGACTTTGAAATACATATAACGATGTGTGATGATGACCCACCTACACCTGAGGAAGATTCAGAAACACAGCCAGATGAGGAAGAGGAGCAAAAAGTTTCTACGCAGGAAGTGGGAGCTGCTATTAAGATGATCCGGCAACTAATGGAAAAGTTTAACTTAGATCTATCAACAGTTACACAGGCCTTCCTGAAAAACAGTGGTGAGCTGGAGGCCACGACCTCTTTTTTAGAGACTGGTCGGAGATCTGATGGTTATCCAATTTGGTCCAGACAAGATGACTTAGATTTGCAAAAGGATGATGAAGACACCAGAAATGCATTGGTCAAAAAATTTGGGGCTCAGAATGTTGCTCAGAGGATCGAATTTCGAAAGAAATAATGGACAAGATAGTAAGAAGAGAAAGATGTAGCAGATGATGATGTAAACATCCTGTGACCATTGAAGTCAGCCAGCGCCGCTATCCCGTGAGCCCCGGACTTCGGGAGCCAGCAGTGCACGTAGCAGGATAAAACAAAGAAACTGGATCCAGAGCTGTCCATGACAAGTAGCCCTGTGTTTATCATAGGAGAATCTCAATCAGAGACGCTGGTCTGTATAATAGTGATCCTTTGTTGGAATGTAACCCCTGTGGTTCTGGTGACAGGAACCGAGTAACAAAATCAGGAGTTCAAAATGGAAAGGCGCAGGTCTTTTCATTCTCTGTGAGTAGAGGACCTCTTGTCCTTTAGCAGAAGTTGCTTTAGACGACGGACCCCAAATCAGGAGTCTAGAAATAAGTTTAATTAACTAATTGCAAAGGACCACATGGACCATTTCAAACTATCCCATCTCCCAGGGAACTCTGATATGTACTGTGTTGGAAAATCCCGTTGTCATCTTACTAATAGTATTTGAAAACTCTGCTTCTTCCTTGGCTGTTGTTCTTTGAGTTCTGAATCTCTAGTATGCATTTGCTTACTTTCTACTCAGTTTTTTGTACAGTAAGACCCTAGAATTAATAGGAACCTTTTGACATTATAACAGGTGTCATCTACAAACTTCAGTCAAGCATCAAAAGAAAATCAAGTTACATACATACACATACATGCACGCATACACACAGACACACATCTTAAAAAAAAAGAAAACCTCTGTGCTGTAAGTTACAATTCTGTTTTACTTTTGTAGTTATCCTGGCTGAATGTGGGCTGTTGGCTGGATACTGTTTATTGCGATCTCTTGTTTTTAAATTTTATGGAACGTAAGTTTTCTACTGAAAATTGTGCTAGACTTAAAATTTAGTGGATTGGTTCGCTTTGTTTTGCTTTAATCATTGAAAATAAATATGATTTTGTATTTGAGTCTTATCAACAAGAAGTTCCTTTGATTTTATACAGGGAATAATTTCGGTAAATTTTCAATTTAGAATAAATCATGAAAAGATGTTTGTTCTGGATAGAGCAAAGGGAAGGTGTACATTAGAACTATGAAAAGTGGCAGAAGTGGTTAAAATACTGAAAGCCAATGAGAAGAGAACCAGAGGTGTATAGCAGGGGTCAGAGCTCTATTTACAACCCTCCAGACACTCAGATTTCCAGCACCTTTCACCAACAGGAGTCCGATAGGTATCTGCTTGACCCTTTCTGATCGAAGCATTATAGAGCTAATGTTCTTGGGAACAGGCTTAGGTTTTGGTGATAATCAGAGGATGTATACCTGGCTTGGTCTCACTCCCTGTTTATACCACCTAGATGTATTTTGGAGTCAGCTACACTGAAAAAGTGTTTTTTTGTTTTTTTCTATTGTTTTTTGTTTGTTTTTTTAAGAGAGGATCTTATGTCTCAATACTTTCCATATATTCTGGAAGAATCTGGTATAAGTGAAGTATCTAACCTTATCCCTCTTTAGAGGATGTTTTAGGCATATGACATGCTTCCAGCAAATATAATTCTCACTGCAGTAGTGAGTTTTAGATGGGAATTGAGAGAAGTTACATGGTAGGATTTGTTTAAAATGTGTACATTTTAAACAAATGGTTAAAAACTACTGCTTTAGGAATGTCATTTAGGAGTCCATACCTTAGTAAAGTTGTCATCCACTTGTTTTACAGAGCTAGGAATCCCAGTTTTGTCAAGTATCATGCAGAGATCTAATTGTTGCACCCTGAATTTCAAAAGACATTAAACTAAAACACAAAGCAGTTTCTAGCTTACTTATCTTGTCAACTAAATTCCCCCTGGAATTGGAATCAACTACGAGGCATGCCTCTGGGTTGGTTCATGAGGCCATTTCCAGGAAGGATTAACTGAAATGAAAAGGCCCTCAGTGGGGTGGCAACCCCCCTCCCTCCCACACACACAGTGACATCCCCCCTCCCCCCGCTACCCTCAGTGGCCCACCCCCCCTACCCTCCGTGGCCCAAGGTATAAAGAGGTTTGAGGAAAAGACAATCGGTGCCCCTTATTTGCCTGCCTTGGTTTCTTGCTGGTGAGTGCATCTATCCCATTGGTGCTGCTGCTGGTTCCATTAGAACTTGGCTTCTTCAGCCTTCTACTGTGGACTGAAGGCCATCAGCTCTAAGGATGATCCTTGGATCCTCTAGGCCTTCATCTTCAGATTGGGACTGCTGAGACGTCCAGGTTTATGGACTGAGCAGCTACAGGATTCTGAATGTCGTTGGACTATCCAGCCCCTATTGTGTAAGTCAGTCTAATAAATTGCTTTGTATAATACATATTCATCCTATTATTGGTTCTGTTCCTCTGGAGAACCCCATTAATACAAGCATAATGTTGGACTGAAATCTAACTAAACCAAAATGCCATCCACGTGTCTTAGCTTCCTGCTTTGGCCAGATCTTCACTAAACACCTACTCCTTATTAGAGTGCATGCAAATGACTGTTTTAGAAGACCTTGGTGGAAGGATACTGGTAATTTGCTGTTGTGTGCCTGAGCACCAAGCATCTGCAGTGCCTCAGTACTCTGCCCCAGAAGAATGGCTGTCAGCTGCTTCCACGGTTCCAGAAGTCCTATCCACATATAACTTAAGGCCGTGCTACTGTTAGACAGCTAGTTAGAAATCAGAGGGCTTGAAGCAGGTGAGTTGGCTCAGTGGATAAAGGCTTGCTGCCAAGCCTGATGACCTGAATTTGATCCTTGAAACCCATATGGTGGAAGGAGAGAACCAGTTCCCTAAAATTACCTTCTGAGTTCTAAATGGATGCTGTCTCACACATATACACACACACACATAACCAAAATTTTTTGCTTTGTTTTTAGATAAGGTCTCACTATATAACCCTGACTGGCCTCTAACTCATAGAGATCCCCCTGCCTCTGCCTCCCAAGTGCTGGGATTAAAGGCATGTGCCACCATACACAGCCCTCACTACAACTAATTTTTTTTTTTTTAAAGTAAGTTAGCAGACTTGAAGTTCAATGAGGATAGATTCTTCCCTTGCGATCAGCACCTCATAAAAGGAAAGGAACAGCAGGACTTTATTGGTCAAAACAATGGGATCTGAATTGTACTTCTGGCCCCAGATAGATGGAAACACAGTTTTCTGAACTGCTAGGAAGACCCTAAGAGGATTATCTAGCAAGAGGCTTGATCATAAAGAACAAAAGCATACCATTGTCTACTCTCTTAAGAGTTAATACACACAGGCACTCTGCCAGCTAAGCATATCAGGTTCTTGCTCAGCAATCATCAGAGAAGCTTCCTCCTGCAGCAGATGGGAACAAATACAGAGACCCACAGCCAGTCATTAAGCAGAAAATGAGAGACCTTGGAACACTCAGCCCTAAATAGGATGTCTCCATCAAATCCCGCCCCCTAGGGATCAGGGAACACTGTGGAGGAGAAGGTAGAAGAATGTAAGAGCCAGAGGGGATGGAGGACACCAAGGGAACAAGGCCCTCTAAATCAACCTAATTGATGTACATATGAACTCAGATACTGAGGCAGCCAGTGCTGCTACCTTTGTGTATACATTATGGCTTCCAGTTTAGTGTTTTCATGGGATTCCTGTGATGTGAATAAATGGGTCTCTTTCTTGTGTCTTCTCTTGGGCTCTTTTCCTTCTGTTTTGTCTTATTCCAATGTGTATACTATGCACGTGTGGACAACAACTAGTTGGACTTTCTGTACTTAGTGGGTTATAAAAGAAAAAGGAAAAGGAGAAAAAGGAGAAATGAAGATGTTGCTAAAGTAGGCTCATTGCTGTGAAAGAAACAGGGGCTCTCTTAGGGACTGGGTTAGAGGGGCCATTTGTGTGATATTTCAGCCAGGAATCTGGCTGCATTCTGCCTGTATCCTGAAAAACAGTTAAATTAAATGGAGGGAGACATGATAAATTAATTTGTTTGGCATTCAGGCTGATGCCCAAGCAGCAGCCGTAGAGAACAGCACCACTGAAGTAAAATCTCCTGTGCTACACTGGGACAAGAGGTAGGATATCCTGAGATCAAGATCTCCCTCTTTGGAGGCTCCACCTTGTGGAGATCCTAAGTTAACGGGGTTCCCTGTTTTTCAGAAGCAACTACATAGGAAAGTGTTTCCTCCAGGTCAGCACACAGAAGCTGACATAGTTGTAACTCAAGAGGGCAACATCTCCAGCTAGCAGCAAAAATTGGCAATGTAGTATGTAGTAGTAGCCACTGTGTGGGCTCACCAAGAGAGACAAGAAGGCATATTTCATAAGTGCAAACTGTTCCAGATCTCTGCAGAGGAAACTACCATCATGGTAGGTGCCATACTGGACAGTGGAACCCCGAGCATCTGAGCTCAGGTGTTTTTATTGATTCAGAACTCCTCAGGTATTCTACTGATAGCACATGCAGATCATGTGCAATCAAACATTCCCCACATAAACCTAACACCTGTAGACAATACAGAATGTCAAGATCTAGGCAGCTCCTCACCCAACAGTGCACAAAACAATATTTTAAACAAAACTAAATTTCTACAATAGTAATAAGCATTGTCCATGTGACATTTATCTTAAAACCATGAAAGATGCAATATTGAGGATGTCATGGAGAACTGCTGAGACCAGGCACCATGTGGCAGGATTGGATGCTCTGACAGGAAGTCCTGTGGGACATCTGACCACCAAATGCCGTATGTGGGGAGTGGAACTGTTAAGTCAGTTCCACAGCCCAAGAGAGAAGCTGTGTGTGCTACAGGTGCCAGGGGTGGAGGAATGGGGCTGCCCAAACCTTCTGAAGCCCGAGACTGTATTATAAGCCCAGGTGCTGAGCACAGCTGCTGCTGGATTTTGGTTTTGCTAAGGTGTGATCACTTTAGGTCTCTGTTCTTGCCTTTTGAAATGAGAATATTTATTCTGTGCTATTGTATTTTAGAAGTACATAACTTTTTTAAACTATGGGGATTTTAAAAATTGGACTATATTTTACATTACGAGGTAAGTATGAGACTTTGGGGATAAAGCGTGGAGCTGCTTTGTGATTATGTTTCAAGTGTCAACCTATTTAACTATCAAATTTAGACTAATTTGGGAAGAGTCTCAACAAGCAATTGTTTAGATCAGGTTGGCTTCTGGAAAGTCTGTATGGAATTGCCCATCACAGGCAGAACCATCTATCCCCTAGGTCTGGATCCTGGACTGTATTAAGTATAGAGAGAGACACAAGTAAGCGTGTATATAGTCATTCTCTCTGTTCTTTTTTTTTTTTTTTACAGTAATTTTATGTTCATTTGTGTAAGGATTTCAGATCCCCTGGAACTGGAGTTACAGACAGTTGTGAGCTGCCATATGGGTGCTGGGAATTGAACCTGGGTCCTCTGGGAGACAAGCCAGTGACCTTAACAGCTGAGCCATCTCTCCAGCGCCCCCTCCCTCTTTGTGGAAGTTTAGTTATATATAAAATGTTTTGTGCACTTTTGGGTAAGGGGCTACCCTAGGTCTTGGCATTTTGTATTGTCTGCAGGTGTTGGATTTACGTGGGGGTTAATTGCTTATGATCTGTCCGTGGTATCAGCAGAACACCTAAGGAGTTCATATCAATGAAGCTCAGATGCTCGGGGTTCTGCTTTTGATTGAGTATGGTTCTGGCCAGGACAGTGGTTCCCTTTGCTGAGGTCTGGCAAAGTTTTCATGTATGAGAATGCCTCCTTGTCCCTTTTGGTGAGCCACAGCAGCATACTACTACACCCTCCTAAGATACGAGGTTTTTTTATTCATATATTTTATGTATATGGGTCTGCATGTATGTCTGCACACCAGAAGAGGGCATCAGATCCCATGGGACTACAGTTATAGGCAGTTGTAAGCCACTGTGTGGGTGCCGGGAATTGAAACCAGGACATCTGAAAGAGCAGCCAGTGCTCTCAACCTCCATCCTGTCTGTTCTGTAGATATGACTAGCTGCTACAAGTTTCTGCCTCTACTTCCCTTTAGAGCTGGGCTGTAATTTGGAATTTTAAGTCAAATAAACCCTTTCTTTCTTAATATTCTTAAAATATTCTTAACCAGAATATTTTACCACAGAAACAGAAATGCAAATAAACATCATCTAAGTACACTGTTCTTTACATATGCTAGCATTGTTTTCATTGAGACAGGGTTTCATGTACCCAAGGCTGGTCTTGAACTTGTTATGTATGTAGCTGAGGATGACCTTGAAGTCCTGATCTTCCTGCCTCTACCTCCCAAGTGCTGACATTATAGGTATGTGCTACCACGCTAGTTTGTTATGAGACAGGGTCTTGCTATGTTGCCCAGCTGTCTTTGACTGTAGCCAATGCTAGCACTGTTTTTGCAATATTCCTGCTACAACCTCCAGAATGCTGAGATACAGGCCCGTACCACCAACACCCGGTCAGGAAAGCTTTCTATTACTATTCTTAAATAAAACGTGTCATTTGTGTCGTTTTTTAAAAAATAAACATTTATTACAAATAATTCATTATTGGAGAGGAATGGGGGTTGGACTATCTGAAATTCTCAAACAGTAAAAATGAAATTAGGAACACAATAAATATAGTGATATACATCCATAATCCCAGCCACTGGAGAGCCTTACGAAACCAAATCACCCTCCTGGATCCAACCCCCAGTAACACACACTAAATTACCACATGACCCAACACTTACACTTCTGATTACATGTATCTGATAATAAAAATTAAAAAAAAAGCAAAGTCCATGCAAACATTTGTGCACTAATGTTCACAGTAATAATCATAACTTCACTGTGGAACTAACACAAATAAATGTTCATCAGATGCTGTGTGGATGCACATGAAGAAATGAACTGCGGGAGCTGAAGGCTTTACCCAAAGCCTTAAGCCTCACAGAACAAACTACGTTTCTTTGAGAGGTTCCCATTGTGCAATCAGATCCAGGCGGCCCTTGTCCCACCATTGCAAAATATAAGATATGTCAGTGTAATCTGGGTCTTCAGATTGTTGTTTCTCATGCTCTGTATCAGGCTGAGAATAGAAAGGAGCCTGGGTATCCGAGAAATCCTGTCCTGGGAGTGGCTGTTCTGGTGAGTGATTCCTATGAGGGTCACTCGTATGAGGGGGGCGATCAGGGTTCTGTCCTCCCTGCACGGCTTCCGTGGCCTGCATAGTCAGAGTGCTTGCTGCTTGGCTCCCAAAGACCCCAAAGGAATCCCAAAGAACAAATACCTGGGACGCAGGAGGGACGGGTGGAGATGTCTGGCCATCACAGCAGAGATCGGAGGGAAGGGGGCAACTGACTGGGGGAGTGACCAGATTGACGTACTGCTGCTGAGCAGCTGGATGTGGCCCCCATTTTTGCCATCTTCCAGTAAATTCATGGGGTCTTCTCTATGCTCAGAATTTAGAGTTCTTTGCTTTTCAAACCATTTCTGAGGAAAACAAGATACAAACATCATAAAACAAGTGATTCCAGCCGTTGCATAATTCTATCCCGAGAGCATAGAAGTCACCGTCTTCAGGGATGGAGGATGCCAAGGAAACAAGGCCTTCCAAACATCGAGGGACCAGCACGCATATGAACACCACTGAGACTGTGGGTGTATGCACTGCCAGATAGGGTTCCAGAACTGAGAGGTGAAGTGGATACAAGCCCCCACTCCCAACCTAGAGGCCATCTCCAATGCATAACCATTCACAAATGAAGACTTAGTTTTCTCCAACCAAAACCTAACTGGAGAGACAAACCACTCTGAAGGGTAGGCCTCATGCCCAGCAGTAGATGGCCAACACAAAATTCGTTCAGTGACATCTTTGGAGGTTGTCTCACACTATTGTGTTAGGGCATTTTCTTAACCTTAAAAGTCCTTTATAATATATGTGTGTGTGTGTGTGTGTGTGTGTGTGTGTGTGTGTGTGTGTGTGTGTATATATATATATATATATGTATGTATATAAAATGGCTTCTGTTTTGTTTTTATGGGATTCCTGTGTGTGTAAACGTGTACCTCTGTCTATATGTGTTTCTTGTACTTTTTCTTTGGCCCTTTTTTTTTCTCTTCAGCTCATGGATTTATATGGGGGGGAAGGTGGAGAGGCACAGGGAGGAGTTTTGGGAAGGGGAAGTCACCACCTTCATCAGAGAAGCTGTGACTGACTTACAAGAGAGTCACAAGATTGGGCCTGTTGGCTGTTGACATTCCTTCATAGGAGTGGGTAATAATGGCCAAGAAACCCTCACCTGAGACTCTAGCCAGTCTCCTGAACCTCCAATCAGCTGTACATAATTCTGAACTAATCAAACGTGGCCTCAGGCCGTGGTAGAATATATAACTCGTAGAAGGTTAACTGTAGCTATGGGGAAGCTGTTGTCTGCTCTAGAGTGAGACTTCCCAGGGATGCAGTTGCTTTGGGGCCGGCCACTCGTGCTCTAGAAGTAAGCCCCTTGCACTCACTAGTTCCACAGGTTGAACCTTGGTCTGTTGTTGGTGTCCTATCTGAGGTGAGCAGCCAGTTACCTAGAGAAAGTCACATGACCTTAGCTCAGCTTCTCATTCTGTAAGCAGTCAGGCAGAAGCCTGAATCACAGGGTATACACATACATACTCGAATGAATACTTAACAAAATAAAAAGATCGTATATTACTTTTATGTCCATGTGGCTTACACGTAGCATGTATGCGCATCCACGGGCATGTGGGATGCATAGGCTAGGGAGGTCAGATGTTGATGGCGACTCTCTCCTCTGCTGCACTCCACTTTGTTTTTGGAGACAAGGGCTCTCTCTGTGGCCCTGGTTGCCCTCAAAGTCACAGAGATCTGCCTGCCTTTGCCTCCTTAGTGATGAGACTAAAGGCATGTGCCACCACACCCTGCTTAACGTGGACAAATTCTGATAGTTTACTGTTTCGGGATAGAGGAGGTGGCATGACTCTACTGGCATATGTTTGGCGGAGGCCAGTTCTGTTGAAACCTTGAAAAGAGGGTTATCTGGCAAGAGACGGGGAGAGGGAGAGGTGGAGGGGGGGGGAGAGAGAGAGGGAGAGAGAGAGATATTAAATTACAGTTTCCAGTTTCTCCGTTTGTGATTCTGTATGGATACATCTCAATTTTGAAAATCCTGCCTTTGCTGGAATGTGACATTATTGCTGCGCGTTTACCACCTAGACCTTTGCTCCTCTCTCTATACACCAAGGATAGCCCACAGTTCCAGTCAGGTAATGGTGACTCAGTACCACAGACAGCCAACTTACTTGAATTCTTGATTCCTTGATGCCTACTTTCATAGCCATTTCTTTCCTGGAAGCAAGATTAGGTACTCTGTTCTTCTTAAAGGCTCTCTTTAGGAAGCCCACTTGAAGCCTTGTGAAGGGCACTTGGTGTGTACTGGCTTAAGATCACAGGAACAAAAGGGTCAGTTTCAGTCAGTTTTGTGTTCATACTGGAAAATAATGCTCAGGGCAGTTATTCTCCGAGTCTCCCTAGGGTGGGAGAAAAGCAGACCTCTGTGGAAATCCAAAGCTTTGCTTGCTAAGAATCCACCTGTTCCAGGCAATTGGGGAACAGTGCTTAGGACTTTTGTTTTATTTTGATTTTTGAGACAGGGTCTTAACTTTGTTAGTCTGTCTGGCTGGGAACTTTCTACATGGAATCAGGCTGACCCTGAACTCATGGAGATCTGCCTGAGTGCAGAGATTCAAGGATGAGCCACCACATCCCACAATTAATCTTTTCTTTGACATTCTAGTACCCAGAGCAAATTGTAACAAACTCTTAAATAGAGAAATCTTTAGGAGAGTTTAGGTAACAGACTCATTTCTTCTCTCAGTGGGACCCTGGGAATACACTTGGCCCAGTGAGTTCTTACCTTTAGACTGGTCCTGCTCCAGGACTTTCTGTTGCCTTCTGTAGTTGTTAAACCAATTCTAAGTAGAAAAAGATGTGAGCTGAGCGTATTTATTTTAGAGTCAACAGTAGATGAGACTGTCTTTACTGTCATTAACACAAATGGGACTCTGTTGATTTTTTTTTTTATTACTGGAGTCAAAATTGAACCTAGTTTCTAATTTTTCCCAGAGTTTTATTTTGATAAATTGATATACTTGATATATAAGACAATATCTTATGTAGCCTAGGCTGTCCTGGAACTTCTGATCTTCCCGCTTCTATTTCTAAAGGGCTAGGATTACAGGCTTGTTACACCAGGCCCAGTTTATGCAGTGCTAGGGATTGAACCTGAGGTTGGTTTTGTGTATGTTAGGCAAACACTCTACCGGTTAAACCACATCCCTGACCTGCTATTTTGAGATTGTTGAGAAGACTTAAGCTGCTAAAGATAACCTAGAATGATACTGAAAGGTTCTCCCTTCTTCTCCAGGTTAATTTGTCAAAATCTTTTTAGGTAAGACACCATAAACGCAGGTGAAAACTGGAAACTCAAACATTGTGGCAGAGCCAGTCTTACCCTACGTTGTTTCGCAGACTTAGCATCCTTACCACTAGTTCAAGTACCTGAAACCCTCCGGTCTAAACCAGTCACCAGAGACTCCCGAAGGATGTACTTTTTATTATTGCAATTTGAGTAGACTGTCTCTCATACCTAGTATAGATGAGTAAGTATTATCATCTCTCTGATAACATCTTGTACCAAGGCCATACACCCAATAGCTTATCTGAAACCATGCAGCTGACATAAAAATCAGAACCCATGCGATGGTCAAAGTACATTTTGTACATACGTATGAAATTGTGAAAGAATAAGAAAATGTTTGAGGCTGGAGAGATGGCTCAGCAGTTAACAGGGTTCGCTGCTCAACCATGAGGACCAGAATTCAGATCCAAGCACCCACATTGGGTGACTCACAAATGCCTGTAATTCCAATTCCAGCTCCAATGACCCCCTTCTTGCTTCTGTGGGCATATTCCCCCAAGCCACACACACACACCCCCCCCCTACACACACACACAAATCTTTTTTAAAAACTTAAACCGAAAGTATTTTTCTTCAAAACCACAGTTTTTCCCCTTGAGTGATGTTACTATTTTTGCTTGCTATATTCTTTTCATAAAGATTACAAATTATATGTAATTATGTGTATTGGTGCGTGCACCTGTGTGCTCATGATACCAAAAGTAAAGTGTCTGCTTCTCTAGAGCTAGAGTTACAGGCTACTGGGAGCCAAACTTGAGTTCTCTTCAGGAGCAGTATACCTTTTTTAACTGCTGAGCCATCTCTCTTGTATCTAATTATATTCTTTTTGATTAGTGAAGAAATTTAACTTAGTTTCATCTTCACCAAATAATTCTTATTAAAGTAATTGAATATGGCATTTTACTTCAAATAATGTGTATGAATTACATTTGGGACATCGAAAAGAAAATTAGCTTGAGAATTAATAATTTAGAGGAAGAGGTTATAGCTGAGTTGGAAGAATACTTACTTAGCATGTATAAGGTTCTGGTTCAATTCTCAACACTACAAAAAAAATGGGCATGGTGATACATGCCTATTACCCCTGATCTGAGGAGGGGAAGGAAGATCAGAAGTCCGAGATCATTTTTTTAACTACTTAGAGAGTTCAAGACCAGTCTGGATTACTTAAGTCCCAATGTCAAAACAATCAACCAACACCACACTCAAACAAAGGCTGGAGAGATGGCTCTACACTTCATAGAGAGTACTGCTCTTACACAACACCCGAGTTCAGTTCCCAGCACCCATGCTCACAACTGCCTATATCTCCAGGGCCAGATCTGCTGCCACCTTCTGGCCTCCTGACTGCACTGACTGCACTCAGATGCACCTCCCCATATAAACACATATATACATGTAATTAAAAAAAAAAAAAAAAAAAGGAAAAGGAAAAAAAGAATTGGGAATGTGTGTGAGTCCTTAGCCCACAGTTCCCTTGAAGTTACCTATTAAGCCTTTGTTCTGTACTATGTATTCTACTACTTTAGTATACCATGTCATGTACCATGTCATGGTAAGTCAATTTCCTATATATTTTAAATCTTAAGACATATTTCAATGATGTCAAAATACAACTGGGACAGCCTAAACAAGTGTAGTCCCCTTCATCCTCAATACAGACACACCATTGGTGAGGGAAGCAGATTCTTTTTTTTAGTGTTGGTTAACCAGAAAAATCTGCTCAGCAAAGTCCTAACATTAGAAATCACCTTTGACTGAGCCCAACTTTGCTCTTTACGTTGATTCTGACAATAGAAATAGAATGTCTATCTGGACATTAATTAATTTATGTCTTGAGATAAGGTCTCATTCTGTAGCCCAGGCTGGCCTTCAGCTCACTATGTAGTCAAAGTTAAAGACAGGGCCTTCCTCTGTAGCCCACACTAGTCTGGAACTCACTATGCAGCCCTGGGTGGCCTAGAACTCAGTAATCTTCTTGCCCCAGCATTCTGAGCAATGGTATTACTGTCATGTATCACTGCTTGGCTTCCTACCTTTAGTTTAGATTCTGGAACATGAATCATTTTGGCCAGTTGCTTCATGTCATCTGCACCAGGATACGGGTTGTGGTCATACCATTCTAGGAGGGTATTCTTTTGGCTCTGGGTGAAAAGTATTCTTTGTCGTATGGGTTCTTTTTGTGGTATAGATGAAGAAAAGAGTCAGGGAGAAGCATAAAGAAAATATGAGTTAAAAAGTTGAAATCCACCCAAGAGTTGTGATGTCTGAATGCACTTCTAGTTCTTGGAAGGCAGAGGAATATCATATTTGAGGTCAGACTGTGTTACACAGTAAGTTCCAGGCTCACCTGGGTATATAGTGAGACTTGGTCTCAAAACACCAGCACAAAACCTTTAGATTCGGTTATTTCTCTATATTTTTACCTTAGGCACATGTTTAAGTCACGTCAAACTGAACATATACATATTTAAATATAGAGAGTGAGCCAGGATAGGTAGACAGGAGAAAGTAAGGAGATACAGGAAGGGAAAAGAGACGTTCGCTTGAGTCTGGTAGTCTCTCTTGCTAGCACAGTGGATAATCTTGATACTAACAAATTTTGTTCTGAAGATTCAGTAGTCCTTTTCTGGTTGTTTGGTTTTTCCAGAATCTCTCTGTATAGCCTTGTCAGTCCTGGAACTCCCTCTGTAGACCATGCTGGCCTCAAACTCACAGAGATCCACCTACCTCTGCCTCCCAAGTGCTGGAATTAAAGGCATGCACCACAATGGCCTGGCTACAATAGTCCTTTTTAAAGGGGGCTTTGATTGTGTTTGTGTATTCTCACACACATGTAGATGTCTGTGGGGGCCAGAAGAGGGTTCTGATCTCCTGGAACTAGAGCTATAGGCAATTGTAAGCCACCCCATGTGGGTGCTGGAAACTGAACTCAGGTCCTCTGCAAGAGCAATAAGTGCTTTTAACTGCTGAGCCATCCCTCCAACACCCAACTTCCTTTTATATCAAATAAGAATATTAAAACAATAATGTTATGCATAAAGCTCAAGCTTGTAGGATCTTTCAGAACGGTCTTATTCTTTCCCAGCTGTAAGGCTATATTTTCTGGGAATTTTGTAAATAAGACAATAAACTTTTCACAGAGAAAACATTTAACTCCTTTTGTTCTAGTAGAAAGGGTTTCTTCAACCCTTTCAATTTATAGTTTTTATCCCATTGGCCTGTTAGCCGGGAACAAGACTATGATCTCATTTGGAAAAAAAAAAAAAAAGTGGAAAAGGGTGAATGGGGTAATCACTTGGAAGCCCCATGAAAAATGTAACTCCAGAAGTCACCAAAATATATAGCTATGGTTAAGATACTGGAGGGCTGTGGGATGGCTCTAGATAAAGGAGCTTGTCACCAAGCCTGACTGCCTAAATCCCTGGGGCTCACATGATGGAAGGAGAGAACCGATTCCTGTAAATTTTCTTCTGACTTTCATGTGTGTGCCCCTCAACACACACACACACACACACACAAATCTAAACATAATCAAGAAAAGGACTTTGAGCCAGGCAAGGTGGCACACACAATCCCAGCACTAGGGATGCAGAAGTTAGGGGATCTCTCTGAGCTCAAGAACAATGTTAATCCCACAGATACTAGGAGAAAGCCCAATCCCACGATTGACCAATTAAAGCAAGCTTTATTTTTAAGGTGCACTGGGACTGCTGGTAGCTTTTTTACCCTCTAGCTCAGGGGGTGGGGGTGGGGTGGGGGTGGAGTGTGTGGGGGCGGCTAGAAAGAAATATTCACCTCCCTTGTTAGTGGCCTGAAACTGGGAGAATAGGAGCTGATTGTGAGCTGGACTAATGTTTCAATGCAATATCCCCGAAGCTAATTCTCTCTCTGGCTCTCTGGGTTTCAACCGATACACACACACACACACACACACACACACACACACACACACACACACACACACACACACACTCTGAGCAAAATTCCCAGAAGCCTAAGCTGCACGTAATCACAAGGACAAGCTGCACATGGCAAACTTATGCTCTTTCATAGCGGCTGGTAAACAAATCATAGTCACCGGTAATGAATAGCCTTAAATCAAGCTCACTCTCATCCACTACACCTGAGATAGGCACAAAAACATAGTCCAAAAACCAGTCTGTATTTTTAGGGAAACCAAGATCATGAAACTCCAAAAGGGTCTCGCTACAACTGCTGTCTCACCCTAAATCGGGATTTGAGCTTTCCTGGCTAGCTTTTTAAAGGTAATTTTGTGTTGGGGTGGGGTGGGGGGGGGCACAAGGTTAATAGATAAAAAACAAAAATCAAAAAACCACAAGTCACTGCAAGCACGTTTACAGAGTCCAGATAACTGGTGGTTAGAAAAATACAATGAATGGAGAATATACATCATGTAGGAGGGGAGTCATACATTATGGGGTTAGTGGTCATGGATATAGATCAAGGCATCCCTTAAAATATTTTGCAAGGCAAGGGGCAGTCACACACCACGGGGTTGGTGGTCATGGTCCAGTGTAAGTTCAAAAACATTTTGCAAGACACACCAGGTTTAGAAAACAGAAACTTATTCTCAACTAGAAATAGAAACCTATCCTTGTGGGGTCTGGGAACTTAACAACAATGAGCTCAGGTTCTAAAGTTAAGCCAACATGGCTCCTGCTCTGGTCTCACACAGCCTGGTCTACACAGAATTCCCGGATAGCCAGGGCTATGTAGAGAAACCCTGCCTCAAACAAAAAGAAAAGGATTTAGAAAGTACACAAAGTTACAAAGAAATCACAGGGGAACAATGGGAAGGAAAATTAATGAAAAGCACAAAGCAATACTAATGAAAAATGGAAACAAAATACACAATTGAATAGCATCTTCTAAGTGGTTTGTGCATTTCCTTCAAGAGACAACTTTGAAACTTTAGGCAGCTAAAAGAAGCAAACTGCGCTCCCCTCCGCCCCAACAAAACCAAACCAAAGGGTAGGTAGGAGCTAAACATAAGGGGCTCCGGGCTGCCATCTTACATTTCCAACCTCAAAACCCTGACAACAAGTCACTAAAAAACTCTTGATTGCTGGACCGGCGGTGTTAGGGCAAGTCTTTCATCCCAACACTCGGGAGGCAGAGGCAGGTGGATCTCTGTGAGTTTGAGTCCAGCCGGGTCTACAGAGTGAGTTCCAGGACAGCCAGGGCGACACAGAGAAACCCTATCTCCAAAAACCTAAAAAGAAAGGGGAGGTGGGGAAAGAAAGAAGGAAAGGAAAGAAAGAAAACTCTCTTGACTAACAATTCATGCCTCCAACCGCGTCTGACATAACCCGAGAACACAGAAAAACACCCGTGGGCGCTTACCCAGTGAGTGGCTGGACGATTCCATCTCCGAAAAAACACCCAGCCTCCAGTGTTCGAACAAAGTAACTGAGCAGCATTTAAGAAGGGATGACCCCGCCCCCCTTCTGCAGGACCTTGGGATTTAAAGTCTTCCTTAAATATTTAACTCTTTAGGGAAGAAATCGGAGGCAATCGCATCTCTAGAGAAGTGAGGATTTTACTTTTCTAATATCTTTCCAGATACTCTGATTTTGTGTTCATGGGTATGTTTAGAGGAGACATTTTCTTATTATGCTCAAAAGCGCTCGCGTGTCTTAACTGTTTGGGTCTGGCCAGGTGTGGCCCATTATGCCTAGTCTCACTCATTCTGCAATTTTGTTTGCATCAGCCATCCTTGAAATTCATTTCTTCGCGTCCTTGCAATAACGTTGGTTTGTGGATCTTCACTGCAGGTACATTTAATAAAGATCTTATCAGCTAAATCACTATAAAGACAGACTAAAAGTGTCGTTTGCCAGGACTGGAGGAGGGGTGCACTAGTCTTTAATTTTAGCACTCACAGAGACAGGAGGATCTGCCTGTGATTCTAGGCCAGTCTGGTCTACATAGGGAGTTCCAGAACAGCCAGGTCTACATAGAAAGACCTGATTGCATCTCCTGGGAAAAGACCCCAAGTGTCTCCTGACCTCCAGGAGGCAAGGCCCCTGGAATGCTTCCCACTACTGGGAATGACTTCCGGAACCACCTCGCGTCAATCCCTAGGAGATAGCCCCATGACTCCTGCTTGCTTAAAGGTTAAGTAAAAAACATGATAAAGACTTTTGGCTCTTGCTTACTTAAAGGTTAAGTAAAAGATAAGATTGAATAAGACTTTTGAAAATGATTCGCTAGTTGATGGCCTTAAAAATTGAGGAAGAAGGGAAGGGATTGGAAATGTCAGCTACTTCTTCTGAGGACCTAAGTGTGCCAATACATTGAAGAGTAAAGGAAAGTTCAGAACTTGCCTAGAGAAGATAGGGCCTAAAGGTCAACAGCAAAAAAGTTCATTCTTGGGGCAAGTTAGTAACTAAATTCTGTTATACTTTGAAGAGAAACAATACAAGCTGGATAGAGTCATCTTTTGCCTCATACAAGGACTTACACAGAAAAAGAAACAGTATAGGTTGGTGGAGGAATCTTAGTTGATAGTTTCTGCCCCTTATGAGAAAGCTGCATAGAACAGGACTGTGGTGGGATATTTTATCATAGTCCTGTATGCTGTTTAGGGGGAAGCAGCCTTCCTGATGCCTTGCAGCGTGGTAAAGGAATTGCTTCCTACCCGTTAACACCTCTGTGCTAAAAACAATGGAATAGCCACCCAGATCTCCATATGAACAGGCCGTTTGTTTACCTTAATGCTGTTCAAGGTTCCCGATCAGCCTCAATTTCTGCAGCCGGGTGATCTGACTCACTCCCAGTTTGGACACCCGCCGAGATAGGCAGCACGTGTACAGGCAGGCCTTGATAAGTGTTAGGTTTCATTCATTTGTATAATGAAAGCCTGTGTGGAGAGAGAGGGAGCTTTGAATGAATAAATCACCTAGGGGCTGGGCCAGAGAGATGAAGAGAGACGAGCTGAGGTGGGCTGGAGAACCATGGGGAACTGAGCTCTCTGCCTAAGCCGCTCGGGTGTTGGATCCCTTAGACTTATCATGGCTCATTATTAATGAGTAATACTTCATTACTCATTATAAGTAATACTTCAAGGACTGGCGCACCAACATGTGGCAAGAACACACTCGGGGCATGAGAGCCCAGGCACAGATTCAACAATGAAATGACGGACACGTGGGACGGTGAGAGCCAAGGCACATCCTACAACAGGTGGAGAAAAGAAGAAAAGGCACAGGAAAGGTACAGTAAATAATCTATACATTCAAGGACGGAGCAACTCCAGCTGATAGAACAGGTGAATTAAAAAGTACTAAAAAAAGCAGGAATTTGGCAAGCAACTATAAAGGATCTGAGTTAAAATTACAGATACATGGAATTTTGATTGACACAGGATTGCTGGACACAGAGTTGATGTGACAGTCATCTCAAAAGACTCCTGGAATCCAAGCTGGCCTCTTCAAGAGGTATCCTACTCAGCTCTTAGGGATAGGAACCTTATCTCAGGTAAAACAGAGTGTAGCTTGGGTAAAATGCACAGGACCAGAAGGTCAAATAGGAAATGTAAGACCATATGGAACACATCGAGCTGTGAACTTACGAAGAAGAAACGTATTAAAACAACGGAATGTACAGATTAACATTCCTTCAATCTCAGAGACAACTTGTAAGATGGGAGATGCTCCTGATAAAGGTATTAAAAAATGTTATCAAGAACAATCACAGGCTGTCCAGGTTGTCCATAAGCAGAACATAACAAGTATTGAGGTACTAACAGCTCTACCTCTAAAATGGCTTAACAAGCTTGTATGGGTAGAACAATGGCCTTGAACAACTGGTAAAAGAACAGTTAGAGGTGCAATGTGTAGAAGAATCCACCAGTCCTTGGAATTCTCCTATTTTTGTAATTAAAAAGAAATCTGGAAAATGGAGGATGCTAACTGACGTTAAGAGTCATAAATAAAGAAATTCAGCTGATGGGCTCTTTACAGTCTGGAATTCCATTAACTTCTTTATTACCTAGAGCATATCCCCTTATAACAATAGATTTCAAAATTTGCTTCTTTACTATTTATTACTTATTTACTATTTATTCTTAAAGAAAGATTTGCTTTTACTGTACCAACATATAATAATTCTCAGCCTATTAAAAGATATCAGTGGAAATTCCTTCCCCAGGGAATGTTAAGTAGTTTAACTTTATGCCAATATTTTGTGCAAAAGCCACTGGAAATTAATATCTGGTTTAATGAACTACCAAGAGTTAAGTCATCCATTTCAAGCATTACAAGGTGATTCAGATTTAAATAGTCAAAAAAGGTTAACAATAACAACAAAAAGGGAGTTAGCTCAGGTAGAATGGAGATTGTAAGATGCATGCGTGGATCACATAGATCCCAAGCTTGCTTGTATGCTTTCTGAGCTCATGATACAAAAGGAGGATGATATTTTAAAATGGATCTTGTTAACACAAAGTGACTCAGAGAGCGTGGGCAGAATCTATACTGCCTGTGGTAGCATTTCCTTCTCTGCAGAGCTTGGTTCTGGCTAGTATATTACCAGCCCAGGTATGTTCAGGGGTTTGGACCAAAAATTCAGCCAACTGGTCCTGGCCCTCCAGGGATTTGGTGTCTGGTTCTCTCTGGCTGACAAAAAGAATTTATTTACCTGTACTTGGATTTTTGTTTATGGTTAATATTGGTCAAAGTTCCAAACTTCCTGGGTTTGTCATGGACTACAAAACCCACAAGGCATTGCTGCGGTTAGATGTTCCTGTTATCAGCCACGCCTCCCACTCAAGAGGTCGGCATGCTAAATGATTGTCCAGCAAGACAGGAGCAGACTACTGGATTTTAAAATAATACATGGTAAATAAAACTTCAGCTTAAATTTTAAAAAGAAAGGGGTATTGGATGTATCTATAATTAGCTATTTTAACCTCAGAAAATAAAAATTTTAATTTTAAAAGATAATGTTTTAAGCATTTTGCCCAAAGGAGATATATAGCCCAGAGTGTGGAGATTCCACCCCATATTGGGGAAGGTTGTGTTTTTATCTTTTCAGAAATGAAACATTCAACTGAAAATATCCAGAGACCACCGGACTGAAGAGAGACATTAGAGTTATCACGAAGAGAAGCCCAAGAGAAACTGTAAACTGGTGATATAAAAAAATATATAGTGTTGTTACATTTGCTAAACAGTATTACACATTAATTCTCAACTTGGCAGTACAAAACCTAAATGTCCTTTGTTAGTAAAGCTAAGATAAAGGGAGTATACATGTCCTTCTGCCATGCTAAGGATAATTTTTAAAGATTTATGGGAAATGGGACACGATGTTTAAGTATATAAATTCTAAGTTTGATTATAATAATTCATACTTCAAGCATTCATATTTGAGCAACAAGACACGGAGAGGGGATTACAGACCCCCGTTACAGTTTGCTCAACTTGCAAAGACTGACAAACGCCTTTCACTTGCTCAGGCATAGAATAAAAATAAGTTGCCAAAGGCACATGTGTCCTATGGACATGAATGAAAAGAGCATTTCATTTGTCTCTTGGTTTGGATCCAAGCACAGCTTGGACATGTGCATTTGCCTTGTCTGTTCTTGGTACCAAAACAGCTACCTTGCTTGTGCAATCAGTACACTTCATACATGTGTAAGTGCTGAAATGTCTTCTTTATATGTTACTTTTAAAAGTTTGTATGTTTCAGAGCAAAACAAAACAGTTTGGATACCAGTAGATAGATCTGCTATGGCCATGAGAGCTCCACCCGCAAGAGAAGAGATGCGGACACCTGCTGATTATGAAGATCATCACATTGATTTCTGCTACAGATAAGAGGGATCTTTTTAAAAGATATTTGAACTTTCTGCTGAACTTTAGACTCAACAAGATAACAAAAAATGGGGACTTGGGACAATGTGACTTTATTTATATAAAGTTTGACAGATATCTTAGCTTCATTTGATTCTATGTAACTTTTAGATTTTTTTTTGTCCTACAATCTTTATATTGTTTTTTATTGTAATAATGTCACTACTGTTAAAATGTGATACCAAAAAGGGTGAGATGTTGTGGGATATTTTATCATAGTTCTGTTTGCTGTTTAGGGAGAAGGACCTGATGCCTTGCAGCATGTGAAGGAATTGCTTCCTACCTGTTAACACCTCTGTGCTAAAAACAATGGATCTCCATATGAACAGGCCCCTTGTTTACCTTAATGCAGATCAAGGTTCCCTATCACCGGCAATTTTTGCAGCCAGATGATCAGAGAAGAATCTCACTCACTCCTAGCTTGGGCACCAGGCGACATGTCTGCTGGCAGACTTTGAGAAGTGTTAGGTTCCATTCATTTGTATAATGAAGAGAGAGGGAGTTTTGAATTAATAAAGCACCTAGGGCTGGGGCTGAGAGATATGAGGAGAGATGGACAGGGCAGAACCATGGGGAGAGTGGTGTGAGGAGGCCATGGAGTGAGCTCTCTGTCTAAACCGTCCGGGTATTGGATCCCTGAGAGTTGTCATGGCTTGTTATTAATATATCGCCGCCCCCATTAATAAAGAATACTCTAACACAGGGCCTTCCTGTAAAACTTAAAAGACAAATAAAAATGGCATGAGGACAACTTAAAACATAGTGTGAGCATACTGAATTAGACTGTCACAAGAAGCAAAGGTTATATTGCTATTAAACGGTTAAGTTTAGATTTTCAATTGCCTTTTTGTAACTGCATGTTGCTGCCAGCCTGGTCACTAGTCAAACTGGATGTGCCTGGCTAGATACAATCATTTGGCTTGTTATACAATATTCAAATTATTTAGCTTGTAATACAGTACTTGGTTACACTTAGCTATGACATAATCATTTGGAATTGTAATACTATACTGTTTAGATACGGGTAAAAGTTAATCACGAACCATAAGGTTACAGGGGAAACTTAAAAAAGAGTAAGTACTTGTTAAAGGTTCATGGATAATGATTAACAGAAAAGTTGAAATTGCATGTAATTGAATGCTCTGAAATTCTGGATAAATAAAGACGGCTGGAGCTATTTACTTGTTTAAACTTCAACTAGTAGTCAAAATCTTACTTTCTCGGACTCCACATCTCAGTTCTGGATCACTGAACTCTGCTGGAGCTGGACTCTGGCACCCCCAAAAACAAACAGCAAAAAAAAAAAACCCACTCATTTTAAAAGAGGTGAATGTGGTGGGCATGTCTGTAACCGCAGTTCTTGGGAGGAAGAGGAGGCAGAAGGAGCAGGCATTCTGGGCCAAAGACCTTGTGTCAAAAAGTTTCTCTTTTTTAGTTATTTTAAAAAGCCAAGTGGTAGATGTAAGTACATATATAACAATAAAACAAGTAAACCAAAGCCCCACTCATCTGAAAATATTTTGCAGCTTCAGTTGGACTATATACTCAATTGGCTTTCTGTAAAGGTGATTGTCCTGGATCATCTTAGTGGGCTTAATGGACAGTGAAAAGCCTTTATTAACCTCAAAGCTGAGTGCGGCTCACTCCTGTAACCCCACCACTTGGGAGAAGGAGGAGGAGGCAGGAGGATCATTGTAGCTAGGCTGGACAAAGTGCACCCTAGGCTACACAAAGTGATACTCTGTTAGACTATGGCCCGTTTTCTCCCTCCACATGAACATTTGCCAGGTTCATGCTTCATCTTGGAAAATACTTCCACTTGGTGGACAACACAGTTGAGCTAATGGAGCATAACAATATAGGCATTGGTGTAAGGTCATGGTAATGAAGCCAATTGACATCGCTTTGTAAGCAGAGGAAGTGAGGGCCACAGAATGGGATTTTCACTGTTGGGAATCTTCTCTTGCCTTACCCCAGCTGCAAGTGACCTTGGGAGACATTGGAATATAAAGGAAGTGGGTGGTTAGCTGAGGGGGAGGGGACTCCAAGATGCAGATTCCGTAAGGTCATCATCCAGCAGCTGTTGGGGTGGGGGGTGTCATCCACGTTATTTCGAGAAACCCCTTAACCATGCTTTGAAAGTATATATCGCCTGGCCAAAGCCATCTCTCTGGTGGAATGGTTGTGCTGGTCTGTCACTGATCCCCTTTTGGGGTAAAAAGACATTTGTTCTTGTGTCCCCAGGAAAAGTTAATGAAGCACAGTCTTCAAAGCAGGAACACAAAACACCCCTAAACCCAAACAGAGTAAAGCTCAGACTTCCCTAAAGGAAACAGATTCTCCATTCCACTTTTGCCTGTGTTCCAGCTGCCCTTCCCCAGGGCTTGCCTTATAGACCTTGTTCTTGCCTAGTAACTTCCTGGCTCTTGCTGGAAATGTTCTGTACTGTCAAGATCTGTGTGTTTATGGAGCGTCCATCATCTGTTAAAACGCTAAGCTTTAGAGTCAAAGGTATCATAGGAGTGAGGCTCTCGGGAGGTGATGCTGATCATGGACTCTCAAGAACGTGAGTATGCTGTCATGTGTGACAGGAGCACAGCTTCACT
The DNA here is from genome assembly GCA_026225945.1 of Cricetomys ansorgei. NCBI lineage: Eukaryota > Metazoa > Chordata > Mammalia > Rodentia > Nesomyidae > Cricetomys > Cricetomys ansorgei. Next base: position 5,901,554 of record JAMJFZ010003163.1, on the reverse strand, counting down.
CCACACTGGCAGCTGCAGAGAAGGAGTTCTCTTCAGAGACCTCTCGCGAGGCAGAATCTGGTTTTGTGGCTTCAGCAAAGAAACGAATTTTAGAGTGAGCCCAAAATGAAGCAAAGTCAGATTCATGAAACATACATAGGAAAGTGCAGGATTCTCTAAGGAAACCTTGTGCTTAAGTGCCTTTCTAATGGGGGTTTACATTCTTGTTGCTTTCTAAGTTATACCTCTAAGAGTTGGTATGAAAACACCCCCTTTCCTTCTAACATTGTCTAAAGATGTACTTTGGGGAAAAAAAGTTAGGGTTGTTTTTTGTTGTTGTTGTATTTTTGTTTTTGTTTTTGTCCTTTGTAAACAAGGTTGAAAAGTAGATTCGTGAGGGGGAACTGTTGAGATTTAGGAAAAATAGAATGCTGGAAACCCAAATTATATACCATTTTAGCCTCATGTAAACACAGCTTCATTATTGTTGTGGAATCCTTAGAGGAGGTGTCTGGACCTAAGTGAGAATAATTTATTTATTGCCTTTGACACGATGTCTTTTGATGGGCCATTAGATCCTTGTGTCACCAGAGTCTGCCTTTCTCACCAGGCCAGGTCTTTGGAGCAAAGAGCCTCTTTCCTCTTGTGACAGAGCATGGCAGTGCAGAGGCTCCTCCATCTTGTATCCTTTCTGAGGCCATTTCAGGTTTGACTAGAGTTTGATTTCCATGATGGAGAATCCTACCAATAACTATCGAACTCTGTTCTAGGGGCCTAAGGTCAAGATGCCCCAGCTAACTTATCTTAGTTTCTGTTAAACTGTTGCTTGCGTAAACCTCACCCTGCAGTTGCCGAGAGAGATAGCAGGATGTGTTTTCTGCTTTTCTTGCTCTAAATGCTCCACCTTGAATACCTAAGTTTGGTCCCAGCCAGCTGGAATAAAAACTTTCAGTTGGCTGTAGACTGTAACTGAGTGGTCAACTCTGGTGGGCTCCCCGTAAAACTCTCCCAGCGTTTTCTACCCATGCCACTATTCCCTATCTTTCTAGTGTGTCCAGTACTTACATTTATTTATTTATTTATTTATTTATTTATTTATTTATTTAAATTTTTGTTTTTTCCAAGACAGAGTTTCCCTGTTGTAATTCTGGCTGTCCTGGAACTCACAATGCAGACCAGTCTGACCTTGAACTCACAGAGATCTGCCTGCTTCTGTGCTGGGATTAAAGGTGTGTCCAGTACTCTTAGGAAAGAGAAAAGACCTAAGGGAAAAGAGACAAACTAGAGAGGAAGTGGGGGAAGATGAAGCCTTCAGGGTGGGGGATGGGGATGAGGATGGGGAAATAGAGAGAGACCAGAAGTAGAGATCCCTTCCTACCTTTAGCTAAATAGAGGTTAGCAAGCTAAAGAGGGCTTTCTGCTGCGAGAAGCTACCATAAGGTCTCCTTATATTTCCCTGGCTGACCTGGAACTTGCTATGCAGACCAGTCTGGCTTTGAACTTTCAGTAATATTCCTGTCTTTTTGATTATTAGAATTATAGCAGTGTGCCACCATGCCCAGCTAGAGAAGAAGGCTTTTATGAAGTGAGACCCCAGCATATATGGAGTCTGTCTGGAATTCCTACCCTCCAGAACTGTGAGGAATAATTTCTTTTTATTAAGGCACTCTAGCCAGGCGTGGTAGCACTCTGGAGGCAGAAGCAGGCTCTGGGAGTTGGAGGCCAGTCTGGTCTACATAGTGTAGTCCCAGGCCAGCCAAAGCTACATAGTGAGAGCCTGCCTCAAACAAATGTAATACTATGGTATTATGAGCTAAAATCCCCTACACAGAGCCTTCTGCAAAGGATGATTGATGGTTTAGAACATCAATGATTGTGGAGAGGTTAAAATGATCTTTGTTGTAAGGTATTCACTAGGGAAGACTGCTTGGACACTGGTTTAAACCAATACAAAGTCTTTATCAGATGGCCTGCAACTACACTATATGTTTGGGATCCTAGTGTAGTCCTAGGTGAGCTTTTAAGAACAGAAACCATGTCCTGGGTTGACATACTTCAGTTAACAAGAACCAGTTAGCCATCAGTGGAACTACAGAAGCCGAAAGCAAAGTTAGTACATTTAAAGGCTTTCCCAGAGCTATTGGCTCCGATGGATCAGGTATTTGTTTTAGTTTTGGCGGATGGTGCTGTCTACTTGTTGAGTATCATGGCCTGAATGATACTTCCATCATGGAGTCAGGTGTGTTAAGGTCTTGAGGCCTACTAAGGTCTGGTACCCTGTTATAATTTTGATCATCTGCTGCCTCCTTCTTAACAATTTATTGCATACCTCTGTGTATGACCTTTATAACCATTGCTGCCTACCTCACAGACTATGTATTAAATAAGTCCTTTTGAAATGTACTTAGCGGATACTTCCTTTCTAACAGTACTAAAGGTGTAATTTGTAACAGGGTTAAGACTGAGCTGCCACCAACCTAAAAGCTGAGAATGCTAACAGACAACATCCCAGACCGATAACAGAGATTTCCCTGATTTCTTGTAATCTACCCCCTGATGTTACTACCAATATTTGTAAAATTATTTTGATTCATGACTTTCTTTGTTCTGTCACTATAACAACTTCACAAAATTGTTACAGTTGGACCCCCAAGGCCCAAACTGGAACACTGCACCCCCACAGAGACTCACAGATGGGATATCGATGCAAATGGCAAGAGGATTTATTCCAGAGCACTGGGACCGTTCTAACACTCAGGATAGGAGCGACCCCGAGGAGCAAAAAGCAAGACTTTTTACTTACTGTTCCTACAGTTGCTAGGCACAAACCGAGTTGGTACGAGTTGATTGGTCCCCGAACTATTCTTTATCCTGATAGGTTGGAGCGAGTCAACCCTTAAACGAATTGGAGCTGGCATATAGCAAGATCATGGGCACCAGGAAATGTACTAAATTTCATGAATCCCTTCCTGTTCTTTCCCTGGTTCTTTCTGCTTACAAGAATTTGTTCCTGATTCTACTCTCTGCATTTTTCCACAGGGAAAGATCAAGGAGCCCTCTACCATTATGGGTCAATGTCAGCTTTTTAACATACAGGTGCTGTTTTCTGCAGGGGCCACCAATGTGAATGTTGGAACTTCCGGATAGGTAGCCACATATAGCAGTTAGCATCTGGATGCTGAGTACTGAATCGAGGCCCCTGTTAGGGCAACCAGCCATCAAAATTGCTCTGTAGGTGATTTTGTAGAATAGAACTCTCCCATTGGATGCCAGCACATCTATATCATCTGATTTCCTCATTGCTTGTAAAAAGGTTCTGCCACGCTTGTAGACATAGGCCAGTCTCCGATCTACAAAGGTGGTTGGAGCAGAAGGATGGATTATCTGAGCAGGGAACTCAGAAGAACCTATCCCAAAAAACTGAGAGGGAAATAATAGAAAAGAAAAGAAAAGAAAAGAAAAGAAAAGGATACGAAACAAAAAAAATAGGAAACGAATGGAAAGGAAAAGAAAGGAAAGGAAAGAAAAGGAAAGGTAAGGAAAGGAAAGGAAAGGAAAGGAAAAGGAAAGGTAAGGAAAGAAAAGGAAAGGAAAGGAAAAGAAAGGAAAGGAAAGGAAATATTTGGATTGTACCTCCACAGGATTCACAAAGTCCTGTGTTTGATCATAAGCACCCAAACACTTAAATGAAACAAAAGGTTCTGAAAGGGCCTGTGCATATAAGCCATCATTCCCATGCAGGAGGCACAACCAATTTGGAACTTGGAGAACTTGGTCCCAGGATTTGATTAAGAACAGCAGCATGTGAGACATTTGCATTAAGATTGATAGAAGTTGATTACGAAAAAAGAAGGTAACTAATTAGCAAGAGAGTAATTTCATTGTTGGGTTCTCTACAGGATGAGGAAATTTATTAATGTGTGGCAGTCTTTGGAAGGTTGAGAACCACTGTTTAGAAAAAAGTCACACCTGAGTGAATCATGCTCGATAGCAAGATCATGATCAGAACTTAGTGATTGTGGAGAGTTGGTATATTGTGGGTCCTGAATCAAATACTACAGGGTCACTTCTGACTTGTGATCAGCAACTTTGGCCATTTTTCCCTATTACCACTTTTGCCATGAACAGATGTCAATGTTCTTTCCAACCCAACGCTGATCCCCTCCAGATGTGATGATCATTTCTGACTTTGTCCTGTAACAATAGACATGCCATGCATTGTTCACACCATGGAATACACTGTTTTGGGCAAACCTACTGTGCTCCTTTGAGACACAGCCATGCGATTGGCTTCAAAAGCATCTCCTGGCCCCTGTGAAGCTAGGGTTCAGCCTCCAGACCAGCTTGAGACAGATGAAGTGACTATCAAGTTGGGTGCATACGCTACCATGTGGCTGTAGCCTGCCACTGCGGAGGCTGCCAACGTCCATGGGCTTTCTTTCATGGTTGTTCTCTGAACCCTTCTGCCCCAGCCGTGAGCAAATGCTCACGGCTGGGACAGAAGGGTTCAGAGAATTCATTCAAGGACCCTTCTGGACACGCGGTGAGCCTCTTCTCGCTGCCTTGAGTCCCGCCCTTCTTCTGAGCACGCTCAATCCCACCATCAGCAGTGCATCCTGATCCTCCTGATGAGCCCCAGGGTCCTCTTTCTAAAATTCCATGAACCCCTTCCTGTTCTTTCCCTGGTTCTTTCTGCTTACAAGAATTTCTTCCTGATTCTACTCTTTGCATTTTTCCACAGGGCAAGATCAAGGAGCCCTCCACCATTATGGGTCAATGTCAGCTTTTTAACATACAGGAGCTGGTCTCTGCAGGGCTCACCAATGTGGATGTTGGAACTTCTGGATAGGTAGCCACATATAGCAGCTAGCATCTGGATGCTGAGTACTGAATCGAGGCCCCTGCACTGTCACACAGGCCTCCTAAACGCTTGGAGGTTGTCTTGTAGAAAAAAATTCTCATATTGGATTCCTGCACATCTCCTTTTTCTGATTCCCTCATTGTTTGTAAGAAGGTCTGCCATGCTTGGGGACACAGCCTGTCGCCGAAAGACAAGGGTGACTGTGGCAGATGGGTGGAATGTTTGTGTGGAGATCTAGGAATGATCCTGACTCAGAAATTTAAAAACGAAAGAAGAGAAAAGAAAGAGACAAAAGAAAAGAAAGAAACAAAAGAAAAGGAAAGAAAAAAGGAAGAAAAGTTGGAATCGTACCTCTACAGTCTTCACAAAGTCTTGGGTTGGATTCTGAACACACCACCACTTCAAAGAAAGCAAAGTTTCTCACAGGGCCTGTTCATATACGCTGGCAATTCTCATGCTGAGGGGCTCAACCAATTATGGGCTTGAAGGAGTCTGCCCCAGGGTTCAAATATGAACTGCTGCATATCAGACATCTGCATTAAGTTTGATAGAAGTAGCTTTGAAAAACAACAGTTACAAGTTGGCAACAGAATAATTTCATTGTTGGGTTTCTCACAACACGAGGAACTGCGTTAAAGGGTTGCAAACTGAGGAAGGTTGAGAACCACTGTGTAGAAATAAGTCACACCTGAGTGAATCATGATCGATAGCAGATCATGATCAGACCTTAGAGATTGTGGAGAGTTGGTATATTGTGGGTCCTGAATCAAATATTATAGGGTCACTTCTGACTTTTAAGTAGTACTTTGGCCATTTTTCTTTATGACCACTTTTGCCATGAACAGATGTCAATGTTCTTTCCAACCCAACGCTGATCCCCTCAAGAAGTGATGGTCATTTCTGACTTTGTCCTGTAACTCTAGACACGCCATGCATTGTTCACACCATGGAATACACTAATTTGGGGATACGGAATGTGTTTCCCTGAGACACAGTCATGCGAATGGCTTCAGAAACATCTCCAGTCCCCTGTAGAGCCAGGGTTAAGCTTCCAGACCAGTTTGAGACCGAGGTAGTAACTGTCAATTGGGGTTCAAATGCCACCAGGTGCCACTTGACTACCTTGCGGAGGCAGCCAACTTCCACTGAGGTTCCTGCACACCTGTACTGTGAACCCTTCTTCCTCAGCAATGAGCAAGTCTTGCTCATTGCTGGTGAAGAAGGGTTCAGAGAATCGTTCCAGGACCCTTCTGGAAACATGTTTATCCTCTTCTCGCTGCCCTGAAAACCTGCCTTCTTCAGACCCTGCTCGTTTGTTCTCCCACCAGTGGCTCCTGATCCTTCTGCTGACGCCCTGGGTCCCTTTTCTAAAATTCCACGAACCCCTTCCTGTTCTTTCCCGGGTTCTTTCTGCTCACAAGAACTTGTGGCTGATGCTGCTCTTTGCAACTTTGCACTAGGCAAGATCAAGGAGCCCTCATCCGTTACGGGTCAGTGTCAGCTTTTTAACTTTCACCAGCTGCTTCTTGCAGGGGTCAGCAGATTGGATTTTGGAACCACTGGAACACTAGCCACATATCAGAGCTAGCATGTAGATACTGAGTACTGAATCCAGGCCCCTGCTAGGGCAACCAGCCAACAAATTTTCTCTGTAGGTGATTTTGTAGAAAAGACCTCTCCCATTCTGGACACGGGGAAAGCCTCTCTCTTCTCACTGCCTTGAGAGCTGCCCTTCTTCTGACCACGCTCAATCCCACCCTCAGCAGTGCATCCTAATCCTCCTGATGAGCCCCAGGGTCCTCTTTCTAAAATTTCATGAACCCCTTCGTCTTCTTTCCCTCGTTCTTTCTGCTTACAAGAATTTGTTCTGTGAGTCCCGAGACCCCCGGCCCTGGGCATTAATCCTAAACTCTTAATAGGAACTTAGGCTTTCTCTACTCAATACAATTGTTATTGAGTACTTTCCCGAACTTCCTGTTCCAAGAAGTAGCCCACCCCAGAAACCATAAAAGAATTGTTGTCAGGCTTAATTCAAGGGCACTGTGACCCAGCCCAAATTCCCAAAAGTAAAGTATGAGAGGCAGCTGCAGCTGTGGTGTAATAGCCTTTGGCAAGGGACTTTCCACATTGACTAAGACCCTAAGTGTATATTTCCTGGTGCCGGCAACATTGCTATATGCCAACACCAATCAGTTTAAAGGTTGACTGGCCCCAACCTATCAGGATAAAGAATAGTTCTGAGACCAATCAACTCGTACTAATTCGGTTTGTGCCTAGCAATCATTTGAACAGGAAATAAAAAGGCTTGCTTTTTGCTCCTCAGGGCCTCTTTTATCCTGCATGTTACAACCGTCCCAGTGCACTGGAATAAATCCTCTTGGTATTTGCATCTATATCCCGTTTGTGAGTCTCTTTGGTTTTGCAGTGTCCCGGTTTGGGCCTTTGGAGGTCCAACATTTATTTCCCTGACCGGGAACTTCGCATCCCCCCAGACCCTGCAAGTCGGATATCGGAGGTAAGCTTGAGCATCTGTTGTCTGTCTGTCTGTCTGGAACAAGTAACTGGCCAGAACTGTGTCTGTAACGGTCTGTGTTGTGGTCCGTAAGGATCCCTCCACGCGGCTTAGACTCACCGAGACGGTATAAGCCAAGACCGACCCTGAGGACGTTCCAGTGGAGTTTGGAGGGGACACTGTAAGGTTTCCTCTCTGTCTGAGCCGGGGGCAGGCAGCTCCGTGGTGTCTGGCCGGAACCTCTGCCATACTTTCAATTTGGCAGAGATCGGCAGGGGCTATCTGTGCTCTGTCTTTCTCTGTGTCTGAGAGTCAATGACTCCCCTCCAGGAGGACATGGAATCCCTCTGTCAGGAAGAGGTGGGGTCCGTGAGGACTCCCCCCTGCTGCTGTGACTTCCATAGAAGGACTGTGGAAGTCCTCTCCTGGGCGCGTCTGCATAATCTGTTACTTAGTGTGTGTGTTCTTGTATTTTCACTGGTTCTTTCTGACTTGTTGACAATGGGACAGTCGACTTCAACCCCCTTTCTCTGACGCTTGACCATTGGTCTGAGGTTACATCATAGCCGTAGGAGGGCTGCTGATGAGATACCCTCCTGTCTGGGGTCGTGACAACCCGTGTCAGGAAGCTTGGGTTGTGAGAGGACCCATCTAGGGTCATAGGACCCACCTGGAGGTCCTGACCTGCTTGGAATCTGGAGGCTGTGGAGGCCTTTCCACTGACAGACTCTCTGGCTGAGAGCTCTGGGCAGACAGTGGTGCCAGGTGCTTACTTGACTCTGCAAACACCAGAGGGTGCACTGCTGTTTCTGTATGATTCTCTGTGTGTGTGTGTGTATGGCTAGACTCGGACTGACTTTGTTTCTGGATGTGGAACAAACTCCATCTGGAACTCTGGACATAATTATGTCTCATTTTAAGGGAGTCAAGGACAGAGCGACTTATCAGTTAGTTGATGTACACCTGAAAACCTCTGAGAAATTGTGCGGCACCATTGTCTTATCTGATTCATGTTTGTCTCAGTTTCATGGTTATATGTTTTGTGTTTCTCTGTTTTCCTGTGTAACACTCGAGATCTAACGTGGGCCAAGCAACTCCTCTCATATGCTGTGGGTAAGTGGCAGCGCTGCCAGCCGGGAATGCAAGCCAAGCCAAAACAAGGGGTGGAAGGCCAGCTGCAAGGAAGGGGGGGGCGGCGTTGAGCAGACCTCTGGAGCCACCCAGCCATAGCTGCTTCCAGATAGACCTGTTTTTTAATAATGCTGGGCTGCCAGTTTCACTCAGCCTTGATTTGGGGCTCTCAGCCATGGGAGAAAAAAAAGGGTTAATGAGAGAAAGCAAGCAAAAAGCCGCAGAAAAGAAAAGGGGTTAATTAAGAGATAACAGCAACCCCATCCTATAAGAGTAATAAAAAGTAACACCTGTGACCTTGCTGAGGCAGGAGGGGGTGGAGCACACCCACTCTTGAGATAACAGCCAAACTTTTTTGTGTAAAAATCACTCAAATGGTATTTTAAAATGTATATGTAGTTTGGGTAAAGAAACCTAATGGTTTTAAAGATTCAGGTGCCTTGTAATGACTGCCACTGAGGTAAAGCTTGCTAGAAACTAGAAGACCGGCTGCCGCTTAGGGAGGGACAGGAGGAATGTACATTTGGAATTTTATTTACTGTCGTCTCAGCCGCTGCCTCTGCAGTAAAAGTGACAGCCCAGTTGTTGCTCTTGCTAATTCAGCTCAGTTAAAACCTGTTCCACCTGAACTAATTGGCAAAGTGCTTAAAAATGTTTTGAAGTCTATAGGTCTGAGGGTGTGAAAACATAAGTAAATGGTAAGGGTCTAAAAAGTAATCTAAAATGTACAGATAAATTCTGGCTGTAAAGTTCTGGTAAGCTGATGAAAATAATGTGTATTTTGTGTTCATTTGAATATCACTGTCTTAAATGTTAGCTTGCCAGATCTGGGGCAAGTTTACTTAGAAATGAGTCTTGCTGCAAATAAGACATAGAGCAGCTTGTGCTACTCGCCAAAATACTAAAATAATTTCTGCCACTAACAGACAATGTGTAAAAAGGCAACAAGTCATCTCTGAAAAAGTCCTAAGGTTCCTCTGTTGTTCCAGACCTGATTAAGATTTCTCTGTCTGTATGTAAGATTATACTTGTATTTGAGAAAAAACTGGTCCTGAGCCAGGGCCAGGAAGGAGGGGACCACATGGGCAGAGAAAGATGACAACCCGGTGTGGAGGATGAGTGGGCGTGGATGAAATCTTAGACAGAGGCGAATTTCACAAGGTGTGTGGAATCTCCCCCAATTCCTAAGACAGTAGAAGAAACAACTGGCTTGACATTTGGGAGGGGAGGTCTTAGGAGACTCAGAAACTTTGTCCCAGGGGAACAAGAAAGAACAGCTCAGTTAATTCAAGCCCCAAGGACATCCCATGTGCTGCCCTTCGTGGTGGGCTCCCTGCCAGGGAGATAAGAGGGTTCCTGGGGAGAACACCCTGTTCCCTCCTTCCTGCTGCTGCCCCTAAAATAAAAGGCAGGAATTTAACCCAAGCTTGGCTTCCTAGAGAGTTCTGTGGCTGTCTTAAGTCTGCATGAGATGGCAAAATGACATACTTGTTGTGTAAAGGAACACACACAGGGGTAGAGAGCCAATGCAGAGCAGGTACTCTGAGCTCCTTTGGAGAGCCTGAGAAAAAGGCAAAGGGTCAGGAGGGCAGACTAACAAGAAGGTTAACTCATCACAGTGGTCCCTACATAACTGAGGCCTCAATACCAACCCTCTTGAGAGTATATTTTAAAAATGTGTTTTAAAGATGTGTTTTCTGGTATAGATATAAAAAGAAAAAATTAAGTTAAAATAGATTTTATATAATATTTCTGTATGCTAAAATAAGGTTTATAAAGTTAAGATTTTAAAAAGAGTATTTAATAAGATATCAAAAACTATATCTCTGTGTATTCTTATACAAGAATACATCTTTTGCTGACAGACATCTTTTCAGTTTAAGAGTAAGATGTTAAAAGCAAAACATAAAAATAATTAAAGTTTATTTATAAAAAACCTGCAGTTTTAAAATTGAGAGGCCATGTGATATCTGAGCTTTAGTGTAACAGCTGACTTAGGCCTAAGACAGAATGCTGCTGAAAAGAAAAAAATATGTGTGCATTACACTGTGAGATATTATAAACACAAAGTTGGAAGGTTTTAAACTACTTTAAAAAAAAAGTTTAGGTTTTTACAAAAGCTAAAAGTTAAAGCTAGGTGTTTAAAAAAAACACCTTTTAAGATATTTAAATTCACAAGGCTACGAGACATTTTAAGTGAAAAAGATGTTTGCAATGACCTAGATAGTACAGTAAAGCAGAAAAAAAATTATAGGCAAAGTTTTGTTAACATAGAGATGCTTAGAGACAACCTAAGAGATACTTAACATAGATGGCCCTCACCCCTCAGAGATCTGCTGATTATGGCTTTTAATTTAGGTTTTGAGTAGAGACCCCAGATCCTAACAGTGACCCCAGCACCTCCAGAGAAGACAGACGGGGACAGAGCAACCTCATCTGGATTGTGATAATGTACCACTGGGCAAAACTGCCCAATGCCTCACCTGCCATAGACCTGCCTAAACAGTGGACAAATAAGACACTAGAGAGTAGATCACCCTGCTTTGGATGGACAGAGCGGGGTTCAATCCCTCTGAGTCTTATCCACAGAAAGATACCTACTGGTCTGGCAACTGAAGACTGGCCTGGCAATGGAAGACTGTCATTGCCTTGAGACCTCTGTTCCCCATGAGTCACAGAAAACATGGAGAGTCCAGGGTCATCTATCTAGGTATGAGTAAGTCTCTGTCATTTTAATTGAGTTATACTTTTTGCTATAATTTAGTATTCCCAGATCTCTGATGGCGTTGATGGCTAACTGTAATTTTGTTAGTTTAACGGCAATAGACAACCAGTTTCTCTCTCTGAGGCTACTAGAGTCCCTGTCTGAATAAGACAAACAGGATTGTCTCACTAACAGGTCCCCTGTTAAAAGATAAATAGGTTTTTGATGTAACTTTTACTATACCTTTATTTAAAAAATTTGCCTAAAAGTGACTGCATTCAGTAATAACAACTCTGGATTTGGTAGATACTTAGATTAAAGACAGTTTAAAGGAATGTTATGAGGTTTAAAATATAAAGGTCTAAGAAAGTGATTTAAGTTTTGAGTGTCTGAGATAATGTTAAAAGTCTGCAGATATGAAAGCCTAGGTAAGTTGTGAAGGTCTGAGAAAGTGATTTTAAGTGCGAAGGGGTTTGAGATAAAAGTTAAACGGTATAAGAGAGCAATGTAAACTTTAAAGGTTCAGAGTTATAACATTAAAATCCTGAATACATGTTCTGATAAGCTGGTATATTTGTTTTTATCTGGATTATTCCAAGTCTAGAGACTTGTTTGGCTCTCCCATTCTCTTCTAGATATATAAAATCATACTTCATTGCTAAAAAAGCCAAGAACCATCCTCTACATTTAAAAATGACGGATTTTGTCTTAGTGGTGTATAACTTGGTTTTAGTTACTTGAAAACTTTTTATGATACTGTACTCTGTAAACAGATATTAATTAACTAAAAACAGATCCTGTGTTATGTAAATTATGGGCCACTTTAAGGTCCCTAAAAGCATATGTTTTTAAGTGCCTAAATAGGCTCAAGTCTAAGGTGATTTCTCATTGGCTGTTTAACAAACACTTGTTAGCTGTTCTTTCTACAATGTGAATTACAATGATAAAAAGTTCCAAATGTAAGCCTCTGTAAACTTTTAACTCCTGCTCTAGTTTTTATCCGTCTCAACAGATCACCACTTGGCTAACAGACACCATCCAGGCATCAAACTGCTTCAACTACTGTGAGTCCTGGACCTGCTGAGAGCTGATGACCAGTCCAGCTGATGTGACCACCCCTGTCCACTCTGCTGGATCAGCAAACCAGATGTACCCCACTGCCTAACCCTCTGCCCCCCAGCTTTTGACTAATACCAGCGTGTTTGGGGCCCCTGACGACGTCCCCTCTCAGCAGGAAGCAGTCTAAGAGATTACAATGTCCCATTTCCACAGGCTGGAACTTTTAGTCAAAAGAAAAACTCCCTAAGACTGGGGACATGGCATGTATAGTGCTTATTGGCACACCAGAACATTACCTGTTGAGGCCAGATAGACTCAGGTTCATTAAACTGACAATATGATAAAACACCTACTTAAAGCAAAAAAGGGAGCCCTTAACAGTTCTCACACTGTCACTCCTATTAGGGGTGGGGGCAACAGGAGTTGCCACAGAAACCGCCTCCCTACTTCTACAGGGGCAACAGTACCAGAGTCTGCAAGCTGCCATTACAGGAGAGGTTTAGATTTACTTTTTCTCTAACAAGGAGGACTTTGCGCCGCTTTCTGGTTTAAATCCTGGTTCAATTCATCCTCATGGGTGACGATGCTAATATCTATACTACTGGCACCCTTGGTAATGTTATTGTTGGCTCTAAACTTTGGGCCCTACATTTTAAGCAAACTAATAGCTTTTATTAGGAAAAGAATCAGTGCAGTACAGATTATGGTTCTCAGACAACCGTACTGGTTTCTTAAAAATTTTCCAGGGAGTGACTATAAACTAACCAATGCTAGTGATCAGGAGCTAAAACAACTGTTCCATGATTGGAACAGTCACAAGAAAAAGGGGGGAAAATGTGAGGTCGGAGACCTCCGGCCCTGGGCATTAATCCTAAACTCTTAATAGGAACTTAGGCTTTCTCTACTCAATACAATAATTATTGAGTACTTTCCAGAACTCCCTGTTCCAAGAACTAGCCCACCCCAGAAACCATAAAAGAATTATTGTCAGGCTTAATTCAAGGGCACTGTGACCCAGCCCAAATTCCTAAAACTAAAGTACGAGAGGCAGCTGCAGGTGCCGCCTAATAGCCTTGGGCAAGGGACTTTCCACGTTGACTAAGACCCTAAGTGTACATTTCCTGGTGCCGGCAACATTGCTATATGCCAACACCAATCAGTTTAAAGATTGACTGACCCCAACCTATCAGGATAAAGAATAGTTCTGGGACCAATCAACTCGTACCAACTCGGTTTGTGCCTAGCAACTGTACAAACAGTAAATAAAAAGGCTTGCTTTTTGCTCCTTGGGGCCGCTCCTGTCCTGCGTGTTAGAACGGTCCCAGTGCACTGGAATAAATCCTCTTGCCATTTGCATCGATATCCCATCTGTGAATCTCTGTGGGGGTGCGGTGTTCCGGTTTGGGCCTTTGGGGGTCCAACATTACCTTGTTGGAATGTAAAATTTGGAGTAGCCTAAATCAGTGTTCTTGGGCTACTGCCACTCATATTTGGGTTTAGAATAAACTATCTCACCCTATTGAGGTGAGAGCTGCGTTTTGTGTTAATAGTGTTTGTTGGTGTTGGAGAGATGGTTTGGTAGTCAAGAGCACTAGCTGCTCCTGCAGAGGACCCTGGTTCCATTTAAAGTACCCATAACTGCCTGTAGCTTTAGTTCCAGAAAACCTATACTCTTCGTTGGCATGAGGCACGCACATAGTACACAGACATACGCTCAGACAAAATACTCATACACATAAGAGAAAAGTAAAAACAAATCATAAAAACATAAGTATGTGTAACGGGATGCTTGGAAAGAGTTTTGTTATTTTGGTTTCTTTAAAAATGCAAAATGGCGTTTGGACTATGTTTTTGTGTCCATCCCAGGTGTGCTGGATGATAACGAGTTTGATTTGGATTGTTCATTGCTGGTGGCTATAATTTGGTTACGTGCAGCTGTTTTGCCACGTGTAGCTTGTCCTTATGATTGCATGCTGCTTGGACTTCTGGGAACTTCTACTTAGAGTATATAAGGGTCGAAGGCCTGAGCACCAGGGTTGGTTGGTTGGTCACCAGTGGATTGTTTTGTTGGTTACTGCTTAGAAGGACATTGGTTGGAGAAATTGGGGTTGAGGATATTGAGCTGAGATGCTAGTCCAGCTCACTACTGGCTTCTGCTCTCTAAGCTTCGGACAGCCAGAAAGGGCTGTGAATATTTCTTCCTTTCTCTATTTTTCTCTATTGAGGCCACCTACAAGGACAGTGAAGATTTTCTTTCTTCCCCTTCCTTTCTTCCTTCCTTCCTCCCTCCCTCCCTCCTTCCCTTCTCTCTTTCTTTCTTTCTTTCTTTCTTTCTTTCTTTCTTTCTTTCTTTCTTTCTTTTCATCTTTCCTTTCTCTTTCTCTAAATTGCGGGTAAAAGCATGGTAGCTAACCTGTACAAATATGTCATTACAGTGGTTAGTACTATTTGCTGTCCAGGTTAGATTTTATTGTCGTCTTGACACAACTCAGAGTTATCCGGAATGAGGACTCTCAACTCAAGTATCGCCTCAGTCCTATTGACCTGCTAGTCTGTGAGGGATTATCCTGATGGTGTCACTGGGCAGTCCTGTCCCTCGGCAGCTGATCTGTGCCTTATATAACAGTTACTGAGCATGAGCCAGTGAGCAGTGTTTCTCCGTGGTTTCTGCTTTGGTTCCTGCCCGGACTTCCCTCAGTGATGGACTATGACTTGGAAGTGTAAACTGAAATAAGTTGTTTTGGTCATGGCGTTTATCACAGCAGCAGAAAAGCAAACTGCAACCGCCAGCTTGACAGATCCTAGGCTGGCTGGGAGACGGGCGCCCGGGCACGCCTGGAGGGTGGTTTTCTCTTTATGACATTACTTGATGTGGGAAGACCCACCTTCCTTGTGGCAGGACTATTCCTGGGACAGGGGATCCTTCCTACACTGTACAAAATGGAGACAGCAAAGTGAGCAGCAGGCAAGCACTCACTTCTTTCCTGATTTTGGATGTAGTGTGACGTGACCATCTCCTTCAAGCTCCTGTCACTGTGACTGCCCTGCCTTGATGGACTGTACCTTGATGTTCCCCCTTAAATTACTTTTGGCAGGGGAAGAGAAGCTAAGACACAGTCTGAGTAAATGTGTGTGTGTATCTATATATCTATATCTATATATCTATATATCTATATATAGACACATACACAGTCTGGCCTTGGAGTCCCTAAGTAGTCAAGGCTAGCCTTGAGTTCCTGGTCCTCTTACTCCCTGAGCACTAGGATTATAGACATATGCACCACACTGCGCAATACAGGTTTGTATCCTTAAACATAAATGTGATTTAAATCGTGTGTCAACGTATCTATATGATTAAATTCGTATGGACTTCAGTTTTAGTAGGAAAGAGGGCCCTGGTGGTCTTTGGCATAATATGGTTAATATTGACATGAGGTAACTCCTCCCGAATCTCAGATTGACAGCAAATGAGGCTGCCAAGTGAACCAATTATTTGGGAGGCCAGTGATGTGGGCAGATAAATTTATCTCTGTGAGTTTATTAGGCTTTCTTGTATAGTGTGGCTGAGGAGTTGCTTACAGAGTATAGCTGACCGCAAAGCAAGCCCATCACCTTCCCACTGTGGCAGAGACGGAGTCCCCTCTTCAGTTAACCTCCCAAACTCTATATACCCTGAGACCACCCAAGACCACATCCGGATGGTTCCATGACAGATGGCTTTTCCTTGACGGAGTCGTAGTGTATCAGCACCACCTAGTGGTCCTGGATGAAGCATGACTTGGCTCCATTATGACAGTAGTAGCTCCTCCCCTTTTCACAGCCTTCCTCCTTCCTCCTTTTGTGAACACATACACCATTCATGGAGCTTGATCTCTTTCAATGAAATGAGAAGTAGCATTACTATTAACAGAATTAAAAACCATCTGCGATATAAAGCATTATTTCACAGTCTGTGTGCACGGGTGTGTGTGTTATTACTGACGTGCTTGTGTCAGTGTCTGCGGGAGTCGAGTCCAGCTCTAGTCCACGCGGGGTTCCTCAGTCTCCATGAAGGAGGATAAACAACGAAGTTATGGCAAGTGAACACAACAATTCACTCTTTTATGGCGTCTAACGCTTTACGCGCCTTTAAATGACATGTATAGACAGACTTTTGTATGTTGAGTTTCTTTTAATAATAAAAATAAAGAAATTAGAAATTAGAAAAGTTAAGAGTAAAATTAACACTGTGCACATTGGGGAAAAATTACAAGACTCCCCTCCAGACATAGACCTGTCCTGACTGAAATAGCAAGACTGCTAGCTTCTTATCTAACGGAATGCAGGTGTTCAGGCATACATCAATGCAAGAGTGTTCATCCCCTCCTAGCTGCAGGCCTCTAATCTTCAAGGTTAATTTTAGTGGGTAGTCTTAACACAATAGTCTATTAATGAATAGCTGATTTTTGGTCTGTATACTTGCTACAATAAAGGGGGGGCAGGCATTCAGGGGTGAATTATCTATTTGCTTTTTTTTTTAAAGCTTGCTGACATACTGTCTAGACTTCATTTCTGATCTTGACTATGGCTTTGTCTCTATGGGAAGGTCAGTTTTACCAAGAATAATTTTTTATATATCTACAGAAAGCATGAATAGTATTCACACATGCCAAAAACTTGAAGGCCAGTAAAACTGTTACAGTTACTTAGAGTTGAGATGGCAGTGTTCCTCTCCCAGCCAGCCCAGGAATAGATTTGAGTATTCACTATAAGGCCAAAATAGACAATAGTATTGATGAGAGGCTTTTGTCATGTAAAGATGAGAAAGGGGCAAAGCAGTTAGTGGGCTTCAGACTCCTAGCAAAGGGAAAAATCAGGATCTTTGTCAAGCTGGTTACATCCACAGCCTGGGTATCATTGGCCCTCAACAAGTGTCAGCATGTTGAGTGGGATGGGGTCAGAGGACAGCTTTCAGAGTCAGCTCTCTCCTCCCACTGTGTTGGTCCTGGGGATTGAACTCATGTGGGACTCCGATCACCAGGCTGGGGAGCAGGTGCCTGTAACCCACTGAGCCTTCTTGTTGTGTGAGATTTTTGTTTTGTGTAAAGTGAGAAGTCAGAGGTACAGCAATGTGATTTTGACTTTTAAAAATTTAGCTTTTTTCCATTAAATTTAGTTCAAGTTGATACATAAAATGTAAAAATTGCACACATTGGTGGGATGAGATGATTTGGTTTTGACGTTTGTTTTTATTTGAGACAGGGTATTGCTATGTAGCTCAGGCTGACCTGGTGCTTACTATGTACCCTAGGATGGCCTCAAACTCCCAACAGTCTTCTTGCTTCAGCCTTCCGCGTGCTGAGATTTCAGGCATGCATCATCAAACCTGCTCTTGACAATTAAAAACAAAACAAAACAACTACGTTCCTGGTGGTTAGAGGAATAGTAACACTATATAGTGCATACAATGCCGATGCTAATGCCATATCAACATTTATTTTTGGAATTGTTTTATTTTAAAAAGCTATGTGAAATCCAGCCCTTTAATTGGCCCATGTAACTTATTTGATATACTTTGTGTGTGCTGTGTGTACACATATGTTTTGTATGTGCGTGCCTGTGCATGTGTGCAGGATGATGTCCTAGCACTCACTCTTTGCCATGACCTTTGAGACACTGGCTTTCTCACTGATCCTGGAACTAGGCTGGCTGTCCCTCCCCACCCCCCATGACCCTCCTGTCTCTGATCCCCACTGTGCTGGAGTTACAGGGTCACCTGGCTGTGCTTGACATTCTACTTGAGAAGTATGTGTGCCGGAGTCCAAATTCAGCTCTTCGTGCTTGCTCAGCAGATACTCTTACGCTCTTACCCACTGAGACATTTTTCCAACCTAGTCCACATAATTTGTTGTAAATTATTATTCTGAGTCTGTCTTAGATGGGAGATCTGTGAGCCGTCGAAAATGTACAGGATTCTCGGGATAGTATTGTCAGTGGAACATCTCCATCTATGGAAGCAAGGGTGGTTACATTTATAGGAAAAAGGCAGGGAAGGATATTTGGTATGCAGGGACTGGGGAGCCATTGGTTAAAACACTGATACTGGAGTAGCCCCATTTGCATGTGGGGCTCTTTGTCTAAGGGTCAACGTCCTGCAAGGGCACCTTCTGCATAAGGTATGGTCCCACAGGGAAAAGAGGAAGACACCTCCTCAGAAAATGGGCTCAGCCCTAGGCTTTCAGCTACAGCACAGATAAGTACCAATCAAGCCACATTCCTTCACCAATGACTTTCTGTGAAGTGGGCAGTATTTAATATTTACCTGGGTTTTTCCAGGACTAAGAAAATGGGGAGCAGCCGAATACCTTCTGCTCTCAGGATGAGAATTCCTGGGTTCAAGGAAGGCTTTGACCCACTCTTAGCTCTAGGACAACCCCACAGTAATTAACCTTTATAACTATTCATTTGCACTCCACAGAGTGTGCGGAGATCAGTGGACGACTCGTGGGAGTCAGTTCTCTTTTTCTGCTATGTGGGACTGAACTCGGGTTGTTAGACTTGGCATTGAGCATCCTTACTGGCTGAGCCATATTGCCAGTTAACTCCTGTGTAATTTAGATGCTCTTGGAGGCTGAGCCAAAGAGGAGTTATTTTCCTGGAGTGAGTGAGAGAGTGAGTGAGCGAGTGAGCGAGCACAGCATGACAAATACTGGCTGATGGTCCCTGAGTTAGACTTGAAAGTATACATGATTATTTTTTTATGTTCCTTGGACATGTGAAGCCACACATTTCTACTTGACTTGGCAAAGTATGACATTTGGATTAAAAAGCTCATTTATATTTTAGTTCCAGTTCTCTGGTTCTCTATGAAATGAGGCATACAATTGCAAAATCAGCCTTTGATATAATATTATTTCCAAACTTGATAATTCAGACTTAGTAACATGAAATAAATAGCCCCATATTCCAGTTTTATGTTAGAGGGAGCGTATACTAGCTTTAGTGGTTGCTAACACATTTTTTTCTGGGATGGGGGAGGCAGGAGAGGTAATTTTTTTTCTCTCTCCAGTGGTTTTGTTTAGTAACTGTTATATGTGATAGAATATGAACACATTACAATACCCTCTCCTACACAACAGACTTCGTGGCTAACGTAGAACAAAGGAAAAACCGAATCTGCAAATTAATCAGAGCAGGAGCAAGGGCATAGGAATACAACACGGTTCATACAAATTATAAAGGACAGTTACAATGAGTTTCCATTGCTCTTCCCCCCTAACTCAGTTCTACGAAATAAACTCCACGTGTATTGTCCTGAGATCTGCTCAGAGTGTGTCAGTACCACGGCCCCTAGCAACAATGGCGAACACAAAATGTTATTTTTAAAACAATTTATTTATTTAACGAGTATGGGGTTTTGGCCTGCGATGCATGGGCATCGCATGGGTGCCCGGTGCCTGGGGAGGACAGAAGAGGGTGTGGGAAGCTCTCCCAATGGTGATGGGGAGAGGGCAAGCTCTTCCAGGTCACAGTCCATCACCGAGTGAAGGCAGGGTAGGAACTCAAGGCAGGAGCCGAAGCAAAGGTCATGGAGGAGTGCTGCTTACTAGTTTGGCCCTCAGCCTCTTTCTTATATTGCCTAGGACTACCTGCCCAGGAGCGACACCACCCACACTAAGCTGGGCTTTCCCACGTCAATCATCAATCAGGGAAAATGTACCACAGGCTTGCTCACAGGCCAATCTGATGAGGGCATTTTCTCAATTGAGGTCCCCTCCTCCCAAATGACTCTAGCTTGGGTCAAGTTGACATAAAAGTAGCCAGCACACAGGGTAAATTAAAATGCCACAGACCTGTCACCTGGCTATTTTTCTTGAACAAACTGTTCGCACATCACTAGAGGCTTTTCATTTATTTCTGGAAATCTAAAAAGTTGATTCTAACAATTTTAATCATTTTTTTTCCATTGATTTGTAGATGGGGGAAATTCCGATTTTTGAAAGCTCTCACTTTGCTGATTTTGCTGATGTCACCCAAATTTTCAACAGGGGTCAGTCAGCAAACTTTTCTGGAAAGGAACTGTGCTGGCTAGTTTATGTCAACTTGACGCAGGCTAGAGTCCTGGGAGAGGCTCAATTGAGAAAATGACTCCATTAAATCAGGCTGTAGGCAAGTCTGTAGGGCATTTTCTTTGTGATTGATGTGGGAAGGCCCAGACTACTGGGGATGGGGCCACCCCGGGCAGGTGATCTTGCTTCCTAAGCTATAAGAAAACAGGCAGAGGAAGCCATAGGGGAGCAAGCCAGTAAGTAGCACTCCTCCACAGCCTCTGTATCAGGTCCTGCCTTCATGTTCCTGCCCTGCTCGAGTTCCTGTCCCGACTTCCTTTCATGATGAACACGGATATGGAAGCATAAGCCAAATAAACCCTCTCCTCCCTGAGTTGCTCGGTCATGGTGTTTCATCATAGTGATCCTAACTTTATCTAGGACAGGAACCAAAGGCAAATGCTGCACAATGTGCATGTGGAGGTCAGAGGACAACTGCAAAAGTCAGTTCTCTCCACCGTGTGGGGTCTAAGGATTGAACTCAGGTGGTCACACTTGGTGGCAAGCAGCATCACCTGCTGAACCATCTTGCTGGCCCTCAATAAGGACTCCTCCTCTTCCTCCTCTTCCCATCTCTTTTTGAAGATCAAAGATAACTTTGGGAGCTGGGGGTGGTGGTACACACCTGTAATCTCAGTGCTTGGGAGGTGTAAACAGGACGATTCAGAGTTCAAAGGATGACTGGGGTTTCATCTTTAGCACACACACAAACTCACAGACCATTTCCTGATGAAGCAGTGTGGCTAGGCTTGATGCTACGAACCTGTCATCCCAGCATTGGGGATACAGTGGCAGGAGGATCTCAAGTTCAAGGCTAGTCTAAGCTACATAGTGAGACTGTCCAAAAAACAAAAGCAATTTTGTATCAAGTGTGTAATTTCTCAGCGTCCCTCATTGTCCTTTCTCTCTTTCTTAGTTTGAATTAGACTTTTCTTGGAAGACTGAGATTTTTGCAAGTTAGAATGTATGGGGCATTATGGAAACATGGCATCCCAGAAGAAAGAAAATGGAAATGCAGGCTGTGGAGGTGGCTCAGCAGGTGAAGTTGCTTGCTATGGAGCCTGATGGCCTGAATTTGATCCCTGGGACTCACATGGAGAACCAACTCCACGTTCTCTGACCTCCATGCATGCTCCATAGCATCTGTGTGCCCGATGTAAATAAATAAATGAAATAAAAAGAAAAGAAAATGGCAAATGTAAGAAGTGGTGGAGCGCTGGAGAGATGGCTCAGAGTTTAAGAGCCCTGACTGCTCTTCCAGAGGTCCTGAGTTCAATTCCCAGAAACCACATGGTGGCTCACAACCATCTATAATGAAGTCTGATGCCCTCTTCTGGAATGCAGGTGTACATGCAGATACAGTATTCAAATAAATAAATAAATAAGTAAATGTTAAAAAAAAGAAGTAGTGGAAAAAGAGGAAGTCAAATGACATTGGAGGAAAACAATTCCATTTTATAATTTTGCCTGAGGCTCATTCTCTGCAGATACAGTACTCATATAAATAAATAAGTATTAAAAAAAAGAAGTGTTGGAAAAAGAGGAAGTCAAATGACATTGGAGGAAAATGATCCCATTTTATAATTTTGCCTGAGGTTGTTTTTCTCTGGTAGTCAAATGTCGTCACTATGTAAGCCCAGAAGAGACACAAAAATCCCCTAAGCAAACACTTAATCCAACAACACAGGATATATACTTGCTCCTGATTGGATATAGGTGAGAGATAATCAGATAGGAATTATGTAGGCGGGAGAATCCCAGGCAGGAAATGTGTTCTTGCCCCGATTGGATCTGATGGAAAACTCATAGTTTTATGGGATCCGCCTTTATAAACTCCTACAAATTACAACTCAGGGCCATTTTGGGCTACCCCAGAATGTGACTCTGGCCCTTTTTGTGGGAACCTCCACGTGGTCCTGGCCAGCATTCATTACTGGCCAGTATTAAAGCTCGCTTAAAATTAACTCAAATTTTATGACAATGGTCTTTTTCTTGACTGGTTTGGGATTAACAACTAATGTTTGTATTTGTACCTTTTAAAAGTCTCTCTCTCAGGCTGGAGGCTCAGTGATTCAGAGTGCTTGCTGCTCTTGTAGGTTCAGTTCCCATAACCCACATCAGACAGTTCACAACTGCCTGTAACTCCAGCTCCAGGGTATCTAACGCCTCCTTCTGGCTTTGGAGGGCAACTGTTGTGGAAGTTTATTTTTAGTTATGTTTGAAATTGTTTTATGCACTGTTGGGTGAGAGGCTATCCTAGGTCTTGGCATTCTGTATTGTCTGCAGGTGTTGGATTTCTGTGAGGGATGTTTGATTGCTTATGATTTGTATGTGCTATCAGTAGAACACCTAAGGAGTTCTGAATCAATAAAACACCTGAGTTCAGACACTCAGGGTTCCACTGTCAAGGATGCTGCTTCCTATGACAGTGGTTCCTCTGCTGAGGTCTGACAGGGCTTCCATGTATGAATATGCTTCTGTCTCTTTTTTGCTGAGCCGCAACCATATCAAGTTGGAGAAGCACTAACATCACACCAGTTCATCCAATGTGGACACAAGGAAGTACAAGAAAATGAAATTCCAGACCTTGCAGGGTCCATTTTGTTTTGTTTTCCTTTGTTTTCTGCAAGCCTGTTCAGTTACCAGTGAGATGGTCTTGAGAAGACACATCTGTTATGGTGATGAGAACTCCACCGCACGAGGAAACCCTTCCTGCAGACAGGTTACCAGTTGTTTTTCCAGCAAACTAGACTCTATCTTAAAATCTAGAAAGTGTTTCTTCAGGGTCAGTACACATAAGCTGTCTTCCAGAACTGACTGAGGTTGTATTTCATGCTGGCAGTCGAAGTTAGTAATGTAAGAGTCACCCAGCTGGTGCTGATTTTGAAGACATGAAGGGGTCATGGAGAGCTGCTGAGACTTGGCTCTATGTGAGGCCAGGAGAGACCATTGGTGAGGGTGCAGCCTTGGTAGCAGTTGAAGGCCCAAATTGAAGGGGTCATGAAGATAAGTTGAGGCTTGGCACCATGAAGAGGGCCCAGGAGAGGCTATGGGTGAAAGTGCGGTCCAGTTGCAGCAAGAGACCCCAGCTGTTCTGAAGATGCCAGTACCATGGGATGACCACCAAGAACATCAGCAGCAGTGGAGGGGAGCCAGTCAGAGCCTGGAGGACGAACTATGTGGCTGCAGAGCCAGAGCCAGAGCCAGAGAAATGATCTAAGCCCTTTGGAGGAGCCCAGAAGATTGTGAGTGAATTCCAGATAATTGGACATTGATAATGTTTTTCTCTGCTGTCCAAAGACATTGTGAAAAGCTTGATAGATATTTGGTATCATTTGATTATGTGCATTAGAAGCCTCATAATTGTTCCTCTTGTAAATGGTTTTGCTGGTGTTGTGTTAAATTGTGTTGTAAAGGCAAAGTAATTTTTTTTAATACAGAAAAGAGGAAATATTGTGGAAGCTTATTTTTAGTTATGTTTGAAATTGTTTTATGCACTGTCGGGTGAGAGGCTATCCTAGGTCTTGGCATTCTGTATTGTCTGCAGGTGTTGGATTTCTGTGAGGGATGTTTAATTGGTAGTGACTTGCATGTGCTATCAGTAGAACACCTAAGGAGTTCTGAATCAATAAAACACCTGAGTTCAGACACTCAGGGTTCCACTGTCAAGGATGTTGTTTGCTATAACAGAGGTTCCCTCTGCTGAGGTCTGGCAAGGTTTCCATGTATGAATATGCCTGTCTCTTTTTTGCTGAGCTGACCACAGGTTTACTACTACAGACAACCCTATATAACATACACACACACACACATAAATAAAATCCTTAAGGTCCTCTTTCCTTTCGAACAAGGGAAAGAAAATCAAGTGACCAAATCACGGCAGAGCAACCATTTCAGTAGAACAGCAAGATGTTTTGGTGAGCTAGAGCAAAGCAACCCCCTTTGGGGGTTGAATGACCCTTTTACAGGGGTTGCCTAAGATCATCTGCATACCAGATATTTACATTATGATTTATAACAGTAACAAAATTATAGTTATGAAGTAGCAGCAAAAATAATTGTATGATTGGGGGGGCACCACAATATGAGGAACTGCATTAAAAGGTTGAAGCATTAGGAAGATTGAGAACTACTGACCTAGAGGAACTACCAAAGCAGCAAAGATTTATTGAAACCAATTCCTGAAGAGAGAAGATGGTGATCCAGGTTAGAGCCCAGAGTTGGCAGAGTTTATTCCCTAAGGCACTCGCTGAGAAAGCAAGAGGTAAGCAGGGTTAGAATCCAAGCAGACGGTAGCAAAAAGCCCAGCAGATGAAACCTTCTCCAAGGCCACAACTCAGAGGGACAACTCTCAAAGTTCAGAGATAGATAAGGACTTGGAGGTGACTACAGAAGTTAAATGACCAAATGGAATATTTAAACAGAGACTGAACTTATTCCAGTAATTGCAATTTTTAAAAACATTTACTTTTTTGGTGTGTGAGTGTGTTTATGTGTGTGTTTTGTGTTGTTGTGTGTGTGTGTGTGTGTGTGTGTGCAAGCGTGTTTATATATGAATGTGTATGTGCAGACACAAGCCGTGGCACACCTGTGGTGGTCAGAGAGCAACTTATAGGAGTCTTTTTCCATCCTGTGGGTTTTGAGGATTGAACTCAGGCTTGGCAATGAGCACCTTTACCCATGGGCAGAACTGTCTTGTCGGAGCAGTAACTGGGATTTTTACTCAGCTTCTCATGAAAAGGATTAAATTCAAACATGGAATTGAAATGTACAATAACTGGGCATTAAAATGTCAGATGAATCCCACAACAGATTAGATACAGCAGAAAGGAGCAAATTAGCAAATTGAAAGGTAAAGTGAAGAAATATGACAATAGGGAATGAAGAAGCCAAATAATGAAAGATCAAAGAGACAGTTCAATGTCTAAAACTGTAATCTAGCCCCTGAAGAACCTTGGATGGACAGACACACACGGACACACACGCACACACACACACACACACACACACACACACACACACACACACACGATTTACTAGAATGACTTACAGGCTGTGGTCCAACTAATCCAACAATGGCTAGCTATGAACAGGAAGTCCAAGAATCCAGAAGTTGCTCAGTCCTCGAGGCTGGATGTCTCAGCTGGTCTTCAGCAGATGCTGGAATCCTGAAGAAGTTGACCCCAATGACAGTGAAGGAATGGGCTTGCTAGCAGGGTGAGAGCAAGCAAAGAGCAAAAGTTTCCTTCTTCTATATCTTTATGCTTCCAGAAGAAGGTGTGGCCCAGATTAAAGGTGTGTCTTCCTTGTCTCAAGAGCCAAATCAGGGGCCGGTATCTTCAAACCTCCAAGGTCTGGACTAGAAGTGGATCCATCACTTCAAACTGAGCAAAACATCTCTTAAAGGTGTGTTCATGTAGTCATGCTGACAACCAAGAATAGTCATCACATCCAATTACAACTATTTATTGATGATTGGCCAGAGCATGAAAAAACTAGCAACTGAAGCTTCCTCTTCCTGGGTGACTACTCCCCAACAAAGACCTTCCACAGAGACTAGCTGACACATCTCCTTGTCTGTACGTAATAAATGCCCAGAGTTTCAGAGTTGTTGCATAGTAAGTGCCCTCCATTAGAGTGCATAATCCAATCCCAGGTTTTCATACATGTATCTATTGTTTCTTCAGTATTTGCATTTTCTTCATGCCATGTAGCCCCAGTCAAGATTCTAGGTCCAATCCAGGCACTTAGAAAGCCAGGTCTTACCTTAAAAAAATTAAAATGGCTGAGAGGTGGTGGCACACGCCTTTAATCCCAGAACTCAGGAGGCAGAGGCAGGTGGATCTCTGATCTACAGAGTGAATTCAAGGACAGGCAGAGTTGAACCCCCCCCCCCAAAAAAAAAAGTTATGTAATTATTAGGCAAAGTTCAACATCTCAGTCTGGATAAGCAATTCATTAGCACTTGAAAGAACTGTTCTAGAATATGATAGAGATGTTCCTGTTGAAATAAGGAGAATGTGAAACTGTAGTAGTTAACTACAATCTTTTACCTCAAATTTAGGGAAAGAGAAAGGAAGGATAGAAAGAAAATTTCACCATTCGTACAAGTGGTCTTGATAGAGAAAGAGAGAAAGGTAGAAATCCTCACAGCCTTTTTAGGTTGTCCTAAGCTTGGGGAGGACTAGCTGACAGTGAGTCAGACTAGTGTCTCAGTTCACTATCTGCAAACCCAATCTCTCTAACCGATGTTCTTTCATGCAAGAATCAATGCACCAAAGATGGACAAAACAACCAATGAACCACCAACCAACACCCACCCAAGCTCTCAGGCTTCAACCCTTATATACTCTAAGCAAAAGTTCCCATAAATCCAAGCAGTGTGCAATCCCCAAAGCAAGCTATACATGGCAAAACAGCTGCATATAGCCAAATTATAGCCACCAGCATCAAGCATTCCAAATCAAACTCAAAATCATCCATCGCACCTGGGTTGGGAACAGAAACCTAGTCCAAACGACATTTTGCGTTTTTAGAGAATCCAAAATAACAAAAAACCTTTTCCAAGTGTCCCATTACAGGAAACTTCACCAAGGACTTCTGTTTCCACATGCCAATTCTAAAACACTGGTAAAGGGATCTCAGGGTAGATTTTTGTTAAGTTATGAAAGAGTATAGTGATAGCCATTAAATAAAGAAGCCACACACAATTATTAAACTTAGCATGGGCCGATTGATTTCCAGTCACCCTAGAGTCAAATGGAACAAGCATTCCAAACCACTTGGAGCCTCATATTCCAACTCTGGGGCAAACTGATTTCTCTGGCAAGAAAATTTCCCCCAAAGGGCTCCACATGGAGGAAAGAGGGATGAAGAGGGATGTGTAAATTCAATCACAGAATAGATAGCTTGGGTATGTATTTTTGTGACATGTCTTCCTTACCCCAACAATATTCACAATTGTTCACATGTACTTTTAACAAATACTACGGGCAATTACATATAAATCTTTGCTGCCTTTGTTTAGATTCACAGAACATAGGCTTTCAAGGAAACGAGGAAGATACTAGTACTATTAGTTTCAACTTCTGTTCGACGCACAAATCCTGTAGGATAGTGTTATAGACTGGAAAGAAGCTAATTGCTTGTAATGTCCTCTGTCTCAACTTAAAACTGTAGTTCCGAGAGCTAACTTTATAAAATCATCTATTAAACTATACACACATATTACAAAAGCTGTGCACAAAAGGACACAAGAAGAATTACTTCTTTTAAAAGATTTATTATTTGTGTGTGTGTTTGTATACATGTGTGTGTATACATGTGTGTGTATACATGTATGTGTATACATGTATGTGCAGTACTTGTGGAGGCCAGAAGAAGGCATCAGATCCCCTGGAGCTAGAGTTACAGGTGGTTGTGAACCATGTGAGGTGGGTGTTGGGAACTGAACTCTGGAAGAACAGTAAGTGCTCTTTCTGAGCCATCTCTCCACCTCCCTCCTCTCTTTTGAGACAGGGTTCATATAGCCAGGATGCCTTTGAACTTAATTTACAGCTGAGGTTGGCCTTGAATTACTGATCCTCCTGCTTCTATCTCCCAGGTGTTGCAGAAGTTTATTTTTAGTTTTGTTTAAAATGGCTGTTTTGTGCACTGTTGGGGAAAGGGCTGTCTAGATCTTGGCATTTTAGGTAGTCTGCAGGTGTGTTCGCTTTAGGTGGGGGATGTTTGATTGTTCATGATCTTCACGTGCTATCAGTAGAACACTCAAGGAGATAAGGTGTCAATAAAAACCCCTGAGATGAGATGCTCAGAGTCCAGTATGGTGCTGACCAGGAGAGTGGTTCCCTCTGTTGAGTTCTGGCAGGGTTTGCACCTATAAACATGCCTCTGTGTCTTCCTTGCTGAGCGACACTGTGTGTATACTACAACACCCAGGTGGTGTGATGATAGATGTGTACACTATCCGAGGTTTATTTGGTACTCAGGATTGAACCCAGGGCTTCATGCATGCCAGGATAGGTAGTACTCTACCAACCAAGTACATATACAGTCCCTTATTCATTTATTTACTTAATTTTCTTGAGACATGAACTGCTGTGTCTGGTCAAGACTTTTATTTTTAAGAATGTGTACGTGTGTGTGTGTGTGTGTGTGTCTGTGTGTGTGTGTGTGTGCATGTGAATGCAGGTGCCTGGAAAGACCAGAGATGTCAGATCTCCAGAGTTGGAGTTGCAGGCAGTTTTGAGCTGCCTGACGTGGGTGCTGGAGATCCAGCTTAGGTCCTCTGAAGGGCAGCACAAGCTCTTACCCACTGAGCCACCTCTCTGGCCCTGAATACTTTCCATTGTCTTAAAATTCTCTGCTGTCTAGCATGCGCATCTCCGGAGTATTTTTTTCTTTTTCTTTTTGTTGAGACCTGAATCAGCTCCTGGCTTCAGGTGTCTGCCTTCGTTCCCGTCATGATTTCCCTCAATGATAGACTGTAACTCTAAGAGGAAACAAACCCTTTCCTCCCTAAGTTGCTTTTGGTCATGGTGTTTATCACAGAACAGAAACGGAACTATGTCTCCTAGTTACCCTCCCTGCCCTCCCTCTTAGTGACTACCGTTTTTGCTTGTTTGATGTCGAATGTCCTGAAAAACATTGTGCCATGTATTTTGTCTCTCTTTCCCCACTAGTGTAATTGAAGCTTGCTCATCAGGCCTGAAGCTAAGTCCTGCTGCCGACCATTGTAACCGGGAAGTTGGTTTGCATCGCCGCGCTTTGAAGCTGACCACTAGATGGCAGTGTTACACAGCTGAGAAAGCTGTTCAGAAAAGCAGGAGGCAAAAGCATTTCTGGGTTAAGAGATACTGTACTTGAGATAATATATTTGGTCTTGGTTTGGGTACCCAGGTTTGTTTCGCTGAGCTCCATTTTATTGCTATGTCTGTGGAATTTTAACGTCAGGGTAAGATTTATTAAGATATTTTGCCTGAAATAATATGCACTGTGGATGGAAATGATTTACGACTCACTCTTCATTAGGCTTTAGTAGCAGAAATGATGCAGTTGCTAGGGAAAATTCCAACCCCCAAAGAGATTGAAATATATTCACAAGAACACTGATCTGTTACGTAAGACCAACCCAGGGAAGAGCAGTAAGTGATGTGTCCAGTCCTTGGGCAGGCCAGATGGCTCAGTAGGTAGAGCGCTTGGCGTGCAAGCCTGGTGACCTGAGTTCCGCCCCGGGATAGAAGGGAAGCACTAGCGCTGCAGAGCTGTCCTCTGACCTCCACATGTGTGCTATGCACGCACCCACCCCACACACATTATACACACGCAGAGAGAATTAAAAAAAAAATGTGTTCCTTGTTCCAAGTAACTTCCTGTCTTTGTGGGAACATGAACGGGTCCCTAATGACAGCACCAGCACAACCATCTGGAGGAGCCTGGAAGCCGCTGAGGGTGGGTAACCCCAGGTGGGGTCTGGAGGACATTTTCCACTGGAGACAACAGGCAGATAACTGGCTTTTTTTTTTCTGTACTGATCTTAGCCAAAGGACAGAAAAGCAGTGACAGTCCCCTCCTAAGGATGCAGGATCCACACGGAGGGAGACAGGGACTTGGTGCTGTGTGGCTATATGCACCTGTGGGCCCAGCTACTGGGGAGGGCTGTTTGAGCCCAGAGGTTCGAGGTCAGTCTGGGAAACATAGTAGGCCCCTCACGCTTAAAAACAAGTAAGTCAATTTATCTATCTATCTACTATTTCAGTTAATGCCAGGGAAGACAGAATCTAGAGCAAAGAGGAAGAAGAAGTCTTGTCTAAAAAGCAGGGTCCAGTTACAACTATAATAAATAACTAATTTTTTTCTAAAGACCAAAATATATGTCACTTCAGCCTCCTTTTAGTTATTAAAATAAAGTAGGGCCATTTCCTTTATTTATGGTGTTTTTAAAAGATTTATTTTTATTATTTCTCCTCCTTTCCTCCTCCTCTTCCTCCTCCTCCTCCTCCTCCTCCTCCTCCTCCTCCTCCTCCTCCTCCTCTTCCTCCTCCTCCCCTCCTCCCCATCCTGAGACAGACATGCTGTAATTCTGGCTGTCCTGGAACTCACTCCATAGACCAGGCTGGTGAACGCACAGAGATCCACCTGCCTGTGCCTCCAGAGTGCTGGGATTAAAGGCATGTGCCACCATCACCCAGCTTTATTTTTTGTTATTTCTAATTATGTATATGTGCAGTCTACTGGTTGCTTTTGCAAAGGACCCAGGTTCAATTCCTAGCACCCACATGGCAGCTCACAACTGTCTGTAGCTCCAGTTCCAGGTGAACCTATTCCCTCTTCTGGCCTCTGAGGGCACCAGGCATGTACACGGCACACAGACATATATATGCAGACAAAACACTCATATGCATTAAATAAGTAAATAAAATTAAAAGAAACGTGTGTCTGTGTCTGTGTGTGAGTATGTGCATATGTGCAGGTGTCCATGGGTGCAAGAGGTGTTTGGTCCACTTGAAGCTGAAGTTAATAGGTGGTTGTGAGACATTTGATGTGGATGCTGGGAACCAAAAGAGCAATATATGCTCGTAATTGCTGAGCCATCTCTCCAACACCAGTTGTTGTTTTCTGAAAGAAGTTCTCAGGTTGACCTTGAATTCCTGATCCTTGAGACTCCACTTCCCACATACTGGGATTTTACCTTGGCTTTCTGAGATAGGGTCTCTCTATGAAGTCCTGGTAGATCTGGTATGCAGAAGTTAGACCAGGCTGGCCTTGAACTTATGGCCATCCTGCTTCTGCCTTCTGAGTCCTGGGATTACAGAGGTTGTACCACCGTATGAAAATACTGTTTTAATAACAACACTAGGCTAGGCCATGTGTTGCTTTTGACTCCCGTATTAGCTGAATGTACAGTGGAGTTTTCAAGAAACCATGAGGTATGTAATAAAACAACACCCAGAATGCAGGGCAGATAGAGCAGCATGGAGCTAGGGTGTGCTGGAAGGATGCCTGCTAAGTGTACAGGATCCTCTTTATTTATTTACTCATAGCATTCGTTTATTTAGCAGACCACAGTGAAGTGACTGGGATGGCTCATGTTCTCTCAGGGCTCTCAGTTCAGTAGCCTCACCGGTTTTTGGAGGCACAGGACTGCCCTGGCAGCCTGGTTGTTCTCCTTGTGTACTTCAGTGACTATTTGGAAACAGCCCTGTTGTTTTCCTATTTCCTATTTTAACTGTATTTTCTTTACAGCATGGGGATGTTTCTGCAGTTATCTTATTTGCTCGTGCTGTTTGCTTTCTGACTCTTTCTTAGTTAGGGTTACTGTTGCTGTGATGAAACACCATCACCAAAAGCAACTCGGGGAAGAAAAGGTTAATTTGGCTTGAATCACACACCTTGGCTTGAGCCACATATCTTGAATCAGTTAATTGAGAGAAGCCAATGCAGGAGCTCAAACAGGGCAGGAATCTGGAGGCAGGAGCTGCTGCAGAGGCCGTGGAGGGGTGCTGCTTACTGGCTTGCTCCTCTTGTCTTGCTCAGCCTGCTTTCTTATAGAACCCAGGACCACCAGCCCAGGGGTGGCCCCACCCACAATGGGCTGGGCTCTCTCACATTGATCACTAATAAAGAAAATGGCTTGCAGACTTGCCTACAATCTGATCTTATGGAGACCTTTTCTCAATTTAGTCTATCTTCTCTGAGGAGACTCTAGCTTGTGTCAAGTTGACATAAAAAACTAGCCAGGACATTTTCCTTCACCAAAAGGTGTGCCTGCCTGCTTGAGATCAGGGACTCTCTCTCCTTTTTCTTCCTCCTTCCATCCTTCCCCTTTCTCTTTTCTCTCTTTCTCTCTCCCCCTCTTTTCTTCCATCCCCTCTTCCCCTTCTTCCTTTCTTGCTTCTTTCCTTCCTTCCCCTTCTCTTTCCTTCCTTCCTCTCCTCTCCCTTTCCTCCTTTCTCTTCTCCCTTCCTTCTCTGTATGGCACTGGAGATTGCATATGCTAGGCAAGCAGTCTAGCAGTGAGTTTCATTTCTAGCCCAGAGACCTTGCCTTTCTTGTTCATCATTGCATCACAAGTGTTCAGAGAAGACTTGGCACACATTAAATTCTCAATATAAAATCACTGACCATGTGATTAAGATGAGTAATCCCTGAAGAATCTGACGTCATGTCCATTGTCATTACCATCAGTGCCAAGGAACATTCGCCAGGTGGCAGCAGGCTTCCGGGGGTTCTGCCTCTGTGGTATAGGACGAGGAGTTCCTGGACTGAAGAGGTTGAAACAAAGAAAGAACTGATCAAACGGAAATTTGCCAACAGCGTTGCTTCTGGGTAATATGTCAGTGGATTCCCTTATGTCTGAAATCATCTTACAGTGAGGATCCCTGAGTAGCTCAGTTAATAGACACCTTGGGGTAAAGATCCCCACAGACCCGCCTTAAACTTCATGCAAACACTGCTGCACAACAAACAGCATTAAAAAGAGAGGATTTTTTTTTTTTTTGTATAGAAATAAGTGCACACACAAGATAATTAAAAAAATAATCAAGTTGGGATTAAGAGCTATCAAAAACTAATTTAGACACACAGTTATATTTAATCGACTGATTTGGGTGGGATAAAATGGTAATAATTGTTTGACACAAATTACGCTTCGTTACTTGAATTTGTATCACTTCTTTTCATGTGGGAGTTATCTTTGAACACATGACGTAAGAGCAGAAAGCCTTTCCTTGCATCGCTGGGGCAGGGGTTCTGGTGTGGTGTCCCAGGACTGGAGACCCCGGAGTGCATAATGAGAAGATGAATGCACCTCACCTTCGCAGTGTCTCCAGTGCCGGCTTTGTTCTTTCCCTCCGGCTGAACGTGGTGCGTATAGGATGTCTCACCGTTGAATAATTCGACCGCTTTTAGGCAAGAATTTTTGTAATGCTATAAAAATCGAGATCTAAAAGGAAACTTAACCTTCAGTTCATTCTTTTGATGTATTTTGCCTGAAGCATGGCACCAAGACCTGTTATCTCAAATAGGCGATATAAAAATATCTTTCTAATTCACTCCTACAGTCAAAAGATCCTTCTGGATTGAAATTACTGTGATCTATCAAAATTCACTGGGTTGTGGAAATAAAAGCAAATCACATATCAGATGAGGAAGGATGACAACGATAGTCCGTCTTACTATGGAGCTGAAAATAAAAATATAATTCATTGATGCCAATACTGGACTTTTAGAGGTTTGAGAATGTGTGCCAAAACTAGGGGATTTTTTTTGATGTTTTCCCATTATTAAGGTCAGGGTTGTAGAATCAATAGCAATGTTTGACTTAATTGTATGTATTTTAAAAATTGAGATATCGTTCATATGCTCTAAGATTCACCATGTTTCAGTACACAATTTAATGGTTTTGAATGTTTTTACAAAGTTTTGTAACTGTCACGAGTATTTAATTTTAGAATATTTTTATGTACTCAGAATGATGAAACCATGACCATACTTCCCTTTTTTAAAAAAAGAGACTTATTTTATTATTTGTCTTTCTTTGCGTGTATGGCATGTGTCTGTGTATAACACATTGCATGCAGTTCCCAAGGAGGCCAGAAGGGGGCACTCGATCGCCCTTGAACTGGAGTTCCGGGTGATTGTGAGCTGCCCTACATGAATGCTGGGAACTGAACTCAGACCCTCTGGAAGGGCAGCAAGCTCTCTTGACTTTTGAGGTGTTGCTCCAGCTCCGAAATTGTTTCTGTGTATCTCTCTTCTCCGGGCAGTTTATAGAAACCAAGTCATATACTAGGAGCTACCTTTGTGTCTGATACTTCCATTCAATATAATGCTTTCAGGATCCATTTATATTGCAGATGTACCAGTACTTCATTCCCTTTCACATTTGAATAATGTTCCATGACATGGGTATACCACATTTCATTTATCCGTTCACTACCCAATAGCCATGTGATTTGCTTCCTTTGGCTATTATGCTGCTATGAGCGTGTACAAGTTTTGGTGTGAACACATTTTCATTTCTCTTGGGTGTATACTTCAGACTGTGTAGTAATGTTTGCACACATGCATGTATGTGCACATGTGCATGCCTGATGTAGCAGAGACCAGAAGAGAGTGTTAGATTCCTTGAGACTGGAGTGACAGACTGTTGTGGACTGCCATGTGGGTGCTTGGAACTGCTCTTAACTGCTGAGCCATCTCTCTAGCTCCTCCCCCCATCTCTCCTTTTTTTTTTTCTTTTTTTTTGAGACATGGTCTTACTGTGTAGCTCTGACTGGCCTGGTGCTCACTATGTGCTCACCATATAGTTTAGGCTGGCCTCAAATTTATGGTCATCCTCCTGACTCAGCTTTCTGAATGCTGGGATTACAGGAATGTACTACCACAACTGTCTTCTTTCAGGGTTTTTTTTTTTTTTTTTGCATTGTCTTCATATAATTCAAAGAGTTCATTGTTCATGCTGGACACTTTCCCTTAGTGGGTACAGGGCTTGAAGTATCTTCTCCTATTCCTTTTAAAAATACTCACAGTATGTGTGCTTGTGTGTGTGCACATTTGTGTACATATGTGTATGGAGTCCAGAGAGCAACTCTGGGTGTCATTTTTAATCTCTCCCCACCTTATTTTTTGAGATAAGCTCTTTCACCTAACCTGGAGTTCCCCTTTTTTGGCTAGACTGGCTTGTCAGAAAACTTCAGAATTCTCCCATTCTCTTATCTCTGCCTCCAGCGCTATGATTACAGGCATATGCTGACATGCCAGACTTTAAAAGCACGGGTTCTAGGGGATCCAACTCATGTTCTTATGGTTTTATGGCAAACACTTTTACCCACTGAGCCATTTCTCCAGTCCTAGTCCTCCCCCTGACCCCTCCACCATGCCCCCTCCCCCAGCCCCATTTTGAGACAGGCTTTCACTATGTAGCCTTGGCTGGCCTGGAACTGACTATCTAGACCAGACTGGCTTCGAACTCACAGAGCTTGCTTTTTCCTTTTGAGTGCTGGATTAAAGGCATGCAATACTACATCTGGCTTCTTTCGCCCTTGATAGTACCCTTTGCAGTCTCTGGCAATAAAAAGCCTGGTGTTGGTTTTCAAGGCTACTCTTGGTGAAATGGACAGTGGTGGTTGGTGCAGGGTAAACGAAAACAAGACAAGGCTTTCTGTTCCTCTCTGCTCCATGCCACCCCCCCCCTTCTGTCACCCCAGTGACTGGGATCACAGGCACTCATCACCACACCCATCAAAGATTGTTGTTCTTGTCACTGTTTAGTTTTTCTTGAATAAATACTCCCCCGACTATGATAAGCCGTTGGCTAAGTTGCAGAGTTCTGAAAAAGTTGATTCTGACAACTTTTGTAGGTTTTCTCCATGGCTTTTCAGAGGGCTTGGGAAACTTATGCCGCTTCTCGCTTTGACACTTGAACTGACATCGTCACCGTCACCTCGATCACCCGATCCTACTGGGTGCGCTTTGTTTTGGTTTAATACTGTGGAGACCATGGGAAGGCTAGCAAGAATCTTTAAAAGTATATTTCCTCTTTGAATATTTGTTGTATTTTTGATTATGTGTACGTGGGTGGATGTGTGCGTGTGTGTGTGCAGGTCGGAAGAGAGTGCGTGGAGCTGGAGTCACAGGTGTTGTGAGCCTCCGGATATGGGTGCTGGGAACCGATACTTGGGTCCTCTGGAAGAGCAGCAGGCACTCTTAACTGCCATCTCTCTAGTCCCAGTAAGCTTTTTAGACAGGGTTTCTCTGTTGTAACTTTGGCTGTCCTGGAACTTACTCTGTAGACCAGGCTGACCTTGAACTCACAGAGATCTGCCTGCCTCTGCCTCCTGAGTGTCAAGGTTAAAGGTGTACGTCACCACTGCCTGGCCCAAATTAGCATTTTTTTAAGTTCATCAACACAGATTTTTCTCATTGTATAGCATATCTTGGAACTTCTCTTCGCTGCCCTTCGCTTCCCTTCACTTCCCTTCCTTTTCTTTTCTCCTGCCCTCCCTCTTCCTTCCTCCCTCTCTCCTCTCTCTTTTTCTCTTTTTTTCTTCCTCCCTTCCTTCCTCCCTCCCTCCCTCCTCCCTCCCTCCTCCCTCCTTCCCTTCCTTCCTTCCTTCCTTCCTTCCTTCCTTCCTTCCTTCCTTCCAGGTCTCGGGTATCACAGGCTTTCCTGGATGGGTATGTAGTCAAGAGTGGTCTTGAACTCCTGATCCTCCTAGCCCCGCCTCCCAAAGTGCTGAACTATAGATGTGTGCCACTATTCCTGTCCTTCCTTCAGTGTTTATAATTTTGGAGGCTACAAGATTTAGAGATTGGTCAGGGCATCAACCTTTTCATACCATATAAGAAGACTGGCACTCCTTGTCAAGTGAGACAACTCACATGACTCTTCCCTCTAGTAGGAGTTTGAGGCTGGAGGAGGGTGAAGTCTGATTGCAGCAGCAGCAGCTCTATAAAGCTGCCACATCGAAATCCTTCTCAGCAAGTTTCCAGAATCCCACCATCTAGCCCACTGAACACAGGCTCTCCCCACTGTTTTCTTTCCTTTTCTCATTGTGGGGATTAAACCAAGGGCCTCACATGTAGCAAGGGCTCTACCACTGAGCTGCACCCCAGCTTCACTGCCTCCCTTCAAGTCAGGACATTTGGGCCAGTCCTCAGGACTTTGGAAGCAAGGAGACACCATAAATCCTGCACACAGCCCGAGGGCTGTCCATGGGTGCAGATTTAATGGGCATGACTAGGAGAGTCCCGGAAGCAGCCAGCAGCCTGGGCTCTGGGAGCAGGCACACTTCTGTTGAACACTTCCTGTCTTTTAGAATACCATGCCTGGTAGGATGGCCCCAAGAATGGCTTCTGCACAGTTCTGGAAAAAAAATGATAGTTTTAAAAATAAAGGTTTTGGGGGTTGAGGAGATAGTTCAGTTAGTTGGTAAAGTGTTTGCCATGCAAGCATAAAGACCCGAGTTCAATTCCCAGAACCCACAGGAAAATACAGACATAGTGGAGTGTGCTTTTAAGTCGAGCACAGAGGCAAGAATGAACATGTTCAACCTGCCCCAAGAATATGCACATAACATGCACACACACACACACACACACACCCAGTTTTGGAAGCAAACATTTTGGAAGCACTTGTTCTGAAGCCCTGAGACACATCTTCCGATGGGCGTGTGTATTAGTCTGTGAGGGTTGCAAACAAAACACCACATGTTGAAGTGCAGGCTTAATGCCAGTCATCCCAGCACTCTGGTGGTAAAGGCAGGAGAACCACTTCGAGGCCAAGGCCAGCCTGGTCTGCACAACAAGTTCCAGGCCAGCTGGGGCTTCACAGTGAGTTCTTGTCTCAATTCCCCCACCTCACCAAAACCAGACCAAAGAAAACCAAACCAAAGTACTGTGTACTGGTTGCCCGAGTAACAAAAATGTATCTTTTCATAATTCTGAGGTTAAAGTCCAAGATCCAAGTATCAGGTCAGTTTCTTTTGAGGCCTTCCTCCTTGGTTTGTAGCTGGCTCTCTTCTCAAGGTGTCTTTACACACTCTTCCCTCTGTAACAACTCGGGTCCCAGCTTATTCTTAGGACAAGGATATATGCTGGACTATAATCACCCTAATGACCCCACCTTAACCTATTTATTTCTCTTTTGTTTGTTTTGGGACAGGGTCTCTTCAGCTTAGGCTGGCCTCAGCCTATGTAGCCAAAGATGAATTGATGCTCTTGCTTCTTTCTCCCAAGTGCTGGGATTACAGTCACACACCACCATGCTTGACTCCTGTGTCTTTAAAAGCCCTAGCTCCAAAAGTACTTACGTAGCACCAGAAGTTAGGATTGTAACATGAATTTTGGGGAGCTACATTTTAGTTCTTAACAGTGTTAGAATGGGAAAGATCTATGAATAACTAAAAAGTACAGAAGCACCTGTCTACATAGACATGTTACAGATCATACCTGTGACAGCCAAGTTCACGGCTGCTTCCGTGGCATATCCAGAACCCAGAGAGAAAGGTGATTTCAGGGAAACCCAGCCAACATCTGATTTAGTGGGCACTACTAACCAGTAGGATTGCTTGCATAATTAGCCAATTACTTAGAGGCTGAGAATGGACTAGCTTGAGAGTCAAAAACTTCAAAAATGAAGTAAAAAATGGTAGTCGGGCATGGTGGTACATGCTTTTAAGCCCAGCATTCAAAAGGCAGGGTTAGGGTCAGGGTCAGGGACAGGGTCAGGGTCAGGGGTCAGAGACAGAGGCAGGTAGATCTCTGTGAGTTTAAGGCCAACATGGTCTACATAGCAAGTTCCAGGGCAGCCAGAACTACAAGAGACCACATCTTAAACAAAAACAACAAAAACATCCCTGATGACCTAATATTAGGGAGCAGCATACACGTTGTCAAGTTTACCTCCAAGGGTCCAACCAGGTTGTCAGCATAAGAAGTGGAGAAAAATTTCTGGTGCTTTCTGTAGGGGGGAAAGGAAACTAACTGACCATGTTGAAATACATCTAGAACATTCCATACAAGGGACTGTCCTCAAAAGAACACTACTTTACCAGAACCTTGCCTAACCTGGAAGGATCATTAAATGAGCCTGGCTCCCTCTAGCCACCTCATCACACATAAGGAGAGAAGAAAAGGCTAACCCAATGCTTCTAGTGGTCACACCCCAAGGACTGGGGCTCTCAGAATCAATGCATACGATGATGGAGGATTTCCCACCTCAGCATCTTGCCACCATTGCCAGGGCTCCATAGTGACAGCCAGAGCTGCGAGGCACACACTCTATTTAAAAGAGGTTGTTGGTATCTGAAAAGAGGAACCTCAACTGATAAAAGCCTCCTCACCTTTAGTAGGCAACTCTGTAGGACTTTTTCATGACTAATGATTGACGTGGAAGGCCTCAGTTAACTGTGGATAGTGTTGATCCTGGAAAGGTAGTCCTGCATTGTATACGAAAGCAGGCTGGCATTATGGAAAGCGATATGGCAATTCCTCAGGAAATTGGAAATTGACCTACCTCGAGACCCAGTTCTACCACTCCTGGGCATATACCCCAAGGACACTCCATCCTACCACAAGGAATCTTGCTCAACTATGTTCATAGCAGGTTTGTTCATAGTAGTCAGAAATTGGAAACAGCCTAGATGCCCCTCAACTGAAGAATGGATAAAGAAATTGTGGTACATTTACACAATAGAGTACTTCTCAGCTATTAAAAAAATGACTACATGAATTTTTCAGGCAAATGGATGGAACTATACAGGGGACCAGCTCTGGCAATGTAGCCAGGGGATGGAAAGGAGGTGTGGAGTCAGCGGGGGAAGCAGGAGTAAGTCTTCTGGATGAGTCAAAGCAAGTTCTTTATTTTGGCTTTTTTCTTTTCTATTCAAGCTTTTTTTTTCTCTATACAATTCAAGCTTTTCCTCTCTGTACCATTTCTTTTTCTTATTTAAACGTATTCTCTACTGTATATTTCCATAAAATCTCACACACAGTTCAGTCTGAGGCAGAGTCTGCTACAGTCTGAAGAGTTCAGTTAGAAACAGTCAGCTGGCTCAGAAGGTCAGTTTGAGCCAGTGGCTTGGAGAGTTTCAGCCAGAACAATTAATGAGTTGAGTTGAACCAGAAGAGACAGAGTGCAGAAGGAGCTAGTCAGAGTGGCTTAGTGAGCAGTGAGTCTTGGAGGTTGATTAGATTGTACTGAGGTTTAAACGTTCTAGATTGTACAGAGGATAAGGCTGAAGCCCTCCAGTGCTAGGATTAAGACCTCGTTGTAAAGAGGCTGGGAAGCTCTAGGTCTCCAGGACCGAAAACTGGTGATTTAATTATTCAAATGAATAAGCAGCCGTTTGAACCCAAATCAACGTCTATATCTATATCTGGCATGAATCTATGGCTACACGAGATAAGAGCATGGCTCATCTGTGTGGAGGGAAGCGTAGGAGTTCAGGACGTCTCAACAAAGAATGAAGCTGCTCTTGGTGTTAGACACAGCTCCAAACACATGCTCTAAAAGGAGCAGCAGCAGCAAAAAAGAGACTAGAACTGAGAGGGGAAAATGATATCATTTGTTTGACACATATGTACGTGTATATGTGTGTGTGTATGATATATATATGGGGGGGGAGGGAGAGAGGGACGTGTGTGAGATTTGAAGTAGCTTTGCAATTATCAGCCAGTGTTAGTGTACATGCTTGTAATCCTGTCACTTGGGAGGCAGAGGTAAGAAGATTGCTATGATTTCCAGGCTAGCCATGGCTATGTAGTGAGACATTGACTTATTCTGCAAGACTTTGGTTTCTTTTATTTTTTAAAAATTATTTTTGTACAAACTTATATGTCTATGTATTCCCCCTGCCATGTCTGTGCCAGTAGAGATGAAGTTATAGGTGTTGTGCACTATCCTATATTGGTGCTGGAAACTAAACTTGGGTCTCTGGAAGAGCAATAAGTTCTCTTCATGGCTGAGCCATCTTTCTAGCCTCTTGTTACAGAAATTAAAACAGGTGATAGACATAAATGTAAAACTCAAAACTAGAAACCTTCCAAAAGAGTCCATAGGAGAGCTTGGATTTCACACCCAGTCTTTACATACAACTCTAGAAGTAAGTCCATGAAAGAAAATTGGACTTGTTTAAAATTCTCTCTTTTGTTAAAGGCATTCTTACGAGAACGAAAAGAGGCCTGAGGGCCCTGAGACAGCTGAGTGGGTAAATGTGCTTGCTGCCAAGCCTGACTACCCGAGATTGATTCCTAGTCCCACATGGTGGAAGGGGAGAACCCACTGCTCTGCGTTGTCTTCTGAAGTGCGCACTCGCTCCACGGCACATGTGCGCCCACTCCCCCAATAAACCCGACATACCTAGGAAGACAGAACCACAACTGAGGAAATGCCTCCATCAGATTGGCCTGTAGACATGTCTTTGAGGCATTTTCTTGGTTGTTAATTGATGTGGGAAGGCTCAGCCCATGGTTGACTGTGCCGTCCCCAGGTAGATGGTCCTGGGATGCACAGGAAAGGTGAGGGGCCAGCCAGGGAACAAGTCACTAAGCAACATTCTTCCATGGCCTCTCTCTGATTCAGTGTCTGCTCTGGGTTCCTTCTTGAGTTCCTACCTTGACTGCTGTCAGTGATGGCCTGTGATGCGGAAGAGTAAGACAAATAAATTCCTTTCTCTCCCAAGTTGTCTTGTAGTGTTTTATCGTAGCAACAGGAAGCAACTAGGACGGGCATTTTCTTATGAAGATGGATATAGTATTCTCATATGGTGGAGAAATCACACCCCTGATTATCCAAATGAATTGAAAATTTATGTCCACGAGACATCCTCATACACCTTTCATAGCAGCATTAATCATAATTGCTCCAAGTTGGAGGCAACTAAGATGTTTTTCAGCAGGGAATAGATCAATAAACTTTGGTGTATCCACACACTGTAAAAATAATAAAACCTAAATGGGCTGGGCAGTTGACTCAGGGGATAAAACTTGTTGTACAAGCATCAGGACCCGAGTTCAGACACCCAACACCCATGTAAAAGCTGAGTGGGTTGGCAAGCCTCTGTAACTCTAGTGGTGTTGGGGGCTGAGTCAGGCAGATTCTGGGGTTCATTGGCCAGTCATTCTAGCCAATTCTGTGAACTTCAGGTTCAGTGAGAGATCCTATCTCAAAAAGTAAATGAAGAGTAAAAGAGGAATATACTCAGTGTTAACCTGCATCCTCCATATATGCATTCATTGGTGAGTGCACCCATACATGTACGTACACACACACACACACACACACACACACACACACACACATATACACAGACATACATACCACACACAGACAACACA
The DNA here is from genome assembly GCA_026225945.1 of Cricetomys ansorgei. Classification (NCBI taxonomy): domain Eukaryota; kingdom Metazoa; phylum Chordata; class Mammalia; order Rodentia; family Nesomyidae; genus Cricetomys; species Cricetomys ansorgei. The sequence continues at coordinate 5,859,381 of JAMJFZ010003163.1, read as the reverse complement.
CACACACATGCACACACATATACACACGTATACATGCCACACACACAACACACACATGCACACACATACACACACATACGCACCACACACAGACAACACACACACACACACACACAGACACACACACACAGACACACACATGCACGCAGACACACACACACACTTTGATGTACCCATAAAATTCAAGGATCTGCAAAGAAAGAAAACATGCAATATTTGTCCTTCTGAGACTGCTTTAGTTGATTGCTGTGATGGTCTCCATTTGCACCAGTTTCCCTGCAAATGACATGATTTCATTTTTCTTCATGACTGAATAAGATTCCATTGTATGTAAATACCATGTTCGCTTTGTTCAGCCCTCTGTTGACAGATGCCTTGGTCTTGGTTCCATAATTTAGGTGTTGCAAATAGTGCCACAGTAAACAGCAGGGTGCAGGTGTCCCTGTGATGTGCTGACTTGGAGTCCTTCAGGTAAATTTCCCAGCAGTGCCGAGGCTGGATCACATGGAAGATCTATTTTTAGTTCTCTGAGGAACCTCCATATTGATTTCTGTAGTGGTCAGTCTAGTTCACCAGCCGCCAGCAGTATATAAAGGTTCTCTTTGTCCACATTCCAATCAACATTTGCTATTTGTTTTCTTGGTGATTATCATTTTGATTGGCTTGAGATGGACCTTCAGTGTAGTTTTAATTTGCATTTCTCTGCTGGCTACAGTGAACTTTTATCCCATATGTTTATTGGCCACTTATATTAAGATATGAAAGACTCTGAAATGGATGTGTTAAGTGAAATAAATTTAATAGGAATACGTTTTGTTATTTCACAATATGGAAATTTGAAAGGCAACATCAAAGAGACAATAAAAAATGATGGTTGCCAGACTTTCTGGAGAAATAAGAGAGTGAAGAGTTGAAACAGGTGACAAAATTTTTAATTATTTCTGTGTGTGAAAATGCATATGTGTGCATGTGTGGTGCTTTCAGAGGACAACTTTGTAGGTCCATTTTCTTCTTCTACCTTTACGTGGGTTCTGGGTACCCCAGGTTTTCATGGTAAGTGCCTTTAAGCTGAGCCATCTTGCCAGCCTAAAAGAGGCAATTTTTAAGGCAGTGGAACTATTCTCTATGATACTATAATGGTGGACACAGAAAATTTTCACAACCTAAGGAAACATGTAACTTCATACTATATGTACTGTGGACATGAGTCAATAACAATGGGTTAGCATCGTTTCATTAACTTTGACACATGCCCCCAACGCATGGTGTTAATAGGGGAAAGTACATGAGGGAGAGGTATAGATGTGGCTTTGTACTAACCATTCAATCTTTCTGTAAATCTAAAACTCCCCCCAGATATATCTATATCTATACCCCACCTATGTCTGTTTATATCTATAATGTTTCCATACTCAGAATTGAAACATTTCAATTTTGAAATAATCAGGTTGTCCAAAAGAGGGTGCCAAAGACTTACAAAGGTATCTTCTTTAGTTATGCAAAAAGAAATTAAATAATAAGATAGAATCAATGGCAGAGGTCCTAATTTAAGATCAGACAGGACACATGTACCCCTCTCCTGTGGCTTCTGTACTTCTGTTTATTTCATTTTATTTTATTTTTTGAGTCAGTCTGTATAGCCTAGGGTGACCTTGAGCTTGCTATGGAGCCGAGGCTGGCCTTGAGCTCCTTATCCTCCTGTGTTCACCTCCCTGGCATTAGGATTACCAGCTCGGGACATCACACCTGGCTCAGTCCTCTGCTCTGTGGCTTTGCCTCTTTGTGAAGTGTAACAGCATAATTTATCCTGTTGATACCAGTGTTGATACCAGTGTTGATCCTGACTTTAAAGAGACCCGCCCCCCTCCGGGATGTTGGAGATATGGCTCTGTGGTTAAGAGGACCCTGTGGTCACCACCACCCTTGTCAGGTAGACCAGTTGCCTGTAATTCTAACTCTAGGAGATCTGATGCCCTCATCTGGCCTCTTCTAGCACCTGCATGTAAACACACACATAGAAATGAAAAGATTAGCACATATAGATAGAAATGGAAAACATTAAAAGGGCAAAAGGAAATCCTGTTGTGCTGGTTAGTTTTTGTTAACTTGACACAAATTAGAGTTGTCGACCTTTAGATCGACCTTTAGATAAGTCTGTGGGGACATTTTCTTGATTAATGATTGATATGGTAGGGCCCAGCCCACTGTGGGTGGGGCCACCCTTGGGCAGGTGGTCCTGGATGCTATAAGAAAATAGTCTGAGCAAGCCATAGAGAGTGAGCCAGTAAGCAGAACTCCATGACCTTTGCTTCAGCTCCCACCTCCAGCATTCTTGTTCTGACTCCTCTCAGTGACAAACTGTGATTCAGACATGTAAGCCAAATAAACTCTTTACTCTCCCAAATGGCTTTTGGTTATAGTGTTTATCACAGCAACAGAAGGAAAACCAAGACACTTGCCCTGAGGGGGGGAGGAGAGAGAGAGAGAGAGAGAGAGGGAGAGAGAGAGGGCTACAATTAGCTTTTTGTTAAAACGACTGGAGACATGGCTTGTTCAATGGGATTTAAACACGAAACCTCGGAATTCAAATTTCAATTTCCTAATTTTTATTTATTAAAATATTTACATTTATTTAATTTTATGTGTATGAGTTCAAAAGAGGGAGTTAGATCCCCTAGAACTGGAGTTAGGCATGGCTGTGAGCCACCATGCAAGTGCTGGTAATTGAACCCTGGCTCTCTACAGGAGCAACAAGTGCTCTTAGCCACTGAGCCATCTCTCCAGCTGCAGAATTCCTAACTTTTAAAAATTAAAATATTTTCAGTGATGCATTAGATAATAGAGATACTTTTAGGTCATCTATTGAAAGCATTATCTTCTCTCCCTCCCCCCTCCCTTCCTCCCTCCCTCCCTTCCTTCCTTCTGACAGGGCCTAGCTGGTCTGGAATGCTCTCTGTCAACCGGGAGATGGCACTGGATCTCTGAACTAGAGTTTTATGTTGTTGTTAGCCGCCCAGTGGGGGTGCTGGAAACCGAACTTAGGTCCTCTTCTTGAGAGCAAGTACTGTTAACCATTGAGCCATCTTTCCAGCCCTCCAGTGATTTGTCTGACACTCCTTCCCTTTAGGAGGCATGGAGGTCCTTGTGCTCACAGATAAGCAGCAGGGGACTCTGGAGTGTTGGAAACACCGGGTTTTTTCCTTTAAAGGAAGGTATGTACAATTTGTAATCCGCCAAGAAGGCTGGGAGTAGATGTGGTTAAAGGGCCTGGTGATCTTTGCACTATCTGTGTGGCTAAGGCCACACCAGATCATCCTCCAGACCCTTGCATGAGCTTGTTTTCCTCAATCTATAGAACTCATTTTTAAGAAAGATATCACACGTACTTTAAAAAGAGTTTCAATTTAGTCATGTTTGATTTTTATTTAGTTTACTTCGTTCCTCAAGGACATTTATGTAAGCTTTATTGTGCACACAGGATTTAGTTTATTATCACCAGGAAAGTTTTCACCAAATTGTGCTGTGTTTAAACATGCCTAAAATAAACTATCTAGAGTCAGATTCCCAAAGTTTGAACCAATAGTGGCTATTTGGTAGTGCTGAAATGAACTACTTTCTTGTTTTCTGAGGATGTTCTTTATTCTACTGACTGTGGTGGCTGAAGAGCTCCCACCTCCCCAACTTGTCATGCTGCCCTCAAACTCACAAAGATCTGCTTGCCTCTGCCTCATGAGTTCTGGGATTAGAGGCGTGTGCTGTCATGTTCTGCAAACTTATCTATTTTCTGAGACATGATCTCACTCATGTATTCCAGGCTGGCTTTGAATTTGTGATAGCAGCTTTTATACTGGGTTTTTTCCAGTTCCTAGGATCCTACAGAGTTTGTAATCCATGTTCTTGTTGTGTTACCAAGGCTTGCTTCAAGCTCCAGATCTTCCTGTATCAACCCCACCCCCCAGAGCTTGGATTGCAAACCTGCACCATCACGCCTGACTTCTTGTGAAATCTTGGAGTGAGAGAATCCCTGTTACAATAATGTCATAAGTACATTAAATTTCGTTTTGTATATGTTGCCTTTTAATTTTTCTTGATATTTTGTTGGTTGTAAAAGGAATACATATGTTTATCAAACAAATAACCAGCTAAACAAAAGTCCAAAGTACAATTTGTTCTGACTGAGAGATAAAGTTATCAACAATTTCTGTAACTTTCTTTTTCTGTGTCCCTATCTTTTCTTTATTCCTTTCTTTTGAAGACAAGGTCTTATTTTGGGTCTCAAACTCCCCATGTAGCTGAGGATGAGGTCAGCTCAAACTCCTGACCACCCTGCCTTTACCTGCCAAGTGCTAGCATTACAGGTGTGTACTACTATGCTCAGTTAATCTTTTTTTGATTGGCAAGTACAAATTGTGTTCATTTATGGTATATGATACTATATTTTGGAACATTTACACATTGTGTGAGCTAAGTCAAGATACTGAGAATAAGTAGTATCTGGTCTTTCGGGATTCAGATGTCTTCTTCCACCATGTGGGTTCCGGTCATTGAACTCAGATCATCAGCCTTAGCAGCAAGTACTTTTACCCTCCTAGCCCATTTGCCAGACCTCCAGTGATCTCTTGATCTCTTGAACTCTGACATTGATTCCGTATCTTGGTTATTGTGAATAATTCTCAATGAATAGAGGAATGTGCATACCTCTTTGATGTACTGCTTTTCTATGCTTTGGAATCTCACCCAGTAGTGATATTTCTGGAACATATCATCATTCTATTTAAAATTTTATTTTGAGGCACTGACGAGGTAGCCCAGCAGTTAGCAGCACTGGCTACTCTTCCAGAGGACCTAGGTTTGATTTCCAGAAGTCACATGATGTTTCATAAACATCTACAACTCCAGTCTTGGGGTATCTGACACTCTGTTCTGACCTCTGTGGGCACTGCACACACATTAGTGCACAGAAGAAACATATGCAGGCAAAGCACACATACACATACAATAAATATTTAAAACATATGGTTGAGATTTATTTATTTATTATTTTTAAAATTTATTTTTAAATTTTATTTTATGTGTATGGGTGTTTCCCCTGCATGTAATTCTGGGCACCATGTGTGTGCAGTATCTGAGGAGTCCAGAAGAAGGCACTGGATCCCCTAGAACTGGAGTTATGGAGTTGTTAGCTATGTGGGTGCTAGGGATCAAACCAGAATCCTCTGGAATAATAGCTAACACTCTTAACTACTGAGCCACCTCTCCATCTCTCTATTAAAAAAAGATTTATTTTTATTTATGTGTGTGTTTGTGCCTTCCTGAGTTTTTGTGAAACATGTGTGTGCAGTGTCCAAGGAGGCCAGAAGAGGGCGTTGGATCTCCTGGATTGGGGTTATAGATGGTTGTTAACACCCTGCGTAGATGCTGGGAACCCAGTCTGGATCCTCTGAAGGAACAGTAAGCACTCTTAACTTCTGAGCCATCTTTCCAGCCCCATCGTCATTCTATTTTAATTATTTGTAGATTACTGTCTTCCATAATTACCATGCTTATTCACACTTTTAGCAACAGAATTCACAGGTTTCTCCACTTTAAAAGATATCCCCATGAATACTTTTTCTTTCTGATAATAGCTCTTTCAATACATGTGAGGTGGTATTTCATTTATGGTTTCAATTTTTTTTTATTTCCCTACATGATTAGTGATATTGAACATTTCCCCACATACCTTTTGGAATTTGTATCTACTTGAGCCCTTCAATCCAGCCTCTCTTTTCAGACAGTGTCTTTCTATGTATCTCAGGCTGGCCTCAAACTTGAATTCCTTCTGCTTCAGGCTTTTAAAAATTACTATTTATGTGTATGGGTGTTTTGCCTACATGCATGCCCATGCACCCCGTGTGTGCAGTACCCACAGAGGCCAGAAGAGAGCATCAGACACCCCAAGATTAGAGTTACAAATAGTTGTGAGCTGCCATGTAGGTGCTGGGAATCAGAACCCTGGGCTGCTCTATGGGCTAGGATCCTGGACTGCTATTAGGTTACAATCTGGGACTGTTCTATGGGCTGTGGTCCTGTGCTGCTCTATGGGCTGGGATCTTGGGTTGCCTAAAAAGCAGAAATGTAATCTGAGATGCAATAATTCTTTCTCTCTGCACTCTGGTGTTGGATCAGTGTGACCAATTGGCTCACATTCCTGCTGCCATCAGTTTCTTTTCTTGATTGATTGTAGCCTCAAAATACTTGCCCAAATAAACCCCTCCCTTCTTTAAGCTGCTTTTGTTAGGTATTTTTCAGCAGCAACAAAATGAGGAACTATATTCTGTATAAGGGTGAATGTTTGTCCTGTGTTACATCATTTTGTTGGACTTCCTTTATTTAGTTCTCTCTCTCATTCTGTTATTGAGTGTATTGACAGAAATTGTGTATGGTGGTGCACACTTCTAATCTTAGTTCTCTGGGAAGTGGAGGCAGGAGGGTAAAGAATTCAAGGTCATCCTTGGCTACACAGTGAGTTTCAGGCCAGGCTGGGCTATAAGAGTCTAAAAGAGAAAAACAACAACAAAAAATATCGATTGAATAAAAAGTCTTATGTTTATACATGTTTATTTTTTGTGTCCATGGTTGAATTGAAATTCCAAATTTGAACGTAAACATAACTTATATTTTGAGAAGCATCAGCACCAGTGGTCTGATAAGCTTTATAAACAGAAAAGCCTGCTCACTTGCATTTTCTGGGATGTTCTTAAACCAGGGGACAACTGCACCCATGAATGAGTCATTTCGGTTCAGTGATGTCCAGCATCGAAATGTCCAAGGGCCAGGAAGCATCTAGAACAGCATTTACCTGTTCTGGTACATGCTACAAAAGAATCGTCCCAAGGATTGTTCGTATTTATGCCCTTGATGTTTCTATTTTAACAAAGACGTCCTCTGATGGGAACTGCCTCTTGCAGATCTCAAAGCCAGCTGCACGTTGCTGCTGGGCTCTCTCTGGTGATCTGGCTATGTGCGTTTTCTGATCTTGAGCTGCTGATGTGCTCTGTGAGAGGTGACATCTTAAACTTCAGGAAGGCTTTCTTCTCCATGGGTAGGAAGACTGGGGTGATGCAATCATCCTGCCGGAGCGCATTTCCTCTCAATTCTGTCCTCAAAATATTTCATTTCTTGAATAAGAAAAAAAGAACATCCCTATTATTGGAGGAGGGATGGGATAAAAGGACAAACTTGTTCATCTCTTCCTATTCCTTCTCAGAAACTGTAGCAAGACAGTTTTCTAGTCATTTATATATATTCTAAATGAGGGCTCATGAGCATGCATTTGATTTCCCAAGTGAAGATATTACAGCAAGCGCACACTCTTCCACAAACTCTCCCCAAATGTAACACCATCAGTATCATTAAAAATAGAAAGACAATGTAATTTTCATCATTTACTGACTGTGATCTTGGTCAGATTTAAGTTGTTTGTCGTTTAATTACTTTCCTGATTGCTTAACTTTTCTTTCTTTCTTTCTTTCTTTCTTTCTTTCTTTCTTTCTTTCTTTCTTTCTTTCTTTCTTTCTTTCTTTCTTTCTTTCTTTCTTTCTTTCTTCCTTCCTTCCTTCCTTCCTTCCTTCCTTCCTTCCTTCCTTCCTTCCTTCCTTCCTTCCTTCTCTTCTTCTTTCTTTCTTTCTTTCTTTCTTTCTTTCTTTCTTTCTTTCTTTCTTTCTTTCTTTCTTTCTTTCTTTCTTTCTTTCTTTCTTTCTTTCTTTCTTCTTTCCTTCTTTCCTTTCTCTCTCTCTCTCTCTCTCTCTTTCTTCCTTTCTTTCTTTCTCTCTTCCTCTTCCTCCCCCCGCCCTCCTTCTCCTTACTATTTTGATGTTTTTGGAACAAGGTAACATTTAGCCCAGGCTAGTTTTGGACTTGCTGTATAGTTGCGGATGACTTTGAATTTCTGACCCTTCTACTTTTACTTACCAAGTACTGGGATTACTAGCATGCAACACCATGCCTGGTTTCATTTGGTGTTGGAGATTGAATCCAAGGCCTTGTGCATGCTAGATAAGCACTCTACCAACTCAGATATATCCCCAGACTCAAGTTATTTAATCTCTTTGTTCAAGTATAAACTAGAATAGACAAGTGTAACTATTAAATGAGATAAATATATGTACATTACATGGTAAATACTCATCAGATGCTAGTGTCTTCCTCTCCTCTTCCTCCTTCTATTCCTTCTCTTCTTCTTCTTCCTCTTCCTCCTCCTCCTTTTGCTTTTTTTGGTTTTCTAGACAGTTTTTTAAATTAAAGACAGAATTTCTCTGTGTAGGTCTGGATGTCCTGGAACTCTCTCTGTAGATCAAGCTGGCCCTATACTCAGAGATCTACCTGCCTCTGCCTCCCATGTGCTGGGATTAAAGTTGTGTGCCACCATGCCTGGCTCTTATTTGTATTAGAATAGCCCCCATATTTTCATATATTTGAATGCTTGACCCTTAGTTGGTGGAACCATTTTAGGAAGGATTAGGAGGTGTGGCCTCATTGGAGAAACTGTGTCATTGGGGGTTTTGACGTTTCAAAGCCCACACCGGGCCCAGTCTTTCTCTCTTCCTCTCCCTTTCAGATAAGATGCAAACTCTCATCTACTGCTCCAGCACCATGCCTGCCTGCTTGCCTGCCTGACTCCATGATTTCAACCACAATCATGGACTAACACTCTGAAACTGTAAGCAAGTACCAATTAAATGCTTTCTCTTATAAATTGACTTGATCATGGTGTCTCTTTTCAGCAATAGAATGATAACAAAGACTACATGTTGTCAGAGTCCATGTGTGGCGATCAGATGACAACTTTAAAAATTTATTTATTTATTTATTTATTTATTCATTCTTTTATTTAGACAGGATTTCTCTGTGTAGCCCTGGCTGTCCTGGAACTCACTATGTATGCCAGGCCGGCCTCAAACACAGATATGTACCTGCCTCTGCCTCCTGAATGCTTGATTAAAGGTGTGCACCACCACGCCTGGCTCAGGTGACAACTTTTAAGTTAGTTTCTTCCACCACGTCAGTAACAGGAATCAAACACATTTTTCAGCCTTGGCAGCAAACACCTTTACCTGCTGAGTCATTTTGCTGGCCCCATAATAACATTTTAAAGTGAAATTATTTTAGTGAAAGCTCACTTATCATTCATGTGATATATATTTAGTTTGGATTCTTCCCAAAGCAAACCCTGAGGCAGGGAGCTGGCAAGCCATAGGGACAGTGAAGGGAAAGTGGGGGAACCATGTAGGAAAAGGGAGGAGAAAAGGCTCTGAAATCAAGGGACTTTTCAGGCCAGCTGCCACTGCGGACTACTGGGATATCAACCTATACAGAATCTCTGCGAAGGACAAACACACACCTCAGAATTGACTACGAGATGGACTACACACCTGAGGTGTGGGTGCAGCCACCCCCAGGAAAAGCAAGCTAATTGTCCTGTGTAAGTTTCTATGCTATGGAAGTTTATTTTTAGTGATGTATAAAATAATTGTTCTGTGCACTGTTGAGTGAGAGACTGCCTAGGACTTGGCGTTTTGTATTGTCTGCAGGTATTGGATGTCTGTGGGGGATGTTTGATTGCTTATGATCTGCACCTGAGGAATTCTGGATCAATAAAAACACCTGAGCTCAGACACTCAGGGTTCCACTGTCCGGTATGCCGCTGGCCAGGATGGTGGTTTCCTCTGCTGAGGTCTGGCAGGGTTTCTACATATGAAATACCTCCTTGTCTTCTGTCCTGAGCTGCCACACTAGTGTACTACTACATCATCAATGTTCAGATTTTACCAATTGCCTCTCTTGATATCATGCTAGTCACTCCTCTGCCGACTCTATTCCCAGGATATTGATAATTATATTCAGAAGCGTGATTTGAAGGGGGCTCAGTTTTCTTGGCAAGAATATCTCATATGTGATGTTGGGCATATTTGTCATGACTAGAAGATGTCTGTTTCTTTTCCAGAATGTTAAGAGCCATTTATGACCATTTATAACCATTGCTCACCTTCCCTGGCACTTGGCAAAATGTTACTATTAAACCATTCCCACTTTCATGAAAATATACTCCACTTCATCAAATATTTTGTCACCTTGTAGTATAGTTGGTGTGTGGAAAGTGGGTCAAATATTTGATTCTTTGCTTATCTCCCAGGTCCCAGAAAAATGCATGGATCCCCTAGCTAGTTTACTGGTGGCTGATGAAAGTTATTATTATTCCTGTTTCAGTCACATTTAAAATGCATGTTCTAAAAATACGTTTGATGTTTGTGCATTCTTTGAAGTTATTCTTATCAATGCTTTGGTCAGTTGGAGCCTCTTCAAGCTGTCCCTTTGTCCTTGTGATAGTGTCCTGGTAGTAGTAGAGATCTTTCCGCTTCAGGTATGGTAAGATATCATCTAGTTTTTATGTATTCCATGGCTTAGACTTTATCATTAGTCATTTTCCAAAGTGCTTTGCTTTTAAAATAAACACATTGCTGTTGATGTGTGACATTCACGTCTTGCAATCCCAGTACTTGGGAGGGGAGACCAAAGGACCAGGAACTCAAGGTCATCCCTTGGCGCATAGCAAGTGCAAGTCTGTGGCCAGCCTGGGCTACATGAGATCCTGTTTCAAAGAACCAAACAAAAATTATGCTTTCTTCTTTTAGAAAGCAGACTTGGTGTGCTTGGAGTATTCTGTACTGTTGACTGGGTTTCTGTTTTTAGCCTTTATTTTCCTGGATAACTCACTTGCTTTTCTTTCTTCCTTTCTTTTAATTTATTTGCGTGTAGTGTATGCACATGCTTGTCCAAGTAGGTAGGTGCGAAGGTCAGAGGTTCATGTTGGGTGTGTTCCTCTATTTTCTCTAATTTTTTTCAGAAAGGATCTCTCATTGAACCTGGAGCTGACTATTTGAGCTGGCTCAGCTGGCCAGTGAGCTCCCTGGACCCCCTGGTTCTTGCTTTCCAGTGCTAGGGTCACAGACCTGCATGGGTATGCCTTGCTTTTTCTGTGGGTGCAGGAGGTCTGAACTCAGGTCTCATTGCAGAAGCATGCCCACTGGACCATCTCCCCTATCCCCTTTCTTTTTATTTCCCTCCCTCCCCTTCTTTCCTCCCTTCCTTTTTTTCTCTCTCTTTCTTTCTCTCTCTCTCCCTTTCTTTCTTTCCTTCCTTCCTTCCTTCCTTTCCTTCTCTCTCTCTCTCTCTCTCTCTCTCTCTCTCTCTCTCCCTCCCTCCCTCTCTCTCCCTCTCTCTCTCTCTCTCTCTCTCTCTCTCTCTCTCTCTTCTTTCTTTCTTTCTTTCTTTCTTTCTTTCTTTCTTTCTTTCTTTCTTTCTTTCTTTCTTTCTTTCTTCAGCCACTTCACTGAAGTTGTTTATCAGCTATAGGGTTCCATGGTAGAAGTTTTGGGGTAGCTTATAAATAAATTATCATATCACCTGCAAAAAAGGATACTTTGACTTCTTCCTTTTCAATTTGTAGCCCCTTAATCTCCTTCTATTGTCCTATTGCTCTGGCTAAAACTTCAAGTACTGTATAGAATAGGTATGGAGAGAGGACAACCTTGTCTTATTCCTGATTTTAGTGGAATTGCTTTGAGTTTCTCTTTATTCAATTTGGTGTTGGCTGTGGGCTTGCTGTAAATTCCCTTTATTATGTTTAGGTTTGTCCCTTGTATCCTTAATCTATCCAAGAGTTTTAGCATGAAGGGGTGTTGGATTTTGTTGAAAGCTTTCTCAGCATCTAGTGAGATGATCATGTGTTTTTTTTTTTCCTTTCAGGTTGTTTATATGGTGAATTACGTGGACCGATTTTCATATGTTGAACTGTCCCTGCATCTCTGGGGATAAAGCCTACTTGATCACAATGGATGATTTTTTTGATGTGTTCTTTGGATTCAGTTTTTGAGTATTTTATTGAGTATTTTTACATCAATGTTCATGAGGGAAATTGGTCTGTAATTCTCTTTCTTTGTTAAATCTTTGTGTGGTTTGGATATCAGGGTGACTGTGGCCTTGTAGAATGAGTTTGGCAGTGTTCCTTCTGGTTCTATTTTGTGGAATAATTTGAGGAGTGTTGGTGGTAACTCTTCTTTGAATGTTGGATAGAATTCTGAACTAAAATCATCTGGCCCTGTTTTTTTTTTGGAGACTTTTAATGACCTTTTCTATTTCCTTGGGGCATATAGGTCTGTTTAAATTGTTTATCTGATCTTGATTTAATATTGGTAGGTGGTATCTATTGGGTTGGAAAATTATCCATTTGTTTTAGATTTTTCAGTTTTGTGGAATACAGGTTTTTAAAGTGTGACCTAATGATTCTTCGGATTTCCTCAGGGTCTGTGGTTATTTACCCCTTTTCATTTCTGATTATGTTGATTTGGATATTCTCTCTCTGACTTTTAATTACTTTGGATAAGTATTTGTCTATCTTTTTGATTTTCTCAAAGAACGAACTCTTTGTTTCATTGACTGTTTGCATTGTCCTCTTTATTTCTATTTTGTTGATTTCAGCCCTCCGTTTATTTCTTGCTGTCTACTCCTCTTGTGTGTGCTTACTTCTTTTTGTTTTAGGGCTTTCAGATGTGCTGTTAAGTTGCTAGTGTGCGATATCTCCACTCTTTTTTGGTAGGTACTCTACGGTGTGAATTTTACCCTTGGCACCACTTTCACTGTGCTCCATAAATTTGGGTATGCTGTGGATTTGTTTTCATTTAATTCAAGAAAGTCTTTAATTTTCTTCTTTATTTCTGTCTTGACCTCATTGCCATTCAGTAGAGAGCTGTTCCGTTTCCATGAATTTGTAGGCCTTCTGTTGTTGCAATCCAGCTTTAATCTGTGGTGGATGAGAGGATGCTGCAGGGGGTTATTTCAGTTTTCTTGTATCTATTGAGACTTACTTTGTGGCCAAAGTTATGGTCAATTTTGGAGAAGGTTCCATGAGGTGGTGAGAAAAATGTATATTCTTTTCTGTGTGGGTGAAATGTTCTGTAGATATCTGTTAGGTCCATTTGGTTTATAATATATGTTAGCTCCAGTATTTCTGCATTTAATTTTTGTCTGATGACCAGTCCCTTGGGGAAAATAGGATATTGAAGTCTCTCACTATCAGCGTGTGTCTTAAGCTTTAGCAATGTTTCTTTTACAAATGTGCCCTTGCACTGGGAGCATAGATGTTAAGAATTGAAATGTCGTCTTCGTGGATTTTTCCTTTGACTAATATAAAGTCTTTCCTTGTCTCTTTTGATTAATTTTGGTTTGAAGTCTATTTTGTTAGATAGTATGGCTACACCAGCTTGCTTCTTGCATCCATTTGTTTGGAAAAATCTTTCCCAACCCTTCACTTTGAGGTAATGTTTATCTTTGATGTTAAGGTGTGTTTCTTGTATGCAACAGAAGGATGGATCCTGTTTTCACATCCATTCTGTTAGTCTGTGTCTTTTTATAGGGGAATAGAGTCCATCGATATTTTGAGATATCAATGACAAATGATTGTTAGGTCCTGTTATTTTGTAGTTGTTGGTTTTGTTGCTGTGTGTGTATGTGTGTGTCTCCTTTCTCTTGGTTTTGAAGGTGTGTGGTTATTTATTTCTTGTGTTTTCATGAGTGTAGTTAAGCTCCTTGGGTTGGAATTTTCCTTCTAGAACTCTTTGTTTGGCAAGATTGTAGATAGATACTGTTTGAATTTGGATTTATCATGAAATATTTTGTTTTCTCCATCTATAGGGATTGAAAGTTTTGCTTGGTATAGTAGTCTGGGCTGACATCTTTGATCTCTTAGAGTCTGTAGCACATCTGTCCAGGCCCTTCTGGCTTTTAGAGAAGTTGAGTGTTATTCTAATTGGTCTGTCTTTATATATTACTTGTTCTTTTTCTCCTGTAGCTTTAAGTATTCTTTCTTTGCTCTGTATGTTTACTACTTTGATTATTATGCGGCCGGGGGACTTTTTTCTTCTGGTCTATTCTATTTGGTGTTCTGTATGCTTTTTGTATCTTTATAGGGATCTCTTTCTTTAGGTTTGGAAAATTTTCTTCTGTTATTTTATTGAAAATATTTTCTGTTCCTTTGAGGTGGGATTCTTCTCCTTCCTCTATTCCTATTATTCTTAGGTTTGGTCTTTTCATAGTGTCCCCGATTTCCTGAATGGTTTGTATTAGGAATTTTTTGGATTTGGTGTTTTCTTTTACTGATAGATCTTTTTTCCCCATAGTATCTTCAACACCTGAGGTTTTCTCTTCCATCTTTATTCTGTTGCTGAAGCTTTCTTCCGTATTCCTGTTTGCTTTTCTAGGTTTTTCATTTAAAAGATTCCCTTGGTTTGTGTTTTCTTTATGGCTTTTATTTCCATTTTCAGGTCTTGAACATTTTCATTCATTTCCTTCAATTGTTTGCTTGTTTTTTCTTGACTTTCTTTAAGGGAATTATTCATTTCTTCTAATTGTTTGCTTGTGTTTTCCTGGGTTTCTTTAATGAGTTTATTCAATTCCTTTCACTGTTTGTCTTTTCATTGATTTCTTTGAGGGATTTATTCATTTCCTCTTTACGGGCCTCTATTATTTGCATAAAGCTGGATTTAAGATTTTCTTTTCCTTTTGCTTTCACTGTGTCGGGGTGTTCAGGGCTTGTTGTAGTGTAGTTGGGCTCTGGTGGTGACATATTGCCCTGGTTGTTGTTAGTTGTGTTCTTTTACTGGTGTTTAGGGATCTGGGTTTGGAGTGATTAAAGATTTAGGTGCTGAATTCCTAGGTTTGTATTTATTGGATAGATGTTTTGTTTCTTGCTTTCTTTATCCTCTTTGGTCTTCTGTGTTTTGTGGCCTCTTCTCCAGCAGGATGTTTTCACCCAAGGTGGGTCCTAGAGCTTTTGGTGGCTTTTTTTGGCGTTTGGTCCAGTACTGAGTCTCTGTCTGAGTTGGGGGCTGGTTCTTGGAGACCGTTTTGGCTGGCTTGTGTGGACTACTCTGGGGCAAGGGCTACCTGTATGGTTTCTTGGCTGGGTTGTGTGGTCTGTGTGGAGGTGGAGCTGTCTACCCGAGTTGGTCCCCAGGACTCAGAAGCAATGGTCAGATGGGGTGGGGTATAGGAAGATGGTGGTGGTTTTAGACTTTGAGACCAGGTTGTGTGGATATAGTGGGCGGGATCAGCAGCTGACTTCCTACCTGTTCTCTGTGGGTTGGCTTGCTGTGCCTGTGCCTGGGCAGGAGAAATCTGCCCAAATTGGTCTCTGGAACTCAGGAGTGCGATCAGGGAGGCAGGGCAGTAGGAATATGGAGGTGTTTTTGGGTTTTGGGGCCATGCTGGGCAAGCAGAATTCCTACCTGTTCTTCTGGGGCTGGCTTGCTGAACCTATGGCAGGGGCTAGAGAATTCTTTTTTTCTTTCTTTCGTTTTTAGGTTTTTGTTTTTTGAGGCAGGGTTTCTCTGTTGTAACTCTGGCTGTTCTGGAACTCGCTCTGTAGACCAGGCTGGCCTCGAACTCTCAGAGATCTGCCTGCCTATGCCTCCCAAGTGCTGGGATTAAGGGCATGTAACACCACCATCCAGTTTAGAGAATTCTTTAAAATTAAAAAAATTATACTTATTCAGTGTGCATGTGCATGTGTGTGATTGTGTGTGTGATTGAGTGTGCACCATGGCGCATACGTGGAGATCAGAGGACAGCTCTTCTTCCACCATGTGGGTCCCAAGGATAGGCTTATCGGCAAGCATCATTATCTACTGAGCCAACTTGCTGGCCCAGTAGATAATTCTTAAACTGTCTTAACAAAAACTTATTTTCATTTATGGATGTGTCAGAGTGAGTGTCCGACACATGTGCGCAGATGCCCTTGGAGGCCAGAAGAGAGCATCAGATGCCCAGGAGCTAGAGTTACAATGGGGTTCCAGTCACGTGACATGGGTTCTGGGAACTGAACTCAGATCCTTTGGAAGTGCAGCAAGTGCTGAGTCATCTCAGTTTTGGAAACAGCCTTCACCCAGCTTTTTGGAGCCCTTACTCTAGGCATGTATAACAAGGATGCGTTATTGTCATTGATAGTGATTTTTATCTCCACTCAGCAATAAAATTAACAAGACTATACAGAAAGGAAATTGGTTCCGATCACTTTGGAATGAAGAGTGTGAACAAATAAGAAATTGGCAAAGGCAAGAAACCCAATTTGGATAGCAGTGTAGTCACAAGGAGGAATGCAGTAGGTGCTAAGTCTAAGGGGAAAAAAAAAAGTGTGAAGCCTGTGAGGAAGTGCCCAGGGCTGCCAAGTCTCTGCGCATAGAGCATCACGTCTTAAATGAAGGAAGCGCAGATTTTGTTAGTGACTCACAAAAACAATGGGCAGTGGGCAAGCTGATGTGCCAGCTCGGCCTAACTTCACGTAGATTAAAATACATGCCCGTCCACTATTACTTTGCACCTTTTATTTTTTTTTCTTTTGTGATCTTAGTATTGAATCTTGGACCTTACGTACACTAGGCAAACACTCTGTCACTGAGCTGTATCTCCAGCCCTGTTTCCTGGGATGTGTGCAAGGGTGAGAGCGGAGAGGTTGAGACAGGATCTCATGTAATTCAGCTTTGAACTTACTGTGTAGCCAGTGTGTGTGTGGTATGTATGTGTGTGTGTGTGTGTGTGTGTGTGTGATGTGTGTGTGTGTGTGTATGTTTATATATATGGAGAGAGAGAGAGGAAAAGAGAAGGTATCACATAATTCATCTTTGAATTTACTGTGTAGTCAGTGTGTGTGTGTGTAGTAGAGAGAGAGAGAGAGAGAGAGAGAGAGAGAGAGAAAGAAAGTCTCATATAATTCATCTTTGAACTTACTGTGTAGCCTGTGTGTGTGTGTGTGTGTGTGTGTGTGTGAGAGAGAGAGAGAGAGAGAGAGAGAGAGAGAAAGTCTCAGATAATTCAGCTTTGAACTCACTATGTAGCCAGATGACCTCAGACTTCTTATTTTCCTGCCAGTACCTCCCAAGTGCTGTTATCACAGGGGTGTGCCACCCTACTCAATTCTAGCCCCCCTTCTTACTTAAAATATTTTAATTAATTAATTATGTGTATGTACTTATAGGTCAGAGGTTAACCTTGGGTATTGTTCCTCAGATTCTGTCCACATGGTTTTTTTTCAGACAGAGTCTCTTACCAGGATTGGGGGCTTGACAAGTGGGCTAGGCTGGCTAGCCAATCAGCCCCAGGGACCGACCTGTCTCTGCTTTCCTGGGGCTAGGATTATAAATAATTGCCACCATGCCTGGCTTTTTTTGTTAATGTTGAGACCAAATTCAAGTGCTTATGCTTGTGCTTCAAGTACTTTACTGACTGAGCCATCACCTCAGCCTAAGAACAATCTTTCTATTCTGTATGCTGATGGGCATGAGGAAGGTTCACTTTAGATCTGCTCTTTTGTTTTTGCGGTGGGGATGGGAGAATATTTCCCATCCTTCGTGTCTTTTTCCTGTTTCCATCACAATACTCGGTTTAAAATTATTTATATATTTTAATGTATGTATGCATATATGTACTTGGTGGTGTTGGGGATCAAACCCAGAGCCTCATACGTGGTAGGCAAGGAGTCTACTACTGAATTACACCCCAGCCCTGGATTTGATCTTGAAAGAATCCTGGGAAGGGTAGTTACTCCTTTTTCCCCCGAGGTAAGATGCCTCCTTTTCTGTGTTGCTCACTTTGGCACTCACAGACAAGGGGACCGGAGAGAGCCTCGGTTTATTTTATTTTATTTCTTTTCTTTTCCCCCTCTTCTATTGGAAACAGACTTTCCCCCTCACATAATATCTCCTGATTACGGTTCCCACCCACTCCTCCCAGTTCCTCTCCACTTCCCCTCCCTTCCACCTCCTTCCTGTCTCTCATTAGAAAACAAACAGGCTCCTAAGTGATAATAATAAAATAAAATATAACAAGATTAAAAAAAAAACTAACACATTGGAATAGGACAGAAAAAACAAACGATGACAGAAATAGAACAAGAAGAGGCACAGGAAACAGATATAGACGCAGGGACCCACTTGTTCACATACTCAGGAACCCCACAAAAAACACTCATTTGAAAGCCATACTAAAAATACAAAGGACCTGTAGGATAAAAAGAGAGAACAAAATATAAAGTAAAAATAAAAAAATCAGATAAGAAAAATCTCTGACATGATGTTGTGAGACAAGAACCTCCGAAGACGCTGTTGGGCTCACTTTGTCAGCCATCCACTGCTGGGCACGCTGCCAACCCTTAAGAGTAGTTTGCTTCCCCAGGGAGACTCTCCTCGGGGTAAACTAAATTTTCATTTGCAAGTGGTTATCAATTGGAGATAGTTTCTAGGTTAAAAATGAGGACACGTGTCCACTTGTCTTTTCTTCTCTAGGACTTCATCTGCAGGCCCTGTGCATGGTGTCTTCGTGTCTGTGTATTCATATGTGCACCAATCATGTTGATTTAGAGGGCCTTGTTTCCTTCGTTTCCTCCACCTCCTCTGGCTCTTACGCGCTTTCTTCCTCCTCTTCTACAGGGTTCCCTGAGCCCTGAGGGGAGAGGTTTGATGGAGACATCCTGTGTAGGGCTGAGTGTCCCAAGATCTCTCACTCTCTGCATATTATCTGCCTGTGGGTCTCTGTGTTTGTTCCATAGAACATTAGTATTTGGTTTTATCCTAGGTCCCTGGGCTATCTAGACTCAGGTTTTTGATGATCCAAGCAATGTCAGGTATGGGTTCCATCTTCTGAAGTTAGATATTGATTGGTTACTCCCACAAGCTTTGTGCTACCATTTCCCTAGCATATCTTGAAAACAGATCACCATTATAGATCAAAGGGTTTGTGGCTGGTGTTTACATTTCTCCTTTGGTAGCATGCAGAGTAACTTCCTGTACCAAAGACACTAGCACATAGGGGTGAAGGATCTATGTAGGCACCAGTTCTACTTCTCCATGTTCAAGGAGTTGTGTAATTGTGTAGGTCAGCAATGGGACCTTGCTGGCAGTTTGTGGAGACCAACGTTTAGTCTTGGCAGCAGCCTGGGTTATTTGGGGGTTCCCTTGGGACCCTTTTGGCTAACAACTAAATTAGATGTAACCTATTCCTGGTACTGGAAACTTCATTTGGTGACAAGAGATGTCCAGTTGGGGCTCTCCCCTCCAGGAAGCTTCCACTGTATTAGGTTTCCATATTACCCCTCAAATAGCCCTTAATTTTAGTTTTCTGACCATGTATTCCCTCCCTCATCCCCCCTTCCCTCCCCATCCCCGCTTAATCCTCCAATTCTAGCCTGCTTCCCATCTATCCATAATTATCTACTCTATTTCCCTTTCCTGGGGTGATCTATCTGCCCCCTATTCCCTTATTCTATGCTCACCTTGTGGTTCTATGGATTGTAGCTTGTTTATCACTGACTTAACAACTACTATCCACATAGAAGTGAATACATACCATTTTTGTGTTTCAGAATCTGAGTTACCTGAATCAGAATGATTTTTTTTTCCTAGTTCCATACATTTACCTGTGAACTTCACAATTTCATTTTTTAATAGCTAAGTAATACTTCATTGTGTAATGTATCTCAATTTTTTAACCCAGTTCATCTGTTGAGGGACATCTAGGTTGTTTTCCATTTCTGGCTATTACGAATAGAGAAGCGACGAACAGAACTGATTAAGTGTCTCTGTGGTAGGATGAAGTGTCCTTTGGGTGTATGCTCAAGAGTGAGTCTCCAAATTTTAGAGCAAGAAGAGACCCAGAGCTGATGCGGTGAGCACACATCTTTAATCTAGCCACTTGGGAGGCAGAGATAGGCAGATCTCTGAGTTCCAAGTCAGCCCAGTTCACAGCGTGAGTTCCAGGCCATCCAGGACTGCTTACAAAGGAAAAAGAAATCAGACTCTTCAGTGTAAGTCTTCGACTGCACAGATGAAGCTACTCATTCCTTCAGCACATTTATTCTCTCATATCAGAGGATTAAAACATTTGAAATAATTAAACAATGATGCACAAGGGCATAGTATTAAGTATTATATCTTGTATAATTCTGTATGGGTCGGGAAGCTAGGGAGAGATCTTTTGCAGAAGAAGCAAATGGAGAGAGACAGAGCCTTGATATTATTGAGTGGGTAAGGAAAGAGAAGTTTTCATCTATGTGATTATGGGTCTAATATTGGCCCAGGATATTAAAGAATAGGAGAAAAGAACTCTGTCAAACTGAGGAAATCCAAGAAAATGCACAAGGGTGGAAACACATGGCTTGTCCAAGAAATGGTGGGCAGGAAAAGAATAGAGCATAGAAAAGAAACCAATGTATGGGCGTAGGAAGTCAAGAGAATGGATGGACCTAGACCTCCAGTAGATGTTAGCTATGTCTCAGTGCACAAATTCAAACTTGTATTTTAGAAAGGCCAGCTCAGTAAAGATGGAGTCATGCTGAAGTGTTGATAATAATCAGCCTGTCCCTAGGGAGACTACATTTTAGAGATCACACACACAAAAGACCAACTTCACTGTTAATCTACATGAAAAGGAATCCATAAATGCAAATTGCATAAAAGGATTTTTTAAATAGAAAATTACAGCAGTTTTATTCTAATTACTGAATAGAAATATGGTCATGCAAATTTGCATTTTAATATAAGACTCCTGGTGGTTCAAAACTCTACTTGCACACATTCATATTGTTAGGTGCCTTGTAAGAACAAGTTACGAAGACTGTATGTCTTAAGAATTATGAGTGATCCTGTTAGACTGTCAGCACCTTCAGAGCATGCTGATTGACTGTGCTATTTGACTCAAAAAAAAAAAAAACCCAAGAAAAAGAACCAATGAAAGATAAAGCAATGTACACATTTTCATTATATATAGAGAGATGTGTGTAGTACTGTTATATATGTTTTCTTCAGACTCTAAGGGCCACCCTATGCTCTTGGCCAATGTGAGCTAGCTCATATTTTTCTCTGTTTTATGTCCTGGGACCCTGAGTGGTGCACTGCTCTTGGCTTATGAGTTCTTTATGACTTCGTACAGAGGATGTGGTTTTCTAGCTAATGTTGTTAAGAGCTATTTGCTACCCAGTGACCTTTCTTTCTGCAATTTATTTTGTGTTCTGGTGAACATTTTTGACCCATAAAGGCTGGCAAAACTGCGTAAATGAGAGAAGTAACCTTACCCTAAAGGAATAAAGGATGCTATCATGCAAGTTTGGTAGACTATAATGACCAAATGAAATGCGAGACTAATGGAAATCCTTACAGAGACATAAAAATCCAGCAACCTAGAGGTGTTAGGCTGCAGTTTGCACTGGCATCTGGTGGGACCTATGGCAAGAGGCATGACATGATTCCAGTGAACTTGGGTGGGTCTTTGCTAATGATCACCCCAAACTGCAGTTCTGTGGGGTGTCTGTCGTATGGTGGAGTTGAGGGCTGAATTTGAAACAAGCAGTTGAGGTTGTGGGAACTAGTTTGGTATTTCCCAGTAACCATCAAAGGAAGATTTTTAGTGTGTATGTGTGTGTGTGTGTGTGTGTGTGTGTGTGTGTGTCTATGTGTGGAAGTCAAAGAACAACCTGGAGTCAGTTCTCCTTGCACCATGTGGGTCTCCAGAATCAAACTCAAGTACCTTCATCTGATGAGCCATCTCATTGTCCACAACCCCCAGCCCATTTTAATCTTTCCTACTCAATCTTAGAAAGAAGGAAATGTGTCCCTCCAGGAGTCCTGTAATGAGTGTGTTTATAGACCAGAGTTGAGTGACAACAATCCTCCTTCTCCAATAAGGAGAGCCGAGAGAGACGATTTTACAGTGTTTCCTCTCATCAAAGTAACGCAGGCTTGTCTCTCGCTTCCTGACACAGAAAATTGCATTTTGTCACCCATTTGTCAGTTCTTACAGATTTTAAGATAATTAAAGAACATTATAGCAGGTGACAGCTGTTGCCGAATGCCGTGTTCCTAGTTCTTCTGCTTGTTGGATGCCCATGAATCTCGGATGATGATAGCTTAGTGCTCCAGGTTTAATTAGCTGCTTGTTTTGAATCTGTCTAGGTTCTCAGGTGTGGGGTTATCAGGCTTACAGCTTGTCGAATCTGAACCGTGCTCATCACTGCCTGGCAGACCTGGGTCTGACCAACTCAGAGATGAGCCAGTTTGGGGTCCTTGACCCTTATCAGACAAGGGCACGGAAGGGATGAAGATGTTGGTGTTTGGTGATAGCTATTAGGAGCACCAGGTGCTGATTGGTTTCCTGATGCTCTTGAACCAAATTGTGCTTTTGATTTTGAAATTTATTCTCTGATTAAGTCTCCTTCAAGGCCACCTCTTCTATTACACCGCACTGCAATCCTAATCCATTGAGATTCATTTCCAAGTTAGCCTGCCGGAGATTCTCAGACATGCAGGAGGGAGATCTGAGTGTTCTCAGCACTGGCTTTCAGAGGTATAGAATATTTCCTCTCTTTTCTTAGAGGATTTGAATGCCATTACACTACTTCAGAGACACTAAACTGCACTGCAAACTCCCTGCTTCCTTTCTTTTTACTCTCCCTAGGTGGGAGTGAGGTTTTGTGTGTCTTTGTAGTTTTTTTTTTAAAGAACATGATCTTATGGTTGCATCCCTAATCATAATACACACACACACACACACACACACACACACATACACACACACATGCTAATCTTAAAACACGAAAGTGATTTTCAGGAGCAATTAAAAATTAATATTTTTAATAATTACTTCTAAAAGTGTGTGTGTGTGTGTGTGTGTGTGTGTGTTTGTGTGTGTATGCTCGAATGTGTTGAGTGGGTACCCACAAAAGCTAGAAAATGGCATTGGATTCCCTGGAGTTGGAGTTAAATGAATTTATGAGATACCTGACATGGGTTGTAGGAACCCAATTTGGGTTCTCTAGAAGAGCAGGACATATTCTTAGCCACTGAACCATCCTTCCAACTCTTTCTTTATTTTTGAGATAAGGTTTCATGAAGCCTTAGTAGCCAG
The DNA here is from genome assembly GCA_026225945.1 of Cricetomys ansorgei. NCBI lineage: Eukaryota > Metazoa > Chordata > Mammalia > Rodentia > Nesomyidae > Cricetomys > Cricetomys ansorgei. The sequence goes on along the minus strand of JAMJFZ010003163.1, from coordinate 5,836,395 downwards.
AGTGGCCTTGAACTGCTGTGTAGCTGAGGCTGGTCTTGACCTTCCTATTCCTCCTATTCTCACCTGTCAAGAGCTAGGATTATAGGTGTATACCACCACACCCAGGAACATTATTTTCCAATGAAAATCATACACATTATAGGAATGGTGTGATAATTCAATGCACATGTACACAGTATAATGACCAAATTAGGATCATTAGCATTTCTAGCTCCTTATATGCTTACAATTTCTTTGTGTTTAGAGCCTACAAACGTCTCTCATCTAGTCCTTTGTAAAATATATAATAAGAGTAGATCAGAGTCATCCTGGTATGCTGTAGGACACTAGAACTTGTTCTTCCTATCTCACTGTATATTGTTACCCATAGTCCAACCTTCCTTTTACCTCTCTCTTAAAACTAAAGATTAACTTTTGTGAACACTTATTGTGCAACAATATCCTCTGAGTTGCTAAAATCATAAAAATAGGATACACTCATTTTGTTTTGAATCCTGCCCTCTCCCGTAAACTAGGCAAACTTCTGCTGATTTTAAAGGTCTTTCCAGAAAGATAACCTCTTCTTTGAAGGCTTCTCTGATTCCATATAGCAGTCTAGGCTCTTCCTTCTTTGGTTTGCAATCTTTTACTCTTTGCTTACAAGCCAAATGAGAGACTCCATCAATTCTAATAAGACTTTATTATTTCACTGTCTTCAACAGAACTTGAGTACTCTGTAAAATTTCTTCCCAGGAAGATATAAATTCTAACTGACTTAGCTTTTCATTCCAAAGGCTGAGAGAGTCTTAGGCACTCACGACAATCAGGAAGCTTGTACAAGACTTTTTAAATCTTTCACCTCAAGCTTCCTTCTTATGGTTTCCATAATCCTAAACTATTATGTCATGATACTATTTACTTCTCTCCTTTGTCCAGGTTGGCCTTGAACTTGTGATCCTTCTGCCTTAGCCTCTTGATTTGCTGGGATTACAGGTCTGTGTGGTTGTACCTGGCCAGCCCTACTCAATTCCAATCAAGCTTATACAGTGGAAGACTTGCCTTGAACCAGACTTTAAAATCTCAGTGTATATCATAGCCTTGGCCTTCCCTTTCTGGGGACATCACCTATACTCTGTTGACCTGGAATTTTCCCTTATATTGAGGAGCAATAGGCTCAGCTTTGTTTAATCAGTGCACATTTTGGTGGTATTTTTGAGGGAAGCAGCATTTGATACCACATAGGCCATGCTACTTCATCTGGTACCTTTTTGTGCTTCTTTCTTCCTGGTTTGCCATGAAAATTGGAGGGAAAGGTTTTCCTTTCCAGTGCTGGAGCGATAGATCAGTGGTTAAGAGCATTAGCTGCTCTTCCAGAGGTCCTGAGTTCAATTCCCAGCCACCGCAGGTGGCTCACAACCATATGTAATGGGATCTGATGCCCTCTTCAGGCATGCAGCCTCACAGACACACAGAGTACTCCTATATTAAAAAAGAATTCCCTTCTCTTCTCTTCTCTTCTCTTCTCTTCTCTTCTCTTCTCTTCTCTTCTCTTCTCTTCTCTTCTCTTCTCTTCTCTTCTCTTCTTTCTCTTTCTTCTCCCTCCCTCTCCCTTTCCCTTTCCCTCTCCCTCTCTTTCTCCCTCCCCCCTGCCCCGTATGTGCTTGACATTTGACATCTGGAGTAATCCTTGATAACTTTTTCACTCTGTTCACCGAGGAAAGGTCCTTGTCAGACCCAGGTCTCACTAGTCAGTTTGTTCTAATCCCCTGCCTCCACTTTTAGGCTAGAATTGCCCACGGGCCTTCAGGCTCAGTTGGCATTTATGTGTTTTCTGGGGATCTGAACTTAGGTCCTTCTGTTTGCTTGTGCAGGTGGTGGCTTAACCACTGAACATCTCTCTAACCTGAGGGTAGCATTATTTCTATATCACCTGGTCCACCCTGGACTCATTTTTATCTATCTATCTGTCTGTTTATCTATCTATCTATCTATCTATCTATCTATCTATCTATTATCTACCTATTATCTATCTAATCTATTTATCATCTATCTTCCTAGTTTTTTGAGACAGGATTCTTCTGTGTAGCCCTGGCTGTCCTGGTACTTGCTCTGTAGACCAGGCTGGCCCTGTACTTACAGATCCGCTTGCCTCTGCCCCACAGGTGCTGGGATTAAAGAGGTGTGCTACCACCGCCCAGCCGCATCCTGGTCTCTATGTCTAACACAGACCATGGAAAAGAAATATTCACTTATCTTTTGGAAAAATGGGCTTGGTGAAATAGAGAGGGAGCTAATGACTTAACATGCAGAGAAAAATAACCTACTTGGCCACACTCAGAAAATTTTTGTTTGTGAGCTTCTCTCAACTTAAATTTTAATGCTGTTCATATTTTGGTCCTAAACCACCCATCTAACTGTTTCTCAAACAAGCTCCAGTACAATAGAGTCATTTTCCTCAGTGGTCCATGTTCCTTGGAACCTGGAAGTATTCGTGTATTCTGGTTCATGTGCCAGGAATGGCATTTCTCTTTGCCTGGTGATAAGCTTTGCATGAAAACTGAGGTAAAATTAGTTCTGATTTCCCGTTTTCTTTAATTTTCTTTCTTCTCTCTTTCCACCCCTCCCTTTTCTTCTTTCTCCTCTCCTCCCCTCGGCTCCTCTCCCCTTCCCTTTCCTCTCTCCTCCTCTCCTCCTCTGCTCTCCTCTGCCCTCCTCTCTTCTTTTCTTTTTCAACAGAGAGTCTCATGTATTCCAGTCTAGTCTTGTCAAACTTGCTGTGCAGTCAAGGATGACATCCAGTTTCCCAGGTCTGAGGTTTCAGGTATGCATCACCGCACTCAGATATTCCTAAATGGTCTTCTCCAACTTTATTAATTTTTGTTTAGGGACAGGCTCTTTCTACTGGCTGTCTCGGAACTCACTATATACACCAGGCTGGTCTCGAATGCACGAGATCCACCTGCTTTTGCTACCTGACTGCTGCGATTAAAGCCATGTGCCACTGTGCCTGGCTCCTACGTATTTCTTATTTGTTGTTTTCTTGAGACAGAGTCTGCTATAGCCCAGGCTGGCCTCAAACTCACTATGTAGCCCAGGATGACCTTGGGCTCCTGATCTTCCTAGCTCTACCTTCCAAGTGCTGGAATTATAGGCATGGGCCCCATACCTGGCCTCTTCAACTTCTTCACAAGATTCTGTTTTCTTTAATTTTTGCAGTATTTACAGAGATAGTGCTTCACTATTTTGGGCATTATTATCATCCCATAATTGATGTTTATTTAGTTACTTTTGATGCTTTGAATCCAGGTGCAAGATCTTATGCTTATTCGCTCATTCATACAACTTATGTATGCAGAAATCTGGCTGAAGAGATGGCTCACAAATCAAGAGCATCGATGCATTTCCAGAAGACCAGAGTTTGGTTTCCAGCACCCATGCCAAGTGGTTCACCACTCCAGCTCCAGGGCATCTAACATCATTTTCTGTCATCTTCTGGCCTTTTCAGGCACCTGCATGCATGTGCACATGCACACACAGAAATAAAGTAATAAAATAAATCTTAAAAAATAGGAATCCACTATGAAAATTTACTCTGATAGGTACTGGGAATGTAGCAATCATTAAGGCAGAGTGACTTCACAATTTTTCTTTTTTCTTTTCTTTTTACTATTCCCAAATCCCTTTAATGAATGACCAGTTTAAAACAGCAGTGCTTGGCTAATTCTTTTGCCTAGTTGGTTCTCCTTCAGGCTTTCCTCACATTCATCAGGACACCCAGAGAACCACAGAAAGGTTGGCTTTCCGTATTTTACTTAGTTTTACTGATTAGCTTTTAAAATTACATTTATTGTGTGTGTGTGTGCATGCATCACAGTGTACGCATGGAAGTCAGAGGACACCTTGCAGAAGTTGGTTC